>ML675631.1:10078155-10099015 GCA_007922155.1 Mesoclemmys tuberculata
CGGATCAGCACAGACTAGTCTCAGGATTGAGAGGTCACAAAAGTGACTTAAAGCAACCTCAACCTCCTTCCAGACTTGTGTGCCTAGTGTAGGTCAGTCAGACAAAAGGATCTGGTGCTATATTTTGCAGGAAAAGGGACATAAATTAAGTGTAAAAAAGTGATAAAAAGAATGGCAAAAAGGCCATTTTATTTAGCTTACTTTCAAACAGCTATTAAAATTGAACTATTTGAATAGCAAAGATTTTTCTTATTTTATGTATTCAGAAATCAATAATTAAGGAAATAGAGTTTTTTCATTTCTTTAGATTGCAATAACCAGAGAACACTGGCTACTTTTGCTAAGTAGAGTCTTGGAATGAACTCCGTATCATTGTAATCACTGTCACTTAAACAATACGAACACAACAGATTGTGTGTGTCATACTGGGATAATGCAACGATGCAAATTAATTATATCACAAAAGGCAAAGCTAACTGTCTTTGGTGACTTAAGAAATGACACTTTCCCAGTACAGCAAATGCCCTGTTAAGTATAAGAGCTTTTAGAAGCTATCACTATCCCAACTAATTTAATCATAGGCATCTCCAAGAGGATGCCCATATGTGCAGCATTTTGGCAACAGCTTCAGGCAGTAGTACTATGGAAATTAAAAGCATCAGAAGCCCTGACAGACACGTAAAGTATAAGGCGATGAGAAAAGCAATACATACGATTGATATTTGTCACAAAGGAGAAAAATAAGTAGTAACAAAGAAGAAAGAACATGAAAGAGTGTGGCGGCCCAGTAAGAAAAAGTAGGTCCACAGAGAACTCTGTTTTTCCAGTTGAGGTAGAGATAATGAGCCTGATTTTGACCTCATTCACACCCATGTTAGTCAGAACTAACTTCAGATTTGAACCCAGTAAATGGGAGCAGAAGTTGGCTCAATTAGTCCAGTGCTGTTGTACACAACTGGTGCACTTTTCTGAATCCATGTAATTAACAGATGAAGTTTTTGTGACTGGAGTGTGGTGTTATAGAGAAGAGTGTATAGTATACTGCCTTTCAACTGGAATGAAAGTACAAATCTGGCTTGATTTGGTAAATAAGATGCCATCAGTATTTCAATGAATTTTGAGTGTTATCATAATACTACAAAACTCTGATGGTAAAAGAATATTAATGGGGAAGAGCTCACCTGGAAGCTGATTGGGAGGGTGGTACAAATGTGACCAAGAAACTTCAAGGGAGTGTCATAATTCTGAGCTTCAGACATTCACTCCAAGATGCATTTGGTATGTATGTTGGTATTTTCCCTCCCTAGTAGTTTTTTAAACATTTAAATAGATACATGTTTTATCACTGACATTCATAAAGGGGACACATTTTTAAGAGGCCACTATGAAACACAGTAAGGATGACAGAACACAGTTACCACTACTGAACAAGGTAAACACTGTACAAAATAATAAATGACTGGACAACGCATTTTCTTAAAGTTTAGGAACTTTTAGGAGTTAAGAAACTCTTTCTTTTAATCTTACTCTAAAATGGTTTTCCTTCTATGGTAATCTTATTTAGTATTTACTGTATTGCATATTACACCCATAAGAACAATACATAACTCCTGTTCCTATTGAAATAGCTGTCAAAATTCCTACTGACTTCAAGAGCAAAAATGGGTTCTTGGGACTACTAGGGTCAGAAAGTAGCTACACAAAGCATAACAAAATACTCTCCAATAGGAATCCACACCCACATTTAGATATTTCCAGACCAGTTTGGCTATTCAGAGTGTTGTCATGAATGTTAATACATTATGTAAGTAGGTGTATTGATTACTAAGCAGACATGGTTATTAAGGTTAGATGTGTTTATTGATTTCTTAAAGGAAGACTTTGTGCCACTATTAATAGCTAACATCTAGCACTGCAGAACTCCTCACTGAAGAGCCATTTAACAAACCAAATTAAACAAGGTTCTCTTTTTCCCAACAGCCACAGGAAGGCTGTATGAGCAAAATGCCACTTCTAATCTGGTGGTTTATTTCTACTGTGTACAATCCTTTCAGACTGAGAATAGTTGGATAAGAGAGAGAAAGTTAAATTACAAAAATATCTGAACAGATAGTTACAGAATGACACTACAAACGGGGTGAAAAATTCAATTGTAGATATAACCCAAGGCAATACTCGTAAGTCTTACTAGTACTAATATAAAGCTGAAAATTGCAAACAGGCTTCTTTTGCTATAGATCAAATAACTTCAGTGTCATTGAAACACTGCACTGTATTACAGCAATGTTTATCACATTTGTTACCAGTGGAGTTTACCACCCACCTAATCATCTAATTTTCTTATACTGATGCCATTGAAAAGTTTTATTCTGTGGCACCAGACTGGAGAATTGATATCACTTGGTATTCTGATGTTATTTAGAAGAGATGAAAAGATGAGAGGCCAGGATTACATTTGTTTTGAAAAATATTTTCTTTGCATTCACAGACAAGTCTGCTTCTTCTGTAGACATATTTTCTTTGCCTTTCTGTTCTTCAGTAGATATTTAAATAAATACGTCTCTGTGAACAGGTGGAATCCTGCTTCCGATAAAGTCTACAAGATGTATATGATGAAACTTTTCTCGGCATGGAGTTGGACTTTATTGGTAACTCAAACAACAGAATATAAACCTCAGATTCAGCATTCTACCCAAGCCTGGTTGCTCTTACAATTTCCCACAGTCTCTGGGAACAGGTCTGATGTCTTTGCTACCTGTAACAGGATTTTCCTGTCTCTGCACCTTTTTCTATCTGACCAGAAGGTAACACTCTCACTTGTCCTGTATCTTGGTGTAATTAACAAGTCAAGTAGCTGAAGGAAAAGATCAGGCCACTAGCTGCCTTCCATTCAAATCCCACCGTAGGGGAGGAGATAGGGCTATCTTACAGATCCCATACAGCTGCTAGCTTTTCTTCTGCTAAAGTCTGGCCCTGCCCACCAATAGAAGGAGGTAATTATCATGATGCAGATTTAATCATTTTTAGGGATATATTTTAAAAGAAAGGCAACTATGTGATGCCTACAAAAAATGTGTCTTTAATGGATCAGGAAAGAGAAAGATGAACTCTCTATTAATTTTGAAGCTACATGTTATAATTAAAATAGCTAACTGAAAGGAAATGCAACCTGGAAGGACTCAGAAATTGCATCAGACATTGTTTTCATTTGCTCCAGCAGAGTATGGAAGAATTAAAAGTTAAAAATGATCAAGTCTGCATCAAATTTTCAATAGAAGGCTTTTGGAATTCTGCATGCAGAATCTGGATTGACCAACAAATAAGGACACAATCTGGTAAGAATGTGTCCATAGACCTCTTGAGGAATTTGCACATGCAAGTGAGGAAGGCTACTTTAAAAAAAAAAAAAAAAAAAAAAAAAAAAAGACCCTTTGAGTGTCTGTTCCATCATCTAATTTTTGGAAGACATTCCCACAGTATTTACAATACAATTATGTGCTTTCAAAAATATTTCATTCCTATACACAGCATTAAATCCTTTTCACTCACTTCTAAATGCATTTTCTAACAGGAATGAAAGTAGGTTCCAAAGCAGGAATATTCTAAAGTGCCTAAAATCCATGGCCACAAGCTATTGCTGGGGGGAAGTCAGAAAAAAAAAAAGTTTTCCTAACAGTGAGCAATCTGCCAAAGGAGATAAAACTCCTCCTTAAGGAGGTGACATGTTTTGTAAACAGTCTATTGCCTGAGTTAAAGTCTTACATATCTGGATATCCAGGAGATTAACACCAGAACAGGTCAATTTGGATAATCCATCATTTCGAGCATGTGAGGAAATGTGTCAAATCTGATTAGGGTTACATTATGGCCACAGGTTTGGGTTTTGTTTAATATACTTCATTTGTAGTCAATTAGTTTGAAAGTGTTAGAAACTAACACTAAAGATGGCTATGTTTTACCAGTTTTTACACAAACAAGAAAACTGACTTTAAAATTAATCTTTGGAAAGGAGTAAATTGACATCTATTACATCTAACTATGCAAGCCAGAAAAATCCTTTCAAGTGGGGAAGCAGCATGTGCACAATGGGAAAGTGGACACAGCAGACCCTTCCCCAAGCACTGACCTATCCTGGGAGCCTTATATAAGAAACAGACAAGGACGTCATGGCTCAAATAAACTTGTCCCTCCAGAACTGCAGACCTTTGGAGAGATCTGTGACAAGTCTAATCAATTCCCACATCCTCTGATTTCTTATGACTTAGGTAGAGGCGCAGAGCAGAAAACAGGGCCTTGGAGAAAGCATGTGCATAACTGGAGAGTGGATGTAATGAGCCTGTTTCCCACCTAGAAGGTGAAAAATCTGTATATTTGCTGCATATAATGCATTTCTGCTACAAACTGGAGTGAGGCAGTACAGCATGAGAGGGCCTTCTGTACCTGGTGACCTTATTACAGAAGTTGTACATTTATATACCTCCACTGACTTCACTAGATTTGCTCGTAATTTACACATGTTTATGTGAGCAAAATCAGAGTATCTTCTTCTACATCATGGCTGGCATGGTGGTGGAGATGAGAGGTATACAGAGAATTCCCCTCTTAGCTCCTGAAAAGCCACAGTTGGCACTGTGACCCCAGAGCTCCAGTGCCAACTGGCAAAGGGCACAGAGGATTCACAGAGTTTTACAGGGATCCCGTGTCAAACACATGCATAATTCACTAAAGAGGGTATATGAGGTCTCTACCAAGAGCCAGTAGCCCATTAGTCAACACAATCATTGCTAAACCTATATATGGATAACATTAAGCAGTTATGTGTTCATACTAAAAATTAAGTTCTTAAGACAAATAACCAGGAGGTTCTTTTCACACAAATAGCAGGTGCTTATCTCTCTGTCTGGTCGATGTGTACAGTGAGCCTCACTACGTAGTCTATTTGCATACTGAGCCAGAGGCTGATTCAGAGATTGGGAAATCTACAAGTGAAGAACATACTAGAAAACACAACCAGCAAGACAGCACTCTGTTTACGAAGAAGACAATGGATTGTTCTGATTTATCTGCGGGAGCAAACACAGAGGAAACAAGCTGACAGGGAGACGTCTCTTAAAATGGAAAAATCACAGCCAAGTCTGGTTGTAAATTGCTCTAAGGACTTTGGGTGAGCTTTGCTCTATAAGACATGAGAGTATCTACAGTAGTTAGGTAAGTCTAGGTTCTAGAAATTCATCTAATTATTTTATTTTATATGTAACCATTTGTTTCCAAGACTTCTACTTGCTATCACTTGTATCTCGATACTTGGTTGAATAATTTTTACTTGATTTCCCTACAAACGTATTTAAGCTATGTGTGTTAAGCAATCTCATGTGTAAATAGTAAGCTGGGGTGTACTTCTTTGGGAGCAGCAAATCTGTGAATACTGTAAGTTCCCAGTGAAACAGTGGTTGGACACTCCAGGGAGATGCTAGGAGTCAGAGGCTAAAGTGTGCTTATCACTATCCTGAGGAGAGAGCAAGAGAGAGAGCGAGCAGGGCCTGTGTAGGCCTGGAGGGCAGTGCTTCTGTTGCCCATATTTGGTGGATTTGGGGAGCTGACCCACAGCAGGTACAGACAAGGCTTCCTCACATGAAGGACATGTGGAAGTGAGGCATCTCACAACTCTGAGTTCCCCTGGGAAGCATCACAGGCACCAAGAGAGGCAATAAGCAGGGGACAGTCAGGGACTGATACCTTGAAGCATTGTGATGTTCAGGGAACTTCTGGCATCAATCCACAGCTCCAAGTGAATGGAAAGGAGGGACAATACCACCAGGGATCTTGTAACATCAGTGAATTCCAGAAATCCACCTAGAAACTCAGCATATAGGTACATTTTTTAAAACAGAGGACTCAATAGTTTCAGATTCAGCTCTGTGTGCATAACTGAATTGATCTATAAAAGCTGTACTGCAATCAAGTCACAAAATAGCTCTGATTGAACAGAGCTGGATGACAGCAGCCAAGACCCAATGGATTATGACACCAGACTTGCTGACCAGAGACCTGTTTTTACTCCCCATTCTGCCACTGACTCACTGTGTGATCTTGGGCTATCAATAATACCTATCATTCATCTTTGTAAAAGTACTTTGTAATCTACTGCGCTTACTATTATCATTTTTTCTAGAGGAAACAGTAAATGATTAGTTTTTGTGCATTCAGTTATTTTCTTCATACTAGTTACTGCAATGTAAATAATAATAGACACATTGCTCATCTTAGATTTTATTGTTATTTCATTTTGTGCGTGTGTAACCCCACACTTTATAACAGCACCATTAAACAACTGAGTACAATGAAGAATTTGGTTGCAAAATTCTCATGCAAGGAAAACATTTTAAAGCCATTTTGTTTACAGTTTTGGTTCATATTTAAAACCTTACCTCAAAGTGCTACATTTATTGTTGTACTGACATTTAAAGCAGATGTTTAGTCCCATAAGAAATCGCATAATTACCTTTTCAAGATACAGCATTAAAATGTTAACTGTCACTGTACATATTCTGTACCTTACAATTAGTTTGACAGTACTTAACATTTCCTAAGCGATGCAGTCCTCCTTTCACACATTACATTAGAAACTGAAAGGATTCTACTTGTTCTCTCCAGTTTTAGTATGTATCATGCTCCTGAAAAGAGCATTCACATAATTAAAAAAAAAAAAGCTTTTGTCCATAAAATTTTCCATTGAAACACACTGATCTTGATTAGCCAGCGCTATTTCTGTAGCACAGAAAAACAAAAGGGGTGAATTCAGAAGCACATTCAAAATAATGTCTCCGTTTTAGTAACACTAAGGGAAAAGTCAGACAAGAGTATGATTCCCTACATACATAGAAACAGTTCTTTTTCTAGTAGCATACCATTTTCCAACGGTTGACCACTTGTTTTTGTCAGTGGGATAAGTGTGGTCACTGCCTCACTCCTTTCTGCTACTGAAAGCCTTCTACCGTGTAAGACAAAGGGGATGGAGGATTGCAAAAGAAAACATAGTTACTTACCAGTAACTGTTGTTCTTCGAGATGTGTTGCTCACATCCATTCCACTTAGGTGTGTGCGCGCCCTCGTGCACGGCTCTCGGAGAACTTTTCCCTAGCAGCCCCCTGTAGGGGCCGGCTCCAGCGCCCCCTGGAGTGCCGCCCTCATACGGCGGTACATAGGGCGCTGCCGGCCCCTCCCCTCCTCAGTCCCTTCTTTCTGCCGACTCCGACAGCGGGGACGGAGGGTGGGTGTGGAATGGATATGAGCAACACATCTCGAAGAACAACAGTTACTGGTAAGTAACTATGTTTTCTCCTTCGAGTGATTGCTCATATGCATTCCACTTAGGTGATTAATGAGCCATACCTGGAGGTGGGTAGGAGTCAACGGCGAGCTGCCCTCAGCACGGCTCTGCCGACTCGCGCGTCCTCCCTCGACTGCTGGATGACAGCGTAGTGCGCAGCAAAGGTGTGCACCGAAGACCAGGTGGCAGCCCTGCAGATGTCATCCAGGGGGACCCTTTCCAGGAAGGCCGCCGATGCGGCCTGGGCCCTCATCGAGTGCGCCGTCACCACTCCGGGAAGCTGGACACCTGCACGCTCGTAGCAGAGCCGGATGCAGGCAGTGATCCACTTGGCGATGCACTGGGCGGAGACCGGGGAACCTCTCTGCCACCGCAACGAAGAGTTGCGTGGTCTTTCGGAATGGCCTCATCCTGTCTAGGTAGAACGCCAGCGCCCTCCTCACATTGAGGGTGTGTAGTCTCCTCTCGTCCTCGGACCCGTGAGGTTTAGGAAAAAACACGGGGAGGAAAATATCTTGGTTACAATGGAACCGAGAGACCACCTTAGGCAGGAACGCTGGGTGAGGCCTCAGCTGTACCTTATCCCGGAAGAACATGGTATGGGGGGGCTCCGAGGTCAAAGCTCTTAGCTCAGAGACCCTCCTAGCCGAGGTAATGGCCACGAGGAAGGCCACCTTCCAGGACAGAATCAGCAAGGAACAGGTGGCCAAGGGTTTGAAGGGGGCCCCATCAGTCTATCGAGGACCAGGTTCAGATCCCACGGAGGCACCGGGTCATGGACCTGCGGGTACAGCCTCTCAACCCCCCTGAGAAACCTCACCGACATGGGGTGGGAGAACAGAGACCGCCCCCCATCAGCTGATGGAAAGCCGAGATGGCTACTAGGTGCACCCTGAGGGAGGCAAGAGCTAGACCCTGCAGCCGAAGCTGCAGCAGGTAGTCGAGGACAGCCTGCACGGGGGACGTATCGGGGGTTATGCCCCGCGACTCCACCCAGCAGGTGAACCTCCTCCACTTGGCCCTGCAGGCGATCTGCGTGGAGGGCCTCCTGCTTCCCAGTAGCATGTGCTGGACCTGCTCCGAGCAGGTTCTCTCCTCCTCCGTCAACCAGAGAGCCTCCAGGCCGTCAGGTGCAGGGAGTCCAGGCTGGGATGCAGCAGGCGACCGTGGCCCTAGGAGAGCAGATCCGGTCTCCTCGGGAGCTCGATCGGCGGGGTGACTGACAGGTCCTGTAAAAAGCTGTACCAGTACTGCCTCGGCCACGCTGGGGCGATCAGTATCACATCCGCTCTGTCCCTCTTGATCTTCAAGAGGACCCTGGGCAGGAGCGGGAAGGGGGGGGAACACGTACATGAGGGTCCCCGTCCAATCGATGAGGAACGTGTTGGAAAGGGAGCCCGGCTCGCGACCCCAGAGCGAGCAAAAACTCGGGCACTTCGTGTTCCAAGACGACGCAAACAGGTCCAGTCGGGGAACACCCCACTCGCGGAAAATCCAGGCCACTACCTCCGGATGCAACGACCAGTAGTGTTGAGGTAGAAACGACCTACTGAGGTGGTCCGCCTCGTCGTTCCTGACCCCAGGGAGGTGAGAGGTGGTTAAACAGAAATCGTACCTCACCGCCAAGTCCCAAAGACGAAACGCCTCCTGGCACAGAGCCGAGGAGCATGCTCCCCCCTGCTTGTTGATGTAGAACATCGCTGCAGTATTGTCTTGTCAGGACCTGTATCACTTTCCTCAATAAAGAGTGGCGAAACACTTTGCAAGCCAGTCTGACTGCCCTCAGTTCCTTGACATTGATGTGGACGGCAGTCTCTCCCTGGGACCAACGTCCCTGAGTGGTCAGACCACCAATGATGTGAGCTCCCCACCCCAAGTCTGATGCGTCCGTGATCAGAGTGACCGAGGGGGTGAGGGGCATGAAGGGAACCCCTTCCAACACTGTCCCGGGGTCCAGCCACCAGCTCAGTGACCCCAACACCGCGGGCAGCACCGTGACCACCCTGTTCAGAGAGTGCCTGCTGGGCACATATACCTTGGTCAACCAACCTTGGAGGGGCCTCAACCTGAGGTGGGCCAGCCTTACCACATAGGTGCACGAGGCCATGTGGCCTAACAGCTGCAGGCACTGCCTGGCTGTCGTCGTGGAGCACCTCCGAAGCTGCGATATGATCGTTGCCATGGCCTCGAACCTCGAGCGAGGGAGGGAGGCTCTGGACCGCACCGAGTCTAGGGATGCCCCTATAAACTCTATGCGCTGTACCGGAGACAGCGTCAATTTCTGCTCGTTGATGAGCAGCCCCAGAGCATGGCAAGTGGCCTGGACGAAGGAGACCGCCTCACGCACCTGCGACTTGGTCTTGCCCCTTATCAACCAGTCGTCCAGGTAGGGAAATATCTGGACCCCCCTTCGCCTCAGGAAGGCCGCTACCACTGCCATACATTGGGTAAACACTCTGGGGGAGGAAGACAGGCCAAAGGGCAAGGCCGTAAATTGGTAGTGGGCACCAGCTACCATAAACCTTAGGTACCGCCTGTGGGTGGGAAGGATGGAGATGTGAAAGTACGCATCCTTCAGATCAAGGGCGGCAAACCAATCCCCTGGGTTCAATATGGGAATGATGGACGCTAGGGACACATGCGAAACTTTTGCTTCCTTATGAACCTGTTTAGCCTGTGCAGATCCAGTATAGGCCTGAGGCCTCCCTTTGCTTTGGGGACGAGGAAGTACCTCGAGTAAAAGCCCTTCCCCGCCTCGAGCGGTGGAACCGCTTCTATGGCACCCTTGAGGAGGAGGGAGCGAATCTCCTGAAGGATTAATTGCACGTGAGAGGGGTCCCTGAAGAGGGACGGCAGGGGGTGAGTGGGGGGGGACACCACCAGCTGTAGGGCGTAACCCCAGTGCACGGTTCTGAGGACCCAGCGGTCCGACGTGATAGCCCACCACAGACCGAGGTAGAGTCTTAGCCTGTCCTGAAAAGGCGGGGGGGGGCATCCAGGGAACGGAAGACGGTGCCACCCTCGAGCGCACCATCAAAAGGAACGCTTCCCTTTAGAGCCCTGAGGGGGTCCTCTTTGGGAAGAACTGGACAACGCCGTGCGGTCGCGCCGTCCAGAGCCCCTGTTCCTGTCCCTGCCCCTCGCGGGGTGGAAAGGCCTAGGCAGTGGCCTAGGTTGCTGCCGCTACCGCTGCGGCTGCTGGCGGGCTTGTAACCTTGCCACCTGAGGGGTGTAAAGACCCAAGGAGCGCAGCGTTGCCCTTGAGTCCTTCAGGGCGTGCAGCTTCTCATCCGTCCTCTCGGAGAAGAGGGCGGTCCCATCAAAGGGCAAGTCCTGAATAGAATGCTGCACTTCCTGAGACAGGTCCGTGGATTGCAGCCACGCTGCGTGCCAGATGGCGACAGCGGAAGCCATCACCCTACTGGCCGTGTCCGCAGCATCAGAGCCAGTCTGGAGGGCTGCACTGACCACAGTCAACCCTTCCTCCAGGACCATGGCGAAGTCCGCAGCCTGGTCCTGGGGCAGGGACTCTGCGAACCTTCGCATCGAGTCCCACAAGTTCAGGTTGTACCTGCCCAGGAGGGCCTGATGGTTGGCCACCCTGAAATGGAGCGCCCCCGTGGAGTAGACCTTCCTACCATAAAGGTCTAGTCTCCTACCCTCCTTGTTTTTAGGGGAGGCACTCTGAGCCCCCTGCCTGTCCTTCTGGTTGGCAGCGTCCACAACCAGAGTACCTGGGGCAGGGTGTGTGTACAAGTATTCGTGCCCCTCGGCTGGCACGTAATACTTCTTCTCGGTGCCCTTAGACGTGGGGGTGACCAAGGAAGGGGTCTGCCAAACGGCCTTAGCCAGGCGCAGGACCCGCTCGTGGACAGGGAGGGCCACCCTGGACGGTCCTTGAGTCCCCACACGCCCGAAGAGGGGGTCCACCTCTTCTTCCAGAACCTTGACCTCCAGGCCAAGGTTCGAGGCCACTCACTTCAGGAGCTCCTGGTGAGCCCTGAAGTCTATAAGAGGGGCCCCCTGGTCCCTGACGGCCGCCTCGCCTGGCGATGAAGAATAGGACGGGTGGCAGGGTCCAGTAGAGGGGCCCTCCCCAGGGTCCTCCTCCTCCTCTCCTGAGGAGTGGTCACCCTCCTGCACCGAAGATGCCTGTTGGGGAGGTAACTGGGTGACCAAGGCAGGGGCCGACGTAGTTCCCTGCCCCATCTGAGCTGCCCACAGACCCCACATTGGCCACCGCCAGGGGCCCTGGGGCCAGCTCAGGGGCGGCACCGGTGCCGGCTGCGGTGCCGGTGCCGGCTGCAGTGCCTGTTCCTGGCGTCGGGTCCGGGACCCCGAGCCAGGAGATCGGTGCCAGCGATGACGCCAGGAAGAGACGCTCTGGGACCCGCTACGCGACGATCCCGAGGAGTGTCGTCGTCTGCGGTGCCGACGAGGCGACACTGACGATGACGAGGACCAGTACCGGGAGAGGGACGACTTGCGGTGCCTCTTCCTTGGAGCTGGGGAGCGGTGCCGAGAGCGCCGTCTTGGTGCCGGGCTGGAACTCGAGGTCGAAGAGCGGCGCCGCGACCTGGAGCGGCGCCGCGACCTGGAGCGGCACCGCGACGCCTCGTCCGAGGATGAAGGAGAGGAGCCTCCGAGCTCGACTCTCCGGCGTCGGGTGGTGGGCTGCCGATCCTCCGGTGCCGGGGCTGTCCACCCTTCGGGGACACCCAGCGCGGGTTTGCCCCGGGACACAGGCCATGACTCTCTCAGCAGAGAGAGGGCCGGAGGCGTGAGCAAGGCCAACAAGGCTTGAGCCGCCTCGAATGCCTCTGGCATAGAAGGGTCCTGTACAGGGGGTCCCCCACTCCCAGGAGTTGGGGGAACCTCCCTGGTTGGTACCGGTGCCGGTGCCGGTGCCGCAGCAGGCGACACATCGGAGACCCCAGCCGCTCCTGCAGTGCGGGGGAGCATTGTAAGCGCGGATGGAGCTTCTTCTTCCTCGGCACCGGGCCCTCCGGTGCCGGCGCTGCACTCTGCACCGAGGACACACTCGGTGCCGAGGTGGTCCGCGGCGGCTCGGACGCCGGACTCAACACGGACTCCATCAAAAACACCTTCAGCCTCACTTCTCTTTCTTTTTGAGTCTGAGGCTTGAAGGACTTACAAATACAGCACCGGTCCTTACGGTGCTGTTCCCCCAAGCACCTCAAGCAACGGTCATGGGGATCGCTGACGGGAAAAACCTTCCCGCAGCCAGCACAGGGTTTAAACCACGGCGAGCCCGGCATAGCCGGGTCGCCTAGAGCCCGAAGGCTCTCCTACTTCTAACTAAAAACCTTAACTAACTATAAAACTAACTAAGTTCAGGGTGAACTGCTATCTAACTACTCCCTTTTGCAAGGAAAAAACCTGCGAGGAGCAAGGGTTGTTCCAAACTGGCCGTCACGGGCAGAAAGAAGGAACTGAGGAGGGGAGGGACCGGCAGCGCCCTATGTACCGCCGCATGAGGGCAGCACTCCAGGGGGCGCTGAGGCCGGCCCCTACAGGGGGCTGCTAGGGAAAAGTTCTCTGAGGGCCGTGCACGAGGGCGCGCACAGACCTCAGTGGAATGCATATGAGCAATCACTCGGAGGAGAACCTTTGTAACATACCATCTTTACTGATATTGTGATGGGAACCTGCAAGATGGCACTAACTTAGATGAAAACGTCACAATTGAGAGACAAAACCAAAGCCAAAAATGTAGTATTAAATAGCATAAGCTCTTTATAAATTAGATTGGAAAGATCCAGTGAAACACAACCAAAATGGTCAGAAGGATGCTGGGATTTCTTTAGAACCAAGAATAGGGTAAATGAGCCTGGAAATGGAAAATGACAGAGGAATCCTCATTGAGAAATAAAAACATAAATAGTCTTCTACTCTACCTAAGCTGTTCTTTGCCCATGTCCCATAATATGAAAAGTAAGGGGGATATTTTATTAAATGACAGTAAATTTAGAACCAATAATAAAAGGAAACATACATGCACAGGCAAAAAAGCCTGACCAGAAGGAAGGTTCAGTGGCACACAACTCAGCCTGTCAAGTGTCCCATAGGAAGATAGTGAAGCCTCAAAGATTGGAGATGCAAACCAGGAAAGGCTTGTATTTTGGGTGGCCTGGGGGGATATGCAGATTTAACACATCCATAAGCATCTTCTGCAGATGGCTCTCTTATGGAGTTAGGATGACAAATTTAAACTGCCCTTTCCTGGCAGAAAGCGGGTAGTGGTGAACTTCTTGGGGTATCACCCCTCACACTGATAGGTGTGAGCATGCCTCTATTGAAAATATTGCTTGTGTGGTGCCACAGAAAATAATAGATGAAATTGTCTTCATATGGAAAGCAGGATGAAAGGGAAATGTGCCCTGGAATGGAGCAGTAGCCTATTAAAAGGTAAATGAATTTCCTTTGTTTTCTAAAGAAAAGGAAGCAAAGGCAAAGAGGCTCCAGAGAGAGAAAGGCTGAGAGTTTTGAAGGCAGCAGGAATTGTTGAAAGAGTATTTTTAAAAAAAGGAAAAGAGGCAGGCAAACAAGACACCTTTAAAGCATCAGCATAGCTTTGTATCAACTGTGAATTTTATTCAAGCTGATACAAAGAGAAGCAAAAAAAAAAGGTTGGTACCAGCCAAAAGCCAGAAGATGCTGGGGAAAGACAGTAAATTCAGGAAAGCCTATACATTTTTTTATACAGCTAATGTGTACTTTTTACCTTGTTTTTGACTTACATTCAGAGTGAAATCTGCTTCAGCTGCACAAATCATTGGAACTTTAGGCCAATAACCAAAGTCTGATGGCAGTGTGCAGCAAAACTGAGGAAATGTACATATGACCATAACTTGCTTTATTATTTACTAGATATGGATTCCAGCAGGAAAGTTCTGATTTTGATCAGAATTCCCCCAGAACTGGGGATGTTTGCATCTAAAGTTTTGGTTCAGGACAATCTCTGTTGTTCACTGTGTATTAGCACTGTAGTTCCAAACCTTTCCAGGCAACAGCACTGGAAAGGCATAACAGTAAGACCTCAAGCATTAACAATTGGTGCCCAAAGTCCCCCATTTAATTATGCAAGCTTTAACCTACAATGGAGATTCAGTGATTCCAAACCTCAGCCTTGTAGTCTCAAGTTTGATTGAGAGATGGGAATTTGGAGCAACCCCAGTTCTAAAGTGAACAAGGCAGTGTTCAGTTTAATCGGAGGTAGCATCTCTTAAAGCCCAAGATAATGAGGGGGAGCTTAGAGCAACCGTCACAAAAGCCTGAGGTACCAATCACTGGTACATGTACCAGTGACTGGGAATTGTATTATGAGCCTGAAAATTGCCGTCTGTATATGGCCAGTGAGACTCATCTCTAGGGTAGAAAGTGAAAGGAACAATGCCTGGGAGAAAGCAGTTTGCAAGCCCAGAGTTACTGAGCTATACAAGATAAATGCACAATTCTATTTCTTGATGTAACAAAATCTATTACATGTTTTTAGAAATAACACTACCAAAATAATAGATTTAAAGCCTCTAGGAGACATTCACTTGTATGAAAACTAGGCAGAAAATTAGAGAAAATGGAAACAGATTTCATTTATACCTTGTGGCTACAGAAGCAGGTAAAGAGAGAGAGAGATGAAAGCTGCAAGCTCCATTTTTTCTCTTTCTGATGACAGAATGGGAAGCTCAAAGGGTTATACATGCATTTTTACTCAATGTGAAAAAGAGAGACTAAAATTCTAAAATATATAGATGCTCCCCCAATCCTTTCAGCAAGAGGTTTGACAGACATATTTTAATAAGTATCAAGAGGACACACTAATATAGAAAGGATTTCAAACTGTACATTTGAGGAATTGTGCAGTAAGAGAGAAAGCAGTCCATGTAGTATAATGTCACATGTAGTGCAAGATGATCCTTAATATTTCTCCAACCCCTCTGTCCATTGCTAGTGACGGAAGAACTAAAAACAAAAGATTAATGTAATCTTCAAATGTGGAATATGTAATAATATATAATAATTCCTACTTTTATAACACCTTCCAGCTAAAGATTTCAACATGCTTCACAAATGCTAAGGGCTTTACTGTGACTCTCTTAATACAGTTGAGCAACTACATACATGGGTAGTCCCCCATTACTTTCAGTGAGACTGCATGAGTAACTGATCACAAACTGATTAAGCCTCACAATCTACCTGGAAGGTATGGCTAGTATTATCATCCCCATTTTACAGATGGGGAAACTGAGACACTTGCATTTCAAAGGTCACACAGCAAGTCCATGTCAGAGCTGGAGTCAGAACTCCCAGATTTCATCATTCTTTGCATAATATCACACTGCCTCCCCGATACTTAAAAAGAGAACAGCAACTGAAAAGGCTATGGGTTTCACCACTATGCAGCCAAGTCCCAGTGCAATCAGTGTAAGGATGATCCAGAACCATGGCACAGAACACTAGACTAGGATTTAAAAGATCCAAGTTCAATTCCCTGCTCCACACAGAGTTCCATGTGACCTTGGGCAAATCACTTACCATCTTTGTGCCTCGAAGCCCCATGTAAAATGGGAATAATTCCTGACCTCACAGGCATACAGGGAGGATAAATATGTTGACAATTATGAGGCCCTCAGATGCTACAGGAATGGTAGAGACATCATACAAATCTTTTAGATAGACAGGCCCATATTCTGCCTTCAGATATGTGTATAACTCCTAAGAGAGTTAGGCAAAAATGTCCCACATATTTAAGTCAATTTTACATTCACAACAAAACATTTCAGCAGCAAAAAACAAAATCCAAGAAATTCTAGGGGATCCTTTGTACTGAATTCACCTAAAGCAGAAAATACTCCAATTTCTAGAATCACTCTCATAGCAAACCATGGAAAATACAGCAAGATAGTTCAACAGATTGAGATCTGAATTCATATCTTACCACTTAATTAAATTCAGCGATACAACAAATCAAAGGTGTATTGTATGGAAATAAATATATAAATAAATAGAGACCATCATGGGTTAGAACTTCTTGTGGATTACAGTGACCAAAGGCACCGTCAATCAGAAAAAAAGCAAGGATTGAGGATTAAATAAAGAACACATCTGCAATAAAGAAGAAACTTCCCTTAAAGTTATTTATTATAATATTATTCTTCCAACTCAGGGTTTGATCCTAGTAGGTGTTGAACACCACTGAGGTCAACGAAAGTTGAGATTGCTTAGGTGCCTCTTAAGAGGCACACAACATGCTCCACAACTCAGCCCTCT
This sequence comes from Mesoclemmys tuberculata, assembly GCA_007922155.1. NCBI lineage: Eukaryota > Metazoa > Chordata > Testudines > Chelidae > Mesoclemmys > Mesoclemmys tuberculata. The sequence goes on from ML675631.1 coordinate 10,094,777, forward strand.
GTTTTTCCTAGGCTTGTGAAGGGGCTGTGATTCAGGGATGCTTGTCCTTCCCATTCTCAATCATCCCAATAAAGGGATCACCTAGTGGACTATTAATTTAATATAGCTGCACAAAATAAAATCCTGCACGAACGAAAATAGCTCAAGCACTGTATATACAAAACATAAGAAATACGGACAAGATCATACAGAAAAAGAAGTGTCTATAGATGAAGTTCCAGTAGGATGAATCACTTTTGTAGCTGTGTTCTTCTATCAGGAAAGTAAAAAGAGTTCAATAAGAAAGCATAGCCATACAGAACTAAACATAAATGAAAGAGATTTGACTTGGGGGGGGGGTCATACTTCTAAGCAGGGTCTTAGTAAGCTCCCAGCTAAATTATTTTAACATCTTTATTCCATGTGCTAATTTTTGGTGTCCAATCATTACACCACAGAAATAATTTTCTGAACATTCTGTGGAATCCTCTCTCAAGATAACCCTGCTGCCTATGGTATCAAAAAATCACATATCTAAACCAACATATTGGGAACATAGGCAAAATGCGAGTAAAACTCACCAAGGTATCTTAAATTACACCACAATAATGGACAGCATATTTTCAGGAATCAAAATATCTTTGAAAGTCTCCAAACAACAATTAAATTAAAGGGTGAATGGACTTCAAATCAATGAACAGCAGTGGAACAATTACTGGAGTAATACCTGAAATTAGGGTGACCAGACGTCCTTATTTTATAGGAACACTCCCAATGTTCAGGGCTTTTTCTTACATAGGTGCCTATTACATGCCCCCCCCCACACCTCCTGTCCCAATTTTTCACATTTGCTATTTGCTCACCCTACCTGAAGTACACATCATCCATGACTGATTTAAATCAAAGTGATTTAAATCACCTATTTTAATCATGATTCAAATTAGCAAGCACATAACTTTTATTTAAATAATCAATTTTAATCTTGCTTTGCATTTGTTCTTTTTATTTGTATTCCTAAAGAAAGATTCCTTCTCATTGGTATAACTATTGAAACACGTTGGTTAGTGTAAAGATTACATATAGTTGCCAAATTTAGTATTTTTGCTAACCAGGAGGATATACTATATCTATACACTTTTATTTATGCAATTAGCTCAACGTACACTTATTCAGATTCTTAATTTTTGCTTTTTTAATTATTATTGTTACCTCCTAGCTGGCCTGAGAGGTTAACCAATATTGGGGGCATTGTATTGGGTTTCTATGAAGAGAAATTGATGAGGATCAGGTATTTCTTTGATACAATCATGTGTATACATTCTTTATAAATAAAATCTTTTAATTTTCTTTTAATGCAGTAGGACAAACAACAGGAGGCAGTTTCCTTAATCGCAATTCTAAGGCTATGTCTATACTAGAGATCTTAAAGCTGTACTGATGGAGCTGTGCCACTGTAAGATCTCTTGAATAGCTGCTCTATGCTGATGGAAGAGAGCTCTCCCATAGACATAAACCACCGCCAATGAGTGGCAGTAGTTCTGTCAATGGGAAAAGCTCTCCCGCCGACATAGAACTGTCCACACTGGTGCTTCTGTCAGTGTAACTTATATTGCTCATACCTGAATATGCAGACTACCAGGTTTTCCCATAGAATTGGAGGATGCTAGCTTTAAGATGATTCCATTAACAGCCTCTGACCTCCAGGCAATGGCAAAAATGTTAGAACCCCATTGACAGAGGTACTGCCTCTCATTGGCGGTGGTTTAATTATGTTGATGGGAGAGCTCTCTTCCATCAGCATAGAGCAGCTACACAAGAGATCTTAGCTAGGAGAATTTTTCTAAGTAGACAGTACGTGCTTTATAGTTTGCAGCCAGGGAAGAATTAACTATCCCTGAAATGCAGTACCTGTTAACTACCTGCACAGTACCTGAAATCCAGGGGATTCCAAAAAGAGTAAGGTATTCAGATGTTGGTAGCATACTAGACATATTTGCTGCTATAGGGGATCAAATGGCCCAGAGGCATTTAAGGGTACAAGCAGTTGGCATAATGCAAACACCTAATAAAGACCCCAAAACCTACTTAAGTCAGTGGGGTCTCATGCAAGGGCTGTCCACGTTGGGCCAACCTGTTATGGATCAAGAAAAAAAGGCAAACCATATAGACACTGTGGCATTTGGAATGGATGCCCTGTGAGAACGTGTGGCCACCCTAACCCCTTATTATACCAGCAAACTTGGAGTATGGGCTCTAGACCACCACAAAAGCTTAGCAGAATTACAAAAAAGTATAGCAGATTACAGCAAAATAAATAATGGTCATGCTTGTCAGGAACTGGTGACTAATAATCACATAGAATCACCACAGAATGACACAGCACATCCCATAAACTTCCATTAAAACTAATCACTATAAAATATAAACAAGAATACCAAAGCTTTAAATAATATCTGCAAACAACATCATCAAGAGTATCAGATGCATCTGGCAGAGGCCCAGTTCCTCCCTCATCCTTGGCTCTCTTGGCCAGTTAGCCAGCATGAGCCATGCTAAAAACTAGTAACTATTTTAACTGCAAGCGAGCGAGCGATGTAATTCTTTTATAGGCATTATAAAAGATATAATTCTTTAATAGCATAATACTTGTACATTGTTTATGGAGCTGCCATTACAAACACTAATTCACCAATTTAGATGTTCCAAGTTGGCAATTGACTCAGTGTTTAATCTTATATTATATATTTGACCCACAGAACTCACTCACAGGACCTAAGAGTACCGAATTCTACTTGCTAGCTCCACCAGTGAAGCACTGGTGGCTTTTGGTCCCACCTAGTCCTTTGGTCAGCCATGGGCGAGCATGGCTTCCGGTAGGAATTAGAGCATGTCTAGCAGTCACTCCCCTAGCCTAGAATAGTGCACTTCTGCCTTGTCTCCTCTACCACGAAGATTGCTCCTAGAACAACACTTCAGCTTGGGCATGCTAGGAACAAGTAGCATAGAGGCATCTAGGCTATCTAGAAAATCTCTTAGGCAAGATGAATGCCCAGCTGCCCACATCAAGGCAGCGTTCCAGCTGCTTTGCATTGCCTATGCAATGTAAATCAGCCAGAGAATGGGCGATAATCTCACCCAGTGCCTATACTGGGCAAAATAACCCAACAATTTATCCTTATATTAATCTACTGATTTTACTGCCAATGCCCACATTACATAGTTGGCATTGTGAAGTCTGAGCATACCCTAACCAGCTCAACAACAATGGGAACCAAAACATCCAAAAGATGCATCTATAACCTGTGAGGAGCATCTATAAATATACTAGCATTTCAGAAAGTCATAAATTAACTGACTGCCACTCTGGAATCTTGATGATGATCACTCATGTCCATGGTGATCAGTCTACTGCCCAAAATATTATTAGTTGATCTTTAAATTTTTAATTAAAATTAAATGGATGTACAGGAAAAATTATTATTTAAACTTTTAATTAATATGTTAAAGAAAAATTAAAATATCTATCAATAGTGAATATTATATGAGTTAATACAGTTTTCCTATTCTGTTAATCAGATGGAAAATTCAGCACTGATTTCTACACAATTTCTCCTCTTTTCATTTATTTTGAGTGCAATCAAAATAAAATTTGGAAAAGGAAAAAAGTCAGTTTAAGAAAAGCAAATGCGGCACACTCCCATTTCTACAGGTCTTTTGAGGTGAACAATCGGTAGCACTTTGAAAAGAGTAAGAGCAAATAATATTTTAAAGAATATATAACAAGAAAAACCCAGAGGTCTTGATTCAATTTTCATTCAGCAAAACTCCCACTGGATTCACTTGAAATTTTGCCTAATAACTGAATAAAAACTGAACAAGTATTTGAACATTTGGCACTTGAGCTTTCAGACCGGATATAACTGGGATACATTCTACCTTCACTAACACCTTTGTGACCACACTGATGTATGTTATTGCTATCACATGGGATATAAATAAGAGCAGAATTTGACCCGCTGATCTGAAGCTCATAGGAAACATACGTCAAAAGATGGAGTACTAGAGAAGCAAATAATAGTGGGTTCTATTTACCCCTGAGTAACTTCACTGGCTTCAGTAGAGTTACAGCAGGGATGAATTTTACCCTAAATGCTACTCTCAGCTAAGAGATCAGTTGTCTCTTTAAGGCACTCACCCACACACTGGCCCATAGTGGGGACAGTGCACAGCTGCACCAGTAACTGCTCCAGGAGGTATTAT
>ML675631.1:10104015-10143513 GCA_007922155.1 Mesoclemmys tuberculata
TGGCTCCCTGAGGCAAAAGAGCTTACAGAGCTGTCAGCAAAGAAAGCTCTTTTGAATTTTCTCCCCCACTTTGTCCATTTGCCAAAGTGCCATCCACAACTTTACCCTGAATAGACAGTGGAAGAGTCCTCTGAGTCAAGGACACACCCTGCAGAGTTTTGGAAAGCGAATGGTCAGCCCTTTGTTCTGTATGAGTAACACAAGACAAGGAATACGCATGTGCTGTTGCCCAGGAAGATGCCTCTGGAGTTCTCTCAGCACAGAGTAAGCAATTTGCTCGCTGACCTTACCTCGAAGGAGCATTGTGGCAGGGGACTTCCACACAAACAGCAAATGCCTGAGCAAAGGGATTATAGCAATCTGACTAGCATAGGGTGAAGGCATATATAAAAGTCCAGTTGTTCCAACTGGAAAACAAATAGCAAGCTGTAAGAAGTCATCCTTGAGAAGAACCACAGCTTTACAACTTAGTAGATAAGAAAGCTCAGCAATGATTGCAAAGGAGAATATCACCACCACCAAAGGAAAAAGACAAGAAACAAACCAAGTCCTCAGAGAGAGACATGTCACCCTTCAACTTAAAAAAAAAAGTCATCATCACAGTCTATTAGACAAGCAGTCACAGAACACAGAAGTGGGCTCTGATAGAATCTGCAGGGACTAAGATTTATCTTGGCATCATCTGCATGCACGGAATAGAAGAGACAGTCATCCTGCCAGAGGGAGCAGATAAATGCACGTTAAAAAAAGTTCCAACAAAACCTGATGTTAAGAAAAATAAGAATTAATTAATGTAAATGCAGCTCCAAATAAACCTAGAGAGATTTTCAATTGCTACCATACAAATGTATGGCTGTCTGTGTTGTATGAAACACATCCAAAAAACAATAATGGAGAAATACAAGCCAAAGTAATGGAACATATGTATGACACTGTGGATTTGTACAAAAATAGCTTCCATTTTATAAGCCTAACAGCCATAAGCCTGGAATCTGTCAAGTAGATCATTAGGCAGAAGCAGCTCCTAAAGCCATACTATATCTTCTTGATAATCTTTGTTTAAGAAGACCATTACACTGGCTGGTTTTAATTAATTTTTTTTATTAAAATTTTAATTAAACATCCTTGGGTGTTTTAAAAATTATTGCCACCACTACCACCTTTTTCAACCACAATAAAAGAAGACTGCCTTGAGAAAGGGAAACATACGATGTGGGAAGAAATTACAAAGAATTGTAGCTGTTTGCACATCCTGGTAAGGTCTCACACACAATATTATCCATCTTCACATTGGAATCGTGGATGGAAGAATTATGACATATCAACACTGAAGGTAATTTTCTAAACTAGCTCTTTAGGTGGAATTTCACTGATATCTATAATAAAAACACTGCACTTAACAGCCCTTTCCACTGATGATCTTAAACTATTTATTAACATTAATACATAAAGCTAATGACAGTCAGTAAAACAGGCACACATACACAGATGGGGAAACTGAACTACAGACAAGTTAAGTGACCTGTGCAAGATCACACAGCCAGTCAGTGGTAATGCTGGGCTTAGGACCCAGATCTGACTTTCAGTCCTCTTCTTATGAAAAAATACTTGCATATACAATAATTCAGCAGCCAACAATAGCCAGGGTGTATGAACACCTCAGCCACATCTCTTCCTTCTCCCAACATGTCTTGCACCAGACACAGTGTATTTATCAGATAGATACACTGACTGTGCCTGCCAGAGACCCCTCATATATCAGGAGACTTCCCAAAAGGGGCTTTATGGTAGCTTTACCACCAATTTATGCCAGGTGAATCATACTGACTGTATCATTCCTGTAACAGAACCATGTTTTTATGTTACCATTTTCTTTGTTTCGTGTGTGTGTGTGTATGTATATATATAAAAATTAAAAAAAATTAGAACACCTAAGGCAATTTTAAAGATCTGCCTTATCCTCTTAAGAAGACTATATTGGTGATTAAAAAACAGTGGAGTTGAAGGAGGATGCAGTATGGATTCTATTAAGCACTACAAGAAGTGAAAGAACAGAAAGAACAATAAACCACAGGCAAGGACCAGGAAAAACATTAGGGTAGGCTTAAAATTTGCAATAAAAGAAGCAAAAGAACATAAAATATTGCAAAGATTAGAACAATTTAATTTAGTGAGGAGACAAATAAGAGAAGTCAGAATAGTAACATACAAAATAATGAATGACACAGGCAATGCAATTCAGCTCTACTGGTTGCCCATTCTTACACTAAAAAAAACAAAGGGACACTGAATGAAATTAAAAGACAACTTGAAAACTGATACAAAAAAATAAGCGTTAACACAACCTGTGTAACTCTTTGCCATATTGAAGGTAAAATCTTGGTAGGATTTAAAAAAGCTATTTTATACAGATAATGACAACAACCACAGCTACAATGGGCATCACTGGGTTTGAATATTGACAATACCAATAGAAAAAAGAAGGCATCCAATAAAAATAAGAAATTATTCAACCTGTTTTTCCTTCATACTTTTTCCTCTGGAAAAACTTTGCAAAACCTTTTTACTGGTGCAACTTAAAAGCCTTGAAAGGGGACACTTTTTTAGTTTCTGGAAATCTTAAAAATCTAGTCTCTCGAAGAATGCAGTTAGTGGCTTACAAAATTTTAATATATACCTATTAAGCACATATACTGCTATTACCTCTGTAAACCACAATATGATTACACAAACATTAAGGGAATTAAATATTTAATGAAAAGGAAAACAGCTCTAAGTAATTTAAAGTAACTTTCTTGCAGAGAACTCATTTGAAAGCAGAGTAGGCTGCTAAATTAAACAGATGTTCATAGAAGGCTACCGTTTCAATTTGTATGCATAAACGTGGGCAACCGGAATACGAGTGTATAGCTCATTTTTGTAATTAACAGAGGGACTTCTCATTAATTAAGTAATAATTACACAGATTTTCCTCGCAGAATAAAGACAGACCACAAGAGCTGTGACTAGGAAATTTTAATTTTCAGGTCTTGGGACTCTCACATTAATTGCTAATCAATGCAAATAGCCATTGTGAAGGGTAGAGATGGATTGCTGAATATATTGTAATCCTAGCTTCTGATAGTCATCAAAATAAAACATACTCAAAAGGAAATATAAAATTTTATCTTCAAAGTTACTTTAAACAACAACAAACAACTAAAGTACTAGTTCTCCAAATTTGGCAGCAAATTCAGTCATCTTTATTCAGTGTTTACATGATTATTTCCTTGGCCTACCTCCCTTTTCAGTTGAGGCAATCAAACTAAAGCTAGTTGTTGGGAGACCCTTTTGCTAGAAGAGATTGCAGGGGCCATGCATCTGGAATTCTGCTTTAAGTCTTGATAAAAACCCAATGTAGGAACAGGATAAGCATGTATTGGCAAAGTAGAAATATGATCTTAAACTCTAATAATTAATATGCCCTTTTAAAACTATACCAATCCTATTAATATTTAAGATAAAAATATATCCACTCCTTCCAATATTGATTAAAACTGTGGATCTTCTTATCCACAGTTCAGCTATTGGACAAATTGCTCATAAGAGTAATAACTTCCAATTAGCCTTCAAGGATTTCCATTATTTCCAACATTAATCTGAACCATTTTCACGTATGAAACTTTTTTTTTAATAATACAAATATATACAATATTTTACTTTGAGAAACCTTTGTTATTTTAAAAAAACCTGTATATCGGAAATTGTTTTAAGGGTGAAATAAAATAAATAGTGGAACTGCACCAATAATAGCAATGTGGAAATTTTGAGAATGAATATCTAGGGTAAAAAGGCTTTAATGTCTCCATTTAGCAAATGGTGGTGCATTTGAGAAGTGGACATGTTTCCACTAGGAGCCACAATGAAAAATCAATGAACCCGTGATGACTATGCTGGAAACAATACGGTTCAACACACTGTGGTGAGGGAGGCCTATTCTGCCCCCACGGTCCTGTGCTTTTTTCAGCTACACCAGTAGTGTGACTGGGTGCAAACAGGGTGGCAGGGGGCCCGCCCTCTACCCCAGGCCCCAAACCAGGGAACCTGCGAGGAGTAGCCTCAATCTGCTTAGTCCATGAGACTACTACCTTCCCTGGGTCGCCTGTCTGTGACTCACATGCTTGCGGTCCGCTTCCTAGAACCAGGGAGGAGGGTTTTTCTGCCTTCTTCGCCTTGAGTCTCTCTGTCTCCGTGATCCTCCCGTTTTGGTGAGGTTCCCCTACCTCAACTCCTTCGCTCAGCTGTCTGAGCGGCCAGGTCCTCCTTCAGGCCTCTGGGTCTAAGACCCTCAGCCCCACCTGGATGGGCTTCTCCCTAATTCCCATACCTTGGTGTTATAGCAGCAACAGTAATAGCACCAATCTCCATAGCAGCTCTGCTCCACTCCTTCTCTCAACTCCCTTTCATCTGCCGATCTGCCTGAAATGAAGGCTTTTAACTGGTGTAGCAAGCTCAATTGGCTTCAGGTGACCTAATTGACCTGGAGTAACCCTGGATGAATTACCCAGGGAACAAGGATTTGTTGAGCCTGGGGCAGAGTTCCTCTGGGCAGCGTCCGCTGGCTCCCTTCACACCTTCCAGGGGCAGTGGGCGCTGTCCGGGGTTCTCTGCTCCATGTCCCATTCTGGTTTTCTTCATTTGATCCTGTGACCCTACGCCCCCTTCTGTTTTTTCGTTAGTTTTCTCCCTTAAACAGTTGTATCCCGGGTTCAGTGACTCCTCCTCTTAAGCGCCCCTCCCCTTAGGCTGGCCTGCCCACTCCCTGGATTACAAATAGTAGCACCCTCTGATAGCTGTCAGGTCTGGCCCTGTCACAATATTCATAAATGATCTGGAAAAAGCAGTAAACGGTGAAGTGGCAAAATTTGCAGAGGATACAAAACTACTTAAAATAGTTAAATCCAAAGCAGACTGAAAAGAGTTACAAAGGGCTCTCATAAAACTGGGTTACTAGGCAACAAAATGGCAGATGAAATTCAATGTTGCTAAACGCAAAGTAATGCACATTGGAAAACATAATGCCAATTATATATATAAAATGAGGAGGTCTAATATATCTGTTACTGATCAAGAAAGAGATCTTAGAGTCACTGTGGATAGTTCTCTGAAAAGATCCGCTTAATATGCAGCAGCAGTCAAAAATGCTATCTGAATTTTGGGAATCATTAGGAAAGGGATAGATGATAAGACTGAAAATATTGTATTGCCTCTTTATAAATCCGTGGTATTCCCACATCTTGAATACTGAGTGAAGATTTGGTCACCCCATCTCAAAAAAGATGTATTGGAATTGGAAAAGGTACAGAAAGGGGCAACTAAAATGATTAAGGGTATGGAAAAGCTTCCATGAGAGATTAATAAAACAGACTTTTCAGCCTGGAAGAGATGACTAAGGGGGGATATGATAGAGGTCTATAAAATCATGAATGATATGGAGAAAGTAAATAAAGAAGTGCTATTTACTCCTTCTCATAACACAAAAACTAAGGGGGTCACCCAACTAAACGAATAGGCAGCAGGTTTAAAATGAACAAAAGGAAGTATTTCTTCACACAATGCAGTCAACCTGTGGAACTCCTTGCCAGAGGATGTTGTGAAGGCCAAGACCACTACGGAATTCAAAAAAGAAATAGATAAGTTCATGGAGGTTAGGTCTATCAATAGCGATCAGCCAGGATAGGCAAGGATTTCTGTTTGCCAGAGGCTGGGAATGGCCAACAGGATGGATTAGGTAATGATTACTGTTCTATTCATTTCCTCTGAAGCACTTGGCATTGGCCACTGTCGGAAGACAGAATACTGTGCTAGATGGACCATTGGTCTAATCCAGTATAGGCATTCTTATGTTCTTATGAAATAGCAATTTTCTGTAATATTTTTATGAACCCAATGTGTGCCTCAGTTTCCCCATTATGCTGCATTATTACCAGTGGGTGGGAAAGGACTGCCTGCTCTCAGGGCTGGCTAAGAGGCATAGGTATGAATATCACCTATCTGTCTGAAGCTTAAATGTGTCATTATAAAGGATTAGAGAAGCACGAAGTGAGGGATAAGAGTTAGCGGCAGGATGGAATCAGGGCTATCATCTGGAGTCTGACCAAGGAGTTCAGACAGAGACAGACAGAGTTTGAACAATGGGTTTCACTACAGCTTGGCTAACCAGAATCATCTATGCTTTGACCTTACTTTAGCATAGAGAAATTCATTTCTCTGTACTAACCTAAGGACTTTCTAAGCTTCGTTCCAGTTGACTAATAAACTCAATTGTTTTGACAGCACTGTTCAGGCAACACTGCAAATGCTGAAGAATGCACAAGTCTCTACCAGGAGTCTATCTCAGACTTGCTAAACAGAGCTCATGATGTGAAGCAAGTGTGCTGAAGGCCCAGAGGTCCAGTCTAAGGAGGCAGTGAAGCCATCTGGCTTATACTGGAGGAAAGCCTGTGGGGGGAGGAGTCTGGGACACTGAAGAGGTTTCTCCTAGAAACTGTTCAAAAGCTGGGAGCGTAGCATCGATCCTATAGATCTGTGACAACCCCCAACTCATTTCACATACATAAATGAGCACCCATCAGAGAGTAAAACTTCCACTGACTTGGACTAGACTTGAATTGGATATCTTGAAGGTGGAAGGATTACAAACATGTTAAAAAGGCAATGGGTATCACTAACAAAATCCACAGTAAGGAGCAGTTCTTCAAAATGGAAGGAACAGATTTATTTACTAGTTTTTATTTTAAAATACAGCACTGCCTACAAGCAACCACAGGAGCCAAAAGAATGCTGGAGAAGAAAAGAGCAAGGAAAAAGGAAAGGAGCATACTAGAACCACTTGATGTGTGTATTACCTTGTTATTCTCTTGCCTTATATAAATACTCTATATGTATATTTGGAGATCAAGCATTTTACACCCACACTCAAAGCAAAGATAGAGATTTCCTTCTGACTTCCAACATGCCAGACACCATGTTAATTACTTCACTTGTGGAGTGAGACACTGCTTGCAACTTACAGGATTCTGGAAATCTGACAGCAAAATTAAGCCTCCAAGTAGACGAATATTATATGTTGTGGTACAAGCCAAATATTCAAGGTGTGGACACTGAACAACAAACAGCCTTTTCATGCCATCAACCAAATATACTGATGTTGCCTTGTTTCCTCAGCTTCAGTTGGGATTGCAGAAGTGAAATCATCATGGAATGTATTCCAGTTTCACACTTAGGTCCAACACAATATATAGGTAAGATCAGCAGTGAGTCCACAATAAAATCTAGATCTGGGTTCAGGTCTGGAATTTGAATATGCCCTTACCAAGTTCAGAAGTGTTTAAATTGAGGATTCTGGTTCAGACCATCATACAGCTCAGTTCTAAACATAACATTTGGATCTTGAGTTGACTTCTTTAATTTGAACCATCTGAAGTTCTGATATGGGGTCCTTGGTTTGGGACCATCTCTTTGTGTGACAGAGTTTATGGACAAAATTCTCTTCCCCATCAGAGTGCAGCAACCCCCTTAAACCTCAGTGTAGCAGTAAAGAATATGGTCCAGTTCTTTTGTTAGCTCCATTTTATGCTCATATTTTATGCTATATTCTTCTACTCTGGTGAGCAATTTTTATTTCCCCAATCTAATTTTGTTTACTTTACCTTTGATTTACCACATGTATAAAACCCAAATATTTTAATTTTATGTAGTATCAAGTATAATATATAATGTGTATAATTATATTGCTTTAACCATCTCTTATACCTCCTTGGATTTCACATAACATTTATTGTCTGTATAACCTGAAAACCCAATATTTTCAGTGTGGATGGAAAGAAGATTGACTAAATTTAGCAGCATTATTTATATTTTAGGGAGAAAGGGAAAGTGACAGGAGGCTCATTATGTAGCCAATGTGCTGTCCTTAAGTGATTCTCAAGCCAAATTCACTAAAAGTGAGAAAGCTGCTCGGAATAAATTGCAGTGTCATAGACCTTATTTTAATTAGCTAATTGGTAACTAGCTGAACTGAACTTCTATTGTTTCTTAGTAATCAAAGTCCTTGGTCAGCCATGTTATTTATAAACTTTCATAAGCTAATAAGTTACATTTGTGGGAACCCTGTCAAATAAAGCTTATTTTCTAAAGTAAGCAGCTTAAAAAAGATAAAATATTTCTATTCAGATAAAAGGAAAAATTGGTTATTTTCCTTTGGTTGGAGCCAGAATCTGTTCCGTTTTCTCCTCTTTAATTCAGTACTTATTTTAGAATGCTTAGGTCAAAAATTCAGCTCAGTGTGCTTCTCACAATCTGTTCTCTTCATAGACTAGGCCTTAATTTGCTTACACATATGTAATTTGATGCACAGAACACAAAATTCAATCCCAACTTGATTTCACTGCTCCCAATCAAAGCTCTGCTCAGTACCTGTTAAGAAATCTGTCAGTCAAATAGGGCAAATGCCTACATATCTTTTTAAGTAAGGAGACCAGGAGTCATTTATGCAGAGAGCCAGCATCTATCATACATAATGGTTAAACCTTCCCATTAAAATACTTGACAGAAAAGCAAAGTTATTAATAGATTTTGGACAAGAAACTTTCTGAAGTGCATACTTTTTCAAATACGCTACAGCAATGCACAAATTTACAGAAATCCAATCTCCATAGGAAGCAAATTCATTTAATGGGCCAAATTCATCCCTGACATAAACCTCAGTGGAGTTACTCTGAAAATCAAGCATACGTAAGCTATGTTTCCATCACAGAAATAGATAAATTCCATCTGACCTGGCATGAATAGCCATTTATTCTGTAATTACAAGACCATCTGTGACAAATTTCTTTAGCAGTTCCTCATTTTCTCTCTGGGAGCCACAGACTACCAAGCATTCTTCTTGTTACCTGAATCATCTCCCCATTTCCCCTTGCTTTTTAGATGCTCTTTCCCAGAGGCCCTGCCCCACAATAACCAAGATTCCAGCCCATTAGGACTTAGATGGGGCTCCCTTTCTCAGTGCTACTTCTTAAATAGCCGAAAGTTGATGCTAAATGAGCCAAAACAGGCTCTCCTGCATGCTTACATCCTGCCTCCGGGGCTAACTGGACTGCCTGTGCAATACACTCAGTTTCTGCCAGCCCAGAGAACAAGAGACCAGCCCCAGTCGTTTCCCATTTTAATCACTGTGGTGAAGGAGGGAGTTGTGCAGTTTTGGGGTTTTTTTAATATAATGTACCCCCATGTTATCTATGTGATATTAACTTTCCTGACTGCCAAGAGTTAAATCAAAATAGGCTGTTAAGGGAGAAGCAAACAGGAAATAAGCAAGGACCTTAACTATGCCATTAAGGGAGCAATTGGGAGTAGGGGACCTACTAATTGGGGGAATGCCTTTGCTTGGCTTCCACCAGGCTAGAATGGTTTCCTGTTCCCAAGGCTAAAAGCCTAAGCACAAAGAGGATCCTAAATCTTAAAAACACTGGCCTCAGGAAGGAGTGTGTAGGAGTGGACAGACTGAGGCACACAGTCAAAGAACAGGCTGCAAGCAGGACAATGCACTTCTCCCAGCCAGAGATCAGGGTTAGCTGGGCTGAGAGGAATTTACAAATTGACTGCAAGGATTAAGGTGTGGCTAAGGCAAAATGTGTGTATAGAACTTTGCTGTTTCACTCTCTGCTCAGCATGCTCTGTAACTTTGGGTAAAAGAATAAATAATGCTTTATTTTGAATCACTTTACACCACTGCCGTTTCTGAGCCATAATACCAGTTGGGCCTGTCACATTTAACAGAGTTGGGGAAGAGTGGTAATGACACCCAGAAATCTTGTCCCAATATGGTTAACTGCAGGGTTCTGCCCCAAGAGAGGCCTGTCCCCACAAAGGTGCACTCAAGGAGAACTAAAAGTGCAGTCTAAAACAGTCTGCGTGGTAACCATGACAACCATTAGTCACAAGTATTGCTGTTAAGAAATATGGATAGAGCAGGGGACAGAGTCAGGAACCCTGGGTTCTACCCTGTTGAAACGGAACCAATAGGTACCGAATAAGGTTCTAATTATATGATACAGAGGAGTCAAAGAGACAACAGCGAGGCTTTATTTCTCTTAATTAATAAATTCTTTATTTTAACAACTGATAGTAAAGGAGGAGGAACTCCGTGTGCGAAGGACAAAATGCGCCACCCAAGACTTTTGCGTTAATGATCTCAAGGGATCAACACACGACTGTCACTTTTGTGACACTAGGGTGCCCAGTTATGGAGTTCCTCTAGAAAGTTTACAAGACAGACAACAACAAACAGTTAATTCATACTCACTAAGCTTAGGTAATAACAAATCATCTTGGCCAAACTTAAACAACCGCTTGCTTAGATTCTGCAGATGGAAGAGAGTCGCTTCGGGTGATCAGGCCGTTGCAAAGCAGGCTAGTAAGGATGCGTCAGCCCACTGAATCTAACACGCTCGAGACTCTGGGTGTTAGGCAATTCCTTTTCCTCTCTGGCTGCTGCTACTTGGCAGCTTGGTTTTATAGTTTTCCACATGCAACAGTTTGCTATGTCTTGGTGACCATTGGCTAGCATTTGCTGCATAGCCTTATCGGGTGACCCACTGGCTAGCATTTGCTGCATAGCCTTTTAAGGTGACCCTTGGCATCTGGCCAACCAGAGGCTTACACATCGCCGAGCACTTGCTGGCCATGCACCGGTGCCTTACATCACCCTTGTCGTATCCCTATAGGATGATATGGCTTAAACCTATGCCATTTCCTTATAAGGCGACATATACGTGTAGTTCATGTTGCTGAGTCAACCCTCCCCAGGCCACTTCTTTATTCCGCATGGAGGTCTGTATGTGGTGCTGCAGACGCCATTATCTGATCCCAGCTCCACATACCCCACAGTTGCAGAGTTGGGAATATGCTAAGCTAAAAAAAGTTTTTTTTTTTAAAAACTGTTAGTTAACATGTTTTAAAAACCATAGTGTTGACAGGCAAGCTGTATTTTATCACCTGTTAGCTGGCTGAAGCAATCTGTCCTGTCTTGACTAGGTTTTAAAATGAGTTAGCTACCTGGTTAAAAAAACCTCAAAACAATAGTGTTTTTCCTACACTAAACATCCCTGTTTCACTGTATAGCCATGGACAAATATCTTTGTTTATTCATTAATAAGAGGATGATAACAATACTACCTCAAAAGAAAAGGCTTAATTACATTTTGTAAAATTCAGTGGGACGGGCTACGGAAGTAAAAATGATTACTACAATAATGGATATGCAAACATGAAGTAACACACCAAATTCATCCAAGGATTCAGCTGAGATAATAAATCCCAAGAGCAGAGATGAAGGGTAAAATATTAGAAAGTATCTAAATTATTTAAGAGCCCAAGTCCCATTTTCAAAAGTGACAGAAGCACTCAGAAACCTAAGACTCATGAAAACGGGATTTTGGCATTTTTTCAATGTTGCCATTAGGCTCCTAAGTCACTTGAGCACCCAGGAACATTTCCCCCAACATTTCCTTTGTTGTTAGGTGCTCAAAGTAGAAATGTCCTCATATATTTTCTTGAATATTTATAATATTAAACTAATTGGTATTTAACTGAAGCACTGTGTGTTTACATTCATTATTAATCATCAGCAGTCATCACATTCCCTTTTTCCCAGTTCATAGCATCTCTTTGGCCCTATCTGAAGTCCTCTGGCAGACAACTCCCACTTATTCCTGTGGGAGGATGCATTACAGTGCCTTGTGCTTAGGCCCATCCTCACTGATATTATCCCCAAGGCTCCTCTTTTTCCATAAGGAGAGTGGGGGCAAGGGAGTGGAATTGGCAGAAAGCAGAGGCATACCAGGGAAAGAGGCTGTTACCTATCTGCTATCTCTGCCTGCTCCTGACTTTTGCATCAACTTCCCGCTATCCTACCCCTGGAGACTGCAAATGCAAGGGCCTCTGCATTCTCTGAAAAGAGATGGGAGAATAGGGTTTCTTCTCCCAGCGATTTTAGGATGTATTTGCCTCACGTTCCTATTTTGTTTTCTTCTGTGCCTTCCAATGTTGGGACTGCCAACGTTAACACTGTCTGAACTGTGCCCATGTTGAGACTTTACTGATACTGCTATTTCATTGTCTGCTCCTCCACAGGGGTTGATAGTACTGAGCAATAACAACAACATTAAAACATTTGGGATAAATGTGACAAAATGGTAACTGCTAATGGCATTACCAACAACTGAGGATTCTGGATAAGCTTGTAATTACAATGTCTGCTTAATGGCTATCCAAGAAACTATTATAAAGCAACGGTAACAGCAGCTAGCAATTATCCACTGCAGGTATCTGGATTCATTTTTTTTTCCTCCGAAGGAGGAGCTTGTGAAGCAAAGAATTATCTTCTTCACTTTTTGGTTTTGCTTCAGGGTCAGAGTTCTTTGTTTTACAATAGTATTTATTGTGCTATTACAGGGCTGTAATTTTATGTACTTGCTATAAAACAAAAAGCTGAATTTAGAACAGAATTGCAATGTACTCTTAGACCCATGTGCGGAGGACCGCTGATCTCAACTCCTGCATGTGGAAGAGGACTTGAATGCCACAGCACCAAGAAAAATGGATATCATCCCTCCAACCCTATGCAAGTTACAAAGCCAAAATGACAAGTTACAAAGCACTAGGCTGTATTAACATTTTTACAGATCTTCCCTGACCTTCAGGCTATCCCAGAGAAACTACAACCAAAGCAGGTTCCTGGTATTGTGACTCCAGTGAAGCCATGCTGCCAAAGGAACAGTAGGGCCACCTGGGACCAGTGCTGCTGCAGGAACACAGGGCCTCCTGCAGATCCTGAGGGATGCACCAGGTTTGGGGTGGTTTTTCAGTGGCGGGCCAAAGCTTTGCTCCCAAGATTGCATGTATCCTCATGGAGACTTTTGTAGAAAATTCTCATCTTATGCCTTTTCCAACAGGAGGGATGATCAGGCCATCTTCTATCAAAACCAATTTTGAAGTACAATCAGAATTGGGTCAAGCTGATGTCCAATCCTGTTTTTTTTAACCCTTACATTTTAACCCTCTTATTTTCTCATGCACTTAAAATTACAGTGCACCCACCACACTGCCATCTTCCCTCAGTCATTTCTGAAGTTCCTTCCTCCAACCATTCTCTTCACCCAAACCTATCCAATGTGCTGCTATTCCATTAGACATACAGTTGTAGCTCCTCTTCTATGCAAACTACCACTGCTGCAACTATTTGACCTGTGCTGCATATCCAATTGCTCCTTAGGGTCCTCCGGCATCTCTGGCTCCCCTCGTTGTAGCTGTTTGCCCATCTCTCAAATAAATAGCTATCCCCTAGGCCTGGGCTTATGGGGCCTGTTCATTAATATAACCTTGAATACAGTAACTTGGTTTCTCACACAGACACACAAAATCACAATCACATTCTCCCTGACATCAGCCCAGAGACAACTTGCTTTTACCAAGATCAACAATGAGCTATACTGACTGGAATTGTAGTATGTTGTGTTTTCAGCCAGTCAAGAGTTGAAGAAAACTGCAATGGAAAATTATCTTCATCACACTGGGGGTCAGCAAAGGGCAGACAAATCTTTGCATAAATGTAACTGCAAAAGCATTACCAATTTTCCTTTTGTTCTAGTTGGTGGGGATTTTTTGTTTGTTTGTTTTTTATGGGGGGCTTTTTGGGGAAATAATTATTCACCTTTCAGCAACAGCCAATCAAAGCCAGCAGTGAGTATATAGGAACTATACCAACATCAACCATAAAGGGGTCAGGGAAGAGGTATTTTTAAAGGTATCCATAAATAAAATAAAATAATAAATGCTAAAAAATTGAAGTATTTCATTGAAGCAAGAGGCAGGAGTATAACGAAGAAAAGAAAAAGATATACCCACTATTCATTTAAACTCTTGGACCCAATCATGAAGTCCTGTTTTATTTGCATTAGGACTGAACGATTGGGCCCTATGTGGATTTCTATCAATGTTCTTTCATTTATTAGTTTTGTAATACTGATCAACTGTACAACTTATTGCCATGTAACGTTGAGGCTAATAATTTAGTGAGATTCAAAGAGGGGCAGGATTATTATATGGGTAATAATACCCAGTTATATTACTCAGTGCTAAAAAATTAAGTATCAGAAGGGACATAATATCTCATGTTTCAGAGTTTAAGCGAATTTCTAACTATTAGAGGTTATAATGAGATTTTTCATTATCCCACATCTGCCTGCTGTGGGGTTTCTTGTACCTACCTCTGTAGTATCTCGTGCTGTCCACTGTCACACAAAACCAGGGCTAGATGGACCATTGGTCTGATCCAGTACAGTAATTCCGATGTAAATCTGTATATTAGCCTAGGTCCAGGACATAAGGATAATTTTAGCTTATTGGATGGGCACAGGCAGGATAAGTGATCTTTAAAGGTTCAGCAGCTATAAAAAGAAGTTTATGGATACCAGCGGAAGAAAAGTAATTACAACTAATATCTATGCATAATATCTACCTGGTTTGGTATGGTCGGTTGCTGCTGTTTTATTGAAGTGTGGGTTACAATCTGATTAGTGACTGGGCTATGACATATTTGTGCAGGGGATAACTGACATATAAAGGTATCATTTAGTTGTATGGTGTACCTGTTGAAAATGTTAATACAGACTAAATACTAAATAATCTGGAGTCTGATTCTGCCACTTTTATTCACATAAAGTAGTATTTTACATCACATGGACTCCACTGACTTCAAATTAAGATTGGCAGAATTAGGTCCTTAAAGTGAAATTCATTTCTTTGCAGACTGCCAGAATAAGGCCCATGTACCATGCAGGGCGTAAGTAGGATTTAGGTGGTGCATAAATTCAAAACTGACTTTCTGCTTAGGAGTGAATTTCACCCTAAATGTATAAAGCCAAATTACTAAGAATGAATGACTATTCCATAGTATTTGAAGGCAGAAAGTGGCATTCAGGGAAAACTGGCTCTGATCATCATAGTCTCTTAATCTTCACTTGTTTAAATATTTTTAGAATTAATAATTAGTAGTATGACTGGCTATCACACGCAAATATCAGGTTTGAATGTGCAATTTCAGCAATATTATAGGCAAATTAGGTATACAGTTACACCTGAGTTTTTGAATATGCAGTTGAAGAATTTTTTGCTGCTGGAGGTGACTGTTTCTTCTGTCCCATCTGACAAAGCAAGGCTTGATACAGAAAGGTTTTAAAACTCAAAAACACAAAGCACAGTTTACAATCAATCATAACACAACATCAGCACTGGAATTGTTCAGGTCTGGGAGAATTAAATTCCCCTCTTTCTTGTCCATTTTATACAGACAGAACAAAATGCTTGATTCAGTAACTTTTATTTCCTTTACTGACTTTCCCTTAGTACAAGAGCAGGAAGAACTGAATATACAATATAGTGCTTGGTATATGCCCCAAAAACCTATTTTATTGATTAAAGAAAAAAAAATCAAGCCCAGTTACATTCTGAGGGTCTCTTTTTATGAGAGGGCAGCAGACTCCCCAAATGCAAATAGTAGCCAGGAGCTGTGTACAAACCTTTTCTGATACTTACCCATAGGTCAATATAACAGTATAAGCGAAAGACTGTTTGTTAATGCCTGATTCTAAATTACATAAAATCTGATCTGTGAATGAATTTTCTCCATGGTTTTGCTGTCTGGGAGATGATTAGTTTCTAAATTAATTCTGGGAACAGATGATAAAGCAGCAGGGATTAGGTTTTGTGGTTTTCAGAGTGCCTTAATTTGTGCAGGTTAATATGACAATTATCAAGTCATTAAGCCTCCTGAAACGTAGTTTGCTTTGTTTGGAAAAAGATTTTTCAGAATGAGAGTATAACGTAATATACTGAAATGAAATACTGAAAGATTTTTAGATGTCCAAAGCGGTTTTGTACTTAAATAAAAGATTAATTGCTTATTCACAGAGCCTATAGTGTCTTTTTATAAGTGAAAAAGCAGCATAGCGAAAAACATGCATGGGAAAAGCAGAGAGGTAGTTATATAATTTTTCACAATCTAGCCCTATAATTAAGTCTGCTTTATTTTGTTTGTTTTTTTTATGAGAGGAGAGTAGATTCTCTCTCTCAAACCTTAAAGTGGTGTACATTGTACATATAGACAGACCCCTTCTGCCATAAATAGCATAAATGCTTAAGAGATACAATAATTTATATGAGAAAACAGCTTATTGTTCTGGGGGACATGGCATTTTAATTTTAGAGATTCATGTGACAGTATAGATTAAATGCCTTCACTTATTTTTAATGCGAATTGTAGTTGTTCCACAATTTTAATTGATAATTTTAATGATAATTTTCAGTATTATTAGCCTTCATAAAAGAAACATTCCCATTATTAGGATCCTTGACTGGAGTCCCATGGCATCCTGCAGAGGTGTGTCAGTACGCATCTGTGAGAGATGAAAATGGCTAATGCAAGATGGCTGGCACATTTTAGAGCCATCTGTTATTGTTTCATTTTAATTTGATATTTTGGTGGATTTAAAGTTGGCATGGCCATTTTTATTTTGTTTTTGTTGAGTTTGTGTACTGACTTTTACTGGTGATTTAAGTATGTATTTAAACCACAGTGGCCATAAAAGGTGCTTTGGCGATCTAACAAAGGGAGCTTTGATACTCACTGGATGCAGAGTGTACATCACAGTGGTACTCTATTCATTACAATGGGTCTGCTTTAAAAGAAACAGCCCTGGACAAGCCAGAGGATTTAGGATTTAAGGGGTTCTCCTTATTGTCATCTTACTTCAAAGCTGGGTCTGTATCACTTTGACACTCCAGGAGTTCCTGTTGCCTTTAAGGGGTTTTCAGGATTTCTGTAGTTTTCTTACATCAGTCTAGAATCCTGAAACCTCAGATTTTTTCTTTCAGGGAGTGGGAAGACATTTTATTTGCAGTGATTTGAACTAGAAGACAGCATGGCCTAATCCAAATGGAGGACTTGGAATCAGGAGTTCCCACTGCTGTTCCTAGCTGTCCCCCAGACCTACTATCTGATCATTTGATGGCTCTGTGCCTCACCTTATCCATCCATAAAACAGGAAGAATAAGTATTTCCCTAATTCACAAAAGTGTTTTGAGGCTTTATATTTGTGCAGTGCTTAGTGCCAAGTTTTTTGCTCTCAGGTAGGTGCATGCAACTCCCATTGACTACAAGAGAGAGTTATGCACGTGTATCTGATAGCAAAATTGGGTCCTTCGTCTTTGAAATCAAGACAGGGCACTTCATGTACCTGATAAATCCTCACCAGATCTTTGATACAATCCAGCCCCTTAGACTTGTTTTTTTTTTATTTCAATAGAGTTTGTTTACTCTCCCCAGATATATCCAGTTTTACACTCCATTTTTCTTACTGGAAGCAGAACAGAATAAGCACAATACAAAGAGAAAATAGAAACATGTAGTGCAAATTCTGACCTTGTTAATCCTAGCTACAGTGACCTGAGGTGAAGCGTGAAACAAAGCACAATGGAGCCCAAGCCATTCTGCATGTATGCTCAACCCATTTCGCTGCTGCTCTGAAAATGACAGCCATTCCTGTGTATGTGAGCTGGAGCCCTTAATACATCTCCAACTCAGCAGATCATGCCCCCAAGGACTGCTGCACACCATCCAAGACAATAACTGGTTTTTGGACAGAGTGCAGGGTGGTAGTGGTGGCGGCCTGTGATATACAGATCAGACAAGATGTTCTGGTGGTCCCTTCTAGCCTTGAATTCGATGACTATTACTCTCACAGTCATTTCTTATCCCACTGCTCCAGTGAGGTTAGATTGGATTTAAAATTTAAAAATATTTAAATTACTGATTTTAATCATGATTTAAAACAGCAAGCAAGAAACCATTTGATTTAAATAATCAATTTTAATCATGTATTGCATTTATATTTTATTTTCCCAAAGAAAATTTCATTCTCACTGCTTGGTTACCACTAAAACATGTTGTTTTGCAACTAAATATAGCCTTTACACTAAATTTGGTGCTCCCCCTCCCCACCAGGAGGATACACTATGTATGTTTAAGAAATGATATAATTTACATGTATTCAGATTCTTGATTTTACATTTTTTATATTACAAAATGGTGAATGATCATTTCTTTTTACTAAATAATTTTTTTAAACGCATGATTTTCTA
Organism: Mesoclemmys tuberculata; assembly: GCA_007922155.1. NCBI lineage: Eukaryota > Metazoa > Chordata > Testudines > Chelidae > Mesoclemmys > Mesoclemmys tuberculata. The sequence goes on from ML675631.1 coordinate 10,122,256, forward strand.
TCTAGCTTGGTTTGAATGAAGATTCAAATTAAATTTAAATGCACAAAAATCAGCATTTTAAGTATTTTATTAAACTATCCTAAATATGCTGGATACATAAAACAAGTTTATCAAAAAGTTTATTAAAGCATGTTTTATATTTAGAATTGAGTAATTAAAACAGAGGAAGTATTAGTAGCTAAAATATTGAACTGATTGTTTCTGGTTACCATGTCCTTCAAAATTTTAGAATTAGTAGATCTTATCTTCTCAGTTCTAGTTTTTATTCTTATGTTATTCTTGGAAAAAGAAAACCAAAAAAAGCTTTCCTGCTTTTTCAACTCTCAAATGATTTCTTGACTTTGAATGAACTAGTCCTTGAACCGAACTAGTTGAGAGAATTAAAATGAAGAAAATATTCTGTTCGCAAAGATTAGTACTGTGAAAAGCAGTTTTAGCACTTGAACAAACTCTGATTCTAGGAACTCAGTCAGTGATTTCCATCAGGTCAGTTGTTTGACTTTCTTCAAAACTTGGTAACAAACATGTATTGCTTAGTATTATATTTTATATTATGCTAAATTATAAACTTAAATTATACTAAATAGATTATAAAAAGACTAATACACTAGAAATATACTTTAGACTATATATAGTAGACTATAACTATAGTAAGTAGATTATACTAGAGCTTAACACAGACTGTCTATTTAAAATTTAAAACAGGCACTTTTTTTCAAGATAAACATGTATTTAATTAAAAAAATTTACGTTCTTTTTTATTTATTTTTAAGAATCATCCATTTTTATCCATCCTGACTAACACAAACACTGAGTTCGGAATCCTGTCTTGCTATTGCACAGATGAAACAGTCTCCCTGTGCTCTCTTTCGTTTCTAGTACACCCAAAGATCAGGTGGGTAGGTGTTGGTTCACAATTTAGAAAGCCCCAAGTCTTCTAACTTCTAAATTGCTTTAAAATCCATTTTAAAAAGTTAGCTAATATTAGTATATTAGTATATTACAGGGGTAGCCAATCTGTGGTTCGTGAGTCACAGTTAAAGTGTGGCTTGTGGAGCCCCTATGCCCTCCCATTTCCACCTACCAGACTGGGGTGGGGAGCTCAGAGCATCTGGCCTGCAGCAAGATGAGAGGGCTAGAGAATTCTACCCAGCAGGGAGAGGAGTCTCAAGGGGTCAGTAAGTTCGGCCACCCCAATATATTAACACTAAAGATGTAAGCTGATCTAGACGGGAACTCATTCGTGAAATCTGGTCTCAATCTATTTGCCAGTAGATGCGTGTCCACATCTCAGAGCCACCGAAAGGTGGCTACACTACTCATCCCTGCTCAGCAGAGGCACAGAACTAGGAAAGAAAGGTACTGCAAGCCAGCAAATAAATATTGGCAAGTGCACATGGAGAAGCTCAGAAAAGCACCTCCTCCATTTTGTCAGGCCAGTTCTACTAATTGTTCACTTATAAGGAGCACTGAAGGGGAGCAAATATTTACAAGAAAAATATCCTCTGATTTTTATGCATTTTTATTTTAAAAACATGTTTCTCTGAACTTACACATTTCCTGTCCAAAGCAATATTAAAACATTTAATCAAGGATAGCTCCTTCTTCCACTTATTTCCCCAGACAGGTCACACTTCCTTCATCACAGACTCTGCCAGCACGAGGATGAAACTATTATATTATGAAACTATTATTTGATTTTGCTCACTTTGGTGCTGCACCATAGCTAGGCTTTTCGCCCTCACTATCAGCTTGACACAGGCAATGGAATGCCCCTGGGGATTATGTCAGTGGCAGTCTATACCCCTTCTGTGTCTCACAATAGCTTAGAGCTTCCTTTCAGGAGCATTTAGCAAATACTGTCCATAGGTTTCCATAGTTGACAAAGAAACTCAATGCTGAAGGTAGGGCATTTACAGGCTCAAGTAGTGCTGAGGGCATCTGGACTCATTACTCATTTCACCATCTGGAAACAGTATATTTATTGTTATGAGGCCTTACCTCTGCCAGGGCATCTTATTGGAGAGATCATCAATACAGTCAGTGTAGGCCAGCTGCTCTGTTAATTGACTATGTGCCAAATCCATGTCCTGTAATTGCATTGACCTAGTAAAATCAGCTTGTTTGATTAAATGTGATTGTTTTTCTTTTTAATTAATAGAACTGAATTAATCAGAGGTCCTTGGCATTCTGTTGTTTTTCCAGTTACATTAGCAACCTATCTCTATTAAAGTTTAATAAGGTAACAAACAGCAATGCACCTAAAAAGTAATAATCTACGGACTAACTAGGATCCTTTCTCATAGTTCTGTAAGCACAGCTAAGGACCTGATCAGTAACCTGTTTGCTACACCAGTTGTAGACCTTTTCTGTATAGAGTTTAAAACAACTGACAAACTTGTGTGGTTTGGGATATTAAAAAAGAGCCATTAAAGGCTAAAGTTTGATCACAAAATTCACTTCACTCAAGTTTTAGCTAACAAACTACTAGAGGTAAAAGACTAGTTCTTGAGAACTCCCTCATCTTATAGCAGTCCCAGAGAGAACTATAAAATGTAGAGAGTTTTTTAGGTTGTTGGCTCAACTAAGATAACTTTCACTTTAATTGACTGAACAATACCTGAACCGCTTTGCAATTATTATGACCATGATAACCTGCATATGTGTGAACTAAAATTTGTTCACTAAATTGCTTGTCATCCTTTCAGGATACTCCAAAACATAGAATCTACAGGGCAAATTCACCACTGACCTCAAGGGACACAACCACAATGATTTCAGTGGAGTTACTTGGGGTGAACTTGCTTTTAGAAATATGCCAACAGCCACCATTCCCCCATATGTTGGTTTAATTCCCTCCGGATGTCCAACATGCACAATTTTGTTGAGGGGGACTGATAATTAAGGCTGCAAGTTGGTCAGGAGGTCACAGAATTCACAGATTCCACCACCTCTGTGACTTCTGCAGCTGACCATGCAGCAGGCCCTGGAGACCACGCATGCAGCAAGCAAAGCAGCAGGTGGTGCACCAGAGCAGGGCGTAGCTGCTAACTCCCAGGACCCATGGCACCCACCGGGAGCCCAGGAGCAGCTAAGATTTAGTCATGGATATTTATAGTAAAAGTCATGGACAGGTCACAGGCTGTCCTTTTTTTTTTTTTTGCCCATGACCTGTCCTTGACTTTTACTACAAATACTCAGGACTAAATCTTAGCTTTACTGATAATGTGTTTAACAGCTCAGGCACTCGGGTCTCAGTGACCCCATCATAGTCCTTTGCTGATCCAGTACCCGGAAAGTAGATATCGTTACACTAGAATATTTTAAATTACAACTGCAACATTTGGACTTACTGTACTTGGTTCTCTTTATGTAGATATAGCCTATAAAAGAATAAAACCCAACTGTCTTAATTTCACAGTGTAACAGCAGCCAACACAGGACAGGCAAAAAAAATTTTAAGCTCCATATAAAAAGAATTTCACCTAGACAAATAGTTTTTTCCAAATACCTCTCAAAAGTGATTTAATTCATTATTTTGGTGAATAAAGTCAAAATACCAACAAAAGTATGTGAATAAGCCAACTTAAGTATCTGAATAGTGAAGATTTGCACATACTAAGTGAAAACTAAAGTACAAAAAGATATAATTTGTTCAGGCTTAAAAAAAAGACCCAACTATCAGGTGAATTAACACTGGAAAGATAAATGTGATAGATCAAAGGACACATTTAGTTTAACCGGGAGCTAAAATGGCAGTAACAAATGTGACTGATATCAACGATTATGGCATTATGTTGTTTTTCCTTGGGAACAGAAGACAAGATATTTACAACCTATAACTGAAAATGGAGAGAAAAGTAAAAAGGCTATTATGCTGCATTTATCTTGTTTCAAACTGTTTTTTTAATCATCACTCTTGATGTAATAAAATGTAGTGGAATAAGATTTATTTGTTTTACTAACAATGTCAGAAACAAACACTTGCAAAAAAAATGTTATTTTTAGGGTGGCTGCTCAGCATCCCAACTCAAGGATAGAATTTAAGGAGGTACTGAGTTCTATGATCCCAAACTAGACCTTTCACAGAGTGGGGTTCTCTTTTCACCCCAGTTCTTTCTTCTGGAGCTACTAGTACCATTTCCTTCTTATTTCTCCCAGTCACAAAGTTACAATTATGGTGCTTATTTCTACAAATGGGCAGAACAAAGGTCCCCAACAGTCTGGGATGCCACAGAAAAAGCTGGTACTCATACCACCCTGGCCAGCTACATCACCTCTGTCCGTGGCCTAGCAAACAGAAGTCCTTAGATCATTTCTGAGCTTGAGTCTCCTGTGTCAAAGTTTTTAGTTTCTCAGTGTGACGTTTTCTTTCCTTCCCAGCATTCCGTTCATCACAGCCCCTTAGCTCTTCCCCTTATTTAATTAAAACCAGAGGCAGAAAGGAACAATCTCTGTTCTCAAAGGGTAACCCAGTCAGTAAGGGATGTTCAAACAACTAGTCAGCAGGTAGTTGGTGGCATCCACCTTGTAATGGAAACACTGACAAATCTTTCTCCCATTTTGAGAATAGCTATTTCTTGCTTTACTTTACATGCCTCTTGGGTTTCCAACTGGGGTGAAAAAACTGCAACACAAAACCTCAAGCAGCAAAAGGAATTACAATGCGATTCTCACGTTAGCTGTCATAATCCTTCCCCATACATGATAATCCTCTTGACTAATTTAATCATGTTTTAAAATGTTTAGAGCAATTAAAGTTGCTGAAGCTCTATGGGGCAGAACTATTCAGTGCAAGTACTGACACTGGAATAAAATGCACAGAAATGTTCAGGTTCACTATCAAGAGAAAACAAGATGACAGAATCCCACAAGAAGTTTGCCTCTTTGGAAAGGCCAATTCTATGAAAAGTAAAACATCCATGGCCCCTCTCCATCTAAGACTTCCCAGCTCCCTGGGCTGCCCACTGACTGCCTAGGCTATGTCTCCTCCAGTCTTATTCTGGGAGTCTCCTCAAATTCCTCTCTACATGGACCAAAAAGCAAGGCAAAAAAAAAGGTGGGATCAGATGGATTAGGGATCAGTTTACTATGCTCTAAATGGTAGGTTTGTGTAAGATAGGCATAAAATTATGCTTTAGGGGGCATGCAAGGTCAGGTGCCCTCCCCAGATTTGCTGATTAGCTTAAGCTGAGTGTGCTTAGTAACACTGCTGAAGCCGGCTGCCCTCATTCTGCCCCCCACTATTGGCAAACACCGGTAGTCTCGGGGAAGAACAGACCCCCGTGAGATCCTTTTTGTAGTGCTCCTTAAACCACTCCTCTGTCTCTGAGATGTTAATCTTCTACATTCCTGTGTCAATGATTGACAAATATTCCTCCTGCTCCTTAAGTGACTGAACTGGAATTGAAGGGGAGCCACACTTGTACCTATAACATTAGGGTCTAACAAAGGTATCTGGGGATGGGGTGTTATGTGCCCTGGCTATGCTCATGAAACAGTTATATTGTGCACTAAAAAAAAAAAAAAAAAAAATTAATAAAGCATGCCCAACTAATAGCACCCAAAGTGTGGGCACCCTTGTACTGTAGGCTACTGCACTTGTACATTTCTGAATTTTTGTTTTATTGCAAAGTATATATACAAAGATCAGTCAATCTCAGATCCCCCATCCAAATCTGTTGAAGTTCATCAAGGAAATTTTCTCTTTCAAGTCTTATCTATAGGGTTCTAGCTTGCATTCTTTAGTTTTCTTTGAAGTTCTGACCTTATTTCTCATCCTACTATTTTCCATGCCAGCTCAAAGACGAGAGTAATGGATTGCATCCAAACACAGGCTTCCCACACAGTACAATGTAATGTACTGCCAGAGCTACTTGGACAGCCAGCATGGGCCAGATTCTCATCTCACTTTAATAAATGACTGGCAATCCCTCTGATTTCAGTGGAATTACTCCACAGCTAATTTGATGCAACAGAGGAGATTTTGTTCTTAGGTATGTGTGGGTTTTGTTGGTATTTTTTTAATATTACTGTGGAGACAATTTATCAGATATGACAAAAAATACCAGAATGGTGAATTTCAACAGATAAGTAGTTCTCATGAAAATTATTCAACTTTCCAAGTGTACTTTTAGTAATATTTACTTGATATTGCTGAGCTTTCCTTCTTTTTGGACATTAAAGGGTGGGTGGGTTTGTGTGTACATGTGTAAACTTTTTTAGCAAACAAAGGCTCCCTCTAGTGGCATGATCAAGGGAATGTTGACAACTATTTAAATGAAAATCAAAGAGCAAGATCATAGTATTTTTTCTGATTCAGTTTTTCCCCCAAGTCAATTTCAAGACTGCAGACATAGGGGAAGTCACCCTTTTAATGACAAGAGAAGAGGAAAGATATGGAGAAGAAAGAAAAATGATAGTAAAGGAAAGATAAGAGCCCATGTTCATGAGGCAACAGAATTCAAATAGCTTTAATAAGATCAGTGTGAGGAAGTGTTCCAAACCACTATCACACAAATATGGTTTATATTAATGAATCACTTTAAACAGTGTCACATCACCTGCTACAGAAATTTAAGAAAAAGAGACCACCTGGATCCCTTCATGGAGTTTTTGCTAATTAGAGTGACAGCAGCTAGCTTTTCCTCAAGCTGAGTCGTCTGGCTCATACTCAGAAAGGGGGTGATGGACTGCCCACACTTTAGAGGGCTGGCATTTTTGCTCGTTTTACCTTGCCTTTTGGGATCTCCTTTCTTGTCCTGATGAAAATAATGGCTGGGAGCTCAGGGGTTTGTTTATTCTAAGGATATCCCAAGGGATGAGCTGCACCTTTTCCTTAGGGTGCCTGCCCTTCACGATGCTACTTTCTGTTGGCTTGAGAACCTTAACAAAGGAATCCCGAGGATGCTCTGGCCTACACAGGTAGCCCATGCAGAAGGCCACCACTCTCAGGCCTGGGGCCTTCAGTAACCAGAACGCACCTGGTGTGGGCTTTGCAAGAACCAGTCTCTAGTTTAGCAGGATCTGAAGCAAAAACGGACTGCAAGTAGTAGCGCAGCTAAACACAATCCATCCCAGGGAAGAGGGAGCAGGGCCAGGAGGTTGGTGGGAGTTGTCAGGTGTCTGTGCCAGATCTCAGCTTTGGTTTGAATCATTATACCTTGGCCTAGAAGACAAAGGCTGTGGCCAAGGTGGGGGACAAAGCCTGTAATCAATAACACTGGCTGCCAAATAGCCCTGGGCAGTTCTGCACCTTTTCAGCCTCGTGAGGCGAAGGGAAAGGAAGCTTCTTTGCCTGTCAAAGGGAGACTTAAACAATCCTAGACTGGCTTGACCCTATTAATGTGCCTGGCTGCAGAATGACTATGATACAGAAGTCTTCTTTGATGCTTATTAGCAAGAGAAAAAAAACTTTTGCCTTCCTCTTCTTTCTGGACTCATTTGCCATTCCTACACAACTTGTGGTGTAGCAGAGGCTGCAGCCACTACATCAGTGAAAAGGAACTTAATTTTTAGCATTTTAAATGAACAATTCCAGCACCTAGCAAAGGCAACAGCAATTGGGACAAATTCTCTGGAGTACCACCTACCACCCAAATAGTCCTAGAAATGTTATGGACCAGACTGTAACAGCCTCAGAAAATGAGTCTTGAAAACTTGAAACTGGCAGCATTATATATCTGTGAATGAAACCAGTCTTTTGTATATAGAGAGCAAATCTTCTCCTAAATCCCTGACCTTCTGAAAGAACCATCTCATTACATCCTCTCACTAATCTTTTGCCATCCATTGAAATGAAGAATGCAACAAACTGTAGGCCTGAAAACCAAGCTGTGCTACTATTTGAAAAGATAGTGATCTGACCTTATTAAAGTTTGTGTTTTGTGTTAGTGGGGAAAAGGATTTTATTTTATGTCTACTACAGACCTTTCCCCCCTCTGAAACTGCAGAGAAGGTCATTAAGGTAGAAAACAGAGTTGCCCTTTAGGGTACAGCTATGAAATACCACTTAATTGGATAGAGAAATGCTTCCAATGGGTTGGGCCATTACAACATTACATTACGGTATCAATACATGGAGCACTCTGATGTATAGAGAGGACTTCTATCAGATTGTCTCACTAGAAAATAATGCAATTCTAGAAGTCAAAATCTTTGCTTTGTGACTGAAGGACAGCAAAAAGGCTCTCTGCTTTATAAACCAGTATTTACTGACAGTCTCGAACTAACTGAATTCACTTAATTAAATTTAAAGTAAACTATTTTGGCCCTAGATGCTTGATTGCTAAAGAATGTCTCTAGTGGTTTTGATAGAGAATACTCCTCAGAAAGCTTCCACGACAAAAGATTTGAATGCTTGATAGTTGCTAACTGACGTCCTTCAACATCTAATAAATTGGTTACTGCTTTCTCATATCCTATCAATAAAATTATGAGGATTGTTCTAGCAGTAGAGCTGTGCAGGTGAAGGCAGTGAGAAATCATGGTTTCACAAAATCATCAGATATTTTGTGTTTGCTTTGAATTTTAAGGGAAACTGGGATGCTTTTCTCCACCCTCTGCCCCAGAAATGAGAAATTGCTTTCTGGTTGGATAAAAGCTATGCAAACTGAACCTAATAAGCCTTGTAGGCCTTGTACAAAAGAAATATTTTAAAAGGCACCTCTGACGTGTATAGTGACAATACCCCATTATCCCCAAGAGCATCTACCCAGTTCCCTGCTTATTATTTTAGTCTGCCAACCCGGACCCATTTTGGGTACTAAACGGTAAACCTTCAGCTAGAAATATTTCATTGCTACCACATTAGGGACATATCTGGTGGTCACCACCAGGGTGGATGCAGATGCTGAAAGTGGTGCGGTTTTTCTAAATCTTGTAATGTTTAAACATTATGAGGCATCCCATCAGAAAAAATCATTTAAAAAAAAACCACAAATGGCCATAATTTGTAGAAACAGTCTAATTTTGACCAAAATTGGCAGAAAGTTTCTAAATACAATTGGTAATACAACTATGTACTAGAAAATAGTACTGTTTTGGAAAGTTTGGAAAATATTTAGTGCTCTGGTGATATATTTTTATACTTTTTCCCATACTTTTGTGCCTTAGGTTAAAGCAAAACTCTGTAGTCACAAGACAGTATGAGCTTGTTTGTACCACGTAATGCATCAAATTATTTGTCATTTCTAGAATGGACTGATTTGAGAAGTTTTTCTATCTGCTATTTTTATGAAGTTATGCAGGTAATACGGCCCCAACCCCTCTAACTATAAGACATATTTTTGATGTTGTTATCTGCTCAGCTGAGACACAAATATAAAGCACACATGGAACAAGTGTAATTGTCTTATCACTGAATACAATAACAATACACAAAGTACTCATATAACAATGACTCTTAATAGAAGGGTTGTAGAAGGTCTTTTATGACCATACTGTATGAATAACAAAGTACAACCACCTCCTCTTATGTAACCCCTACATACTGCTGAATGTGTAATGCAACAACCCTTCAAGCTATATTTTATTCACAAAAATAGTCACAGTAATTCACCGATAGTTAAAAATTTCCACTCCCCTGCAGAATCTGTGTTTGATGTTTTTAATACTTAGTTGCTTCTATTCATCACTGTCACAGTTGCATGCAGCGGGGCATACCAAATCTTCCCTACACCATTTGCATCTGTTTGTTCCACAAGTACTCTCAGTGCCACACTGCACAAAGGTGAGGATGGTTTCTAGAGCAGATGGCAGCACCATCATGTTCAGATCAAGATGTCCTGTGCTATCTATCTTTGAGGATGAAGACCAAAAGGTCAAATATGGCGTGATCATTTTGCAACAAATATTCATCCGCGGTGATATGGTGGTTTTATTTTTTATCATTTTTCTGTGTGAGTTCAAGAGTGTAGTAATTATCTGGTTTCACCCACATAGTTGATGTTGGAGCATTTAGTACACAAGATGAGGTACACCACAAGTTGTGATAGACATGTTTATGATCCATGCAGGTTACCTCAAAGGAAGCCTGGACAATACTTTAAAAAGCTGAACCTAGAAACTTAAATTCATAACTCTGCTAGACACCAAAAAAACATGGACAATAATAATAAAGACACTAGATTTATATATGTATGATTCATTACAACAATCTGTAACCTACTAACCCTCCTTTGTCCTATGACAGATGTGTTAACTGCCAGCTTTACCTTGAATGGTTTCTTGCAGCATGTTAGCTTCTTATCTACTCCCTTGTACCCACCTGTGACATTCTGGGCTTGTCTAACCTTGAAACTCTACAGTGGTGCAGCTATAGCACTCCGACTGGTGTACGTAATCCACCACCCCAAGAAGTGATAGCTAAATTGATGGAATACTTCTTCTAGTGACCTAGCACTGTCTCCATTAGGTTGGGCTTAATTACATTGCTACGGGGTGTGATTTTTTTCACATCCATGAACAACATAGCTGGGTCAACCTAACTTTTTGGTTAAGACCAGGCCTACGAGTACCATTCCCAGACCTGAAAAAGAGCTGTGCATAAGCTTTTCTCTCTCACCCACAGATGTTGGTCCAATAAAAGCTATGACCTCACTCACCTTGCTTCTGTAATATACTGGGATCAACACAGCTACAACACTGCGAAGATTAATGTATGTACTGTTTATATTTCCCTTCATAATTTAATAATCTTGTATGGTCTGCAGAATACAGGATCTAATCAGACAGATTTTCTTAAGTGTACATTCAAAAATACACAAGCATTTCTGTATGCAGTTTATTTGAATGTGCAAACACCAATGATTATGCAACCTCTGACATTTGCACATCTACAGATCAGGGACTATACATGTGCACTGAGTTTCTGGTTTTGCACAGACGCACACACGCACACTTCAACATTTAGCACCTTAGGACAATCTTAAATTGTTCTCCTAGGAATGGAAACAGTGTCATCCCAATTTAGAATTACAAGGAAAGAATTACAACAGGATCAGTAGGACATTCGGTTGAAATAATATGTTCCAAGGGTGCTGAGAAGTGTAATCAAAGTTTTAAAAACATTCAAAGACTGGATACTTACAGTTCAAATGTTCATGTAGTGTGGAATGCTAGAGGATTTCCTTAACAAAAGAAGGAAATTTTGTTGCTGCAAACTCTGAAAAGGGTAAGAAAATAAAGTTTATTTAGAAAACTGATTAAGAGAACAACCCACTGAAATTCCAAGGTACCCAAACATTTATAATTGTTTGATTAATCTAATCTATGAATAATAGAAAAAGTTTTAACAAAATGGGTAGGAGAGTCCTTCCAGGACAAGCACTCTCTGAATATTTATTAACGCTAATATTCACAACACCTTTATCTTCTGTAAATATTCATACTATAAGGCAAGAGGCTTCAGCCGGGGATCAGAACCTTCTTGTGCTAGGCACCATATAAACATGTAATTAAAAAAAAAACAGCTGCTGCCTCAAAAAGCATAAAACCTTAGGGTGACAAGATACTGTAAACACATTGTATTAAGTTTATGTACCACTGAAGGCTAGGGATTGTATGTACAATTGTGTTCTACTCCCTGGTGGAGGGTTACCACAGTTCCTACAGGAATTAAATCAGTAGGAAGTGACTAAAGTGAATAGTTCACATTGTAAACACCTCCAGGGAGGTACCACGCCCTGGGAATAGTCACATATACTTATTCAAACTGGTTTTCCAAAGACTACAAAAATGAAGAACGGGTTTTTGGCTTAAATATGCTGCCTTTAAACTGAGTGGGGCCTTTTTTCTGATGCAGCCAACAGACTTGCAAAAGGGTTGCAAACTACTATGGCCCAATAAGATACATAGGTTTTATTGTTTATATTTTCTCTGTAATGTTTTTATGTTAAGAATAAATGCGTTTGCTTAGAAAGGGCTGAGTATTTACTTGTAACTGCCAGCAATACACTGGTCAAAGCCCTTGAAGAGAAAGCAAAGTACAGGCACTGGCTTTTATGCAGACAAGCATAAAGCACTGGCTTTTGCGCAGGGAGCTGTGCAAACTTAAAACCCCACTCAGGAGAGAGAGAAATGCCTGTCTCCGCCCAAGAGGGGTGACACCTAGGAGACACAAACCTTGAGTGGGTGCCTTTGAGGACTACAGGGGGGATACAAGTGCAGTTACCCTGAAACTGTGACACTTAGCATATGATGAGACAATAAGTGGAGAGAACAAACAAACAGAAAAGAAAAGGACAAAGTAAAAGGGAAAAGATTACAATTATCATAATAAGCACCAATCTTGGCACTCCAAATGTTCTAGCTGTTGTTCTATAGGTATTACAGAAAAGATTAATTTTACTCTTGAATAATTTGCTTAGTCCAGTGTTTGCAAATAAATCAATGAAAGGGCTTGCAAACAAGAAGTTACATTAGGAGGGGAGAGGGAAGCTATTTGCAAGAATATTTGCAATACATTTTTGCTGTATTCAGCAACCTCTTGCTATAAACCGCACAATTTTCATGGTAGACCTTCTATCCCCATGAGAATAACCCATACATGGGACTGGAAATGCCATTTGATTTGAGTTTCTTCTTAATTCTTCTGTCATGTGGGAGAAGTTCATCCTAATTTTTCCTGTCATGTGGGAGAAATCCAATGATCCCCCTTGTCTCCACCTTGCCACCTCTTGAAGGTATGGCTCATGTAAGGCACTCTCCTGACCACTGCTGATCCCAGAATTCCCAGATCATCCCACCTCCCATCTGAGGAGGCTGAACAAGTTGTACTTAACTCCATGTCTCAGTCTTTTGAATTATTGGAGATGGATTTGCAGAGAAAATATGGCAGAGCCTAAGCAGGCCCCCATAGCCTGGATAATTCCTCTTCAAAAGGTGAAACTTCATAAAACCTCCCTCAGAGCTGAGCAGTTGTCTACATGAAGACTTATCTACACCACAGTGGCTACAGCAGCCCAGTTACAGTCCTACAGCTGTGCTGCTGTAGCATAAACATTTCCTGCATTGACAGAAGGAATTTTTCAGCCTACCTGTGTTTACAGTACAAGTTAGGTCAACCTAAGCACATCACACAGGGCATGAAATTTCTCACAGTGATAAGTGACGTAGCTAGGTTGATCTAATATTTAGGTGTAGACCAAGCCTGTATGCATGGCAAGCTGGGATGTAAGTCTCTGGTGCACTAGCTTGCCACACACTAACTGACCATGTGGACCATGCTATAGCTGTTTCCAGTACATCAAAGTGCACAACAGAACTTTTAGTGCAGAGTAGCAGGGTCCGCATGACAACTTAGTGCACAGTAAACTAGTGCGCTATAGATTTACACCCTGACTTTATGCCCACTAACTCTCACTATAAACATGTCTTGAGTGAGAGGGAAGAAGCCACTGGACTCTCTTCCCCCTTGCAATATAGCCCTAAATCTCACCCTTCTCATTATATTCCAATACTATTTGCTCATGTTCCCTTATTTTCTTTTTCTAATTAATAAAATACCTAATTACCTTAAAGGTTTGTTGTGATGCTTAAGAAGTGATAGAATTATTACTTTCATAGACTTTCTATATATTCTTTAGGTTTTGCTATCCTGTTAGTTGCTCCCTGAAAACTGTAATAAATTAAAAAAGTAACTTGTCTTTTAGCTATGTGTTCAGTTTCTTTCACCCACTAGCCTATCAGTTATTTAAGTACTTGGAAATCTGTCCAAAAAAAAACTTAGGCCTAATCTACCCTTCTAAGTAAGTGTCACATTGCTATGACACTCAGCAGTGTGGAAAATTCACACCCTGAGCAATTTAGCTATGCTGACCAAAGGCTAATGTAGATGTGACTAGGTTGATGGAAGAATACTTCCATTGACCTAACTACTACCACTCAAGGAGGTGGTTACCTACAGAGATGGAAAAACCCCTTTCATTGCCGTAGGAAGCGTGTACTATGGTGCTACAGCGGCATAGCTACAGCTCAATAGGGTAGACATGGCTTTAGTATTTGTAATATCATTGCAGAACTGAAGAAAAACTTTTGACTCCCATTGCGAGGTTTATTGATAGGTGTAAGAGTGAGAGTCAAATGCACCTTGTGCCATTATTTACACCAGTGCTAAGTGATTAAAAAGTGGGTGTAAAATACTAACAGTCTAACTTGGTAGCATTTTACACCCAGTTTGCACTAAAACGAATGTCTACACAAGGGACAGGGCAAAGGCCAATCAGCAGGGACAGCTCTAGACCAAATGGTTTCCCAATCAAGGAGTGTATTCGGTGCCCTCCATCCATTTGTTAAACTTTTGAATATATTATTTTTTTATTGCATTTGTAGCCCAGTTCAAAACTTTGATGCACAATTTGAATGCATGATTTAACCCTATAGTATAAAACAATACATTTGCATGACAGAATCATTTATACCCATGAGGGCATGGCTGACAACATTCTAGGAGGTTTGAGAAAAATGTAGTTCTCAGAAAGCATAAAAGGTTCCTCAAGATTCTACAAAGGCCCAGAACATTCTAGAAGGATAGTGAAAAATTAATGCACACATGGAAAACCTGAAATATTTTACTTCAAACATTCTATTTTCCTTTTTGTTACTAACAATAAAAACAGTACACTGAGCCCCAGTCCTCCCAAGTCCAGCAACCCAAGCAGTTGTCTGTCCCTAAATTCCTCATTGCCAATCAGGCCCTTGTGGCACTGCATCAGCTCTCATTTTCTAGAGCGAGGGTACTCAGTTATTTTTTGTCAAGGTCCAAATTTCTTGGTTAAGGTATAGTCAAGGTTCAGACTCCAGAGACAACTACAACAAGATGATGATTTTGGGGTCCATTCAAAAGCATCTGGCAGTCTGGATTTGGCCTGTAGTCCACCCATTGACTACCCCTATTCTAGAGCATCTGAACAGAAGAAATGAAGAACGCCATTATGTGTTACTAGCAGCACTGTAGACTGTTAAAATTAAAAGATTTTTAAAATATTTTTTCTTTTAACCATTTATGCAGTCAGTTTACTTTATGGACATTTCTTTGACAGTGAAATAAGACTGATTAGTTTCACTTTCTGATTCTCTAACTCTAACAGAACACTGTTATCTGGATTTCCAATACAAAGTAGAATGCTTAAAATTTGAAAAAGAAAAATCTTGTTCTCATGGAAATGTTTCTCTAAAAACAAAACAAAAAACAACTCATAAAACCATTCTTAGCTCTAGCAGATTTTTTGCCAAAATCACCAGGTACTTTTTTTTTTTTAAAGAGTATTTTGCAATACCTAACCAAAAAAAAAAGAAAGAAAGAAAGAAAAAATTAGTATGAAACCAAGTCCCGTCAACCAAAATCCTCTCAAGTCAAACAGGAACTTAGTTTTTACAAGGAATACAAAATAGAATCACCTCTGTTGTAATCTTGCCTGTACTGGTACTTCCCATGAAAATGCTAGCTATATTTCCTTTGACTGAAATTTGGGACTATGGTGCCATCCTGCAAACACTTACATTACACACTTAACTTTAAGCAGTTTAAGATTACTCATGTGCTTAAAGATCAGCACATGTATAAGTGTCTGAAAGAACAGAATCTATATCTGAAACTTTCAGTATTTCAAAAAATTGCCTTTTACTTTTATTTGTTAGGCCCTTATCATGCTGCCACTTAAGGTCCTTCTGAGTTGTTGGGTGCCTCCTGCAAAGTGCTATCTGTTGTGGACCCTGGCTAGAGGGAGCACTAGCACCTTAAATCAAGGATCTGAGACCCAGCAGTGCAATACATAACTTTTCTGGACATAATTCTTGTTGATCATCATGTCTACAGTGCTTGAGCTGCTTTCAAATCATACTTTCTAAACTCCCAAAGTCTGTGCCAATGTAAAATCAGGACAAGATCATCTGGATGCAGGCAGGGTTAGATTAAGACATAGGCAGCTCCTGAAGTCACATGATAAGATCAGAATTTCAGCTTTAATTAAAAAAGACTTCTAGATGGAAGCAAGAAAATCTTGCAATAGATCCCTACCTAAGTCTGAAGACAGAGTGAAACAACCGTTCAGAGAAATAGGAATTGTACCATTCATTTTAACTGGGTCCTGCTGTACACAACCTATTTGGTAGTGGAAAAGACTATCATTCCTTTTAAAGGTAATACTAAGACAATTCCTCAGCTACTTGATATAGCAGCTGCTATCATTTGAATGCATTTCCCTTTCAGTGCATTATTATATTTTATGTTTACTATCAGTTTGCTGGGGTGGTGGTGGTAGGGGAAGATGGAAGGAAGAAGGATGACAGAAGGAATAAATAGAGACATGAACCAGAACAAAGATAATAACAGTACGCAAGGTATGTAAATGTTGCATTTTTATTTAGAAAATGGCTTATATTTTACTTAAATACTTCAGGGACACATGTTGGCAATGATACCCAGCAGAAGGAAATCCCTCCTTGCTATTCCTTAATATTTGGCCTTTGCTTATATTATTTCAATTTGGTAAAACCTTACTCATCCACATTGTTTATTCTTTGCTCCCTATTCAAAATAAGCTCAAAAAACTTTCCTCTCTCAACATGATTTTAGTACTTTTTAATATATTTGCCGTTGGATTATGTGGCACAGCATAATGCAGCACTGGACCGAGGCAAAAACGGCCTCCCAGGAAAGGAGAGAAGACATATGCCTCAAAGAGTCTACCGTTTGGTGGGGTGGCGAAGGGGAAATCTAGAGAGAAACATGTCTCTTTCAAATTTGCAGAGACATGCCTCTCTATACATGCTATTCCCCAACAACAGCTCCCTCCAAAACTAGCATTTGTCTCAATTTAAAGGTGTTGGCTCACTTGAAAAGCACCATAATAAACGAGTTGTGACAGCATTTAGGCCTTGAGCAGGATCCACTACCTAAGGGCCAAACATTCCCACTCCATTCCCCTAAGCTAGGGAGAGGAGGCATGAAGCCTCTTCTAGCACATCCCCATCATGTTATTGTGCATGCAAAGGGGGGACAGGACAGACAGTTGTATCAATTCAAAGCCACTGCCCTTGGGGGAACCAATCAATTCAAATCCCCATAACAATAAATCAATTCAAAGTACCTCTCTATGGTCTTCTCTTTAAGGCTATGTTGCAGAACATCCTGCTTGCCACTTTTCAGTTCTCTACTTCCTTCACTCCCTTCTGAGGTCTTGGCCTCTTCACACTTCCTCCCTGACCCTAGCCAGTAGGAAAGGATGGGGTGGTATCCCTGGGATTATCTTTATCATCTCAGGTTTCACATTGTTGGAACTCCCTCCCCTCAAAACCTGAACAAGAAGAGGGATGCTAGGTCATTCTTCACCCCTTTTTACA
Organism: Mesoclemmys tuberculata; assembly: GCA_007922155.1. Classification (NCBI taxonomy): domain Eukaryota; kingdom Metazoa; phylum Chordata; order Testudines; family Chelidae; genus Mesoclemmys; species Mesoclemmys tuberculata. The sequence continues at coordinate 10,139,599 of ML675631.1, forward strand.
ATGATCACAGATAGCTGGGTAAGACATAGGGGAAGGGTTTATTCTGTGCAGCTGCCTCCTTCCCCTGGTACTAACACCTGCAATGCATTTTAGAGCACTTCTTTGAGGCAAACACAGCTGAAAGGGTTCACCAAGGTAAAGGGTTGAGAGGCTGGTCTTTATGCAAGATTTAAAGAGACAAACCTCTCATTAAATACAAGCAGGATTTCTATCCCCCTCCTTGAAGATTTGTATGGGCGGGGTCAGTGGTTTCATGATAAACAACTCTGTGCTCCTGTGGGTCAGTGCAACATTGTCTTAATAGATACCTAATGCATTAATGTTTGTGCAAGGTGCCAAAACAAATGTTATAACTATCAAAATATTAGGAAGATATTTCTGAGGCAGTAAGTACAATCCTGAAACCAAAAAAATGAAATCCTCTGGACCAAATAATAATAATCACCTATAATTAGTGATGCCTCTGAACCACATCTTAAACCTCTTTTATTTTGGAGAAAGTTGGATCACATGTAAACCCAAACTTTGCAGCACAGACTGACCCATCTCTGTAAAATGTAAATCCTCTTTACAGTGGAGAAACTCCAATGTGGTTTCAAATTTCATGGTTTAAAACCCCATCCTGACTGGTGCTTCATGTGCCAGAATGAGCTAGCTCACTCAGAAACTTCCCTAAAAAAGGCGGCATTGTTTAGTTTCTTCTCACATATCACAGGACCTATGGCTTTCAATCTGTTAAAACCCTAACACAGGACCCATCCTTTAAATTGTATGACCGACACACAATGAGGGACCACCACCTAAACAATACCAAAGAATAAGAGCGACAGAAGCGATACTGGATTCATTTTTTAAACAACTGAAGACAGCATTTTTCGAGTTAGCTCTTTGCTGGGCGGGAACCCCAGCCCGTGCGGGGCAGGGGTAAATCTGAACTAAACGAATCTCAAAAGAAGGCTGCCTCTTGTGACAGGAGATAAACCCTCAGGTTTTTACACTCGCTGCTAAAACAACTTCGCGCGGTTAAGAACAACAGCAAGATAAATACCGGGCAGACGCGGCTGGGCGTGAGTCACCCGCAGCAGCGATTTACAGGGACGCTCCCGCGGCACCAAAGCAAGCGGAGGGAAGCCCCCAGCGCCGGGCCAGGAGGACCCTTTCCTAGGGAGCGAGAAGCGCGGGGGGAGCTAAGACACGCCGCTGGGAGCTGACGGCGGCTCAGGGGAACTCTCGGCCACTCGTTTAGCCGCTACACCTGTGCCGCCGGAGCAGCTATTCGGGGTGGGGGCGGGGCGCTGCCGTCCGTTGTGGCTAGGGCGGACCCACATCTCTGGGGCCGTCTCTTTCCCTCCGCGCCTGCCTGGCCCTCGCGACTCTCTCCCAGGCTGCACCACGGCTGGCACGAGGCGAACGAGCCCCGCCCGGCCGTTAACAGACGCTCGCCAGGCTCTAGCAGACCGAATTCATCGACGCACGAGCCAAGGTGGAGGGAGGGGGCACGGCCTCGGAGTATAGCGCGCGGCTCCCCGGTAGGGGGCGTGGGCCTGAGGAACACGCAGGGGCGGGGCTCTGTAGCAGGAGGCGGACCCAGCCGGTGGCCTCGCGGCGTGTTGACGTAGGGCGTGCGTGAGTGAGTGACGTCCGGTGGGTGGGACCTTTCTCATTCTGGTCCCGCTCTCGGCTTGTTCTTGCTGCCGGCCTCGCTCCCGCTCGGCCTGTCCTGCCCGCCCGCGCGCCCGCCAGTCCCGTCTCCGCGATGGCGAACGTGGCCGACACCAAGCTCTACGACATCCTGGGGGTGCCGCCCGGGGCCTCCGACAACGACCTCAAGAAGGTACCGGGCCGGGCGGCGGAGGCTCCGGGCCGGGAAGGCCCCCATTAGGCAACCGGGAGGTCAAGCCGAAGCGCGGAGGCCCCGGGCCGGGCTGCCGCCGGCTTTGGCCGGGTTCAGACTGAGCGGCGGCCCGGACGGGGAGCAGGCCTTTGGGCTAGGCCGCGCCGAGAAGCCGGTTGGGGCCTGCTCGCCCGGCGCGCGCTGGGGGAGGAGACTAGGCCGCAGGGAGGCCGAGGCGTCCTACAGGAGGGAGCTGCGGCGCGGGTGGTCGGCGGGAGGGAAGGGGGGAACCTTCGCCACGAGTTCCGGTGTCCCTACACGTGAGGGGGCCGCCAGGGGCTCCGGCTCGAGAGCTGGCTGACCTGTCTCCTCGCTTGCCCAGTGTGGGGAGATGCGCGCAATAGTGACTGAGCACCAGGGGGCGAGTCTCCCAATCGCCTCTGCCTCTGTAAGGTAGGATCCCCTGGTGCCCTCTTGGCCAATCCTGTCGCGTATAAAAGCTTCAGCTATAAAACCAGCTGAAGTGCATCGTCTGACCTACTTCGGCAGCAGCACAGACTCCTTTAGGGTCTCCCTGTTCCTTCCCCACAGAACTGATCTTTCCCAGGCCGAAAGCACCTAGGGAAAATAAACAAAGAAGCTAAGTAAAAGAGCCTGGAGCATTGGAATCCTCATTAACCCATACTCAGCACTGACATGTAACAATTTATTGGTTGTATTTAAGCTTATAGTATACAAGCCACTCCCCCAGAATTGCACCACCCATTGCTTCAAAATTATACTAGTACCTTCATTAGGTAGTCACTATTCACTGTCTGTGATTACTTGCAATGTTGGGTGCTGCTGCTACTGTGAACTGTGCATCTCCATGTAATAGCAACATTTGTTTGGGAGTGGGTATAGATCATTAATGAAACCACATATCAGAGGTGTCTTTTTAAAAGGAAGCTATAAACTGATCACAACCATATATGATCATACAGATACAGAAGGAAATCCTGTTTAGGATATCCTGTTCCTTAAATGAATGAAGAACCTTGGAACACAACTGTTTAGTTTCTATTAAAAAAAACACTTATGTAGTCCAAAGTGTAGATTCAACATTGCTTAAAACATACTTTAGTGGTTAATGGTAAGGTTGCCAACTTTGTGTACCAGTGCCAAGCACATACTCTCATTAATTAACTTAGACTTAAATATGTGTCCAAATATTGAGAACCTACTTAAAAACTATCCTAATGCAACTGAGACCATTTATGTAGATGCTGTTTTAATCTGGTGTTAAGCTCTTACACAAAAACAGAAAAGAAAAGTGAAAGCAAAATAGCTTCATCATCATGATACTGATGAAATGGCAAAATTATCCTCAACACTGATTTATTTGTACTAAGTACTATCTTTTATCTTCTAGGGTTGCAGTAGAATGTGAATATAGGCCCAGATGCTGAAAATATTTATTTGAGTAAATATGCATTTGAGTAATTGCATTCAGCTAAATGGGAGCTACTCAGGTGCATACTTACTTGCAGGATTTGGGCCTTACGTTAGAGTATGTCTGCACTGCAGCTGAGACCCAGCCTGTCACCCCAGTAGACAGACTCATGCTAGTGGGGCTCAAACTAGCATGTTAAAATAGCAGTGTAGATGTTGTGGTTCTACCAGAGACTCAGGCTAGCTACCTAAGAGCCAAAGCAGCAAAATCCATGCTATCTTCAGCACACTGATGCAAGTCTGTCTACCCAGGCCAGGAGGCTCACTTCCATCTACAGTGTAGACCTACCCATAGTGATCTACTAATGATTTGTAGGAACAGGAATGTTATACTAGCATGAGCTAAAAGTGACTTTGCGTTTGCTTAGGTCACATATACCAGAATAAAAGTCCACACAGTGAGTTGTAGTGGTATATCCATTGTAGACAAGGCCTGGGTACACTTTTTCAGTGTATTCTAGAATTTTTGGATGATGATCAAGGGTCTGTTTTGTTACACTGGCTAAGTTTTACAGTAAGCCTTCAATCTTCCCTGTTTACATTCATGAATGAAGAATATTTAATAATTATTCAGTGAAAATGAGTCTGCA
>ML675631.1:10143523-10344082 GCA_007922155.1 Mesoclemmys tuberculata
CATGAATGAAGAATATTTAATAATTATTCAGTGAAAATGAGTCTGCATAGAGCACTATCATTCTGGTTATTCCTGCACAAAAGATGTGTTCTCTACCTCGAGAATTTAGTTTAAATGAAAAAAATATAGTTCAAATTCAGCATTCTAGATAAATATTTCCATTGAAAATGATGTGGAGACGTTATGTAATATTATACTATAGAAAGGAAAAACCCTTCTTAACATCCTGCTTTTCCTTGTTCTTGAGATGTTCAAGTCTCTACCCTCTGAGCTTTTAAAATTTCTATATTAGTAAAGTCTCTTCCCTCTACATCACATGCAACTTATTGCAGACCGTGTAGTGAAAACTTCCTCAACTAAGTCCAGCTCCATCAGTCTAGAGTGGTAGCAGGGGAGTAGGTGATGCTAAGCTGTATGCAAAATATTGTTGCTCAGATACAGCTAGTAGTGTCCAAAAGGAAAGAAGCAGTTTGAAAACCACTTCTTGAACACCCTACTTTACTTCCTTGTGCTACTGTTTCAGAACAATCGAGTTAAAAGACTAGAGTCCACATACTTCTGTCCATTTAATAAACGTACTTAATTCGAAGTGGGGCTTGAGAGAGATGTAGGGAAAAGGACCAAGAAATTGACTATCAATGTGGATTGATTGGGTTGTGTTGGGTGAGAACCTTGGGCAGCCATTTTGTTCTGAATATGTTAATAGACTCCTGAGAGGCATGACAAATGAGGACAGGATTTACATCCAACATAGTGGTTTAATAACTATGGTATGCAAATCCATACTTTCTAGCTAATGATAATCCTCAACCCTTGTTCACATTTGGAAATTACAGTTTTATGTGAGTAATGAATGCTGTACAAAGAATTGGTTGGTTTCAGTATAACACCTAAGCCAGAATGCAGAAAATCAACAGTTAAATGTTAGTTTTTGTAGTACGTAAGTTACTCTATGCGTTGTATTAATATGCCAAATCCATAAATGGGTAGTTAATACTGAGTCAGTAAAAAACATATCAGGTACTGTTTTATTTTGGAGGTATAAATGAACTCAAGTCATTTGTTTCATTTTAGTGGACTTTTCCTTTAAGGCCAAATTCTGACCTCAGAGCATTTGTACCCCATTATTGACTTAAGTAGGTGCTGGTTACACAATTACTGGAGACATTTGGATCTCTCTGAAGAGTACAGGTTCAATTAGTCAACTGTATTTATTTTGAAACCTGGAATCCTTCACAGACCTAATGACTTGTGTAATTTTTTTGTTATTTAGGCATACAGAAAGCTGGCCAAGGAATACCACCCTGATAAGAATCCAAACGCAGGGGATAAAGTAAGATTTTTTTTTATTATTTTTTTTTTTACTCTTGAAATGTATTTATTGTATTGCCATTGTATCTTGGGGCACCAAACAAGGGGCTCAGGGCCCTGTTATGTTGGGACCTGTACATATACGCAGTTTAAAAAAAAAAAGGGACCCAAAGAAATCATAATCTAGAATATGACACAGTCTCTCAAGTGGATGAGACAAATGGGGCCAACGATAAAATAACATGAAAATGAGCTATTGTACAGTAAGCAAAAGTGTCCATTAACCACCTGCCTAGCTGGGGTCACGAGGCTGTGCTTTGAGACATGATGGGAGAGGTGAATGTTTCGGCAGGATCTGAAGAGTAAGACGACAATTTTGCTGATCTTTCCTACAAGCGCTTTCCACTCATAAGAGATGGAAGTGGAGGTGTGTGAAAGAGATGCAAACAATGAATACCGGGATCACCTTCAAGATTAAATAGATTAGACATGCAGGGCTCAGTTAAGTGATCTGTCTTGATTGATAAAAAAATAAAAAATGGTTCAGTCATCTCAAATAAGTTGGGCTAATGTGACTGAAAAGCCCTCTTAACTCTGAAGAAGAGTAACACATCTGAAGCCATGCTAGGTGGCTGTGAAGACTACAACAGATTAGTTTTGCTTTAACATCTGTTGGGGGCTCTTCAGTTGTTAAGATAAGATGATTAAATCATCCTTTTTGTCCATCAAGACAGGACTTTAGGCCTTACCTAGATTAGAACTTCAAGGGTAATGTTAATACTTAGCTAATGTTAACGTTAGCTAATGTGGTAACAACACACACTTAAATCCTAGTCTTGACAAGGCCTTGAAGATAAGAAGCTTGTGCTTGGCAGCGAAGGGGAAATGGATGGAGATATGTAAAGAGGATACATTCATCTTTCGTGATAAAACAAGAAAAGAGTTGGATCACACAAGTACAGCTAAATCTACCTGTTCTAAAATACAAAATACAGACTGTAATGAAATGTTCTGATGTGAAAGAGCATTTAGGATGTTCACTCCCTCATGCATAAAAGGATGAAGTTGGGCTGTAAATCAGATGGTAGCACTTCCTTGTGAATACCTTCCAAGTAAATATGTTTTTAGAAATGTAAAAGTAACTTTTAAGGGCTTTTTTCTGACTTCTTTTTCAGTTCAAAGAAATAAGCTTTGCCTATGAAGTTCTGTCAAATCCTGAGAAACGTGAGTTGTATGATCGATATGGAGAACAGGGCCTGCGAGAAGGTAGCAGTGGCAGTGGTGGAATGGACGATATTTTCTCCCACATTTTTGGTGGTGGATTGTTCAGTTTCATGGGGAGTCAGAGTAGAAGTCGCAATGGTAGAAGAAGAGGTGAAGATATGATGCATCCACTTAAGTGAGTATCTTGATACTACAATTCTTCTCACTTAAGTTTCTGAAAAGATCGGGTGAAGGTGAACCTAGTTTGATAATCACTGATGCTCTAGTGGGCATCAGTTCATTCACAAGGTCTCTGCTTTTTGTATGTGACCACAAGAAGCATGAATATTCAAATTCACTGAAAGTTACTTCTACATTTCAGCAAAAGTTAAAAGAAACATATCTATCTGCATTACAAGTTTGCCTTTGGTAATAGTGTTTTAAAAGAATTATGTATGTGGCTGAAATACCAAAACGTATGGTCCATTTAGTGTGTAAATCTGTTTATTTTTATAAAAATTTAAGCCTGCCTATTCTTGACTGACTTACACAAATAGCCGTCGATAGTATTTGATCATAAATGTGCCTAAGGTTGTTTAGTGTGACATATTAGCTTTCCAGCCTAGTAGTAACCTGGTAATATGTGATAAGTATCTAATCTGAATGTTTTATTTGGATCTAGAAGTTTGGTTCATGAAGAATTAGTCCCCTTATATATGAAAATAACTGTTACATTTCATTGGCATCCTACAGATGTTTTTTGTTTTATTGGGGTCCTCTGTTGATTGGAAGCTCTGCAGCCCCATTCATAATCCTGTTAGTAACTAGTTAGTTAGAATTATTTTCCCTAGCTGTAGTCTTAACATAACTAGTCAGATGTTCTGACCTTAAGAATGCATGAAACTTCTAAGATTATGACTATACTAGAGACCTTACAGCGGTATAGCTGTACTGCTGCAGCTGCACCACTGTAAGATCTCACGTGTAGCTGCGCTGTGCCATTGGGGGGGGGGGAAGCTCTCCTGTTGGAATAATTAAACCACTCCCAACAAGTTGCGGTAGCCATGTCAGTGGGAGAGCATCTCCTGCCAACCTAGTGCTGTCCACACTGGCTGTTCTGTCACTGTAACTTATGTCGGTCAGGGGAGGCTTTTTTGTGACTTTTTTTTTTAAACACCCCTGAGCAATGTAGTTTTGCTGACAGAAGTGCTAGTGTATAGACATAGCCTTAGTATTCACTAGTTGAATTGTTATTGAGAAGTTGAGCTACTATTGTATTATGGGGTTTCCCTTTTAGGCATTTTATACTTTTATCTTGGGGCCAGTGTCAAAACAATTGCAAATTTCTGATTTTACATTAATTATGCAGAGCAGAAATTATTGGCTGCAAATCAGTTGCAGCTACTTTTCAGGGATGTACTTTTCCCTGATAACCCCCACTCCCAATTCTTTGATTAAAAAACAATAAAAATCCATGTTTTTCTGCAAGTAAAATGAAATGCTGAACTTTGATTTTCCTAGCTTCTGTGTGGGTATCAGTTCAACACAAGTTTTATTGATATAGTTAGAATTTTTAAACAAGTTCGAAGCCAATCAGTGCCATCAATCATTGCAATAAAATAAAATTTATAGGATTGCAATTTGTATTTCTTACATATAGCAAATGTTTCTGTCTATAATCTATATTTTCAGGAAAAAATATTTTTAAATGCACAAAAAATAAAGCTCCTATTGTCAGCCTAGGCTATGGGGCTTGGACTGTCAGCTGAAATCTTATTCAAATATGTTTCAGTTATTTGGCCCACACAAGGTTGTGCTTAGGTTTACGTGGCCCTGCTGTGTAATAAAGTTTGGGCACCACTGGAATAAGTAACCCTGGTACTTTCAGTAAAATTTAGTTAATATAGGCTTTTACTTTTCCTCAAAATGTAAACACTAAAGAGTATCTGTAAAAATACAAATTCCTTATTTTTTCCATGGCTAACAGATTTCTAGGATCCCTGCTCATTTATACACCTTATTTTCACTGCTGTCTTCCGCAGGCTGAGCAGCATCTTGCTGATCACACCTCTGCTGTGCTGTGGGCTAGGCCACTCTTGGCATTAAGTGCTTAGCAACATCTGTTTTTGCATGTCAGCCACTTTGTCTAGCAAGTAGTAGTACAAACAAACTATAAATTAGCTTTTGTATTCTCCTAATGCTTTTCAGTTTTCTTTCTAAATATTGATATCAGAAGCAATGTTTTTTTGCAGTTCAAAATAAACTGAGTTGCATTTATTATTGAATGACTTTGGAAGTCTCTGGAACTGTGGAAAATTCTGAACTAAATTTTGTTAGATGGTAACTTTCAAGTAGCTTAATTGTACTGATAAGAGAACCAAATGGTTTTGTTTTCTAGTGCGTTATATACCTTGTAATCCAACTTTAGCAATCTGACTGCTAAAGTGGTCAGGGAACATAGCAACAATATATCAACACAAAACACTTTTTTCCAGTGGAAATGAATAAAACAAAATTAAACTGCTAGTGTGAATTCTCAAGGAAAACATTGAACTATAACTATTTTCCAGAACTGACAGGAATTGTATTGCTTGTGTTAACCCACTTTATAGAGATTTGTATTAGATCACCTGTAAACCCTTCTTAATTCTTCAGACTAGGCTAATTTATTTCCTCTTGGCCTCCACTAGACAGCTAACCTCTGCTCTGGCTTCTGCCTAATCTAAACTTTTCCTTGAAGTGTGTACATTTTCAGTTGCATAGTTTCTAATGAGATTTCACCGGATCTGAAACTATTCTGCAAAAATCTGGTTTAAAATCATAAAAGATTAGGGTTCTGTGTTTTTAATAATTGCTTACCTTAAAGTAGCCTTTGTTGCAGTATCAGTGTACAGAATTGTACTTGCTGTTTAACGTTTTTATATATGTCTGTTTGTTCAGAAGTATTTATAGACAAGGCTGAAGTCTGCTGCAATTTTAGTTTTGCCATAACTTGTCTTAGACAGTAGCTTGTACATAAGCTAAACTATTAAAATGACTTTTTCCCAAAGTGATTATTGGAATACTAATATTGGAGAACTTTGTGTTCTAGAGTGTCTTTAGAAGATCTATATAATGGAAAGACAACTAAACTACAGCTTAGCAAGAATGTTCTTTGTAGTTCATGTAATGGGTAAGTTTTATATTTTTCATTAATGGTGCTCGAACTTTTTGGCTGCCTTCTTACTGTTAAATTTGTTAAACTGTTGCTGCAGATTGGCATAGCATGAAGTGTAGTTCTTCACATGCAAGTTAGGAATAGGTTAAACTATTGAAGCATGGTAACACCACCAAAATCAGAAAGTAAGTTACCTAAATTTAACCTCCTATAATGCAATTGATGGAGCTCTTTATGAAATCTTGAAAAGACATCTATATTTTAGTGATAGATTAGCCTAATAAACTGACACTTCATCAGTGCCATTGGATGTGTAAAAATTAAGTTTGGTTTTCATTTTCCATATGTTCTCAAAATAACTTCACTTATAATCTAACTGGCACTTTCCAATTTAGTCAGGGAGGGAAGTCTGGAGCTGTTCAGAAGTGCAGTGCTTGCCGAGGTAGAGGTGTTCGTATCATGATCAGACAGCTGGCTCCTGGGATGGTTCAGCAGATGCAGTCTGTGTGCTCTGATTGCAATGGAGAAGGTAGGCCAACTGTGCTCTGCACTTTTAAAAATGTTTAAAGTTGTTAGAATCTAGGTTCAATAGTAAATTGTCTCTCATCTGGAGAAGTTCTGGATTTGATTTTGTTTGAAATTAGTGAAGTTTGATCTTTGTACAGAATATTTCTTTGGGTATCGGAAGAGGAACACAATATGGCAAAGTTTGCCGTCTGTTTAGGGGAGAATTAGAATCTGAATAGCAGGTGCTACTGCTTGGAAATATGTGGACATGCTTACACAGTGTCTTGCTGTCTGATACTATCACTAGTAAGCACCATAGACAGCCATTTACTCTTAAGAGATAAATTCAACTCTGCATCAGGGTAGATGGATTTAAATCAAAGCATTTTAGAGAACTGATTATTTAAATCAGTTTTAATGTTTAGCATTTGTACTTTTGAGTTATTTTCCTAAAAACAGGATGATTCTTATTTATTAGTAGCTATTGACATGTTTATTGGCAACATATATAGCCTTTACATTAAATTGTTAGCCATGAGGATGCACTATATCTATGCACTAAAGCAAGTGGGTAGCTTACCTTAAGTTGAGATTTGTAATTTTGACATTTTTATGGTGTCTAGAAAATGAATGGTTCATTTTTTATTTACGAGACTAACTTTTTATTTGCTTTTTTGTTCATCTCTGTTTCGATGGAAATTGAATTAAATGCATGAAAAAAGCATTTTAAAATGGCTTTATTAAATAAAACTACTTTCAGTGTTCATTGAAAAAGTTTTGCATTTAAAGTTTTTAAACAAAGGAAGTATTATTTGCAGTTAATAATTGAATTAATTGTTTCTGATGTCATGTCCTTCAAAATTTTAGAACTAGTAGATCTCACCCTCTCACATGTAGTTTGATTCATAGTTTGGAAGAGGAAAATAAGCTTTGCTTCAAATTTGGTGCCAAATGTGTACTGCTTAATATTTTTTTATTTTAAATTATTTGAAATGATTATAGCAAACTTAGGCCTAAACTTATGTCATTTCAAATTTAAATGGATTTTTAAAAATAAACCTGTATTTAATTTAAAGTTCTTTTAAAAAAATTATTGATTTTGTGTCCACTCTTCTCAGCTTTCCAAACTATTATCATTTTATTCCTCCTTCAGAAACAAGTGTTAAAATCCACATACAATTTAAAATGTTCTTAACTTTATGAAAGATGGAAATAATAGTATTGCATTCTACAGTACTTTTGCTGAGTTGCGCACATCGGCAGTAGTTAAATATCATCTGCCTTTCATATATTTCCTGGATCTTTCTTAACAGAACAGTAATTTGTCTGTAATCTTGTACTACTACATAATAGCTGAAAAATCTGAATGCCAAAGCTGCAATAAAAATTTAGTGTTTGGCAGTTTGTTTTTATTATATAACCAGTCAAACTTCTTAGCAAATTGAAAAACTGTGTGGCTTCTGGTTTTTTAGCTACTTCATTACTTTGCCTGATTTAATCTAAATGCACAGTTCCAGTAGGACGAGGCACAACTGCTGCATCCTAATATTCTGCACACTTGTGTTTCATAGGAGTATGGCTTTAGGTTCTGACTAGCTAAATAGGATAGCAGTATATTGGTTTTCCCCTTGTGGGACACACTAAAAGCAAAATTTTTCAGAAGTGATTTGAAACTGGTTCTCTTTGACACATTCCCCCAATGTATGTTGTAGATACAGTAACACTTATTTTAAGTCAGGAAGAAAAACAATGAAAAATCTAACAATCTTTCTCTAGGTGAAGTTATTAATGAAAAAGACCGTTGTAAAAAATGTGAAGGGAAGAAGGTGATCAAAGAAGTAAAGATTCTTGAAGTCCATGTAGATAAAGGCATGAAACATGGCCAGAGAATTACATTTACTGGAGAAGCAGATCAGGCCCCAGGAGTGGAACCAGGAGACATTGTCCTCTTGCTCCAAGAAAAGGAGAATGAGGTAATTTATGACTTGATGGATGAAGTGAAGTTGTTGGGTTTTCTATACTCGTTAAACATTTCTAACTGGATGTTAGAGTACAGATACTTATGTAGTTACTAGATTACTTAAAACAAACAATTGAGAGAAACTTAACTTGTATGCATGGCTTGTTCCTAGTAGGTAACTGCTACAATTTTGAGCTGGAAGGCTCTGTCTATAGACGTGCCGAGCAAAGCAAGCATCCCACTGTCTCACTGTGGCCATAAAAAGTTAATCTCTTAACTGAAGCAGGGTTATCCTTGGCAGACTTAACATTATGAATGTCCTGGCCTTGTTGCTGTGCACCTGCTTCAGCTCTGGCATGCAGTATGTAAAGCTGCATATAAAGCCAGCAGTTTTTTTTTCAAAGGCTGTTAGATGAAAAGGGCTAATCTCCATCACTCTTCACTTGCTGTAAACTGTACTCTCTGCCTCTGTTAGCCTAGAAGGTGTGACTAATGGGTTTGGAAATATTAGGGCAGATAAGGAGCATGATCATACTGATAGTGTACTGATCATAGGACTGCTCCTATTTTCTACCCAAACTGTAGACCTCTGCATTTGGCTAACTGCATTTTTATTCGGTCATGGCACATTTATATTTGTATCCAATGTGTACCTTTAGAGACCATCAGTTTTCATACATTTGAACTAAGTACTATGAAATTTACACTAATACACTATGCTAAATTACTAGAACATGTTAATTAAGGAAAGTTGCAGTGTATAATAAAATCCAGGAAAATGTGTCCATGCTTTAACATGGTAACAATTTTTGGAAAAATTCAGAGCATTAGGGTGTAGTAACATAAATAATGGTTCAGTATTATGATAACTGCGTGTAAACCTATTGTGTGAAAGTGGGGGTTGCAAGCTGTTTCTTTCCTGGTGTTCCATATGCAAAATGCAGTATTCTGAATTTAAGTTCAGTGGTCAAATTCTAGTCCCTCTCCATCAAGAAGGCTTTGAATTAAAAACTGACATAGTACAGGTATCTGAAAAGTCATTAAAATGATTCATGCTGGAGTTGCACTCCAACATCGAAGCATTGAACCCAGCCTCACCTACAGCTGTCTGGTTTCCTTACGCTCAGTTGCAAGTGCAACTTTGTGCTCTTTCCAACTTCTTGGCTGTGGTTGTGTGAAGGGAAAGGAAGGCTACAGGGATATATAATATGACTTCATGTCAGGTACTGCTAGCATTAATGACAAGTCAGAAATTCCAGGATTTGAAGCAGAGACCTACTCAGTCTTGGTCTCTTGATTTAGCTAGTCTGCTGCTGTATTATCCTGTATGGTAAAACATATTGTGCTTGTCTCCTTTTTGCTATGACTGTTTACTGGTAACTCTGTAGTTCAGTCCTCAGTTACTTTTTAATACACATGCTGTGGTTTTCGAGTATGTGGACAAAAGATTGCTAGCAATTGTTAGTATGGTGGTGAAATGGTGATATTGCAAGGTGTTTGTTATATGATTTTGAGAGGAACCTAAAGCATTAAATCATTTAGCTACCATAATTTCAGTGTACCAAGGAAGCTTGAGGAAATGTGAATACAGGTCTCCTGTAGCCATTTGACTCTTTAAGTAAAATCATGGTAGTTAAACTGCATTTGGAACTTGAGGCCTGAATAGTTCACCTGTGGTACTGAAAAATCCTTCTTAGTCACTTGAGTGATTTCTTCTAAGATGTGAGAAACAGACCTCAGCAGGTTTTTAAATTTGGGTTTAGCAACTGAGAAAATTTTTACCTGAATAAGTTTTGAGTCTGCAGGTAGCATAAAACTACTAAAAAAAATTTGTCACTGTTGATATGCCACTTGAAACTAAAATATACTTCCTGGTTATTCTTGAGGAGAAACTCCGCTGTCTTCTCCCAAACAGCATAAAACTGCTATATTTTATTTTCAAGGACAGTCATTAATCCTGGAAGAGGGGAAAAAAAAATTTCCTGCAAGTCTTTTCTTGCTGTGCAAGATAGCATAAATTTGAGGATGAAATCATGAACCAAGTTTTATATGCTGTTACAGATATTTAGTGTGTGCTCTATGCAAGCAAGTAGTGAACAACTTCAGGTGCATCTAATAGAGGTGCGAAGGGAAAAAGGAGCAACCTTTCTGGATTCATGCCAGTGGCTAACAGATCCTCATTCACTTCAATACTTTGTATATGCCTCATTTCAGAGCATTTAAAGCAGCTGTAATCTTGCTTGAATACTAGTGGAGTTGGTTCCATAAATGATAGTTAAAGCAACTATCCACAACTAGTTTGTGGCTGAGTCCTGAGGACTAAGATCAACACTCCTATTTCATGTATACTACATGAATAAGACACTTCCAGTTTGTCTGTTGCACTGAAGATACTTCTGGAAGTCCTCATGCTAAAGTTAATTGAATGCATATAAGGGCTATAGCACTTTAGCAGTGAGTCTGAAGTACTACTCTACTGGAGTAAAATACCATAAAGCCTTGTAAATGGGCTGACTCTTTGGTCCCTCCATTTTTTTTTTTTTTTTTTTTTTTTTAAACTGGAGCACAGAGGATCTCTCTGCAGCTAGCTTTTATATAAACACTTTTGAGGCTAAGGTAATTTTAATAATTTGAGGTAATATAATTTTATTACCTTGTACGTTGTGTGGTGATTCTTGTCTTTAGATTGGCAGACCTTTGGGTCAGGGAAGGATCAGTCTGCTGTACAGTCATAGCACTTTACAGCTCTAATTGGTTTCTAATGAATATGCAACCTGACTCTCAGAAATAAACCTCTATATACTATATTGCATGTTGCACAGCATGCAACTCTTATGGCCTGTTTAATTGTGGAAAGCTATTGCTGCTGTGGATGTGGAGTTTGATTCTGACATCAGTATAAATTTTTTAAGGCAGCAATTTTATAATTTATGGATTTTATTACTGAGGATTGTATTAAGAGACACTTTATTGTACACAAGGACTTCTGTAAGTAGAACTAAATAAAGAATATCTTTGAGTTTTTGGGGGGATGTAACAATAGAGAATTGTTTGGGGAAACCAGGATGTGGGCAGCTGCAGATCCAGAAATAGTAAGTATTAGAATGCAGAATGATGATTGTCTCATTATTAGGTGTTCCAAAGGGATGGAAATGACTTGCATATGACACACAAGATAGGACTTGTTGAAGCACTGTGTGGATTTCAGTTCACATTTAAACACCTGGATGGACGTCAGATTGTGGTGAAATATCCTCCTGGAAAAGTAATTGAACCAGGTAAACTTTGATTTAATATAAGAACTTACTAGATAAAGGTATCATTTGTAATATTTGAACTGTTGTAGGTATCAGATTCTTTTCATGTTCTCACAACTTGCAGCCCTTGTCACAGAAATGTAGACACATTACTTTGTCAGAAGGAAAGCTGGTACAAGTATAGGTTTCTTAATCAAAACTAATTAGTTTTTTTCCGTCTTCTTTCTCATTATAGGTTGTGTGCGTGTAGTTCGAGGTGAAGGAATGCCACAATATCGCAATCCCTTTGAAAAAGGAGATCTTTACGTAAAGTTCGATGTGCAGTTTCCTGAAAATAACTGGATTAGCCCAGAAAAGCTCTCTGTAAGTACTTTCATTTTGATCCAAAATGTGTTTTGAGATGTGGTGTGGAGGGCTCATTATATTGTGCCTGCCCCTCTTCCTTTCCAGTAGTTATATTTGGATTTGAGTACAGCCAAATTGTTCTTTCAATGTAGTTTATGGTGCTCAAGTGATTTAAAAACCTTCCATTGAAATTGGTCAGTTTTACATGGAAAAACCTCTTAGAACATCAACTTCCTTTGGAGTTTTGGGGAAGGTACATAAAAGCTGCTCTAGCAATAGCTACTGTATGAAGAAGATAAATGAAAAAAGACAGCTGCTGTTCTGATTTCTGATGAATTGTCCGTTCTTGCTAATGATGGCCATGTTACATGAGAAAGTTGCTACAGCTTAAAGGACTGATTTTAATCAATGCAAATTGATGCAAATATAAAGAATTGCCAAACATTTTAAGGTTAATCCATTTCTGATAAATCAAAATAAGTCAGTCTTAACAAGACCTTTAGTTGACCTGATGCAGCTTGATTATGCAGAGAGCCTAACAATGAATGGTAGATATGCACCAAATATTGACACTGTTGCTTTGATACAACACTAACTAGTCTCCTTTTATTGGCAGGAACTTGAGGATCTTCTGCCAGCTAGACCAGAAGTTCCCACTGTAATTGGTGATACAGAAGAGGTAGATCTTCAGGAATTTGATACCACTCGTGGATCAGGTGGTGGCCAGAGGCGTGAAGCCTACAACGATAGCTCTGATGAAGAAAGCACTCATCATGGACCTGGGGTACAGTGTGCCCATCAGTAAAAGTTTGTCTAAAAAGTTGCACAAGGATTTTCTTTCAAGTTTTGCCTGACTTGTTTTCAGCAATCCGGATGAACCGATGGACATCTATTGCTGTATGTGTAACTTTTAAATTGGTCTATAGTATCTACAGAGTGTATAATTTAAACTAACCACAAAGCTTACATCTTCATTTTGACTGTTCTGTAGCAGAATAAAGCACTTGAAAGGAAGACGAGACTCCTTTTCACATGAGTTTTAAGTTTCAGTCCTCGTATCTGTGCTTGATTTTTACCAGTTTCGTGTAGATTAAGTTTCCTATTTTAAATTCAAATTCTACATTGTAAAGTTTGTGTACAACTTGTCCTGAGGCTTGGTATTTGGCTGCACCTGCATAAGCTGCTACAAATAGAATAAAGAATTTCATAGCCTGTATCTATCATTTTAGATGCATGGTAAATAAATGGGCTTTACACATAATGGGTTTAGAGCTGACTGGGAACAATGGAAGAGGAAATTAGAGTGGTTGTAAAAGTTTTTTTTTACCATCTTGTGAGGTTTCTGAAAGTAAATAAAAGCAGTTGGTGTATGATGTACTTCCTTCCCCTTGTCACACTTTATTTATCCAAAAGGGTACACTAAACTTGATTCTAACTGGTTAGTTCCTTTGTTTTACTGAAGTGTTTAGGAGTCCTTGAAGGACACTATGGTACTAAGTACTATATCACCACTGTCCCTATCCCACACAGTTCCCCATCCAGTGAAAAACAACTTAAGAAAATTAAGTGTTGAAACATCTCTACCTGTGTGCAACTTCCCTTATTAATCAAGGGTATTTTGAGTAATTTAACTGGGTAAAACCAGCTATGTGCAGGCCCCAATTTTACAGTAGAATTCCCTACCTTCCAAATCTTGAAACAAAGGTGAAAAGACTTCAGCTCTCAATTTAGAGATGATAGAAAAATAGCTTTGATATCCAAAACCAAGTCTTCATTCTCAAAGTAAATTTAAAGAAGGAACCAAAGTTCATTAAACAGCTCTTATCTTCCAGTGTACCTCTGTTAGGCAAGGCTTGGGATATGTTTCTAATGCATGGTCCCTAGATGAGCAGCAAGGCTTTTTTGGCTTTCAAGAATTGCAGACTTCAAGTTCTGAAGACTGTTTGTCATCTAACCTAACCCTCCAAGATAAGGAAACATAAGAACTTAATGTAATAATAATAATGCTATTAAGCCTAATAACTTGTGCCTGAATTTTTTTTTAATGATTCAAGACTGAGGCCTTGATCCACAATTAAGTGCCCACTCAACACTTAAGTTTCCAGCATCAAAGTTCCCTTGGCTTCTAAGGGTATGTCTGTACTGCAATTAGGTAACTGGGGCTGGCTCCTGCCACTGGACTTGGGCACAAGCCAAGGGCTAGTTTAAATCACAGTGTAGCAGTTCAGGCTTAGGCTGTAGCCTGTCCTGTACTCCCCTCCCATCTCACAGGCTTCAAGAGCTTGGGCTCTAGCCTGTCTACTCAGCTATTAAATGGTGCTTAAGCCAGCTTGGGGTTTAACTAATGTAGATATAGTAACATTCTCCATCTGGGCATGTGCATTACTGAGCTTTAGCGGGATCCAGGAGCTGTGGAAGATGAGCATTAGTTCTCCATATCTTGAGAGAGGCCTGATCCAGCAGGGGGTCTCTCAGACTGCCTCCAGCATTGTATCCTACTCAAAATCCTGCTGGAGCAGGAAAGTGGTATCCCCCCCCCCCTAAATTTTAGGTCAAGAGTGAGCACTTTTCTCAAAGGTAGAATTGGAAGCTGGATCTCTTTTCTCCCACTTCAGCAGAGGGGAAAAGAATTCAGTCTCATCCCAGCTGTGGTGTTCTAACCCTTGGGCTGAGAAAGGAAGTAGTGGTAGTAATAGCACCTCCTTCCTCAGCTGCCTTGGGTGGAGCCAAGCAGGTGTTAACTCATTCCCCCCCAGTATTGTTAGATGTGGGAAAGGTACTTGGAGCAGCACAGCTAAATACAAGGTGGAACTGATTATTTAGCATAAGTAGTTATTGGTCCCTTAAAATGTGATACCTACCTTTGCTAAACAGTGTGTTCTATCTTGCATTTTGTTGTGATGTTCTAAGTACCTTTTCCATACTGGCAGAATTCCTTTG
Organism: Mesoclemmys tuberculata; assembly: GCA_007922155.1. Taxonomy (NCBI): domain Eukaryota; kingdom Metazoa; phylum Chordata; order Testudines; family Chelidae; genus Mesoclemmys; species Mesoclemmys tuberculata. The sequence continues at coordinate 10,158,204 of ML675631.1, forward strand.
TGGGACTCCAAAACTTCTGTAAGACCAGTGGCAGATAGATCCCCGAGATATTTCACCTATCTTGGCTCTAATATCTGTGGATTGGTACCACTACACTGCTTTTTTCCTAACTTTACAGAAACGGGGACTGCAATTGGAACAACTCCCTCTCTACCATGTTTTCAGTTTCCTTTTTTATGAAACTATCCAATGAGGCAGAAAAATTAAAATTCAAGGATTAAACTAGTTGGGAAATATGCCTACTTCAACACACAAATGCAATCATATAAAGCAAGGCTTGTGACATCCATATCTTTATATTACCATCAGTTAAGAATCATACACAAAAAGACCAGGGCTGCACAGTGCTAGACCCTGTACTGATGAAACATGAAAGATAAAAATAGACAAGGCCTGGCTGTAGCAGCAAGGGGTTCTTGTATTAGTTGTAGACAGCAGTGATAGGGATGAAAGTTAGTTTTGAGGGGTTTCACAGGAAGCTCCTGTTACCCAAAAGGATCGACATAAGAGAAAGTATAAATGTGCTTACTTGAAAATGTAATGTGTGTAATGGAGGCAGGTATTACAGGTTAATCAGAGGCACGAGTCAACATCTCATTAGCAAAGGAGAGATGATAGGACAGGTGGGTCTTGAAACTAAAGACAAGCAGTTTGTTTTATGCAAAAGAGATGGGGGAAAACCAGAAGAGGCATGCAGAGAAGTGACATTCAAAATGTCAGCCTCCAAAAAGGATTTTTACAGAACCATTCTGAGTGGATGGGAACAGAGAGGCTTTGTCAGGGCCAGAGATAAGGATGTTCTAGTAATCAAGCTGTGAGCTTAGATGAGAATTTTAGCTGCATGGATGAATAAAAAAGGATAGATCGCTTGTAGAGGTTAGGCAGAAAGAAATAGAAAGATTTAGACTCAGCCTGGATGCAAAGAGCTAGAGAAGGTCAAATGAAAGATGATACCCATGTTGTAGGCCTAGATAACAGGCAGGAGGATGGTTTTGTCCACACAGATCAAAGCAGCAGCAGGAGAGAGAGAGATTAAGAGCTCTATTTTAAGTGTGTGGAGCTCACGATAACAGCTCAGCCAGCCTCCACAAGGAGATCTCAGGCTAAGGTTTTAGTCTGGATAGAAGGCAGATCTGGAGCAGAGAGATTTGAGATAGAGATAGTGGTTGAATTGGTGTTTCTAAATAGGATGAGCTTGAGATAACTGGTTGAGGGAGAAAAGAAAGGGACAAATAACCGACCCCTGTAGAAACTCTTCCCCACAGACGAAGAGAGGAAGAATGAGGATCCACCAAAATATATACCAAAAGGAATAGGTAGAGAAGGACAGGACAAACTTTAGCTCTGCCAGTCCCCCATGAATGCTTGTGTCCATCCTGATATTTACATTTAGTTGTAATACCCATCTCCCTACTTCTCAAGCTGTAAAAGATCTTGCTGCTTATTTCGTTTTTGTGATGTTATACTGATGCACTGGAAACAAGACAATGAAACATAGGTATAAGTAATCAGCAACATAGAAATAGAGCTACTCTTTTAGAGTTCAGATCCCCCTCATACAATGAAATAGGTATTGATCAGTGCTGGTTGCTGATGAAGCACGAATACAAGGGGAACTCATGATAGTGGTGTTTAAATTAGCAATTTGTTGTCAGAACACCCTCACCTGCACCTAACTCCCTCCCTCCACACCTGCTCTTACCTCAGCATAGCAGCTCATTACATGATTAAACTTTAGCTAACAGCACATACACATCTCTAGCAATAGTAGTGCTGCATTTTGGTTATATGCTTTTGAGTAATGACTCTCAAAAAACCGAGGATGAAGATAAGCACCGTGTTGTAGGATACATTGTTAGTCTGAACAAGCTTGATAGAGCCATTTCACAACAATTTGTTTCTTCGGAATTACTTATTTGGGTCCACTAGGAGTAGGCAACATATTCTATTTGTTAACTTTGAGTACGTAGGCCAAAAGTGTATGACTACATGATTATAGCACCTCAGTGTAGACGTTACCTATCCCAACAGGAAGGTTTCTGTCAGCATAGGTAACTACCTCCCCAACAAAAAGCAGCTATTCCAATGGAAGAATTCCTGTCCATCTAGTGCTAGCTGCTTTAGGAATTTACATCACTATAGCAACGTGTCTCAGGAGTGCAGATTTTTCATTCTTAATGCAGACCAGGGCTTAGTGTATTGCTACCATATTACAGTATGACTCAAACCCTTCTTTCAAGTCTAAAGAAACATTTTCAAGAATCTTCTGGAATATATGGTAAGTAGTTATTTTACTCATGTACGCCATAGTTTACTCTCTGTCATATTTGAGCACCTAGTAGTTACCAAGACTGATCAACATTGACCTGTTCTTGCTTCTCCCTGCAACCCCTCTCACACTCCTCTATAAACATAAGGACTTTTTTCTAGTCCATCTCTTCCCTCTGCTGCGTTCTCCCACCACCACCACGTTTTATATTAGCTATTTCTGGAGTATAGAACATAAGAAAAAGGAGGAGGGCTATTTGAAATGGCTTCTGCTGGAAGAAGCCAAGATTTTAGCTTATCCATGACATTTATAGATGTATTTTACTATATATTAATTTACTAAGCACAGACGGTAAAAAAATAGAGATGAGCAATCTGGAAAGGATACAAAATTGTCCTTTCATTAAACTAACATGAATAGGAAGCAGTCTTCTCTTTCAGTTCAGGGATCAACTAGTAAGGTGGCTTTGAGCTAGTAAAAACATGCTTATTTTACAGCTATGTGATCATCAAGTCTTTTTTATACCTAGACAGTTTAATATGCAGTATAAGACTTTATTAAAAAGATAAGTTCTATATAAACATTTAAAAAACAGACAAGTGGTAATTGTGTATTATATAAATATTCTGTGCAACTGAGAGAACAAGAGCTTTGCATGTAGACTCCATTAACTTGGTTTAACTGTAGCTTTTCCACATAACACAGTCAACTGGCTCTGAGGGGAAAGAAAGCCATTTTAGACCAAGTTTATTGACCACATTTAAAACTAGGAGTTGCCTAAGCTCTGCAAGACAGCTAACTTGAGGAGCAAATCTTCAGCAATAGAGCAGTAGGATGAAGTACAGATTAGCAGAGATGGCACAGTCTAGCTACTGACCCATATTTAGCTTTTTAGAGACACCTCCCTACCCTGTACCTGCAAGAGAAGCAGGAGCATGCCATATTGTAATTGCTAGCTGTCAAATCTTCAGTCTATTGTAATTCACATAACTTAAAGTAAGGTCCCAACACTAATAAGACTCGTCATTTTTCCATATAGTACTCATTACCTACTCTCACACAGATATTTCAACTGCATTTTTAATATTGCATATTACTCAGGTCTCAGAGTCCCCCATTATAGTAACCTCTTTGAGGAGAGCCAATAGGTGGCATAACATTACTAGTGGTGTTCAGCAGCAGAGTACAACTTCTATCCTGGAGAGGGGTATATAAGTAGATCTTTATAATGCAATGGGAGGAGTTACTGTCAAGGCTTAGCACACATTTGTTGGAGCCCCTATAGTTCTTATTCAGACAGACAGTGATGTACAATCCCTCCATCAGTCCCATTATGTCAAACTCAGCTGTCTGTATTTTGATTTGCAGATGGAGACATGGGTATTAGTGGGAAAAGGAGGGTTTCCTCACATAACAGAGCAGACATGGGGAGAAAGCTTCTGCCTTTCTTCAGAAGCAATGTCACTGACAGAAACAAAGTCTGTTTATCTTACTTGAAGCAACATGTTTCTCTTACTAGTTTGCTGCTTACATAGGTGATTTGAAGCTTAAGTGCCAGTACTTCTGTGCAATCTTAGACTAGACAATATTTGTACAGGTTACTAGTTCTGTAAACTTACCACTAGATTATGAATATGTTGAACTGTGTCATCATTAAGCAACTCAACATTGATGTTATGGAGGTCTTCACCAGCAGAGCAGAGAGTCTGAGCATAATCAGAAGGTTATTAATTTTGACATCAAAACTATTCACATGAAACATGCTGGATAACTACATCAGGTTTTCTTACCAACATGCACTGAAATCGAGTTGAGGCACATGTTTAACTGCTTTATTGGCTTGAAGAACATTCTAACCAGAAACTGTTGAAGTCTGCATGTCTCCTTCCACCTTATCATTGGCTTTCATTCTGACTGACATCATGAACACAAGTTAATGGCCTATTAAGCTAATGGGGCTGATCACGGAGCCAAATCTAAGTGGAAATCATTTAAGAAACAAGGGATCTCAGCACACTTAGGGCACAGTGAGAGGTCAGTCTTGTTAGCTAACCAATATCCCTCAACTTTCACAGCCAGAATCCCCTCTTTCCAAGTCAGCAGTAGTGTAGGCCAAAAAGAGAGTTATTCAGAGTTTCTTTACTGTGAATGTTCAGTTATTTTAGACTGAACAGCCCAATGAAGGAGTAGCAGAAATATATCTAATGCTTACTTCACATCGCTAATCCTGTCAGTATACTCATTGGTAGGATATTCAGACACCTTCATCATAGGTCCAAGTGCTAAGACGAAATTCTAAGTTATTTTCTAGAACGATACTAATGCAATACAGAAAGTTAATAGAAATGTTCACTTCAGAAAGTGACCAGTTTGAAGTGCCATTTTGTTTACAAGCTGCTCCCTTAACTGTAGCAATTACTGCTGCTGGCAAAGCCACGAAAAAACATTTTCCAGGTACCCTTTTGTTTATATATCTGTCTGAGACAGATTCATCTGAAGCAGGTGAAACTCAAAAGTTAAGGTTTACTACCTTTCCATCACCCAGAGGTATGTTAACAAATGGAACAGCTTTTTCCCGAGGCGCTGTGGCACTTCTTAATGACATGGCTTGGACTCTCTCTCTCATAGGGACAGTTCTTGAGACAGCCATTTGTGGTAGCCTAGAAATGGAATACAAGAACAGAGTTTCACCTCTAATGAATTGCCTTTTCATATCCTACAGAGAACCTTAGAGCCAACATGATTCAGTAACAGCCGGCTTTGTGATGTGTCTCCCCTAATGGGAATTGGCCCATTTTCTATTTTGTTTTACAAACTGTTTAGAACTTACACCAACCAAAAACAAAACAAAAACCAAAAGAAACCCAAACATTTTAACATTCTTGAAAGTAACAGTGTTTACTGAAACCACCAGGTAATGTTTTGCCATTCTGGCAGGATGCAATACAACTGAGAAGTTCTAGGCCAATGACCAGTCTTGAGTTGGGATTGGACATTTATATAGAGAATAAGAGTATTCAGTTATAACAATGAATATTAACACTCACTTTAAAGCATGCATTTTTAAGCCAATTTAACTATTAGGGAGTAGCATTAGCAACAGACTATCCAAGGCTAGACAACTGCATGATTCCTTGCACCTTCCTCTGAAGCATCTGATCATGGCCACTTTCAGAGGCAGGAGACCGGACTAGGTGGATGACAGGTCTGACATGGAATTCCTATATTTCCATTGTATTTGACATTATTTTGTCCTATAGTCAAAGGCTGGGTCCAATACTTGAGAGCAAGTCAGTATACAGTTTTGGCCATCTTTAACTTGAAAAAGACAGACCTTTGACATAATGGCAGGCTAGGGTAACGCTGTGAACCTGTTTGTGACTTCATGACCTATTTTAGCTCTCTTATTGTAAAGGATTTCACTTCTGCAGGTTGTTTCTGCCATAAGCAAGTTTCAAATTACCAGTTTTAAGAACCTTTCCAGATAGAATGTACAGTTTAATCTGTGAGAAGTATTTGTATGAACTTATACTAAATGTTGCAAATACCATCAACCAAGAGTGAATTATTTCAGCTAAATTAGAACCCTGCAAATTAGTTTCTAAACTGTAGTGTTTCTATAAACTACAGTCAACACATGTAGAGAAAGAAAGTAATTTGGGCCACATTAAACCAGCTTCAAAACGTAACCTTAACTATGACATCATAGCCAATATCTCCAGAATTCCAGCGCAAGTGTCAACAGTATTCACTTCAGCACCACTCCCCACTGTGAAATATTAACAGGCCCCTTTTATAGATCGAAGCTATCTTCTTCTCTTAAAATTCTGCAGTGGCAAACACTGCACTTGTACACATCTTCACATTGTCTTTCTTATTTGATATCGAGATATGTATGGTAATAAGTTTAAAAAGAAGAGAGGAGGTCAGTTGTGCTATGACCTAAAGGCTTACCTTCTAGAAACCCGTGGAGCAGATTTATTGTTTGCAGCTGTGCGATCAGATGTTGGAGCCTTAACATGCCTCACATCTGGAGTAGAGTATGCAGATCTGACAGAAAAACAGTATTTGGTTTTACACATACAGTGCTTTTAGTCTTGAGAGAGTTCTAGTTATGAAGTAGACATTTTAAATCCCATAAGCAGAAGACTGGTAAATTAGACAATGTTACAGTACTTTGTAGATATCTAGTGTTACTGTGCTTTTTTTTAAAAAAAAAAAAAAGTAAAAGGTGAAGTCCTTTATACAACAAGCCTATGCAAGTAGAGGGGGTTAAAAGCAACATAGAATCATTTGTATTAAAAACTGGCTGAGAGAGCAGTGTTTGGTCTGCAGACTGTTAGAATAGGAACCTCAACTTCTAATCTTATCTCCCAGGCAGTTTTAAATCAAAAGTGGAGGAGTTATCCTAAGATCAGTTCTTAAAATAATTCTTTTGAGAAGCCACATCTGAACCAGATCCAGAGAACAGGCCTTTTCAGTTCTGGATCCTGTTCAGCCCATAAAGAATGTTTTGGAGCCACGGATTGAAGACCTCCTCATACACAGAATTGAGAGTTAGCATTTTGCTCACACAAAGTCCTGAAGCTATGTAACTTCAGGGAAAAGGCATACATCAGAGATTGACACAGCAGATTTTGCCTACCCTCTGAGGACCTGACTAGTTTCACGGGTCAGTTTTGTGGATCTGAAGTTTATCTAGAATCCTAAATTAGGAGACTAACTAAACCTAGTTAATGATTTCTAGTTTTCTCCTCACATACAGCATGAGTTGATTAAACTTCTAGAGTACACTTCAGAGAAGGATGAATGGTGTTTATTCTTAAAAGGGAACAGGTATAATACATAGTCGCATACTGATTTTTATGCCAATTAGACTGCAGATATCAGTTTCTCTGAATCTCAAGTCAATGAAGAGTAGACTTTGGCTCCTCTTTGCTAAAAGTAGCTCAAATAGATGTTCTCCTACAGAGTCTCATGCAAATCCCAAATCCCTTTCAGCTGTTAAAATTAGTAAAAAGTATTACTCTATAGTTTGTTATTCTGGTTAATGGAAGCATTTCAGGTTATCTAATGGCTACTTTCCTCCATTAAATGTTGTCTGCAATTAAAGATTAACCAGACATTTTTACATTACCTCCCTCACTCCCTCCCACACACAATCGGATGCACAAGTGTACACATTCAAATGGAATGCACTATAACCCTTTAGCAACCACCCCATTTTGGGGGTGTTCTGATGCAAGTTTACTTCATTACAGTACATCATCTAAAACCTGAACCAGCTTATGTAACATTGATTACATTCATTATTCTTAGAGTTAAAAAAAAAAAGTCACATTCAGATTTATTTGAAAAGCCAGTAATTCAGTCTAAATAAGTTACAAAAGCTACTAAAAATCATAGTCTTACCTAGAAAGAGAGTGGTTTTGTTTTACATGCGTGCCAGAAACTAAAGAAACCAGTGATTTTGTTTTAGATACCTTCAAATAAAATAAATAAAAGTTAAGAGTTGTTAAAAATGAACGACATTAAATGTAATAGGACAAATTTTCAGATGGAGAGTCTTTATGCTGCTAAAGAGAAAACGTAAACTCCTAATACCCTTGCTGAACAGGGAATTACACCCACTTTACAGAGAAGTAAGTGGAGGCACACAGAATCCCTATGCTATGGCTTCATTGTACACAACTGTTTACTGCCTTGCTTGCTCTGACAGTTTGGTACACCATGCAACACTGTTTCTGAAAGAGCCATTTTGGCATATATACACACATATGCTTATACCATTGGGTCAAGTCTTTTTGCTGGATGTGAGGGAGAATGCCCAGCTGGAACTTGCAAGTCACTGAGTTGTGGGACAGAGTTAAGACTGGCTAAGTTGATGCAGATGCTATGCTTGTTCACTCACACTGCTGGTCTCTAAAACAAGCCATTCAAATATTGGGAGGCATCTACTGAACCCAAGATGGGCATCAAACAGTTACATTTCAACAGAAAAATCAAATCAGGGATTTTAAAGTCCCATCTTATCCCCTAAGATTCAGTAGGATGGACTCCTGTTACAACAGTTACTCCATTTCAGGAGAACACTTTAAATATAGTACTGAATTTACAGTCAATGACTAACAAATTTAATTTCTGCAGGCATAAGCTTTCGTGGGCTGTAACCCACTTCGTCAGATGCAGTGGGTTATAGCCTACAAAAGCTTATGCCCGCAGAAATTAAATATGTTAAAGTGCTACAGTACTCATTGTTTTTGCTATATACAGACTAACACGGCTACCCCTCCGGAACTTTTCAGTCAATGACTGTTGTACATACCTTTATTAATTCATTATGTTTATTACCAAACCAGTTGAAAATAGGATTTTATTGTAAAATAAAATTAAGATAAGCATGTTTCACGACAGCCAATTCTAAATTAAGAATAATAGTTCATAAGTTTTTTTTAATTAAATAGTTTATTTTAAGATGACAAGCAGGAATCCGACTGGGGATATACTGTGGTAGCCTCAGGTTTCAGGACAGTTCTAGCCCTTGTTATTTTCCTTGTACATACCTACCTTTTGAGATGCTTTCTTTGCAGACACAGTCTCATCTTTATATTCAACAATTGTAGTTACCTTAACTGAAAAGTGACAATTCAAAGTGGATTAGATCAATATGGAATATGTTTAGCACCAATGATGGGCACCAAGACAAGCTAGTCATCTATCTACATTGACTGTTAGTAGACAAGCAGTGATTGATTTCACCATTTGATGAGCATTGGGTACTCAGTTCAATTCCTAGATGGAATGCAAATGTGCTCACCATCATAACTCTTATATATGGATCACCACCCTTCTTGGCATTCTGGGATGCCAAGAATATCAAGCCACCCTCTCACCCCTAGAGGTGACCTCTCCAAATAAGTTAAGACCACTGTAACAGAGGTGCACTCCTCCTACTGCACCTGTTCTGAGATTAAAGGAGAAAACTATTTCTTTTACAGAGACAAGGTGGATGAGATAATATCTTTTACTGAACCAACTTCTTTTGGTAGAGAGACAGAACTTTTGAGCTACACAGGGCTTTTCCTCAGGTCTGGGAAAGATAGTCACTATTACAGATAAATACAAGGCCAGACAGACAGTTTAGCATCTCACATAGTCTAAGGGACCTTTCAAGGTGAACTGGCCTATTATCACCCACTGTAGTCATAGGACAAAAAGGGGAGTTAGTGGGTTACAAACTGTTGTAATAAGCCATATATCCAGTCTTCGCTAGACACTAAAAGTCTTGGTTTTAGTAAAGTTCTGAATTTAAGCTCCCAGGCTCATCTTTTGACAATATGTAGGTTTCCTTTGAGGATAAGAGCTGATAGGTCAGATATAAAGTGATTTTTTTTTTTTAAAGCAGACAGAGTGGTCCATCAGATAGGGGACTGGATTATTTAATTTCATGGGACTCCCAAGGAGACCTGGTTCTACTCCCATTCTGCCACCGACCTGTGACACCTTGGGAAACTCACTTTACATTCTGAATAAATGGTGGAAGAGAACAAAGGTGATCTCTAAGTAGATACTTTTGTAGTGTCCAGTGCAGTGCTGCCCCATTCCACCTCTTCCTTCCCCCACTCCCAAGTATTGGTCAGGACCTCTAGACATTACCATAATATATTATCCTAAAACTCCTTTAGTACTCAGAGTATAACAATACTCTTTTTGCAGTCACTAAATTCATACCATTATTAACAATAATAAAATATAGTTCAGATACTGGAAGTCCATGTCAAAGTAATTCACCTTTCTTGCTGCAATTCCTCACCACTCTGGTATTTGGAATGTCCTCTACAAAGCAGTCATTCTATAAGATATTTAAAGAACAAAGCACGATCTGTACAATCAGAAAGTTGCCCCAAGACACATATGTATGTTAACCTAGGGGGATGGTGACTGTTTGTGAAGTGACAAGGTGTTTTCAGAAAAAGCTTTTCCAGCACAAGAAAGATTATGTTTAGCAAATCCATTTTTGACCACATGCACAAGACAGGATGGGAACGAGTAATTCAACTTGAAGTTGTGGCAACAATATCTGTAAGTGACCCCAAAAAGGGCCACTTACAATGTGCAGTACTTTCACACTATTGCAGGACATGGTGTCCTACCACATGTTTTTGTTTGGCATTTTTTTTCTTAAATTAAGATAATAGCAAACAATTTTCCTTTAAAGTTCCTTTGGGTCATCAGTAAGGATTTAAGATTTTTCATACTTTGAGGTCTCTACAGTTTACAAACACTTACCGCTACAACAGCAGCAGCTACAGCAGCAGCTTCCTCTTCTCCTTGCAGGTCTGTTACGCAAGAAAAAAAATATAGCCTTTTTATAAGTTACTATGTGCTTTTAGATGAAGAAGAGATCCTGGAAGGAAACACATTATGCAGCTGGGGAGAAAGCTGTGCAAGAAATTTACCTTGACTGGGTTGGTATGTCATTTGTATACTTTTAAGCCCTTTAAGAGTTGTAGTTGTCTCAATGAAGAGAGTGCACAGCAAGGTGGGGGGGTGAATCTTCCAAGCACTAGCATGCCATGCACTAATGGTCTATAAGGACACTGCTGCTGCACAGGAGAACTAGGAAACTTTTAATGTACTGCAACAGGGTCCAAATGGACAGTTAGTTCCTAACAAGCTTGTGTGCTGTAGATTTTACACCCTAATATACTATGCACTAATTCAATATCTGTACAAGCCCTTAATTTCATGATTCCTTGAATTCTGAAGGCTAACAGCTCAGATACCAGCTTTCTCCCTACTCTAAGGTGCTAGTATCTTTAGAGGAACTGAATATAGTCCTGCAAGACATGGTTTGTAACGGAAAAGAAAGGGAAGTTTACATTTAAGGCATTGGTTACAGTTGCAACAATTTTAGAGTGGGATTTTAGCAGGAGCTAGGCATCCAAATCCTCTTGGATTAACCCTAGATTCCATAAGCATGTCATGTTTTAGTCTTTATTTGATCCAATATGAGAATTTCACTTGGGAAGAGAAGTTTCTGAAACCTATATTCCTATAGCAGCAAATAACTGATGTTGTCTATCACAGATTTAATTGCTGCTATTATTTCATAAGTACAAGTTGGAATCAAAATGGTCTTAAACCTAGTTATTTACATGATTAAATGATTTGATAGTACAGGGTTCCATCGCTTGAAGTCTTTAATTGCAGACAAAACGTTGAATATATAAAAGCTCACCCAAAAGTTCTGGGCTTGATGCAAAAGTTATTGGATGAAATTCTATGGCCTGTGTTATACAGGTCAGACTAGCTGATCATAATAGTAATTCCCAGTCTTAATCTAGGATTGCATCACAGTTAAAATGTAATAAACTAAGTTCATCAGTGATGTAGTTTAATCAAAAAGTCTCAGGCAAATAACTACAGGAAGGCTTAGAGCTACACTTAAGACAAAGTACGTAGTGTTATCCATGGTGACTACAAGTTTGCATTCCAGGAAAACTCACACTTACTAAGCAAGTCTTTTCTTTTCATTTTTCGGACAGCAACTGGCATCTTCAGTAACTCCACTCTAAATGCTTTCTCAGCAGTTTGCATAAGTGAATCAATTTCTTTCTTCATTTCTTGAAGATTTTCTTTGGCTTAAAAGAAAAAAAAAAAAGCCTGTTGCTAAGTGTATTAATAGTTTGCCTGTCAGACTGCACATTTGTTCCAGTCAAAGAGTTAAGATCATATATTTACAGATATCAGTCAGTTTATTAGAATTCAGCTTAATTCCAAGTGAACTTTAAGTTACGCAATGCTACATGTTCCAAGAATCTGGCTGATAAACTGGAAAAAATTCAGCATTTTAAAACTACCATCATCCTTATTTAGGTACTTATATGGCCCTCGTAACCTTAACAGCCAAGTGTCTTGCCACCATTAAGCAAGACCCAGGACACGCTGGAACATATGGAAATCCAATCCAATTTTTACAGATATGAGAGGAGAGATTATCCAGGTTTCCCAAGGTTTAAAAGACAAACTGAATCCAGATCTTCTAAATCCCAGTCTAATGTTTTCACCACCCAAAATAAAACAAAAAACCCCCAAACCTTTCCCAGAAAGAAAATTCCTAGATTAGCCATTAAATGGAGAGAAAAAAGAGAGATTGCACAAAAATAAGTTGAATAGTATTTCAGGTCAGTAAAGTGCATATCTTTATTTAAAGGATGATAAAGTTTTCATTACCTGCATATGAGCTAGCAAATCAATTGGTAGCTTCACACTTAGTAGGAAAAATCTAAGGGTTGATATTTTCAAAGGTGATGAATAAACCTATGGCTATTCAGCAATTTAAACTAGTGGGCTGGCCTCTTTTGGAGACTATTGTTCAATGGCGATTGGTCACTAGAACTGGAGCTTTGCCAGGCAGTTTATCAAAAGTTAACATTTAAGAAGCTGGGCATTTTCAGAAGCTATATTTCTTTCTTGTTGTATTGCAAGCTGTTGCCTTAGAGAACTAAATCTAGGAAGGGATTTAAAGGAAAGCAAACCGAACCAACCCAACGCTCCAGAAGTATTTTCTACTGAGTTTTTCCTCAGCTACATCCCTCCAGTTCTGGCTGAAGCGAAGGGAAGCAGTGGGTCGCTCTGTTGATACTAAGGCTGTGTAGGGAAGAGGTAAGGGACACCTCCCACCACAGGAGCCAGGATGCTCGGCGCAGGATAAAGATCCCTCTCAGGTGACCAGTGAGTTGGCTGGCATCAGGAGACCGGCCTCGAGAACTGTGACGGCCCGAGGGCGCGGCGCTGCGGAGCCCAGCTCACGACGGAGAGCGGGCCATGGCCAGCGCCCGCTGCTGAGGGGAGGCCGGCTGCGCCTGTTCGGCCCTGCAGCTGGAGCTGAAAACGCCCCGGTCGCCGGATAACCCGCTCAGCAGCTGCAGCCCCCGCCCTTCCCTGACTGGAGAGCGGCCTCCCCCGGCCGGAGCCCCACACACGGCGAGCCTCCTGCCGCCCGCCCACCTGAGGGAGCGGGGGCCCGCCAGGGGCAGTGGGCGGGCCTGTAGCGCTGGCCGGCCCCGGCCCGAGCGCCCCGCTGTAGCCGGCGCCGGCAGCGGCCCGTTGCTGAGGCGGGAGATGGGCCAATCTCCCCGGCCTGGGGCCGCGCCTCACCTTGCTGGTTGAAGCCCCGGAGGAAGAGGCTGAACCGCTGGTCCTTCTGCTCCTGGCTCGGCGCGCCCCGGCCCGTCTCCACCCCGGAGTCGGCGCTGCGCTTCTTGCCGGCAGCAAAGTGCTTCTTCGGCAGCATGGCTCGGCGGGCGAGAACAGCGGCACCCTCCGCTCTTCCCCCGGCCGGGGCGGGGACCCCTTATAGCCCTCGGGCGGCCCCTGCTCCAGCCCTCCTCCGCGGTGGCGGGACACACCCACGCAGGGCCACAGGCCCGGAGTGGACACTGGGGAGCGCCCCCTGCCTAGCCCGAGAAAAGGGGGGGCCACGCCGGGGAGCACCCGCTGCTTGGGCCGAGAGGAGAGGGGGACGGGGTCACGCTGTGTGCAAGAGACGAGTCATACCAGGAATCAATCCACCCTCCCGGGCGGGGATAAGCTTTATTTTTTTCATCTGAAAACAATGTAGTGTGTGTGATTGGTCATTGTTCGTTTAAGAGGGATCTGGGGCCCTGGCAGTGGTCCCCTTCATGCATTAGTTAACCTAAGTTCTTTTGTCAGGCTAACCTTTTTCCCCGTACCCTCTTTATATCAGCTTACAAACACAGGCTTCCACCTGCAGAAATATAGGCAGCAAACTCTTTTCTCAGCAAAATAGATAATATGGTATACACCAACCTGCTAAAATAAATTAACAGCATGATTCTAAACTGTTTGGAGCAGGAATTTAGAAAGGTGGATCTTGAAGGAATTTTGAAGGATGGATTTCCTTCAAGTGCATGGTGTATCTCATTATACTACATGATAAAAGCAGAGAACTTTTTCTTTTGTAGTATTCTCAACTATCTACATATAATTTGTAAGTGGTACTAGGATCTCTTTAACTGATAGTTTGAATAGCTTGTTCAGTAATTCATTCATGAGAATCAGGGTCTTCTTATGCTCAACCACTACAAGTAGCTGGTAAACATAACTCCTGCCCCCAAAGCCCTTACATTTCCCTAAATGGCTTCTGTAGATGATAGGCAAATGATATTTTAGCTTGTGGTCTTACATGTAAGTATTTAGGGAATTAAGAGCTGGCTTTTTGCCTAAGTAGCACAGACTTCTTGGATGCCTCTACAGATTTGCAAAGACCTAGCCCCCTTTTTTTCTGTGGCTCTAGGAACAGCATTGGAGCCTAATTGCTGCCCTCAGATTTATATGTGGCAGGAGGCAGCTCAAGTCTTCTATTTAGAAGCGTACGGGTTTGGGTTTTTTAATTTTTGTTTAGATTTCTCCTATGAATGAGGCCAATTTTGCATGACACTAATTGACTTCAATACCATCTTCTGACATCAACTCCCTTGAATTTTGAATTAATTCTTAAGTAAGGCCATCTACAGGAGTGCAGTTTTCTCTCTTAACCGGCTACATAGAGCACATCATCTGAGATCTGAACATTGACAAGTCAGTGCACTGAATGATGTATTTTCAGAAGTATGAAATCAACCATACATGATGTTGATGAAATGATTTAATGTATTATAGTGAGACTATGGAGTTGTTAAATATTTCACCATACAATCTGGACATTTGGCTTCAAATGACCCAGAAGATTAAATATTACCACAACTTTGACATCTATTTTATTGTTCTGAAGTCTGGAATACATCTAAGGTAATCTAAATACAATATTAAGGAGCACCTGTAAGAAAACCAACCCTAGAACCATGCATTAAAAAGTAGAGATTGTCTATTAATTGAACATTGAAGACCATGAAAATATAAGCCTTTGCCTCTTAGTTTTTCAGATATGTCCCACAACACTGTACCTTGAAACTGTAGCTTTCCCCAATAGTACTAATATTGTGGAGGAACAGTAAAAACCACCCACCCTTCTATAGGAGATTCATCAAAACAAAACTTATGTTCTCTCTTCCAATGTCAGAAACATAAAAGGCACCATCATATAATGTTTAGAAAACTCAAATTAGGTCCGTATCCTTCATTTAAAAGTTACCTATATGGACTGCTGCTCTGACTGGAAAAAACAAACCAAAAAAAGCAGCTTTCAACACTCATATAGAAAGTCTCTAGAATGTTGTAAACCTTGGATTATTTTCAGAAGTATCAGGTGTAAACAAAGGTAAATATAAAATCTATTGGTTTGTTAGACTACAAATACTGCCCCATGAAAAAAAGTTGTTACAAAAGTATAAAAAAAAATATACTAGCTTCCATTATTAGATTGTTGAATTTTCAGACTACATGTTTGTTATGGCAGCCAGTTCCAAGCAGTGAGCCCCAAACCAAATTTGCCTTGGGGACTAATTCCAACAGCAAGAAAATGTGTAATTTCTTTGATAATTTTTACTACTTTTTTCTTTAAAAGTGCGTTTTGACCTCTTACTAGTTTTTACTTTTACATTTCTGTTGAGTTATATTAGTGCATATGAAAAGTGCCAAACACAGAGCTGGCAAATCCATTTATCCATTGGCAGTAGCAATACAAACTTTCCCAACTACCCTCCCAGTGAGATACAACTGATGTGATGAGACCACCTCTCCATAGGTAGAAGTTCAGTTCAGTCTCCCGGCCTCTATGACAACACTACTTAGCAGTGTACCATTTTCCGTGGAGGTTGTGTTATGGACATCTGTGCACTAAGAACTGAAAAGAGGCCTCTAATCAATTCCATTATAGGATTTCTTTTTGATATTTTTGTAGTTCCTAACTGTCTGTTTCAGTACTACTTTATAGACCAGTAGATGATGATGTAAGAGATGTGCTAATAATCATCTTTATCCTTAACACACTAGACTGACATCTTTTATCCAATGTGCTACAATTTTAACAATTTTTGTGCTGGACCTTTATATTTTTAAGGCTTAACAATATTCACATTTGCTTTGAAGTTGGTTACTTACAATTGTCAATATACACAAATGGCATATGTGAACAGGATATACTCCTCAGCTTTATTATTTTCTACATCAACAAGGTGGTTCTGAGATGAAATCCTCAATGCTATTGTTCTCTCTGGCTGGGCTACTCAAGCTTCAATCGTGTGTGGATAAATTAGCTTGCGGTCATAATTAATTACATTTTAGTTTCTTAAATTGAGACTCAAAACACAATATATCATATGCACTCTCTCTGCCCCTCAGAACTGCCTTATGTTCCATTCAAGATTTTATTTGGAAATAATGTAAAGTTCAGCAAGAATAGAACTTAGTCACACAAAATGATCTGTCAAAGATTTTTATGGGCATTCTAACAACTGCCAACTTGATCAGACCTGGGTAATACTATATACTTAAAAACAACAAACCAGCCACACCCAGAATATAGATTTTAGGATTTTCAGGGGTAAAATCTTAAATGGATGTTTCTGAGCAAAGGATGGCTAGCTGCATTTCTGCTTTGCTGAAGGCGATATCAATAATTTTCATATGTGACTTCCCTCCTCAATCAACTAGGCCACAAGTGTAAGTCAAGAATATAACTTCCAATCAAGGCACGAAATAGATTACTAGACTCTCTCCTCACATTCCCTCTTCATGTTTTTACTCTCACCCACCTCCCAAAAACATGAAAATATAGCAATTATCTCCCACACCACACAGGCTTTATTTTTCAGGAAGAAGTGTAAGTTTTACCCACATATGGGCTCTATCTATTGTATATTCAGTTAAACTAGATGAACAGCCCATATTTGTTCATTTTCTGCATTTGCTTTGGGGAGAAGAGTCTGCAGCTCTTTCATGCATATTCTTCAAGAAACTGTATATGGAAGTCTTTCACTTTCTCCAGCACAATCTTCAGCTTCTCTATTGGAGGAAGAATGGTCATTCTGGAAAAGAAGAGAAACACTGTATTGCAAAATATTTGATAAGAATTTTTTTTACAATGTAAGAAATGGAAACCAAAAGAGATCCACCTCCTAGAGATATTTCCCAAAGGGTAGAGAGAAGATAGAACTTTTAACGTCCTGCAACCTGCTTTGAAAAAGATTCCCTTATTTCCTGCATTTATGTTTTAACTATAGTTCCTAAACATAGAGCACCTGATTTTGGTTGGCCTGGGTACTAAAATTCATAAGCCTCTCTCTCTCTTTTTTTTTTTTTAAATAGAGCAAAACCTCATTAAGTGCCCCCTGCAATACATCGTCTACTTTTCATTTGTGATTCTTACTTCTGGAAACAGGCTACAAAAATTACATTGTGGGGTACTATGTTTATTATTTGAATGTTTCTGTATCAAGCTTGTTCAGTTTACATGTAAAAATGCTGGGGGGTTTTAACAGCCAGTCCTGCAAACTCTCACAGCTATCTGCAAGTTGAGTTGGTTCCTCCCAGCTCTTGTATTTTCACCAGTAAAAAAATTCTACACAACAAATTCTGCTCTCAGGTACAACTGTGAGTGTTACTTCCCAGGTTTGAGAGGCACCTTGCTGATATGTGCCCTTAGAATGAGAAAACCTTGTCTGTGCCTGCCAGGGGTCAGCTCCCTGACTCTTTCAGCCATGGGCAACACAAACACTGCCCTCTCAGTTCACCTGAGCTCTGCTGCTGTCACTCATGCAGACTAACAATAGGCACAGTCCAACCCAAGTCCTCAGAGAGTGTCCCTGTACAGTATCCAGCCCCTTTCCCACTGGGCACATTCAGAATTACCAGATCCTCTGTTCCCACAAGAATAGTACACCACAGCTTACTAGTTACACCTTATAGCATAGCTCCGTTTAACTCACAGAGCTTAGATTTGTTTATAGAGAATGCAAATTAATGTATTTAACCCACAGAGATGACAGTAAAACAAGAAATATTAGAAACAAAGGATTACATATAAAACAAAATCATAACACAAATTCTAGAGCTTAAACTCAACTAACAAGCTGTCCTGTTGTCTAATAAGGTACTGATTACTCCAAGTCCTTCTCACAGCAATTTTTAACCAGGATAGTTGTGACCCTCTTTTCATGAGATAATGCCTGCTAGCAACTTGTCTCCCCTGACAAAGGATGCCATGGCACCCTTTCTGCATCTCTAGGTACATCAGCCTAGTCCTTTGATCTTCACATCTAAAACAGGGTCCCTCTTATCCCACGCTGTTTATCTTGTCCTGTTACTTTTCCTTCTTAAATCCCTGCAATCTCTTCATTAACATTTAACTCAGTATGCAAACAGACTTCTATTCTAAGACACACAATAGTCAGCTAGGGAGAGAAACGTCTCCCACCTCCTGTTTGGTGGAATCTGTCTAAAGGCTGCACCTCTGGGTGACCTGCCTTTAACTAAAAGGCCTTACAAATATCATTTCCAATACATATACACACATCTCCTTACATATTAGCCACACATACATTTCACTAAGATTATGACCATGTGACACAAGCTTTCAGTGGAAACCTTACATGACACTCTGTTAAACTAGAATGTAAATAACAGACCTAGGGCATCCCTATAGCCTTTATGCACTTCTGTGCCCTCTGCCACTTAACATCAAGAGATCCATTGTCTTCATGGGCTTGCATTGGTATAATGAAGGGCAGAATTTGGTCTTACAACTGGAATTCAGTTAAGAGTTTTGTTGGAGCTGCACATGCCAAAATATAATCCAGCCCATTTCCTCGCTGCTATACTGACTTGCAATGCTAACAAAGGGCTGGATTCTGCAACACTTACATTCAGCAGCATCATATTCCCCAAATAGTAAGGTGCTGCTTAGTGCAAGTAAGGGCAGCAGTCAGGCCCCAAAATAGCTAACAAAACTCCCACCTTATTTCAGTAAAATGAGCACCCCTTACTCAAGGTACACAGGGACTGCAACTACTGAGTGAGGTAGTGCGATTTTCAGCCACTTTTCAGTATAGAGCCATACTGTAAAATAACCATTTTAAAAATACAAAGCTTCAGCAGAATTTCTTTCTACTTTTTTTAAAGATCACTTCTAAGAAACTAGTATTTTCAGAGACCTTGAGTGTTTTCATAAGACACACCTCACTGTGTTCTGTTCTGTATATTTGGAATGGATGTAAGCATATTGGGGAAATGCTGTATGAACCTGAATGACAAGGAGAAAACCAGTCCTACTACTCTAGATATAATTACTAGCTACACCGAGTATGCCCAAGAAAGAAAAAAAAGCCGGTATCACAAACAGTGTGAATTAGTTCAAGTCTGTTCTTATACACGACATGACAGAAGATCCTTAACTATTTTATTTGTTCAGTAAAAAGAAAGAGATTGTAACAACTGGATTCTTACAACACCCTGTAATTTGCTATTCAACAGTTACTGCACCTGAAGTGGTGACTTCCTTCTCTTTGGCCAAACCCACTGCCAGGTACAACACAGATTCCAGTTTCTTCCAAGAGTTTCATACAGTAGAACAAATCAGGGGCCATTTTGTGAGCCTGAGAAAAGTGATTGAAATTATGGAATAATTTTTCATCTCCAAATCATAACATGAAATCAAAATGCACAAAACAGTTTTATGGTAATTTTTCTTTCCAAAAACATTTCTCCTGAACTTTCTGATCACTTCCATTTTCTTCACTAAATGGATGGACAACAACTTCCACTTGCGGTGAAATGGATCCACTTCACACTGCAGGCTCTCAATCAGTCCAAATCAACAGAACAGAATTAGCCAGTCCCTGTTTTTATGTAACTACTTCCTTCTTTGACGGACTGAAAACTTGAGACTTCTAGCAATTGAGTTCTTTGATGTTCTAAACCGAATTTCACTGAAGTGTCTAACAGATTAAAGGTATTAAAAATATCTGATGAATTAACTCCTACATTCCCAGCCGTATAATATTGCCCAGAGCACAAATAAGTAGACATTCCCACTGGATTTTCTCAAAACATCTGCTGACTAGTAAATGGCCTCAATAATAATTTGGAGGAATTTCTTACATTTTAAGGTAGTCAAATCAACATGCCCAGGCTAGATGCATCATTCAGAGGCATTATTTCAGCTCAGAAAACTCACAAAGGGCCCCATTTCTGGTCTCAGTAATACAGGTATAACAACTATTAAAACCAATTAAAATGTGCATTTGGCTAATGGAGAGCAACACTGGGCCCCAATCAGAAATGAATTAGAAAATAAAAATGAAAGGACTGCATGCTACTTGTTTATTAGTGATATAATCACTTGGCAATAGCCACTTTATGTTTGTTGCTGGAAAACATCTGTTCTATTCCAGGGTATAAAAATTCCTCACTGATAACAACCAGTAACAATGTGGGCAGGTTAGACAGAAGAAGAAGACAATGGCAGACTGACCTTTGCTGCCTCAATGGCTTTGGAAGGGATAAATATCCTTGGGAAGGCATACATAGCTCCTTGAAGTGGATTGCAGTGAATTCCTGGCACTTTATTAAACATGTCTTCTGTTAACTTAGCTTTTTGGGCAAGATTATTCAAAACAGACTCCTTTTCCTGTTTAAAAGAAAAGGGGAAAAGGGAGAATAGAGAAGAGTTGAATTGCTCCTTAGATGACCAATAGTGATAGAAGGTTGGTTCAACAGTTTTACAGGTGATGAAACAAAATGTTTCCTTAAACTCACTCCTTATTAGCTAAAAGTTCAATAGATTATGTTCAAGATCAGCAATAACAAATACCCAATAACAAACACCCAAGCAATGGACTAAGTGATGTCAATCATAATGCAGCAGTCACACACTAGTCAAATCTAGTGTCCTCCCATCTTAAATACCTGCTGCTGGAAGATGACAAAAGGAATACATTTCCTATAATTTTGGTGCAACACTGGATACAAACCCAGAGGGTTAACAGTGTTCTGATCTGGGAAGTTTTGTGACTTGTAATCCACCCCTCCATGTAAAATAATTGTAATTTCAGTGCCTTTTCTGCAGATATGCGCTCTACAATCAAAGTGCCTCAAAACCCTGGAACGGAGCTTCTGGGGTTTTGTGGCCAAGAGGGAGTTCTGCATGTGCAGCAAAGCAGATGCCAAGTCACCGCTACATACACTAGCTTTGAAAGGTCCATAATTCAAGTGGGCGCTCTAGTCCACAGGGGGGTGCATGGAAGTGAGGTGGTATCATTTTTAAGGAAGTGCAGTTATGAATTTAGCATTTGTGAAAGGTTCTGGAACAATAGTTCTGGAACAACATTGCTACAGTTCTCTATCCACCAAAAAATTACAGCAGAAGGTCAGTCTTCTCAAACTGTATTTTCAATATGCCTCAAGCTTCATCTAGAAGGACCAATTTCCAGGGATGAGAGAGTAGTTCCATCTCCAAACTCATTCAGTTTGTGGCTTTTCTGCTCAAACTACCTACAAGGATGCCAATTGTGGCTTTTCTTAGTTGAACACGTGTCCGTTTGGAAAAACTTCTTTCTAAAGGATGCTGAATGGCAATTCTTCAGATGATGATGATGATGATGACAACTCTTGGTCACCATCAATCTGGGCTAGTGACCTGGAGGCAAACGAGTGATGTCTAATTAACAATATCTTGAGTTATCCAGGCTGCCCATCGGGCTCTAATTCTGAGATACAAAGAGCGTTTTTTTAAAAAAAAGAACCTCCCTCCCCCACACACAACTAAAACCAATTAAACATGTTCTGTTTGAAAGATCTCCTACTACATCCCTCACAACAGGATTGGGTGATTTTTGTATGTAATGTGAGAACTTTGCTTTTTAAAATAATAGGCTACATTTACTTATGTTTAACTCCATTTATCAAATAGTGTTATAGTAGAGCTGAATTTGGTAGAGTATTTCTACAAATGAAAAGTTACTATGTTTTGTTCAAATAAGGGTTCAATACATTCAATACATAAGGGTACCCTGTATCTTCACTTCATTTAGCAGCTGCATTTTTTAATAGAAGCGAGCTTCATTCAGTAGCTACCCTTATTTACCAAGGAAGCCACAGGGGAAGGAAATTGTATTTAAAAGCAGCTGAACTCAAGGAAAAGCCACAAACATGGGACGGAAGTGCTGTGGCTCCTAAACAAAGATTTATAAGCTACTTACATAAAGAGTACTTGAAATTACTCAGTTGTCCTGTTGGCCACTGTTATTACAGGACTCTACCATAAAGAAGGCTGAGATGGAATCTTTCTGTATATTCTCATCACACACACCATAGTGTTATAAATGGCATAGGGTTAAGAGACACAAAAACAGTATTATAGCTGACCTTCTTGAACTGTGCATAAGATTCTTCCCCAGGTACTGGAGGATTCACTACGATATCCATAGCTACTTGCCCAGAAACTGGAGGACAGAGACGAACAGAGAGAAGTTTAACAAGCTGTCCTTTAATCTCTGGATGCAAGTTAATCACCTCCATATAACCCCCTCGGTAGCCGCACCTGAAAATAAGGTGGACAGAGAGAGAGAGAGAGAGAGAGAGAAAAATAACCTGGAATATTAATTACTGAGAACAACCCCAAGAAGGGAAAGAGAGGGAGCATCCAGCTGAACTCTATATCAGGGCTTGACAAACCCCAGGTGCCAGGTCTCTATGGCGCCTAGAAATTTAAGTGTGGCGCCTAGTATTTCTCCAGGGAGATTGGCTGCTGTGCTCCGGACAGCACGCCACTGTGCCCATGTGGCAGGGCTGGGAGGGGGGAGCACTGTAGCTGCCATGCTCCAGCCGGGCCACCCTGGCGCTGAGCCCATGTTGTGGAAGAGGGGGAGTGGAGAGCAGTCGCTGTGCTCCGGCCAGGGCACCCGGCCACTAAGCCCACGTTGTCTGGCTCCTTAATTTTTGGGCTGGATCCTAGCTCCAAAACAAATTTGTTGAGCCCTGCTCTATATTAATCATGAGCATAATGCTTAGCACCAGTACATGCAACCTACATTTTTAAACATCTCTGTATTGGATAAGGTTTAATGGTAGCTAAATACCATCAAAGAAAGCACTGGGTGTGACTTTAGACACTAACATATGCAGCTTCAATACTAGATTTGTCTAGTTATTAAAGTGGATTTTTTTCCCTCAGAGCACAAGTGTAAGGCAGAAGCAGAGTCCACTTGATCAGGAAGCTGGCATTTCCCTCCCCATCTCTTGTCCTCAGCCCTCCGCCCCAAAGAAACACACCCACCCATGCACCCACCAACCAAATCAAGCTGATCCACTGAACCTCGAACTGGTCAACAGAACACCAGAGGTCCATTGTGCCATCCCTGGGAGGCCGCACACTTAACTATTTTAGACCTATTAATGTAAGACTGAGGTGTTGGGATGGGAGGCAGATCTGTGATAGGTGCTCTCTCTTTTATAAAGTACTCCATTAAATAAAAAGTTTGCAAAGCCACTGGTCTAGCCCATAAGTTATATAATGTTCCATATATAAACTCATGCATTTTCTTTGTTTACGAGTTCTTTGATAACAGTAATAGAAGATACAAACTGACACTTGGTTCACTATGTGAGAAAATCATCTTGCTTGACAAGTTGTAAGAGAAGGCTACTAAACACTATGCAAGAGGTAATACCATAAAGAAACTAAGATGGACATACTCGCCCATGTATCCTTTGGAAGTCGAATGGAAGGATGCTAGCTCTACATTGTTGTAGTACTCTGGTCCCATCTCATACAGAACTTTTTTGAAGGAATGAAACTGACATTCTTCTGAGTAAATGTTATCTTGATAAACCTACACAATCAGAGGAAACATTATGTACTCTCTGCCCAGCTGTGAATAAATGACAGCGGATTACGCAGAATGTAAGCTGCTGAAGAAAGTTTAGGATGTGCTAATGCTTGACAGCATTTACAAGAGTGAAATAAGTCTCCTGTAAATTACAGTTACTGCAAGAATAACAAATCTATAGCTTACACTGTAGTATATTGTATTGCCTTTACAAGAACAGTGTTAAACTTTGATTTTGTACATCATTTAACTTTTATGCTTTTCATCTATGTACTCAATTCCCAATCCCCATCCCCATCCCCACGCATCCCCCATCCCCAACCCCACCCAGTTTTCTTCCTTTTAGTTATCTAAACTAATATGTCACCCTATATTTTGTAAGTCAAAACTAGGATGTTGTTCCAATTTCTTTCTGGAGTTGCATCCTTATTGGAGCCACTACCCTTTTTGCCTAGATCAAGTCCAGTACACTCATTGTTCAAATTAACCTTTCCACACTTAGAAATTTGGCTTCTTCATTCACAACTTTTAGTATGCTAACACTAGGAGAATCCATGCTCCATGTTAGAAATCAGCAATCACACTTATTGGGCACAATGGAAGAGAACCAAGCACCTAGTGCTTCTGTTCCACTGCAGATATATTCACCATGGGAACGTCTGTAGTTTTAATGCTTTACTACCTCATCAGCCAGAAGAAAGAGTTGTTCCTCCCAAGCAAAATGTATAACATCTTCAATGCACTTTCTACTTTGAACTTGACCTGTAATTTCAAGTGAGAGAAACAGTGTTGTAATTCACGTTAATTAGACGAGAACATGTATACAGTCTTTCAGTCAAGAACAAGGAAGGCTGCTACTTTTTCAGTAAGTTGTCTCTCTTTCCTTAACAAAAAGCTATTGAAGTTGAGACATAAGTCTCATTACAATAATTTATATTCTCTATACAACATGCCTGCAGGGGGCAAGGGAAGTTGCCAACCACAACAGCTTGAGATGTACTGTCTAAATTATAGTAGACAACAGTAAATTTGTGAGACATTAATTTTCAGATCCCTGTGAACAGGTCAGCTGAGAATAAGACTTGTTTTCTCTGGGTATGTTCACTGCAGTTTACCAATGATCTTACATGGGTAAACCCAAACCTCTCTAGTATGGAGGTATAGGTTAGAGCTCAGGTTTTGCTGCAAGGGGAACCTGCCTTCTTTGCAGTCTGGATGCAGCTGAAGCTTAGGTTTTGATAGTCCTCCAGTGTCATCCTCTAATCTTCTAAGGAGGCAGTGTGTCCTAGTGAATCGAGCACTAGACTGGTACTTAGGTGACCAAAGTTCTATTCTCTGCTCTGC
This sequence comes from Mesoclemmys tuberculata, assembly GCA_007922155.1. Classification (NCBI taxonomy): domain Eukaryota; kingdom Metazoa; phylum Chordata; order Testudines; family Chelidae; genus Mesoclemmys; species Mesoclemmys tuberculata. The sequence continues at coordinate 10,183,608 of ML675631.1, forward strand.
CACTGACCTGCTAGGTGACCTAGGTCATGCTATTTCATGTCTTTGTCTCAATTTCTCCATCTGTAAAATGGGATCATGATACTCACCATCTTTGTAAACTGCTTTGAGATCTACTGATGAAAAGTGCTAAAGGCCCAGGTATTATTACATTATAATGATTATTTTCTGGCCCTTTTACCTACTCTCTTCCCACTGACTTTCTGTACTCTGAAAGCCACATGCTGGTTTACATGCACCTGGTCAGAAGTGCTTAAATTCAACAAATTGATAGACTAAGAACATTTCCATACGGTGGCTCAGGGAGGGCAGGCTAGTTGTCCCACAATATATTGTGGAAAAGAGCCACTCAGGTTAGGGTTTGTCTAAGGGCTTGTCTATGCTTTGTATGCTATAATAGCACAGCTGCACCGCTGCAACTGTGCTGCTGTACAGCTTCAATGTAGACAATACCTATATCGATAGGAGGGGTTCTCCCATGACTGCATGTAATCCACCTTCCCCAGAGATGATCACAAGGTTGACAAAAGAATTATTTTGTTGACCTAGTGCTGCATACACTGGGGGTTGGGTTGGCATAGCTATGTCTCAGGAGTGTGAAGAGATGTAGCTATGCTGATATAAACTCCCAGTGTAGACCAGCCCTCAGTAAGATGCTATGAAACCCGGAATATGCCCCAGAAATCCTAACGCCAAAACTGTGTTGCTGCAGTTCCAGTGGGGACATAGCTAGACAGCTAAAAGTCATGAGTGGGGCTTTGCAGTATGAATTCTCCCATGTGGCCTTGGCAAACCCATGTGCCAGATGTAGGTTTACTCTGCAGTGAACATATACCCTTTGAGTGTCACTGGCCATTCAGAAATTGCATGTCAGTAAATGAAATGCATGTCATTTTATGTCAGTATGTTTGCATGTCAGTAAATGAGAGCAAGTTCTTTCGGCAAAAGCATGTAATAATTAGTAGGCTTCAGTTACAGTTTACGCCCTGCTCCCCCAAATCAACACCGATCCAAGGAAATATTAAGTATAGTGATTTTACAAGATGGAGCAAGGGAAATGGTATTTGAGTTCCAGGGATTTCAGGACAACCTTCCTTTTCAGTTAACTTGAGTAGATTAGGAGTTTCTATTAAAAGAGTGGGTTGGAGGAAAAGTGTTCTCTCATCTGTAAAAATTGGGTCAATGATGAGCATTAAGATGTGCCATCAAGAGCATGTGTGATTTGCTTTGAGACAAGGCATATTTACATTTTTTAATAGACAATTTTGGTAAAGGAGGGCTCAACAGTGAATCTTGTACTGGGGGCCTGGTTATGCTTTATGCATCATTTGGTACATTTCAGGATACAGCACTATCTTTTTTTGGGGGGGGCGGTAAACAAAATTATGTATTTTTGCATGGATGTCCATTGTCCATAGTGATTTGTGGTCTTGGGTAAAAAATTATGTTCTCTGTGACTAGACCATGACAAAACAAACATCTATAAACAGAAAAGAAGAGCATTTTCTTTAGATAATTCATTGCATTTCTAAACGCACAGACAAAAAACTATTTATAAAAGCAATCAGTAAATTAAAACATGCCTAACCAAATTCCAGGGTGACAAACTGGTTGCATGGTAGGAATCTCTGATTTTATCAGAATCCAGATATAAATGTTATAAATGATAAGTCACATGGAAATCCTAAACATGTATAGCAAAAAGGAAAAAAAAGGGAGGGAGGTGAACAAAATAAACTTTGAAACATCTAAATGAAACCATTACAGACCAGTGGGATTTCCTGGGTTGATGATGCAAAGGACCTTTGGATTACAGTATGCTTTGACTTCATTCAAGGAACGACGAAGTTCATTCACATCTAGTGCCCAGCAATTCTCTTCGTCCAGGTAATAGTTCACCTGGATGGCATCTAGTTCAGATATGGCTGCTGAATACAAGGGGTATTGTGGGATGGGGATCATCACTCCAGTTCGGGATTTCCCTCCTCCAGAGACCAGGATCTTTAGAATAGTCTGGAAAAGTTTAGGAATTTTAAAATTAAAGAAACAAACAAACCAAAAAAACCCAACTGACAGCGCAATTCACAGTATATTCTGGACCAAGTTGCTGTGTGACTTTCTTCCACTCTGTGGGATGCAAAGCCCTTGGCTAATTTTAGTTACAGAGGCAGAGTCACCAGCCTTCATGTCAATGACATTTCTAGTTCTGAATATTGAAGGACATCTTGTAAGTCAAATAACTTCTCATACAAACTGGTAGCTAGACAATGCTAACGTCTTTTATAATAAAAATCACATAGCATGTAACAGTGGCCAAACACGCAACCCAGAGTGACCTTTAAAAACAACCCATAGCTGCCCTCTCGCTGTAACTGCCAGCTGAAGTTGAAATTTATCAACTGCAGGCTTATCACTGGCAAATTCAAACAAGCAATCTGGATTGTTATCTAACAAAGATAGTACTGGCATAACCAAACATGGCTATGTGAAATATAGCTGATAAAGGTTTATGAAAAACATGTGACGCTCATACTCCTGCCACACTGCCATTAGAGCCCCTGGAATCGTAAAGTCTGGGAAACCCCTTGCACTGGATGAATCAAGAAAACTTCTGTAAGTCAGAGTACTGTAATACCAAACTCTGCCACAAGATGTAATTTTAAATACATTTCGCAAACTAGCTAAATGAATAAAAATATGTGCGACAGTAAAGCAAACACAAGGAAATCTATCTTCAGCATTATGCAAAGGATCAACATATACTGGTTACCTAGTAGAAATTGTCTTCAACTAAACTACAAACAAAAACTGCTTTGGAAAGTTTGGGACTACTTTAAAGTGAGTTGCTTAATGTAAGGAGGCTGGCTATTGAAGGTGGCCTTTAGTGCGGGTACCCACTGAATCTATATATCATTCACCTGCATATCTACTAATGTAACATATGCCATCATGTGCCAGCAATGCCCCTCTGCCATGTACATTGGCCAAACTGGATTGTCACTACACAAAAGAATAAATGGACACAAATCAGACATAAAAAATGGTAACATCCATAAACCAGTAGGAAAGCACTTCAATCTCCCAGGACACTCTGTAGCTGACTTGAAAGTTGCCATACTTCTACAAAAAATCTTCAGAAGTAGTATCTTCACTGAAGCACTACAGCAACACAGCTGCAGCAATTCAAGTGTTGCCAAGCCCTTAGTCATGAATAGCAAAATCTTCTAGCCATGGTGGCTAAAGCTAGTCTCCTAAATCCATCTAAAAAGCTTTAGATAGTCATATGAAGTTTTTAGTGCCAATAGGCCTATTTCAGAACTCCTCTCTTTTACTCACATGTAACTCAATTGACTTCAATGTAAATCAGATCAGAATCACTTGTATCTGAAAGAGATCAGATGTACAATTGTGCAAAGAAAATCAGAATCACGCTCTATAGGTCTATATTTCTAAGGGATATGTCTAACGTACCACACAGTTTGTTTGTGCACAGGATATATACATGTACATAAATATTTTAACACCTACAGCAATTCCATCACTAGCTCCGGTCGTAAGGTATATATTATCTGGATCTGCAGGAACTCCTTCATCTCGTCTTTCAATGTACGCTGCAACATCTTCACGGATACAATTTACTCCTTGACTGGCACTGTAAGACCCTGTGAGAAATGGAGAACGTTAGCAGATATTCAAATGTACACAATCTACAAATCTTAAATGCCCATGTTTGGAACAGTGAAATTCCATAGCTAGTGGAATATGAGGTAGGTTGGATGCCTGAGAGTTTTATTATTTCCCCAATACAGCAGTTTTCTAAAGTGGAAAAAGAGGTAATACGTTCACAGCACTAAAAGAGGATTGCAGTCAGGACTGTAAACCTAAAATAAGCATCTCTGAAAGACAATAAATACGAAGATATTGCATTGCTAATATGAATGATCCAAAGTCCGCCTTGCCATATGGACAGTAACCCAATTCTTCCCTCTGATTATCGCCCAGCCACTTTATTTAAAGGTACCTAAAAGATCAACTTATTTAATTTTTAAAATAATCCGGTGTTTAAATAATGAGCAAGAAATAGAGGGAGCCTGTGTGAATGGAATAATAAAATAAAGGTTTGGTTTTTTTTAAAAAATGCTGAAATTTTGAATACTTAATTTCAGATTATAGTGTGACAACACAGAACCATATTGCCTTCCCAATTTAAATCGCTTTTCAATAATCTATAGCAGAAGCAGCTAGGGTAAACAAAAGTACTGCGTAAGCTTATGGCACACAAGCTTCCAAAGTCATTTATAGTCATAACTGTAACGATCTTAAATAAAGGCAGGTCCTGGGTCCTAAATACACCATTGCTAAGTATGTGCAAAAAATAAACCTGCAGCAGAGTGAAAGATGAATTCAAGGTATAAAGCCCAGGGCTGATGGAGACTGAACTGACAAGTGCACAGCTAATTTTGCACATTGCAACGAAGCTACAGGACCTTCTTGGCCTTAAGTAGACTGCTGGATGGAGTAGACTAATTGGACATGGCTTAGCTCTTGTCCTTCAGTTATATACTGTTAATTGGTCTGATAGAAGTTTTTGTCTCTTAACCAATGCAAAGGCAAGAGAGGCAGGAAGCCCAGCAAGCCTCAGGAAATTTTGAATTCCCATTTCCTGTTTGGTCAGCATGGACAGAGCTTGCCAGCACAGCCGACCATGGCAAATGCATGCTCCAAACACACTCCAGTCTGGAGCCAACCTGAGGTCGTGGATCTCATTGGTCTGTGGGGCAAAAAGTCTGTTCTGGCTCAACTCTGAGCCAGTAAAAGAAATGTGGATACCTATGAGAAGCTAGCTTGCATCATGTTGGAGAAGGGGTACAACAAGGACGTGCAGCAGTGCTACGTTAGATCAAAGAGCAGAGGCAGGCTTATCAGAAAACTAGGGAATCTACCAGCCATTCTGGCTCATTGCCCAAAATATGCCGCTTTTATGAAGAGCTGCATGCAATTCTCAGCAGAGAACCCACCACTGTGCCACCACGCAGCACTGATATCTCCAGGAGCAGGATGAGTGTGGACGAGGAGGAGGATAAGGAGAACAGGAGGCAGGCAAGTGTGGTATCCCTTTTCCCTGAAAGCCATGAGCCATTTGCAACAAAGGAATAGCCCACCCCGATGCGGGAAACGGTGACCGCCCGGGATGCTGTGGAAGGCACATCTGGTGAATAAGTTCTGCAAATTGCATCTCTTTGGTTATATCCTATGTCCACAATCTTGTACCAGTGGGAAAGAGTGTTGTGCTTAAGCACTGGGTTTTCCCTGGAAAAAATTATTTATGTGCACAGGGATGCTCTGAGAATCCTTCACACATATTTCCGGGAAGTTGTCATGAAGGTACTCTGCAATCCTTTAGAGAAGGTTTCTTGGGAGGGCAGTCTTACTTCTTCCATGGTGATAGGACAATTTCCCCCGCCACTCTGTTATTAACTGTGCAGGCATCATTGCGGAACAGCACAGCAGCATAAAGGCCAGGTCTGTAGCCCCCTTTGTCTCAGAGACAATATGGAGCACATCATGCAGAGATAACTACTGGGAAGTTTTTTTCACTGAGTTCTAACCTAGCAAGCAGACTTTGCCAACGTGCTTTTAAATAGTCAAATGCACATTCCACCACCATTCTGCACTTGCTGAGCCTATTATTAAAATGCTCCTTCTTGCAAAGCAAGTGCCCAGTGTAGGACTTCATTAGTCATGGGAGCAATGGGTAGGTAAGATCACGATTGGCATTTCAACATCACCAATATTTATTTTACAGTCAGGGAAGAAAATGCCCACTTGCATCTTTGTGAATAGACTAAAATTCCTAAAGACGTGCGCGTCCTGCACCTTTCCAGACCACCCCACCTTGATGTCAGTGAAGCGTACCCTGTGATCCACAAGGGACTGAAACACCATTGAGAAATATCCCTTTCGATTTATTAACTCTGTGGCAAGGTAGTCCAGTGCTAAGATAGGGATGTGCATGCCATCTATGGCCCCACCAACAGTTTGGGAAACATGGAGGACATAGTGGAAGGCTCTTCCACAGTGGGGTTCCCTAAATCACTACCCTTCTTAGCAGAAGTCTATTAATGGCCTGGCACACTTGAATCACAGCTGCTCCCATGGTGGATTTACTGACTCCAAATTAATTCCCAACTGACCGGTAGCAGTCTGGCACTGCTAGCTTCCACAGAGCGATGGCCACTCTCTTCTCCACTATCAGAGCTGGTCTCAAGTGAGTATTCATGTGTTTCAGAGCTGGGGAGAGCTCTCTGCAAAGTTCAAAGAAAGTGGCCTTTCGCATTCAAAAGTTCTGCAGCCACTGTTCATCATCCCAAACCTTCATAACGATGCGATCTCACTAGTCACTGCTGGTTTCCCAGGACCAGAAGTGCCACTCCACTGACTGTAGATGGTGCATGACAGCCTGCAGCAAACAGGAATTGTTTTGTTCTCTGGCTTGTAGCAAGGCAGCCTCTGTAACATTGCAATTTTCAGCACTGCAGTTCCTATTTCATCCCTGAAAATACTGCAGTCTTGAGGTGTTTGTGATGCTCACAATAATAGTGCAGAGCTGAGCGGGCTCCATTCCTATCAGGCAATGGTGTGCATGCAGCAGAGACTGAAGGGCTTGAAAAAATGGTGTGAAAAGAAGATTATCTGTTTTGGACTGGGGCAAGAAGGGGGCAGAGCACATTGCATTATAGGAGGATGACAACCTTCCCAAATGCCTCTGTGGCTAGTTGCACTGTGGTATAGCTACCCACGGTGCACTGCTTTGCTTGTCGACCCAAGCACAACTAATGGGGACACAATTCCTCAATGCAATGAGCATAGTGTGATCACGCACTTCCCACTTCTAAAATTCGGCAGGTAAAAGTTGATTTAAAATAAATTTAAAATAAATCGACTTCACTCTACAGTGTGAACATACCCTAAGACAGGTATTTACAGTGGGCTCTCTGGGGACTCATCAGTTAAATGAGGCTGAGATTGGTGACTGATGCACTATTTTGAAAATGAATGCCAGACTTTTTCAATCTGCTCTGCTGGTTTTTAAATATTTATTTTTTCAGTTAGTCAGAGGGGCAGTTGCTCTTTAACGAACACCATACTTTAGAATCACATTCCACTCATTCAAGTACAGAATGTCTGTTTATCCATTGACATTTGTACAAATTTTGCAAGTTTAATCATTTATATTTTTTAAAATGTTAACGTTCAAAATGATCATTTTATCTGAAGATTAAGATTGCCTTCTTGCTTTCAGTAGGCTTGAAGCAATCAGAACCCTACTTTCACTGACCAGCTGCAAGTCATCTGAAATACACTTATTCTGGAAAAAGGTTCCTACACAGAATCTATACATTTTTCAAACATTATACATACTTTGTGAAACACAAGGAATTTCACATTCAGGCTGAACAGGCTGACAGACTTAACATGGGAGTGATACCAGGAGCCAACAAATTCTAATCCTGATGCTATTACTGATGTAATTTTGGGCAGGTCACTCTACAAACAGAGAGGCCTCTAGGAGAAGACAGAAAACAAAGGTTTTCTGAGGATTTAATAGTGTCTGAGAATTTTTAGTGTCTGCAACACACGTCAAAACACGTGAAGTACTATATAGTGCCACGTATACCTCAGTTCTGCCTTTGCTGCTGTAGTATATAATAAAGGCTGCACTATCCTTATTACCACCTATGAGCCACAGAACAAAACCATTATTTCTCCAGCTTGTAGTTTAGGCACGGGCATGTTGTACAAAAAGGACAGTTTAATCCACAGGTTCACTGTAATTTTTCATTGCATGGCTCCCTGTTTCATAGAGATCATAAGAGACCCCTAATAGGAAAGGACTCAAGTATTTTTATCTTTTAATGCAGTTTAGCAGCTGGAAGTAAGAGAGCCAGCACCATGTATCCAAACATGGACAATGGTAGAATACATTTTACAGCCATGTGTATGTGCAATTTATACACCTTAGGCCAGGGGCTCCAAGACTTTTCTCCCCTGAGGCCCACCCTCGCAGCTGCAACAGGCACTGCGGTCCACTATTCACATTTCTTAAATTCAAATTCATAATTTTCCTCATTATGTACATATAAATTATAACACTAAATAAATAATTGCATATTTCCTTTTCATTTTAATGTAAACAATTGTAATGATAGAAATCCCTAGCAATATGCTCTCAAAAAAATGTTCCAAGATCTTTGAAACCAAACAGCTTGACTGGAGAATGCAGTTGTGCCAGCAGCCCACCCAGGACTGTGTTGCTACCCACCTTTAGGCTGCAGCTCACAGTTTGAGGACCCCTGCCTTAGACAATTGAACAGAATATGGGTCATTTTTCTGATTGCCCATATACCATGATAAGGGGCTATCCAGAAATGTGTATAAAATAAACATGTTGCCTAGAACTGCTTACTGCTTGGCTTCTCAACAGCACATACCAATGTTTGACAACCATCTTCAGCATCAACCCTATCTTGTTAGTAGAGTCTTGTAAACACCTCCCTGTTCACAATTCCATGGGTCATTTTCTTCCCACCCACGTTCATCTAATTACATCCTTTCTAAAAGGCCCATCATTGCATAAGCATAGGATATTAAAACAGAAAATAACAGACCTCTAATTAAAAACAGACAATGCTAGATTATGCTAGGCTTACCTAAACTATTCCCTCCGCATCCCTGCAATATCCGTCTGGCCCTCTTCTTAGAGTCTTCAGGGAAGCTTGGGCTGTCCAACAGGTTTGGGTATGTACAAAGTGCAACTACCTACAATACCAAGAAAAACTTTGTAAACTGGCTATTCTATTGCTCAATGCTACTGGTTATTTTAAAGTTGTTAATATGAAAGCTACTCCTTTGAGATGAAGGATATCAATAGATTAGGTTCCCAAACTGTTATTTTTAAAATATCCTCACTTCCCCTCCCCCCAAAATAAGAAACTGTAAAGATTTGTCATCAGCATTTGGAACATAATTAATAACACAGAGCAACAAATGCCTTTTTCCTTATTTGTATTACAGCTGATTGAGACTGGGGCCCCAATGAGCTAAGCACTGTACAAATACACAGTAAGAAATCATCCCTGTCCTGAAAATTTACAATCTCAGTAGAAAAGGGTTGAGGGAATAGTTATTTTATAGATGAGGATCAGAACATAAGATGGCTTGCCCTAGGTCACACAGGAAGTCTGTAGCAGATGTGGAAACTGAACACAGGAATCTGGAGTCCCAGTCCTACACTCTAGCCATCCTTCTCTGAAATAACTTTTTCAGTCTTCATTTTACTAATTTGAAATTGCTAGATATTTAAATAGGAAATGGAGGGAGAGCAGAGGAGAGGAGTGGAACCATGCTCTAAAAGAACTAAACTATAGTGAAGAAATTTAAGCCACAATGAGGGAAATCAAGAGGTCCCTACTGAGAGCAGTTTTCATTTGTCTCAATTTTGTATGCGTTCACTGGGATGACATGGATGGGGCACAGTATCCTTGCTGGGCAACAATGGTGGAAGAATTAATGCATACATACATATCACGGGGAAAAGAGATTCCTGAGTTCAGAGCTAAGTTACCTGATATTTTAGTTGATCAGAGTTAATTTGTTATAATGAGTTGTGGTCACTTATTACCTTTATGAAAGCTAATGGAGTTTTCTAAATGATTTGAAAAATATTATATATATTTAGAAAATGGTGAGCCACACTGTTTTTGTCATCTGTGTTTGTACAACACTCAATAAAATGTGGCCCCAGTCCTGACTGGGACCTTGAAGTGAAGCCATAATAACAACAACAACTAAAATGCAATTTGATAATTTTACATGAATAAATGCATAAGACACTCATTGAAAAATGTACTTGTAGCTACAAGTCTTTTTCTGTTCTTGCTTTGATATAGTTTCAACAACAGAACCCATGCCTGGATGCTAAACACATTTTTCAAAACAAGCCCAGAGATGTTAAGATTCTTAGAAGATTCATGCAGCCCAATTTGTGCACACTTTAGATAGACTATTTGTCTGCTGTGTATTTAACTTCTCATGTGCATATGCCAAGACTTGGCCAGAGCACTCAGAAATGATATTTAAATATGCAAGTCAGGCACATGCAATTGGGTATGTACAACTGTGTGCACATACCTTTGAAAAGTCAGGCCCTAAATGGACACTGTTTGATTAAAAGGAGTCTATTTTTCCCTTGCCTAGATTACCAATAACAGGTTTGCTGGCCAAGGATACAAGCAAAGGGAAAGGAGAGGGCATGCTGGAAGGTGTAAGGACATTTCAGGGGTGTAAAAGACAGAGAATACTATGTAGGGACAAAAGTGGGCCCTGTGTGGACTATCAAATGGCAAACTATAGGAGTTTGGGGGCATTACTGGAAAGGCTGAACTGGTAGCTCCATGTGTCACATCCCCTGCGTGGCTATGTATATAATGTTGATTCACATAAGCAAGGAAATAACTAAGCATGAAACGTGCATAGGCTACAAAGCATAGCTAGTAACATGGTGAAAAAACAATTGAGTAGTTGCGAGTTACAGTCATGTCGGGGGAAATCAAGCATCTAGCAAAAACAAATTTCTCTAGTCATGATCAAGATCTCTGAAATTTTGTGATATTCTATAGTGGACACAGAATTAGAAACAACACTGTTTTATATAATTATATAATTATTACCTGACGAAGGAAGGTGATGGGCTGCTGTCCCATTGCATGTGCATCACCAATGTTGGCCTTAATGACCTCAGTAAACGGCTTTTTGATTCCCTACAATGACAGAGTTCACAATACACTATTAATTATAAAGTAGTCGACGTTCTTCTATACTTTTTTTTACAACTGAACTATATCGGTTTAAAAACAGCTATAATTAAAGCAGTACAACCCCTTACTGTAGGTACAGTTATCCTGCTGTATAGCTTATTTATTTAATATAATACAATAATATTAATTAGTAACACCTAACTTTTACACTGCACTTCATCAGTAGACTTCAAAGCACTTCTCAAAAGAAGAATAGGACACATTTCAAAGCAGTCTCTAGTTTTAGCCACACACTTGCAATACAAAAGATGGATTTGCATGTATGTGGGTGTGTGATTCTGGGAATGCACTCAAAGAAAAAAAAGGTTCAAATTGAGGCCCTTAGAAAATTTTCCCTCTTCCCCCACAAACAAAAAGATAGGATAGGGATTGTGCTGAGTTAAGAAACTATGTCCCTAAACTGTTGTGACACTAGCAACCCCTCAATATCAACTAGCAAAGGGCATATCATACCATAACTCCCATCAGGCCTGACACACACATTGCCCCAACATCTTGTTGTCATAAAAGGTGTTATGTAAGGTATATGCAAACCAGTAGCATGTAGATCATTAATATTATCACATGATATATGTATGGGCGGTGTATAAAGAATTAAAAATGTGTGCTGGAAATATATTCTGATTTTGCAATCAATGGATACCTAGCTTGTCCTAGACAAAGGAATGTTATTTCCAACATTGTAAATTTTAGCTTCTGGGGCAAGCAAACATATTTGCACCCCTTACCTTTTGCCCCCATTCATTTTTCCACCCCTGAAGCTTTGCCACTGTGTCTTCATACCCTGGGCAACTGCCCCGTTCTCCCCGCCCTGGTTACAGCCTTGGTTATTTCACCTCTTTTCCTGTGTCTACAATGTAAACTGAGCCAGGTAATACCTCAGAGGGCAATGAAAAATACATTGCATATAAGGCAAACAAACACATAGAGCTAAACGAGTGGGAAAGACCATTTTAATGATCACAATGGGGAATGAAGCCTGCATCACCATGAAAACTTTCTGGCTCTTGAAACAAAGACGACAGAAATATAAACAATGGCAAAAAGCCATGTTGGCATCCATCACCTAGAGAACAAAGGGGGAGCAGAGCTATTTGAGCTTATGAAAAGTGGAGACTCTTGACCTGAAAACCAAGAGAAGCTGGAACTGACTATGGGTGAGAAACTTGCTTAGACAAAGACTATAACTTGCTGAAATTAAGTTTTAGTCACTATAAAAACATGTTTTATTTTGTTTTACTTGTAACCATATCTTTGTCTTTTATTCTTACTTATTATCATTAAATATCTGTTCTTTGTTAATAAATTCATTCTTGTTTTATTACAAAACCATCTCAAGTGCTGTGTGTTAAACTGAAGAGTGAAGTCCTCAGCTAAATTAACGGGCAGTGTATTCCATCTCTTTGGAAGCAGCAAACAACTTCTGTGAGGGTCCAGTGAGACAGACTAGACACTGCAGGGGAGATTGTTTTGGGGAGACTCGGGACTGGAAGGGCTGTTGGTCTCAGCCTGCAAGGAGTAACCAGGCTGATAGAAGCAGGGCGAGACCATTGTGCTGTGAGCATACTGCTGTATTGGGCTCTGGGCCAATGCTGCAAGCACAGAAGCACCAAGGATCACAGGGTAGGTGGTGACCAGCCCTTACTGGTCTGGGTGAATCCCATAGCATTACTCCTGCATAATGAGTAACAAACTTTAGTAAAAGAAATACACTTTATGCACATATTTGAAGTAATAACATACCAGCCTTAGGAAGAGTTTAGAAATATTTTATAGGTACTTTTAGGCCTTATCTACACAGGCTTTATCCAACCTTAAAGACCCATGCTGCCAACAACATCTAGAGGTTAAAGAGAACCTTTCCTGCACTATGAAACAAGCAGAATTCAGCAACATTTGCTAGATTCTATTGTGGCCCAAATGCGTTTTAGATAAAAGTTTAATCCAGCCTGTGTGGACAAGGCTAAACCATGGTGAAATCAAAGTTTAAAAAGATGGTAGACACCAAGACTATAACAAATTTTTAAACTAAATTTCACCTTCATCTGGATCCTGTCCACACTAGCCAGTTCAATCATGAGCTCAACTCCACATTCCTTACTCCAAAGAGTTTTGCCTGAGTAAGTAATGAAGTGTCAGGTCATAAATAAGAACCCAGCTCAGTGACAGCCAGTTATAAACAGGTCTCATAAAGCACAGTTAAAACTCAGCTGAAAGTCACACTGTACTGAGCCTTTTGATTCAGAGAGTTTTGATTCTTTTACAGCTTTGTTTGCACAGGTATTCTGGGAATGACCAGAGACAAGCACCTACTTTAGTCCAATACACCAGAACACAGTTTTGTGGTAAGATAATGAAAATCTTAAATTGTACATAATCACATGCATTGTTCACCAACAGCAGCAAAAGTCTTACACACCTGATCCTTGATATAATCTCAGGTAAAAGGATAGTTATAGGCCCTGCTGGCAGGCCATGGGACATCAGCAGATGATGCAGTGGAGAGCACGGTGCCCCCCACCACCTAAAGACCCTCCACAACAAAGCCTTCTTACGTTTCTGGCCCTTCTGTAATTTATTTCCCACCCCCCACCCCCTTCTTCTCCTCCAGACTTGACCTGAAGCAACATCTGTGAGATGGGCAGAATGACAGAAGGGCATTTGGGGTCAGCAATGGTGGAGCAGACTGGCTGGACTACCTGAACAGGAAAAAGGGAAGGGAAGAAAGATGACTTAAGGAAAATAAAAAACAGAGGAAAAAAATTGAACAAGTTTAGTTCTTTTGACAGTTTGCTTATACCTTGTCTGCCTTTTAACATTTGTGCCTTATCAAGTTAGACTGCAAGCTCTATGGCTAAAATTGTGTTGTACTATATTGCGTTTGCAAACAGATACTAGGATTGTGTGGCCCTGATTGGGACTTTTAGTTTTTTAAACTAATGTAAAGTTAATAGTAATAACACTATTTAAAATGCTTGATCTCTGAAATCTAAACAGCTGGCTGTTTTTTCTAGCTACACTTTTCATGTAAGGAACCGAATTCATTATGAGAATAGAGGGAAAGTACTTGAACAGTAGCTTGTAACCAGAGCTTTCTTTAAAAGGAAAAAAAAAAAAAAGGAGAAAAGCTTTAAGTACACTGGTTTGTAAGGAAAGGGAAGATGTAAGGTACATTATTTGGCCTGGATCAGACATTTTGCTAACAAATCTTTACTATCCAGACAATGCGACTGTCTGCTTTCATCTGCATTACGTGTTATGACCAAAGCTCACATTACTGTTAAATTTTTATTTTTAAATCAAGAAGTCAGTAGATATTAGCAGAGAGATTGGATATGGTGAAGGTAACAATGATCACCCTGGGTATAAACTCTTAAGGTCTTCAATTTTCAGGGATTTGTGGCTATGTGATTTGGTCAGTTTCTGTTACTGCAGATGATGCCATTCAGAAACAGGCAAAGGATAACATTCAAGCTTCTTTTGAAATTGGGCATGTAGAGGCAAGATGCAGCTGGAAGGTCTAATCTTACTCTAACTCAATGGACTCAAAGAATTTGTTTTACAAAATCTTAAACTAACACAATTTGAAAGACACACCCTTTTTGCTTGTCAAGATGGAGCCTTTCAGATTTACTAATGCTTACAGGAGACGCGCTTGGAATGAGTTACAGGTCCCTCTTAATCCACAATCTGGTTTTTAGGGTTCAGTAGTTTTATTAGATCTGGATTACATACATTCCTGTTCCTCAGCATCAAGTACCATTTCTGACAAATAAATAATGGCTTGGGAATATGTTGCTTTCTTCAAATAAACTGGATGTCTCTTGAGAACACAGGCCATCGTCATTTCAAGTTTAAAATTACAAACAAAAAGGCACAAAAATAGCCAAAATCAACTCTGAAAAATGTAGCTAAACTCCTATTAACAGTGGTAGCTTACAACTCTTGCTTACAACAATGCTGGATTTGATTCACTAAGTTTACAAAGGAGGGCGGAATTTTGCCTTAGAATAAGAAACTACATTTTGCTTGTTCTGAGTTGTAAAACACAGTCCACAGGGACCACATAACAGTTCCCCAGCCATATATTAACAAAACTGGAACAAAAAACATACTGATAAACTAGTGTGGTACACCAGCCCCCCTTTCTGGCGCTTGCCCACTGGTGACAGTCTTTGTAGGCTGTGGGGCCTGAGGTAGTCCCACCCCAGTCCAGGTAAGTCTCTGGATCTTCCCCTCTCTTTGGCCACTCCCTACAGGGCAAGCAGGTGCAGGCCTTTCTGTAGGCCTGAGGGGCTGTCTCCCCAACCTCACTGGGGAGGGCAGCTAGCCTGTTTGTGCCAGTGGCCCAGCAGGCTACCTGTTCTCCCTGTAGGCTGTGGGGTCCAGGATCAGGGTCCCCTTAGCTCTGTTTCCCCAGCAGTAGAAACCTCTCTCTCCAAACTTCTCTCTCCAATACTCCAGCAGCTCCTTCCTCACTCTACTACCTCCCACTGCCTGCTTGCACTGGAGGCTTTTAAGTGTTTGGGGCGGGGCTCCTTGATTAGCCCCAGGTGGCCTAATTGCCTAATCAGCCCCAGCTGCAACCTCTTTCCTGCCTGTAGGGAAGAGGGCTTTAAGCATTCTAGGGCTCACATATCAGCCCTGAAGTACCCTGCCATAGCCATCTGGCTTGACTTTACCACACTAGACAAATGACCAACACATAAATAAACCATGGAGCTAGAGACTCTCCTCTGGTCACTTTTCATCTATGACTGCTACAGCATTCCTTGGTAAAAAAAGGAAAAGGTAGTATACAGAAGTCACTTCTTCATCTAGTGAACTGCAGGAGACTAGCCTTTCCTCATGTAAGGCTGCCAAGTTAAATTGCTAAAGGAGGGAGCGGAAGAGCTTAGTTTAATGGGGTTTAGCCAACCTCATTGCACTCAGGGCCTGAACTGCAGAAAAGTAAATATATTACCTTCTCCTTAAATCTAGGCTATGACCTCCCTGCCAAAAAGGGATATATGGGAGTTGACTTTGTGTTTTTTAAAAGCACAATAGTTATCTCATTGTAAAATTCTAGTGGAGACAAAGTACCTATAGATTTTACTGGGAGGTAGCTAAGCAAGACCCACACCAAACCCTCCCATACCCATTGTTGACCTCACCTACTTTCCTTCATGGTAAAACAAGAAGTCCTTGTCTCCACTGTGATTTAACAGCTGGATGATTAGTGCATTAAAGACAGCCCTAGTTAGTTAATCAACAAAAGGCAGCAATTCCTTGGAACCCCATCTGCCACACATGCCCTCATCTTTCCTCCCTCTGGAATTAACAGAGCTGTGAGAGCCTTTCAGAGGATGTAGGAAACAGGAATAAATTTATGCAAAACACAACTGTAATCTTTTCATTTCTCCTGCAAGGTCCCCGGCTTTATTTTTTTTAATAAAGCAAGTGCCAAAAGTTGTGCAAATCTAGGTCTTGAAACAGATGCTGCATTGACAGCCCTCTATACTGAAGAGGTCTTTTTGGGGTGGGTGGGGGACATGTAGGGTGAAGGAGGGTACAGGAAGAGACTAAGAACTATTGAACACGGTAAACTCTAGTGCAAGTGTCCAAGCATTTCACGTCAAATCCGGGGATGAAAGACCCACTCTTTGGCCCTTCTGCCAACAAGAGAGAGAATTGCAGAGGTGGTGGATTTTGACTAGAACTGGATTGAAGTTATTTCAGGTAATATGCTACCTTTTGGGGCTAGATTTCAACTGGCAACCTGGATACAAAAGATTTCATCATCTCCATTAACACTCCCTTTCCCTAGTCTGTCTCATCTCCTTTGAATGAAGTTCAATTTGTCTCTTCTGCCCCTGTAGCAATCTTCCTTTCATTGAAATCCCCACTATCCCTTTGAGAAGCCAGATTAGTAATGCTTTTTATTTTCTGTCTGTGACCATCCTTGACTATCTCTCATTGTTTCACCTTCCCTGCATCTCCTCATGCCTCCTCTCACAGGTCTCAGCTCTCTAGCTGTGCCCACGCTAGGGAACTGTTTCTTTTTTTAATTCCTTATATAAACCAGGCCTGTCTGTGTTGTGGATTGCACAAATAAGAAAAGGCTACTTAATTAATGGGAAGAGAAGACAAAAAAAATTCACCTCAGTTGAGCTGGGTACCTCAGCAGCCAAGTACTTTTAAAAAAATGACCTAAAAAGCATCACCTTCAGGCATCTAACTAATAGCAGCTTCAAGGCCTGAATTAGCATTCTAATCTTCTGTTATTAAATCAGCTCTCAGCGAAAGAAAAACCTGACCGCTTACCGCAGAGCATGGCTTTGAGTTCATGTTATGCATGTATAATTCAAACCGACAAGAACTGTAATTCATGGGGAAAGAGAATGAGGAGTCTGAATTCTGACTTGAAATAGCAGTGATGAGCCTTAATGTCCCCTGGACTAAAATGAGGTAATTGATGGTACTAAAAGCCAGTGGCTAGACTGAATCTCAGGCTTAAACAAACAGGAATATGTTACAAAAGACTATTATTTTTGTTTCACTGTACCAGTGAGCTTCCCTTCAAAGCAATGTCAATGAAAAAAATATATAAGTATTAATTTTATATATATTAATATAAGATTTAATTTTAACATATTTTTAAATAAAGGAATTATATAATACTCAGTAAATATGATTAGGCCTCCCACTAAAGAAACTCCTAAATTATTGTGGGATAACTTGGAAAGATTTTGCCATTATTATTTCACATAAGACTGAATTATTGGGTCTTGTGGATTACATTCTGCTGAACATACATGGCAGTGTTTATCAGGACATATTGTAATTACCCTTGACAAACAAATTAGAAGTTCTGGGGATTTTTTAAAGTTGCTTCTGCTTCTGAAGAATGTTTTTCTACCTCACCATCAAAGCAGAGGAAATAAGTTCTCTGTACAAATTTTAAAACTAACTGCATATCACACACAATGTGATTTTATGCAGAAAGAAGCCAAATAAGTAATGTTTGCCAAAATTATAAAACTTCTTTAAGTTTCTCATCCTAATCAGTTTTCACCAATGTTACAGAAAGTAAGATTTTGTTACTGTATCTTCCTATTATATAATATGCAGGCAAATGAGGAAGAACAGTTCTGACTGTCTTGATGAGGTCAACAGCTATCTCCTGAGAGATGTTTTTCAGTTGTTCTCTCCCCATTCAGGACATATTAGGCTAAACATCAATTTTCATATTAAATTAGCCACTGTGTCTCCGTGTGATCAATAAATCATGCGTCATTTGTGGTTTTTCCAGAATGTCAGATCATATTTCTGCATGTCAGTGTGTAAACTGTTTGTTATTGTTGTACCTTTCTACAGCTCCAGTAACAATTTAAAGGGACATATCAACTCATATTTAGCCTTAAATTTGGATAGTAAGTCAGAAGAGATGTTTCCATGCAATTGAAAAATATCAAAAGGAAAAAAGCTGTTAAACAAACATTCCCCCCCAGTATTTTTAACCCAAACCCTGCGGCACCAAAAGTAGGACTATTGAAGTTAAAATGATTTCATTACTGCCATTGTCCAAACAGAGATATGTGCGGAGAGTAAACCAATGGCTTAAATAGTGAAGACTAAAATTCATATAAAACTTTCACTTGAGCCAATGTAAGGTGTCCCTGACATCATGAATTAAGAAAATAATTTGTATACAACATCTGACTTAATTTGACACTGTCACTTTAGAAGATACTATTGTCAGATAGTATGTCTCAATTCTGCCCTGCAGATTTTATCACTCAACCGTACCTCAGTCTCCAGGACTTTTCCATTCACCAGTTAGTGCCAAAGGTGCTGGTGTTTTTTGGGATGAGGACACATGATTAATGGTATAGACTTGCTCCCTGCAGCTTATTTCTTATTTGCTAGTGAACAGCCATCAGAGGACAACTAATGGCAGTTGCTACCAACCCAAACTAGCATCTCACAGGTAAAAACCTCTAGGACCCATTACCAATCTCTTCAACCATGTGGTCCCCATCCCAAAGCTCTGTTATTGATCAAGAGTGAACTGGGAATGAGAGAGGAGAAGAAGAAAGGCTGTAAGTACTGTCTATTCAATCATTAAAAAGAGAATATTTTTTCTTCAGCCCTTTTGACACATTACTATTAAGGCACAATACAGATTAAACCTAGAGTTCTCTCATAATCACTCTCCAAAATTATAAATTAAAAGGAACCTATTCTGTGGATTTTTAAGAGATTATGACTTGAAATGTTTAATTGGTTAGACACTGAAATGTTACTGCTTTCACACAATTAACGAATGCCAGTGATGTTGCATTAGTGGTAGAAAAACAATTTATATAGGCTCAGGTATAACAACTCACATTTTAGTAGCTAGAATAAGAGAGAAGTTGGGGTTTAAATAATAGCAAGATGGTGAATTCATGAGAAAGAGCCAATGGATGACATGACCACTGGATTGAAGTTGGTACTTAATTCCTAAACTGAAGTAACATTTTTAATGAATATAAGAGGTTTACAAAGAGGCACTGAAACTGCCAAACAAGGGGGAGTGTATCTGAGGCTGGGGGAATCACACAGGCGATTGCTGAGAGATGGCAAAAAAACAGCATTAAAATGGAGCATATTGCATTGGGTGCTCAGAATAAGATGGAACACTGCTGTCTCCTTTAAAGCTGAGCGACTTCAGACTGTTGTGGAATTCAGTGGGATGAATGTTAGTCATCCTGGTCTGAAAATGCTTCCTAAATATATTGCAAATAGGAGTTCTGGGTAATGGCAATGATGAAACTATCTCAGCAGTTGGAATATTTTGAGCTCAATCCTTCAGAATACAACCATGATTTGTATTAAACCAACTCTTATAACGATAGAGCAAAGAAAATTCCACTCGAAAAATGTGCTGATTTGAGAAGTAGGAGAGGTCAACAATGAGCATGCATTTCTATAAATATTTTGCTCTTCAATATTTTCTGTTTATCTTCTTCATAATAATAAATCTTACTTATATATAATAATTTGTTATTAAATCAGCACTAAAAAGTGTCAATAAGTGCCAGCCTCCTCCAATTACTTCACCATCACCACATGCTGCTTAGTCTTCCCCTTGACAAAAGCCAAAGTGTGAAGATGAGCTTTGCACCATGCCTTGAAAGTCAACAATTTCCAGACTGTTGGGAGAAGCAAGCTGTAGATATTAAAGGCCCTCACCTGAAAACACACTGCTTCCAGCCCTCATGAAATTCAAACCTAGCACAAAGACTACTACCAGAAGGATCAGTTAATCTCAGCTATCACAATGGTGCTCAGAGAGGAAAGGGGTGTAATAGGGTAGCCAGGAACCAAAGCATGGAAATTTTAATCTTACAGCAGTGAGAAAGCGAGGCTTTTCCTGTGGAAAATTTTGGTCAAAATCTGAAAAATTTCTCTTTGAAAATGCCACTTCAATGCTTCATGAAAGCTATAGTTCATGTGCCTCATGACCCGCTTCTTCTCTATGGCCCAATCCTCCTGGCTGGAATACATTTCCCCATGATGCAACACAGTCTTCTCTCTCTTGCTAAACCACCATGGTGCATCATGGGAGATGTAGCCCAGCTGAAGAGCCCAGACCATAAAGAACTGGGGCATAAGGCACTCAGACTACAACCCCTATGAGGCACTGTTGTGGCCTCTCTGAATAAAAATTTGGTTTTCAACCAAAATCTTTTTCAACAAGAGTAAAAATCTTTTGCAGAACACTGACACTTTTTGGAACAAAAATTAATTTAATCAAAACCAAACTAACATTTCAGCCAGACCATTTTCTACAGATTAAAAACTTGATTTTTTCATATTGGTGTAAGCTGGAATCCAGTGAAATCTATGCAGTTCACATACAGTGTGCACCATTTGCATGCCTAAGCAAGCAACCTTATTCTACTATAGCTGGAGTTTCCAAGTGGTCATCAGGATTAGACCCATACACATTATATTGCAAGAGAGACACAAAAAACAAAACAAAAAAACAAAACACTCCAATGTCCAAAATAGGAGGGAGATCAAGAAAAAGCATTTCCTTAAATTATCGAAAATAATCAAAGCCTCTTCAGTCAAGAAGTGAAGAGGAAAAACCATGCATAACCCTCCAATGAAGGAATGATACTGCAAAGTGAATACAACACTACTGACCACCATGTTAGAAAAGTACAATAATGTTGAAGATGGCAGGATAAAACCCCAAAGACACAGTGGATGCCTATCCTGGACAGATTGCCTTTGGGAGAGGCTTTTAATTATACATGTGAAGCTTGATATGCCAATATGAAATTTAATTGGACTGAAACAAATTAATGGGACTGTTGGTCACTTCCAATTAACTAAAACACAGTCTGCAGTAGAAAGAGGATCCAACCCCTTAAGCAAAAGAAGATGTGGGGGGAAAAAAGCACCTTTGACCACATCTATTTCCTAAGAATGAGAAGTCATAAATATGGACGTGCCTGGGGGGAATGAACCTCACTGACAAGGAGTTAGAATCCTTTCTCAACAGAGAGGGAAGACACTCCCTTTGCTACATCCTCCAAGTTTTTTCTCCCTACCTATCAGCATCACTTCTGTCTGCAGTGGGGATCAGACAAGCCCCTTCTCAGCCATGTCCCTAAATCTGCAAAAGGCCAGAGCAGGCACTGTCTGCTTTTCATGAAAAGGAAACAGAGATGAGAGTCATCCATCCACATACTGACGACACTGCAGCTCAATATAGACAGAGTAGGTACATAAAGATATAAAGATCTTATAATCTATAACAAAGATATTTCAGCTATAAATTATGGTCTTTTGGAATTTATCGTTCTGCTCATGAAAAAAAGCCACCCACTTCTTGTATAGCTGGGATTTTGTTTATAGAATAGATGTTCAAAGTGTGTAATTGTGACTCTCAGAAAGCTGTTAAGGATTCAAGGCAAGAAGGAGTGAACAATTTGAGTACAACAGCAAGAGAGGAAAGTGTTGACTGCAGCTGCTTTTGCATATTTAGGTGGATCACAACGTTCCAACGCAGATACACTTATTCAGCTGTCTCACATCTCCTCCTCCTCCCCCTTCCTCTTCCCACTGGGCACTAGAGTTTGGCTCAGTAAACTATGTTTGCATTACTTTTCTTCAGCCAGTGCACAGTCATGTGGACCTGAATACAGACAGACATTGGTAATATTCCACTGCGCTGTTACCCCCCTTTAGTTAGTGATGTAGCTTGTGTCCCATGGATCGATGTGCTTACAGAGAAAGAGATGGAAGAACAAGAAAAATCTATTCATTTGTTTTCCCGGTTACACAAAAAGACTTTTTCCAACTATAATCAAAGTAAGGGACAACACTAGTTAGCAAAACAAACTTACAGTCACTGAATATGCTAGTAGTGTTTATATTTCGTTCCTAAAACCACATCTAGCACAGAATTCAGTCATATGACAAAGTGACAATGACAATCTTCCAAATGAGGTTTAGAGGGCAATCCCCAAGAAAGTTCTGAAATGTAATGCCTGGGAGAGGTAACATCCACAGAGGGAGCAAATTCCATTAGAGGTAGAGAAACCAATTAAGGTGTGAAATTAAAAAACAAAACAAAAAACAAATGAGACACCAGAGTCTTTGGGCCTCCATAGAGCTCTCATTTGTGCAGAGCTCAACCTCTCTGAATCCGAAGCATCCATCATTTCAACAACAAAAAAAGAACCAAATAACTTGGAGATGTAAAATGTGATTATTTCTTGCATTTAGCCCTTTATAGTATTCTTTTACACACATTTGCTAATCAGTCTTCTCAAAGGCTCTCACTCTTCTGCACATCAAAACCAGAATTGTGCTTGCAACAACCACAATTAACAATGGCTTACTAGGAGGGTTTTCCAGACCAATATAAATATAATTTCTTTTTTAAATTGTAAATAGCCATGTTATGGATTGTTTGTTATGGATTGTTGAAGTGTTGTAGCTGTGTTGGTCCCAAGATATGAGAGGCAAGGTAAGTAAGGTAATATCTGTTATAAGGGCAAACTTTCAAGCTATCCAGAGCTGTTCCTTAGGTATGCATATTATATATGTTATAGATTATAATTTTACTATTAATAAAAGTCTGTCCACATTGATCAGGGAAGCTGTGCTGTAAATGCTGCTAGTAAGAACCATGTAAGAACCATGCTGCTAGTAAGAACTGGCTAAGATTTTTTTTTTTTTTAAACAAACATCAGTATGGATTCTACAGATGAGGAATCTGAGGACAAGGCCAACATCTTCAAAAGCAATGACTGATTTTGGTACCTAACTTGGAACACACAGGGCCTAGTCTTCAGATGTGCTAAAGATCCACAACTCCCAAATTTAGGTGCTCAACATTCCAAACAACAGACCCAAGATTTCAAGTTCGGCACCTTTAAAATAAATACATAGATAAAATAAAATACATAAATATGGAGACACACAACTTCAGTGACTATGTTAGAAAATGTGAGTCTAAGGCCATGTCTACACTAAAGATCTTACAGCAGAGCAGCCCCCATAAGCAGCAGTAGCTACATCAGTGGGAGACGCTCTCCTGCCAATACAGTGCTGTCCACATCAGTGCTCATGTCAGTGTAATTTATGTCACTCGGGGATCATTTATTCATCCCCTAAGCAACATAAATTATGCCAATATAAACTGGAGCGTAGACATAGCCTTAATGATTTCAGCTTGGAAAAAAAGAAGAAAGTAACAGGGACTTGACTGAAGTATTCAAAACTATGACAGGGACAGTGAATGTGATTCAGAGATATCCCCTGTATTTAAAATTGGGACCACCAAAACACATAGTAGCTCTAATATCAGAGTGAATATTTTAAATGCACCCAGTGTATAGTGAAAACTGATAACTCACTCCTTTCTATAAAATACAAAGGGGCACTGGCTTACACCAAAGAGTGTTAGAGGCAGAATAAGAGAAGTAAATACTATTTTTGCAATGTATGCATCTGCTGACCTGTGCAATGATGCAGGAGATGGAGAGAGCATGTTTGTTGTCTTTTTCCTCCTTCATTCCCAAACAGGCCTGACTAATTTTGTAACTATTAGCTAGACTTCTACATATAGTGCTACATTACAAAAGATTAAGATTTTAAAAGGACAAGGACAGTTAACTAAATTGAGGGGGAAAGTATTGATTTTCTTTATTTCCACTGTCCTAACATCCATGTCACCAGTCAGGATCAGGACTATATCAATCTAGCTATTGTGAAATTACATGAAATGACAAGGTCTCTTTCCCCACAAAATCCATTAACAAAAACAGGCCATGACAAAAACATGGTTTCATTGAACACATTGAACCAACTTAAAAAAAAAAAACCCAAAAAGTGGTAGGTGGCAAAAATTAGTTAAATTTTAAAGTAAGAGTCTAACAAAGGTAAGATACTTGTTTTAAGTATTAATTTTTCACCTGACTGTCCATTTAGGTAGAATTTCACAGCACCCCAATTTCATCTTGCATTCAATACCTTATGGAGAAGTGGTTACAAAGCCATTTCCTAAATCCTTAGGTAGGAGGAGCAAGCCTCGGGAAGTGGAGGGGGAGGTTGAGAAACAGAACTGATGAGATCTTTAAAGACTGTATCAAGCAGGCATTTGCCACATTTTCTTTAGCTAATTCTGCTGCTGAGTATAACGTGCGGGGGGGGTCGGGCAGCAACATGCATTCCTTGCTGGGTTCCCCTAGCCCCAATCAGGAGCCGCGACAGCAAAGGAGTGGCAAGGGGCTGGCCCAGCACGGCCCCCCAGGCGGCGGTGCAGAGAGAGCAGGAACACCTGGCCAAGTGGCCGGCCCATCCCTCTGCCCTGCTCCTGGGCTAGGCGGGTCTCCCGAGACTGTATGGAAATTGTCTTGCAAAGAATCACCAGCCCCCACCGCTCCACGAGCCTCACCTTCCGCAGCTCCCTCTCGATCTCGCCAGCTTTCAGGACAATGGGGCCCCTTACGGCGTATTCCACCGCTTTCACCTGGGGGTTCATGGACTCCAGCGTCAGGATTTTCTCCCTGCTCGTCTTCTCGGTGATCTTCACTGCAGAGGCCTTGGCAGCGCTGTTCCAACGCACGAGTCCCTTTTTCCCCGGTGGGCAAGTAAGCTGGCGAGCGCGCTGCTGGTGCTGCTTCCCCTCCACCAGCGAGGCAATGCACTGCAAAGCCATCTCTCGCTTTTCATTCCTGTAGCACCCCGGCCCTTTGCAGCCTGTGCTTGCTGCAGTTTGCTTGGCGAGCACTGCAAACCGATGCATCTTCCTGGCGGGTAACAGCTTCCAAAACAATAACAAATAAGAATTAAAGAAAGGGGAAATATTAAATACCTGCACAGACAGACAAAAGGTGCAACCAGAAGAGATTCCGATGGACAGGCACACTTATTACAAGTGCATGCTCAGTTCTCTGCAGTCTTCCCCACATCCAGATTCTGGAAACTTAATTGCAATAGAGACAACTGCTCTTGCAATGCTGCAATACCATTCGATTATCAGTAAATCCCACCATTGCAACAGCGGAGAGTTGGGAAATAAAAACAAAAAGGTCTCTGCATTAAATGATTGGATGCGTCCCGAGGAAAGCCATTTAGTTCAGAACTGCAGACCAACACACGCCCGCCCCTCTGAATGCTACTAGTATTAGCCCGCTTTCCAAGCATGCAAAAAGTAAGAGAGCTTGCACCAGCCAGATCAGCAATCGCGCTGCCTGGTGGGGGTTGTAGTTCTTACAAACCCTCCACAGCGCGTGCCCACAGCATCAGGTGATGAGGCAGAAACTACCATACCCAGAGGCCCCTCCAAGAGCAGTCTACCCGTATCTTCGTTCATTGTCTTGCCTTGGCTGTAGGCTGAAAGGGAGCTAAGGGGGTGGAGTGAGCCGATGCACATTAAAGATGCCCCAGGGCCCAGGACATTAATTAAAGGTGGCTGCTGCTGGATAAATAATGGAGCTATTTCCCTATCACCCCTCGTTAGACGAAAAACAGAGAAGATATCCGGTATCCGGCACGGGAGCTGGTAGAGCAGCTGGTTTGGAATCTGGTGCGAGCCATTGCTGCCTCATCCTGTAGCTAGAGCAGAGCAAGGCAGCAGTTTAAAAGGGTACTTATATTTTATAAACCCAGTATTACTTGGCATTTGTCATCTAAAAGTCGCAAAGCCCCTTAGAGATGTTTGTTAAACGACACACACACCCTTTGGGGTAAGTAAGTGTTATTCCCAGTTCCAGGATGTAGAAACATACAGAGAGGTTAAAATGCCTTTCCTAGCGTTACAAAGCAAGTCTGGCAAAGCTGGATGCTCCTCACAAGCTCTGGCTCCCAAAACCCTGCTTAATGTATTAGATTATTATACTCGATTCAATTTCCTCATTTTTTGTACTGTTGATTTAGCCTAGTAGAAATGTTACAATAGCTTTTCTCTGCTGATTTTTGTTCTTATCCATTTGCCCTTTGTGGGAGAGGTGGCCCCTACCCCTGGAAGGATGGGTAGGCTCCAAGCCTGAAGAGGACCCCCAAGCCCCAGCAGCTGCTGCTTTCACTCTGCCTGTTCAGGAAACAAAAGCTGCACTGGGCAGAGGTGGGCAAAGTCCCTATGGAAGAGGAGGAATACCACAAAGGGGAAGGTGGGGAGCTCCTACAACCTCTCTTTATCCAGCCCAACCATTCTAGTCTGCCAGGAAGAATCTTGACTGCCAGCCCCCCATACTTTAACCTATTAGATTCCCCACCCAGCTCAGGGAGAGAACACAGCAGTCCTGACCTGCAGCTGTCCCCACCCACACTAACCCACTAGACCTCACTCCCTGCCCAGCTCAGGGACAGAACCCATGAGTCCTGACCCACAGCCTGGGTTTGTGACACTGGGGACTACTCCTCTGCTGATCTAGGCCTTGTAGTGGCATTTACAGGTCCCTGCAAGGGTGAAAAACCATCCCCATACACCCACTTTACCAGGTGGTAAATGATAGCCTTAAATGCAAGGCCGGGAGGAATCCAGAACCCAGCAGAATTCTGATCTCTCTCCCACCTGGTATAAATCAGGACTAACTCCACTCAGGTCACTGAGGCTGATTCCCTTCTTGCTCAGCTTGGTGTAAATCAAGGAGTGA
The DNA here is from genome assembly GCA_007922155.1 of Mesoclemmys tuberculata. NCBI lineage: Eukaryota > Metazoa > Chordata > Testudines > Chelidae > Mesoclemmys > Mesoclemmys tuberculata. Next base: position 10,210,627 of record ML675631.1, read on the forward strand.
CTCCACTGGCCTCAGAGCCATGCCAACAGGACCAAGCCTACTAGGCCATCTCCTCCCTTCCAAACTTACCTTGGATTTGGAAGCAGCTTTGGGAACATGTTACAAATGCCATTAGATGTGACTGGTACCTGGCATTGGGGGGATTGATTTCACTCATCTATTCTGTAGAACCTCATCACCTTTGTCCTCTCCCAGCCCATTCCGCCCTCCCCAAGGCCATATCGTAGACCTCCCGCTTGGGATCTCTCTGTCCCTTCACCCTTGTCACCAGATGAAACAGTCCCCAAACATCAGAAGCTCTTTCAGATGAGACAGACCCTAGCTTGGGAGAGGAGGAGGGAGGGGCCAAGGGATGAAATAGAGTAGGAGGCTGGGGTTCAGGACTCCTGGCATCTATCTGTTGTTCTGGGTGGGAAGTGGGATCTAGTGGTTAGAGCAGGAGGCTGGGAGTCAGGACTCCTGGGTTTTATTCCCAGCTCTGCCATGGATGCAGGGTATAATCTTCTGGGGAGGAGGTTCAAGTCCCTTCTGCTATGTGTGCCTCAGTTTCCCCACCCATTAAATGGGGATGGTAGCTACATGGGGGTGGTGTTCAAGCATTAGTGTTTGGGGATCTCAGCGTGAGGGAAATGGGGAGGGAGAAATGGAACATTGTCCCCCTGGAAATGCCAGCTGCCTCCTGTGCATCCCCTCATAGCCTGAGATCGCTCTACAGCATCCCTGCCTCAGTTTCTCCACTTTTCAGCACTCTCTCAGACAAGCTATCAGAACATACTCATCTCTGAGTCAGCAACTCCTCTCCTGGGGGCTGGATTTGTTACCATAACATCATCATTGCCCAAAATCCAATTCTTAAATTTCCAGGCCATCCATGTTACTCATCGTTCTCATGTGGCTCTCCCAGTCTTGTCCAATCTGGAGCCTGTTGCCAGCCCTGGCTGGGGTTGTCTCCCTTGCCCCTGGGCCCAGCAGCAGTAGGGTGGGCGGAGGGAAACCTTCTCCCCCTGGGGAAGCCACATGGAGGGGAGCTGGACCTGACATGGGGAAGCCCTGCAGTGGAGGTAAAGCCTTACCCCCTGTCCATCATACACAACCAGAGCCAGCACCCCCACTGCCTGTAGTACATCTTCTGGAGTTCTGGATCTCCTCCACTCTGACCTGAACAAAGTGAAAATGTCAAGAAAAAAAGGCTCTTAATTGGATTGCCACCCACTGCCCCTCTTAATGAAGTTTATTATCAGCTGGTATCTACTCCTCTTAATTCCCCCACAGCAGGAGGAGGGCCAGCATTAGAGGAGCCCAGCGTAATTTCAGTGTATTTCTTACAGGTGGATTTAGCCAGCACTAGTTTGAAAGATGGATAAATGTGTGTTGAAATTCAACAGTGGAAAACCTTCAGGAACCTAAAGTGCTTCAGCAAATACAATAAAATCTGCTGCAATAGTGGACAATCAGACCACTGAATCTGCTAGCAGTAGTTTTGATACCAAAAAGAGCAAACAAAACAATAGAAAAGAACAATAGGCAAAAGAAGATCTTTTCAAGAGAGCTGGGGGGGCAGTATAAATGGATAGATTAAAGTAGTGCAAAGGATTGTGTTTTCTGCTCTCTCTGTTGCTGCAAAGCAGCTGTGGCTGGACATCTCTCATCTACAAGTAGAGAGAAAGAATTGTTAGCAACTTTTGTGAAAAGCGGGTTTTGCTCATGGAACAAAGCATTAGAAAGGTTTTCATCTCACAAAAAGTCTTCTGTACACTGAACTGCTGTTCAGAGTGTATTTGCATCCCAGAAAGGAGAACATGTAGGTAGTCTTATGTCAGCAGGCAAAGGATGTAATACGCAGCATGCAAGGATTTCACTGCTGAAAATTATAACTTCATTGCAGTTTTTAGAAGCCCAGGGAGTGACCTTTCGTGGACATACAGGTGAAAATTTTATTTTAGTTAAATTGCTACACCTGTATACTGAGGATGTACCTGAGTTTATGAGATGGCAACAGCGAACATATTATAAATGGCTGTCTCATGAAATCATCAACAGAATATTCATCCTTCTGTCAAATGATGTGCTATGAAAGCTATGCATATTTATACAAAAAAGAGTTGACAAAACAGCAGACAGTTCTGTTAAAGAGCAAGCATCCATCTGTTTTAGGATTGTTAAAGATGATTTTTCTGTTGATGAACTTTTTTTGGATTTCAGGAGACACCTCTGACCGATGCCAATACGCTCTTTACTATAGTGAAGGATGCACTGCTCCAGTTCAATTCTGACATTAGAAAATGTCAAGGTCAGTGTTATGATGGGGCCTCGAATGTCAGTGGTGTTCTGTCTGGCATACAAGGTATGGTCAAGCATGAAGAACTAAGAGGTGTATATGTACACTCATCAAACCTGGTTGTACAAGATGTGATGCAACAAAAACAGCTTGTTTGGAACTTATCTCCAATGTGTAAGTTGATCGGTTTTACCAAAAGCTCTCCAAAAATGCTAGCCAACTTTGAGACCTTACAACAAGCAGATGCTCATGATGCTCAGCGTCTTTGCCCTTTCTGCCCCACAAGGTTGTGTCTACATGCTGCATCCCTGAGATCAGTGGCTTTGAAGTATGGTACATTGATGACATTTCTGGAGGAAATCGGCAGCACTAATTCCTCTAATACTGGAGCAAAAGCACTCAGATTTGTTACTCAACTTCATAAGTCTGAGACATTTTACAATCTGCAACTGGATCTACTTATTCTCGAGCGAGTAGAATCGATTAACAGTCTACAAAAGACCAGCCTGCATTTTCAAGAAGCTCAGAGAATTATTTTTTTTTAAATGAGACAGTTCAGTTATTGAGAAACAATGGTTTTGAGGACCTATGGAAAGAGGCTTCTGCAAAGGTGCAACAGTTGGATCTTGAGGAGCCCTGCCTGCCTCAATGTAAGGAAAGCAATGAGGCAAACTGATAAAGGAAGCAGTGCCCATGTTTTTGCTACATCTATGGATGTGCATAAAAATTGTTCGACCAAGTTTTCTGTCATTTCATGAGGAGTCTTGACTTAAGATTAGAGTCTGACATTCAAGAGCCCTTGGCACAAATGGAACAATTTGAGACTGGCAGCAAGATGGTTCAAGTTGAACAAGTAACAGGCTTTTATGCAGACTTTGATAAGGAGAGATTGAAACTACACTGACGTACTTGGACATAGTTCTACAAAAAATAACAGTCTCTAGTGTTAAGGATGTGTCATTTTTAAAAACTGAAGGGAATGAACATTTGCACATTATGCTTCCAGAGTACTGCAAATTTATAAAAATCCTTCTCATTGTGCCTGTATCATCCTGTACTGCAGAACACTCATTCTCCAGCCTCAGAAGACTTAAAAATTATCTCCAGTCATCAATGGGACAGATACAACTGAATAATGTAGCTGTCCTTAACATGCATCAAGACCATGCCATGGAACTAGATGTAAATGAGATTGCTGATCGTTTCATCCAGAAAGCTACAGTGAGATGTAATTGTCTTTAAACTGAGACATTAGTGAAGACAGCTTGTAGCTAAATAATAGACTATAATTCATGATAATGTAATTATGTAGTTAATTAGTATTTGAATAATTAAATTATTAAGATACTAATGGTAGGCATTCAATAACTAGAATATGAAAAAAAAAAGTATAAATATGCTGAAAATAGCATCCTGCCAAAACTGGCAGAGCTCCACCCCAAACACACACACCTTGCCCTTAAGGCAGGAGGGGGCAGAAAGGAGGGAGCAGCAGGTAGGAGGCACTTAGGGAAAGGCATCTAGGGGGAGGGGCAGAGTGGGTACAGGGCAGAGTGGGGGCCGAGCCTCAGCTGCAGAGTGGGGGTGGGGCCTGGAGGGCAGAACGGGGCATCCACCAGGAAAACCAAAAGTCAGCATTCATTTAAAAGTTATTTTTAGCATCTTGTAAATACTGCAAGAAAAACATATTGTCTTACCACCATGAGAACATGAAATAAGGGAATCAAGGGAGAAGTGCCCTTAGCCAAACATCACTTGCCCCCCTCTATGCTCTGCCATGGAAACTACTGTTCATATGATTTGCACAAAGTACATAGACTGCTGGTTGATCAAGCCAGTTGGTCACATCTTGACCAGTTTGCAAAAAAACAGCCACTTTTGACATCTAGACATCATGCGCTTGTAATGAATGTATGCCATGAGTAGTTTGGTTCAGTGGGACAAAGAGCTTTTTATGGAGGACCAGCTACATATGGATACTTTTGCCCTCATGTAGGGGATCACAAAACATTTTATAAACATTCACTAACTGAACATCAAAATAACCCTGTTGGGGAGGTAACTGTTATCCTCATCTTACAGGTGCACACAGTTAGTTTGAGTGACCTTCCCCAAGATCACTAAGCAAGTCAATGTTGGCTTTCGGGATGAACTTCTGACTCCACGAACATTGACACGGCCAGGATTTCAACCCAAGACTACAAGTCCACCATGTTATCTGATGATAAAAGGTTTATATTTAAAGGTACGTTTGGAGGGATGTATTGTAGGTAGATGAAGGTATAATTATAAAACCAACAAATTTTTACCTATATTACAAAAAAAAATTACACCTAATGAAAAGATTTTATTCTTTTATTCCTTTCATTTTTTGTTTACTTTTTGCATTTCTCAGCTTGGAGAATAAAATGAAACTTCATTTTCATGTTGTGTACATTCAGTTACAAGTCTCTTTCAGTGCACTTTGCTAGCCCTACTCCAATGCTATAGTACATGTATTACAAACACAGAGGATAGTATTTATTTTTCTTAAAAGCCTCTTCTGGAATTGTAAATAATTGCAACATTTCTACGTGCTTGATAAAAGCTTAGTTTAAATCAAACTTGTATTGTTGTGCAGGAAATTTGACCTTAGTATCTCTCTAATTCAATTTGAAACCTTTTATTTTGTAAGGCGTTATAGTGATCCAGTAACAAACTATTAATACTTTGACCTTCTTCATTAGTTGTCAAAAGCAGGCTTCAAGAAATGTTAATGTTTTTGGATATACTAGTCATTGCTTTAAAGAGATGTTGTCAGAGCTGACAGGCCCCAAACATGATATCTCCTTTTTCAAAAAATAAAGTCCTCTTACCAAACTCTTCAAATGCATTCTTCAGCTGAAAAAGGTAGCCTGTATAAGACTGTGCAAAGGTCTTAAAACGTGAATGTTTGTTTAAACTGCAACCAAACAAAACCTGCCTCCCATGAACCTGAATTCCTAACACTCCCCTGGGTCACTTGTTGTTGGTTTTGGTTTGGGGCGGGAGAAGGGAAAGGGTGAGGATTGTGCTTTTTAACCCTGGCAGCATAGAAAGTGTAGTATTCAACAGCACACTTAAAGATTACATAAAGTTTACAAAAGAACATTACTAAAGAAGATTGGAGTGAGTTTATTGTAGGGATGAAATATAGCATCTCAAGGAAGAGAGTAAAAATGCTAGGAGAGTCTTTACAGCACATAAAGCATCAACCCAAAGAAATGTAAAGCTTAGAACATTATGCTACACAGAAAACTAATAGCCCTCTTGATGTGGGGAGAGAGAAAGAAAGAAGAAACCAGCAGCCATCACTATCCTATGGGTCGGGAAAAGCAAGTCCAACTCAGACAGAAAATCCCCTCTTCTCCAGCAGCTGGGAGGATTAAAAAAAAAAAGTCATTCCTTTTATGCAATAGCTTGGAAAGAAAAAAGCAATCCCTACCTCTGAACAGCCAGGACAAATAAGAAAGGGCTTCCTCCCTTATTAACAGCCTGGAAAGGGACCAAAGAGGACATACACCTGTCCCCCTCCCTCTAGAAAGCTTTCTTGCTCTTGATCCAGTTGAAATAAGTGGTCAAACACTAGCTGATTTTAATGAAAATAGGAATGGACCTCCCAAGAGAGGAAAATAATCTTGCCCTTCCCATCAGCTAGGAAGAACAAGAAGAGATTGAGAGAATCTTTCAGTTTTTGAGAGAGGGAGAGCTCGTCTAGGAGAAAATGTTGGAATGGCAAAATGAGTGCTACAAATTACACTGCTAGTATTTCTTTCGGCATCTGTTGTAATTTTACCATTATTCAACCTGCAACCTGACTAATCTTCAGCAGCACCCCACAGGTGGAGTGACATATAGATGAAACAAAGAAATAAATTAGAAAGCCATGTTAAAATTGAAATTCCAAAGAGATAGGAAATGAGGACTGCAGGGCAAGGATGTTTTAGACAATATTATTCTCATGAACACTGCAAATACAAGATGCACAATCCTCCTGTATTTGCAGATCTTCAGGAAGTACTGTAATTACTGGGATCACAATAAGGAACATGAGGATTTTTCTAGGAGAGTTTGTTTATGGCTATAAAGAAAAATTTCCAGGTTTCTGGTGGCAGTTGAGAGAACAGCTGCAGAGGGTGTACCAGTGCTTCTGGGCCCAAGAATCAATAATGCACCACACTGTGCAGCAATACAAGCACTCCTGGTGAATATGCACATTGTCGACACAAACAGCCAAGTATGCATACACCTGAGTGATGTATAAACTTCAGTACACCAACATAATTTATGCTGACCAAAGTTTGTAGTGTAGATGTGACTTAAAATGCTTTCATCCCATGGTTCCACAGCGGGGTGCTGAACTACAGAAAACCAGTATAAAAGAACAGAATTCTTTTAGATTGACTAAAGCTGCTGAGAGGAAGTGAAACTCAATTTTGAATTGTATACATGTTTTAGGAAAGTTACTCTGGAAATGTAATGCCTCCATCATTCTCCCTTAGGCAGGGATAACACACAGAGAGAGGGAGAAACTACCAGTTTCCAGTTGGAGTGTCTTGTTCCTAATAATAATTCTTTCTTCTGAAGGAATGAAGCTGAAGTGGGGTGGGAGGATAAAGGGGCAATTTTTATTTAAATGTATATTGTGCTTCTTTTTTCCTTATCTGTGGATTAGATAATTTAATTTTATAATTATTAGGTTTGTGGTAGTCTTTATATTTTTACACTTGGAGATTCTGTAGTTAACAGATACTTCTTTAGCATTTCTATGTAAAAAAACATTCCAATAAGTCAAAGAAAGGAAAAACTTTAAATCCCAAAAACAATTGAGCTTTTGGATAATACAATTACATGACATAATAAAAGAAAGACAAAGACAAATAGGCATAGACAAAAAAAGACTTTTCATATGAGATTTGAAAGAAGATGGAAATGGTGTCATCACTTTTTTGCTTTCTATTTCTTGTAAGGCACATTTCATATGGGTCTCAATCCATCAAGGAGCTTAGCACTTCTACTGAGATGTTGAATGCTATTAACTCTATTGAAGATTAAGGGTTCTGAGCACCTCCGAGGATATGCTTAGTGTCTATCCGGATGCTGGACTGAGGCCATGGCTGCTGTCTGAAATGGTACTAGTTTCAGATTTTAGAGTCCTCTTCTCCATAAACAGAATCTGCTAGCCCATGTATTAAACAAATATAACTCTCTTTGAATGTGAAACAGTTGAATATATTAAGGGACACAATCATAAAGAGGGAGGAAAGCGAGAAAGTCATGAAACATTTGAAAAATACATGCATTACTCAGACTGTGTCCGCAGTGAATAATTGCCTAAAAAATGGACACCAGCAGCTTTACCTGGAGTAAAGGAAACATTTTGTTTTGTTTTTAACAGTATAGTTGAATTGATATCTTTGAACTATAACTGAACTTTATCAGTATATCATTCATTAATGCTTTTATCTAATAGAAAAGGAATGGTATTTTAATAATGGTATTTTCCTTAATAGAAAATGAATGGTATTTTATATTGATTTATTACTTTTATTCTCCGTAACGTTTCATGCAAAGCATGACACCCAATTGTTTTTGTTAAAAACTCTGAAATCTGGTATGACAAAATGGTTTCTGCTATGTATGGCCTGTAGTCATATAAATAAATAAATAAATAATCCCGCTCTCTTTTAACTGAAGCAGCATAGGACTCCTGGGTCATTGAATCTAATCTTGATCCAGAAATTCAACTCCAAAATTTCTTCTCTGCATGTATTTGTGCCTTGGGCTACAATCCCAGTTTACAACAAAGATAAACATGCCTTTCCTTTTATGCAGGTATGGAGAAAGGCCTGTGTTAGTATTACATGTTACAGGCTGAATCGGAATGTATTGAGAGAACAGTCAATCTCAGAAACCTGGGCCCAGATCCTCAAAGATATTTTGACATCTAACTCCTAGGTGCCTAAATACCTTTGAGTTTTAATGTACACTCAAGGAAGGGAAGAATAAAACAGCCTATGCAATTCAGTAACTTTGTAACAGTGCAAAAAGCACAGCAGACAGATGGGGGAGCTAAAGATGCTTGCTAACAGGGAAGAAGAGTATGATCTAATAGGGCTGAAAGAAACCTGTGAATAATTAAAACCATGACTGATTAGTTAATATGGATGGGTAATTTTATTCAGCAATGAGAGAAAGGAAAGAAGAGGAGAAGTCATGGCATCCATCCAAAACAATTTAGAGGCAAGGATAAGGAAATGGGCACAAGGAGGAAAGACTGAGTAAAACTAGAAGCCATAGGAAAGAATAGATCTTTGATAGTGGTCTCCAACAGCAAACATGGACTAAATAGGAGGTGAAATTACTGTTACTAGCCCTAAAGGAATGACAGTAACAACTTGGAGGTTTCAATCAACCTGACCAACTTTCAGGAAATCTGAACTGGATATTTTGGGTATAATGCAAGAGTTTATCACCCAGATTTTCAGCATCAGCATAAAACTTTAATTCTATTCTGGTTTTATATGCAGCTTCAAAACTTGTTCATTGTGACCTAGGATACATATGTCGCTCGAAAATCTGTTTTTTGTTTCTTAGATCGTGTTTTAATCCTAGCGATCAGTCAATCGTGGTCCTGGGTACATTCAAATTTAGGATTTTAAAATTTCCTTTCTTATATTATTTTACCATACATCTTACAAAACATGAATAGATTAATCCGTTTGTTAGTGTCATGCCACTTATAACACTCACATATTCAGTTTGACATTGACTTCATTACTTTAGACTGCTCCCAGATAGACCATTTTAAGCACTGAAGATGCATGAAAAGAGTACTGGCTGCATGGAACTCTATTCCCTCTTGTGTGGGAGAGGGGCTCAGTTGCTTCAATGGCATCATGTGCCCCTCTCTATAGGTAATATAGAAGGCTCTCCATGGTTTGAGGGACTGTATTGAGGGAAGGGGTGGCGCTAAACTGGGCGAAGAGCTGGGGTAAGGTTTGGTGCTGGGAAGGCTAGAAACAGGTGCAGAGTCATACAAGTTATCCCCTCTCCAGTCCCATACAACTTACTTGGAAAAGACATCACAGCCGGGGGCTGTATTATCTTTTCTTAAGAGCCCTCAGGCAGAGGCATTTGTGATCAGTCCCTGGTAATGTGGCTCTACGAGAGACATGCATTCAAGAAGCAGAGACTAGCATGCTGGGTTTAAAGTGGATATGGATCCACTATATTTGGGAGCAGGACAGCAGCCATCCCTTCTCAAGGGTGGGCAATTTCTTCCCCCAACAGTGTATGTGTGGATGGAAGGAAAGAGAATCTCTCCAAATGGATCCACAGACATTTTTTCTCCTTCAGAATTTGCCTGTAGGCTTTGTCCTAAGAGGTGGTTATCTGGGGCAGAGTTAGCAAAAGGGCCTGCATTTCAAATAATTGATCAGGGTGGAGATAGTACTCTATTTCCTGAGCCACAGTTTGCATATCATCTTATCTTTTCTTTGTATTGACTAATCTGTATGTGGAACTCCCTCAGAATGAACCAGAGATCACCCAGTAGTAAACTGCTTATGAGAGGGAGTGTTATGATATTGATATTCCATGTAGCTTTTCATAGGACATACAGCAAATGTTCAGTTTGCATTAAAAAGTAAGCACAACCATCTGAAGTCAGTCATTCAGCAGAAATACATAATAAAGAGTACGCTGCTGACCTACATGTATGTTCTTTTAAGTATTTGAGAATATATGTTTAAATTTCAATTAATTCATCTGCCTCCAGTTACAGTGCTGTTATCCTTCCATTTCTTATTATAAGTAATTCTTAAACACTTTTCATATTTAAAGTGCCTTATAAATTCATGAATATTAACAACACTCTTCTGAGCATCAGCCCCATTATCATAGATGGATAAACTGAGGCAGAGTTTTCAGTGACTTGCCTAAGGCCACAACATGAGTAAGTATCATGCTGGGATCAGAACTCAGGAGACTCCCAATTCAGGACACAGCTCTCTTCAACACAAAACCTGCCTTCCGTTATATCTGCTCTCTCCCTTTTAGCATTGCCCCTGATCTGTGCAATGCCCATCTCCTTTCCAAAAAGATAACATGGGCAACACGGTACACAAAACACACAGAAGTACCTACAATGGTTTTTTTGGAACTTGACTGGCTCCATGAGCTTCCAGGGGAAGACCAGTACAGTTGGTGGTTCTTTTTTGTGTGGAAGTTGCAGTAATCAGTCCAAGTACAGGATGGGTGTTTGTTTTTTCTTCCTTCTCCTTCTCCCTTCAAGAAAGAATAGTAAAGTCAGAAACCCTGAAACCATTGAAAGCAATCCACCAATTAGGCTTAATGAATCAACAGGAATGCCTTGTAGGATAGTGTACAAGCTTAACTGCAGCAGGCACCTGACTCTTTGCACTAGTCTGTGAGACACATTAATTGGTAGCTAGGAGTTAACAGAAGCTCTAACCCTTTTCTGTTTGGACTTAGCTGAAGGAAGAAGTGTCTTTTTAATCTGACCAATGGAAAAAAACAAACTGTGCTGTCCTGGTAGATGAATAAAAACCTCACTCCCTATTGGGGTGCTGGAAGAATTTGTGTAGTGGGGATGCTGAGAGCCATTGAAACAAACTTTAAATGCTGTATATGATGGAAACCACTTTAACAAAGGGGATGTGGGAGCACCTCTAGTTCCGGCACCTATGTTCCCTGGATTGATTCCTTTCCACCAGGAACTTAACCACTGCATCAACCAGCTCCTTAATGTATTCCTTTAAGAGAGCAATAAACTAGAGATAACAATAAAAGGTCAGCTTTTAAAGTCTATCCTCCAATGTGCCCCTACGTTTCTTTGCCTGTAGGAGAAACACAAATAAGATTCTTAGTAAGATCACCTTTTTCCCCATCTAGACAACACAAAATGAATTAAAATTCAGAATAGAGATGTATTTCCAAATTTCCTGTGTTGCATTGTGTACAGAGCCAGCCTTGCAATACATAGATTGCCACCAGTGTGGAAGCACTGCAGTCCCAGTACAGCTCTACAATACAGTTAGCAGCTCTATTTCAGTCTGTCTTAAACAATAATCTTCAAAATGAATTTTCTGTAGAAACTATCCCTTTCTCCTTACACACTTTACAATAAATATGGAGAAGTCATCCAAGGCTACAGTTAAGGCTGTCAGTACTGTCATTATCACCCTCTTTTTTCTCTCCAGAGCTTTATGACTCATCTATAAACATTTTTAGACAAAAAATGCCCTTTATAATTTAACAGTTTCATACTGGGAGCTATTTCCTGAAGTAGTTTTCAAACATAATAAACATTTAAATTACATTGATAATCTTTCTAAAATAATTTGACAAAAAGAAATTTGGTCTGCAATAAATTTATATTATTGTATAAACTTATTCCCTTACCTCCAAAAAATATTCCCCATCCCTCAGAGCAAGATATTAATATATATATATATATATATATATATATATATTAAAAAAATCTACTGAACAGTCAGAGTTTAAAAAAATAACAATTACTGATTTCTGCTACAGATACCAGGAGCAATAATTACAAGACTGAAATGGATTCAAAGAAAGTATTTTGAATTTTCAAGTGTATAATAGCACATATATGCATGACTGGGGTTGAGGCAATAGGCACCCAAAAATAAAAAAGAGAAACATCAAAGTAAATTAGAATAAATAAAAATACACTTCTCATCCCGTTTTCTTGCTCTGGAATTCTTGATGTGAAAGACTTGCAGTTTGTTTTAAAACCTCACTTTAAAAATGCTTTTGCTGTATATGTTATTTTAATTCAGTAACATGTATGTAATTCCACTCTTTTTATTACCCCAGGTCTGTAATTCATACTTAGCTCATAGTTTTAAATATTAGAAATAAGAGTAAGCTTGTCTTTTAATTCCCCTCATTTTATGATTGCTGCGTGTAATTATCGTATTGGGGTTGGTCCTGCTTTGAGCAGGGGGCTGGACTAGATGACCTCCTGAGATCCTAATAGACTGATGCCATGAATTATGGAACAGTCAGTGGGAAAGGAGATACCTAACGCGACCATCCTTGAATAACATGTCACTTGTAACACCGACACTGATGAGTCAGGGGGAGAACCCTGAACTCTGGGAGCTTTATAAACACAAACAGCGCAGACTTGATTCTCAAAACGTTTTTCTAGCTCGAACCAGGACTGAAAACCCTCTTGGAGACCCAGTTTCCTACCCCCAATTCCGCGCCTTCCCGGCAGCATCCGCAGTGGCGGCTACCTAAGGCGGAATTCTGCAGCAGCGCTGGAACGGGACAAGCCCAAAGTCCCTTTAAGGCGAGGTGGCGCGCGGTTTCTTTCTGGCGACAGGCCCTGCGATTTGGCAGCCCTGAATTTCGGGCGGCTCTGGGGCCAGCAGCGCACAGCGCGGAGAAGAACGGCCGGGGCGCTTCCGTTCCGTGTGTGGATTGCAATCGCCGCCGGCCGTCAGTTACCAGGAAGCACCCCTGTGCCTCCCCCTTGGGAAGGGGCAACGGCCGGGACGAGAAGCGCAGGCCCAGAGCCCGGGAAGAGTGGCTAAGCTTGCGCCCTTCTCCCCGGCACTGGGAACAGCAGCTGCCCGCCCGGGGCCTGCGAGGAACCGCTGTGCACGGGGACGGACGAATCGGATCTGAACCCACAACCCCGGGCCGGCCTGGAACGCCCCCAAACTGCGCCGGGCCGCGCCCCTCCTCTGGCGCCTTCGTTTCCATCCAGTCCCCTCAGAGAGAATCGGGATACCAACCGCCGCCGCCGGCCGTGCTCGCGCGCGCGCGCGCGCCCCTGAAAGCCGCGAGGCGCTCGGCCAATGCCAATCTTTCGGTGAGGCGGCGTCCCGCTAAATCCCGCCCTGCCGCGGCGGGCGCGCGCGGGGAAAGTGACGCGCGAGCGTTGGGGGCCGAGTTTGCGGCCGTGAGGCGAGACGGGGAGGGGGCGCGAGCTGCGTCCCGAGGTCACGCGGGCGGGGGTGTACTTGCTCCCGGCAGCCGCCTGAGGTGTGTGGCGCGCGCCGGCCAGCCCCGCGTTCCTTCGCGTCCCTCAGGGGCAGGGCGGCCGGGCGGCGGCGAAGACTATGTCCTCGAGCAGGGCCAAGAAAGTGAAGATGGCCACCAAGTCCTGCCCGGAGTGCGACCAGCAGGTGAGACCCGCACAGGGCAAGGGGGGTCCGAACCTGCCCTGTCCCGGCGGGCTTAGCCCCACTGCAGCGTGAAGGGGGAGCCCCGCTTGCAGTGCGGCTTTCCCCATGGCAAACCTCTGCACCACCCCGCACATGCTCCTCGGGGGAGCCGAGACTCGTCTGTGCAATTTCTGCATGTCTCTATTATTTAGTAAAATGCCCTGCAGGGCAGATGTAGCTGGTTATAAGGGCAGCTCTTTGGGGTTTGCAAGGTGGCTTAGGGAAGGGTTGCCAACCTTGCCTTTTAGTTTTCATTGACAAGACCTGAAGTTGATTTTTTTTTTTTTTTTTTTTTTACTGAAACTGAACTTTCTGCTGACACCACTAAAATATCATAATGTTACAAAGGGTGTACTGGCTCGTGATACTCTGTACACAGGAATTCAGAATTTCGCAATGGTTTTAGAGGCACTTAATTGATCAATTGGGTTCTTCCGTCATGTGCAAAAATAGAAAACAGGAAATTGATAAAGGCATGGTCTGTAGTTTTATGATACAAGAAGTGATTCTGAAGGACAACAGTCAATGTCAAAATACAATATGTTTTATTTCTACCCAGCTTTCATTTATACACAGATTTATGGGCTGTGTTAAATTTGTACTCTTTTAATTGACTGTAAATTTACAGATGGTTGGCAACCCAATTTGCTATTTATCTGGTGTGTTGTGCTCTGAAAGCTGAGAAAAGTGGCTGTGAGGAGACAGGAGGGGAGGCTCAGGGACACTGAGTGAGGATGGGGAATAGGGTTGTTTTTTTTAAACACCCCAAACTCTCTCTCTCTCTTTTTTTTTTTTGCAATGTGCAGCCACTTAGAGAATGGGAATTCTATTTTTCTGAGGAGTGCAAGTTACTCAGCATGAAGAAGTTAGGAAAACAATACAGCTCATATGGTAATTCACCCCACTGCAAAGCCTGCTCTGCCCTCTCCTTGCATGGCATGAGGGATGTTCCATGCACTTACTCTGACCTCTTACCAAGCTGGCCTGGCCCCAGGCTGCTTCCACTCCTTGACTGTTGGCTTTATGTAATGTGTCCATGTTGATTTGGATGTTGAACCTTTGTAAGGTTAATTCAGGAAGTTTCTGAGGCCCCTGTGCATTCAGTTGTGAAAAAAGATGAGTTAGCTTCCTGAGTTTAAAATAAACTCTCTTCTAAACTGTGCTTAATTCTGAGCCAATGTTTAAATGCAATATGCCCTTTGCCTTTCTAGTCTTCCTCTGGAATCCAATCTAAATATTTTATTACATTTATTAGCACCATGAAGTTGTATTATGCGGAAGGCTTTTGAAAAGAATATAGAATTCCTTTACAGTTAAGAGATGTTAGTAATTTTTAAACAATTTATTAACTGTAAAATACAATTTTGCCCTTGGATGATTAATAATCTGAAAGGTGTGATACTCATACAATAGTTTTCTCTCCCTTTGCTGCAGTTTAGCAGGGTTGGATCTTAATCAGAAGGATTTCTACTATAGTGTGATTCACATCTGTAGGGAGTTTTGTGAGCTATTGTTCCACAGGTTGATGAGCAGTTATTGGTGTATTGCCATTGGATGAACTCTTATTGAAGTAGCATTAAAATTACATAGTAAAAAGAATCATATTGGATTATTACCATTTTATTTCAAATTAATTTGTCCTCATTTATACTATTTACTGTTTACACAGTACTAATTTTTTAACAATTAAAATGACTAGTCAGTTTTATTTCTTTCATAATCCACTGGGACAACGGTACAGAACTACAAGAGAATGTTTAAATCAGAATTCAATGAAAAATGTTTCTGTTTAATATTAGATCCCATAAGAACTCTAACAAATTTAATTTTTAGGCCTGTTATCAGATAGTGTCCTATTTTTATAACTAACTGTCAGACATTTAAAATTTTCTTTATTTTTAACTCTTGATTTGCTTATTCTTGCCAGGCTTCTGCTTGCTATAGAATTTTATATTAGTTTTAAGGCATTTCTGTTCATCCTTGAGACTTGTTTGGAAGGCTAGGTTTTGTGGGGTATGTTTTCATATCGTGTATGAGCCATTGCAAATGCTGACATATTCTCCTTGGCATGAAGTATTGTTTCTGGGAGAAGCAAGTATTTACCCAGTTCTCATCATGGGTGATGAAAGAAGAAATTAAAATGAATAAAGATACTTCAGTGTAAAACGTTTTGCAATTTGAATAGTGTTGTTGTGGGGGCTTATGACAGTATAAGAGCAAGTAAGTAAAAAACTTTTTTCCGAAAGTTGCTGATGATTTAATTTCATTCAGCTCTTTTAGCCTAAAGTAAATAGTATGCATGTGTCTGAATAGAATTTATGAGCTAGCAGCTTTTCCTGCTGCTAGCATGGAATTACATGCATATGTGTTGTCCCAGCTCAGAGGCTGCTAGCATGGCCTGATTGTTCCTCTCAAATCCTGGAACACAGTAGAAGAAACTAAATTCTTGCCTTAGCACAATTGGAACCCACAGCTTTTTGTGTAAGTGGCTAGGTTATATATTCCCCAGAATAGTCACCCCTGGCTATCCGGCAGTCCTACAGAGCATGAGGAAGTTCTCATGTTGGGGGCGTGAGTGGGTAGTCAGGCTGTACTACTATTCTCAGAACCGGGTGTTGAGGTACATACCCAGAATTCTGTGCTACCAGTAATAAGTGTGTGGAACTTCCATGGAAATATTTAAACTCAAATTCTTACAGCAGTTTAGTATATTGAGTCCATGCACTTAAGGGTAAGAGCTCTTTTAGAACCACTCAGCATATGTGGTGTTTAAAAAAAAAAACAAAAACCCAAACCTACGTGGTTAAATAAATCAGGGAGCCCAAGGCAAGTGGAGTTAATAGGATGAAACAAAGATCAGATGAATTTTTAATGTGTTGTGCAAATGAATTAAATGAAAATTTTGCAAAGAATAGCATATAGAGTATGGTCCTGCAAACTCTTACTAATACTGTGGGATAGATTCACTATGTGCTAGTAGTAAGCATTCACAGCGTTTTAACCTATATTTTGCGCTTCTGTAGCACTTTCCTTTCAAGGATGATGGAGTCTAGCATTTCCCAGAAGAGCAACTATGTAAAAATGCAATCTGTACTTCTTTTTGAAATTGTTTAGTATCATTTTCTCTTTGATTTCTTCCCCCTTCCCCTCCCCCCAATAATACTTTAGGCAGAGATTAAGTCTAAAAAGGTGAATATCAGAGAGATCTGACTGATTAAAAAAAAAGGGATAAAATGGAAATCCTGTGCCACCTTAACTATAGGTTCAGGTATCAATCCTTCAGCTATATCTAAAAAGAAATGTATCATTTTGGTTCTTTGCAGGGCAGCACATTTGCTTATTAAATGCAAATGCCATCTCTGGTAGGTTAGTTAGACTTTGGGGTGGGCCAAACCTTGTGTACAAAGAGTCTTCCTATTAAAGGTAAATCATCAATTTAAATATCACGCTCTGAATTTTTTTGCTCATTTCTCTAAATTGTGGCAAGATTACAATAGCTTAACAAATATAGAAATGATTATTTTCAAGTTTTGTTTGCATTTGACAGCATTTTCAATATGGTCAGTAAATCTCTTGTGTAATCAGTTTCCTCTTGTTTGTGTGGGTCCTTTATGCAGTTATTTTGGAGAGACATTTTTGTATTAACTCCTCTGAAATTGTCTGGGGTTTCAGTTTATCCATTTTGCCACCATTTGGAAGTATCATAGTTAGAAACCATAGAAAAGAAATTCAAATTTTCAATAACCATCTGATGCTGCCTCCTCTAAATGTGGTTAAATATGCAAAACAACAATTATAGTTGGATATATCATAATACCAAACACTTTGTGAAAGCAAGTTTTGAGAATTATTTTTTGGGCTGGTGAAATAGTATAGGCCCAATGATCTCTAGAAGGATGGTATTCTTGAACACTTTGAATTTACATTTTTAATTGAAATGGGGTTTCTCCCAATCAAAGTGTGAGGTATGAGTGGAAGTGTTCAATTGTTGCATCTAAATTATGTGAGCATGATGCCCAAGAGCAAATACAGCAAGGAGGTGAACTTCCACTTGGCCTCCAGCCATCTTAGACTAAAATAGTTATTGTTTAAAATTAGCCGTTTATGTAGGCTCTACAAAAAGATAAATTTTTGTGCTCTCTCTACTGGCTCTGCAGCATTTACTGCTATTTCCAGAGATATGTTCCTGTTTGATGCTGCACAAGAGAAAGGAAAAAAGGGAGGGGGGCATGCTGAATTTCATTTTTAAGTTTTAATAGAGCTACCTCATGATTATCTGGATGAACTCAGATGTTGTACAATGAGAAAAGGATGAACATATTTATGAAAATTTATTTGTAAACTTCTGGGATAGCTTTACAAAGAATGCAGCCTTCTAAAACTGTAGTTTTGTTTTTAATTTTTAAAAAAGGTATCTGCTAGGATTGTGTTCCTTTAAAAGGATCAAGAACTTAAATAATTGCCAGCTTTACTCAGAAAAAAGATGAGTTGAATGCAAGCCATTCACTTTGAGGTATTCCTCAGTTCCACACTTTGAATTTAAAGCCATAACTAACTGTTTTGAATGAACTGCATCGCTTATAGTTAAGTGAACTGTTGGCAGAATTGCACTGCATGCTTCAAGTTTGCTTATGAAAAAATGCTTTTCTTAAATGTGATGTAGTTATAAACTTGTGAAGCGAAGTTCAGAAAATGTAGCAGTGCTACAGAAAGCAATAATACAGTTAGCATGATAGAATTAGCAATAGAATTCTCCTTTGTATGTACCAGTTTGGTTATGGCATTTGTTCTTCTGCTAGAAGCACACTAAAACTGTTTTCCTCTGTGCATCTGGTAAAGTGTTACTGTTCGGTAAACAATCTTGTGTTCTGCTTTCATTATTGCATGATCTTAATAAGCAGCAGCAAGCCTGAAGAGATTTGCCTTGAAGTTTTTGACATGGTCATGACTTGTTTGGTTTTTTTTCTGTGTGGTATCTTGCATTAACACAGTTTCGTTTCAGTGTTTTTTGTTCAGCAAGATGTTAACTAAACAAAGGTTTGGAAGAAATTTATTCTGTGTTTTTAAGTCCTACAGACCTAATCAAAGCAGCACAATGCATTCCTTATGACTTTTGTAGCCATGATTTGCAAAATGCTTAATGTAGATGATGAGCTGTTGTAACTTTTCTGTTCTTTTTTTAATTCCTTATTTTAATAAGGAAGGAATAAACTTGTGACCTCGTAGCTGTAAGCATTCTAGAATTTTCCCATCCCACTCTACATTTTCCCATATTGCAAGAACTGCTCAGCCAAGTAGTTTCCTCTAGAGTTTGCTCTAGAATTTACCCAAACTCCTTTTAGTTGGTATCACTCAACAGTATCCCCATCACTCCCAGGTTCTGGAGGAACTCAGCTTGGCTGCACTAATAGAAAACAGCAGTGACAGCCTAAACTGTGCTTCCATAATACACTCGACACCATTACATTTTTAAACTTATTGATAGCAAGTATCTGGGCTGAGAGATTAAATGGATGAGGATTCTTGAAGCTTTGTTCCACTGCAATGGTGTTTATAACTCCTAAACATATTTTTTTCTTAATAGACAAACCCTTGTGATATTTCAAAATCTTATTTTTCCCCTTTCTTTCAGGTTCCTGTTGCATGCAAATCATGCCCTTGTGGCTACATATTTATTAGTCGAAAGCTCTTACATGCTAAACGTGCTGAGAAATCACCACCCACTGCAGGTAAACCTTATCAAGGGGCTTTTCCTTTCATATTTCTGCTTTGGGGGAAAAAATGGGGATCATGTGGCCTCCTGTGTTATAAAACTGTGATTTGTCATTTCTTCTTTCCTTTACATTTGGGTGAGGCAGACTTTGAATGTAAGTTAGCGTTTCACAAATGCTGAAAGACAAAAGGTGGTGTTTCTGCAGCCTTACTTCCTGTGTGTGTGTGGTAGTAACATTTTATGCATTGTTTATCCTTCAGATGCTTACTTAATCACCATGCAAATATAACTCCCTATAGAAAGCTTTCTGTTAATCCTACTTTTTAGATAAATATCTAGAGAAGCCAAAGAGGTCAGATTTCATACCATTTGTTTTATTCAAAAGTAAATTCCTGTTGGTGTTTTGTTTTTTTGGGGGGAGAGGGTGGTTGCTTTTTGGTTTTTTTTTTTTTTTTTTTGAATAAGCTGCACTGAATTTATTAATTCAGTAGCCTGAAACAGCAGAATGGCTTTTAATGCTTTGTGTAATAAACGGTATTTTGTAAAATCTTAAACTAAAAGCTACTAAAAACTTTCTTCTCTTTAAAGAATATGGTAAAATATGTGGTAAAATAGAAAGCAATTTGTATCCTCTTCCCAAGTCAAATTCAAGGCTTTCCGAGGAATAAGTTGGATATGCTTTCTAGCATGAGTCGTGTTCTCCCTTATGTTCTTTATTAACGGTTTGTCTATCACTAAAGGCAATAGTTAGAACAAATCTCCTTCAGGGAAGATCCCAAAAGAATCTGATTTAGAGTGTGTAGAAGTTCTTCATTTCCAGGATCAGATTAGAGTATATTAATTTAATCTAAAGAGAAAATATTCCAATTATCAACTTTAGGAAAATATAAAGTAGTGGTGATAGACATGTTTGATTGTTGCAAGTTGGAGGAAGTGGGGGAATGACTGGGGAACATGTTTTGAAAGGTGTGATTGGTGTTTTTTCCATTGTTTAGCTAATGGTTAATAAATGAAACTTGTTACCAACCCAGTTAGATACGTTAAAGGCTTTGTTATGATTATGCAACGCTTTTGTGTAATTCCAGTGTGAAAGTGGATACATATGGCTCTCCTGTCTAATATATTCACAAGCTATAGCCTGTCAGATAGTTGTGGCATATGTCCAGTCTGTAGTAAATTGCAAGGTGGGGACAAAAGGAAAGTAGTAGAACCAGGTCCAACAGGTAAATATAAAAAACTCTCAGTGCTAAATTTGGAAGCTCTTTCCCAAAACTAGCATGTGAAAAGTAATGCTGTATGAAGGCAGATTGACTAAAACTATGTAGACACTACAGCTTAAGTCGGTATAAGTTTTGTTGCTCAGGCATGTGAATGATCCACCCCCCAAGTGTTGTAACTTGCACCAGCATGGACAGCGTGATGTGACATCAATGGGAGAGCGTCTCTGCTGATATAGCTACTGCTGTTCTTGGGAGCTGGAGTAAATAAGTTAACGAGAGCTCTCTCCCATTGGCTTAGAGTGTCTGCACAAGCAACACTACAGCTGCGCTTCTGTAAGGTCTGTGGTGTTGCCAGAGCCCATGTCTCTGCAGCCCCTAACAGACTGGGTCCTGCTGGTAGTTGGAGCCTCTGCGTGCTGCTGTAATAAACACTGCAGCATCTGAGGCTGTGTATACAGTGACAGTGGCAAATTCGCTGCCATAAGAATGATTTTTTCCAGTTTAATTGAGTGGCAGTGAAGACATGCTCAATCGATCCGGAAGTTGATCTAATAAAAGCCACCTCCCCAAAAAGCGTAATGCTGTGTAGCTTGCATGACTCCTGTCAACTATCGCCAAATTTTGCTGGCCATATAGACCAGTCCTGAGTGTATAGGTGAATTGGTATCTTCTGTTGAATTGTATAAAATGAGCACGGTTTCATGGCGAAACAAACAAAAAAAGTATGAAGATTTAGTGTTTGCCTCTTTACCTATCTCTCAATAGCCATTCAGAACACCAGAAATGAAAGAGAGCAGTGACTTTCAGGACTTCAGAAATGATGCATCTGGAACATTTGAGAACTCTGATCTGTACAGTTAGTTTCACTGATTCAGAACTAAGCATTTCCTATGCTCTGTATGCTAATGGATGCTCCTTATTTGTTGCAAAAAGTTACATAAATGTTATCATAATTAAGACTTGATCCTTGTGGTAAAAAAAGGGTATGTCTGTGCCTTTGCCTAAAACAAATTGCTCACCTCTCAGCTCAGAGGGTGTTGTGCAGATGCAGTTGAGTGTTATGAATTGCTTGAGAGGTGACTACTGTGCAGGCAACTAATCATTCTTGTTAAGTGATCTGAGGAAAGAGGTGGGATGGGGAAAGAGCTGAGTCTGAGTAACTAAAAAGACATGGAAGCAACCCTAAAATGTTTTCTCTATTCATTTACATAGAAAACAAGACTGAAGCCAAAAGGAGACGAACAGAGAGAGTTAAGCGAGAGAAGATAAATTCTGCAGTAAATAAGGACTTAGAAAACAGAAAAAGGTCCAGATCTAACAGCCATTCAGATCATAGCAGACGTGGAAGAGGAAGACCTAAGAGTGCCTCAGCCAAAAAGCATGAGGAAGAAAGAGGTATGAGAATTAGAAAACCTATTTGGGGAAAGTTTGTGTTTTGTTTTGTTTTGTTTTGTTCTTTTCATGATGTGCTGTCATTTACCCAACCTGTGACATGTTTCAGTTAAACTAGGGTAATTGGTGAATTCTCTGAAACTTGAAGTCTTCCAATCACGATTTGAGGACTTCAGTAACTCAAATAGAGGTTAGGGATCTATTACAGGAGTGGGTGGGTGAGGTTCTGTGGTTCGCAATGTGCAGGAAGTCAGACTAGATGACCATGAAGGAAGAAAGATTGGCTCATGCTGTAGTGACTGTTAGTTTTCCTTTCCAGACCAACAGTTGCATAATGTCATGTATGGGAAAGCTAATGAATTTCCTCCTTTGAAGCAAGAACTGTTGTGAACATCTGCTTTTGATAAGGTCCAGTCGTCCGTCATATGCTTCTAAATCTAGGCATAAACAGATTGTCTGTCTGCAGGGTTCAGAGAGGATTTTCTTCTTCCTTCTGTCTCCATGATGAGAGATTACATAGCTGACCGCATTGATTCTGTTTTATTTTTCTTTGAAGCATCAGGTGTAAGTCACTGCTAGAGGCCTTAGGATACTGGGCTATGTCAGAGATTCCCTCTCTCCTGAATACTGAGAGCATATGTTGAGCATCTTACAACTAGTTCTCTTCAGATGTTCCCCATAAACAATCTTGGTTCACATGGTACTTCAGACAAGATGAGTGCTCCGAATGAGGGTGCCAACAGAAATGACGTTATGGTTTTATAGTATTTCTTACATTTGAGGAAAGCATATTGGTGGCCCAGTGATTTGTGCTGGTTTACAAACTCCTTATGCACAGCAGTGACAAAGCAGACTTCTCTGACTAATTGTCGAAGAAAATAATTAATATAGTCAGGATTGCTAAGAAGCAATTGGACAACATTGGACAGAAATAATTTGTCAGGAAGTTATTGCTGTTATGACTTGTTTAATTATATCATACTTTGAGGTAATAATAATAGAGTGGGTTTTTCAAAAGTGATTTAGGAGCACGTTCTGTTGACTTTCAATGAAATTAATGCTCCTAAATAACTTAGGCACCTTTGAAAACACACCCACAATTTATCTTGTATTGGATCTGTCCTTGTCTTGATGGTTACAACAGTGTAAAATCGTAAATATGCACATCTCTAAGTGATTCCCAGCCCTTCACTGTGCAGTTTTGTGGCTGGGCCTCTTGGAACTGCTGTTACTAAGAGCCTATTGGCATTTTATTTACCTTTTATTTTTAGATAATTTTAATTGGGCCATAAAATCTTTATCCTGAAGCTTGGGGTACAGTTATGAGGACTTGGGGAAGAAAGAACAAATTCCCCTTCATACTTCAGAACATCCAGAAGAACTTTCCTTTAAAAATACTGGAATGTAAAAACACCTTTGAATGTTTACCACACTGGGCTCTTTTTCTGTGCTTTTGTAACTTCAAACCCTTGTAGCTGAGTTTGTGAAACAAAAACAAAATTAGTGGACATTAGTCTATATTATGCACTAGGCCCTTTTAGGTCTTTTCAAGCTAAAATATTTTGTCTTCACTGTAAAAACAAAAGAACTGTTTTTTCATAAGGATTTTGACTGGATTTTTTTAATCATTATTCCTTATCTGAAACTCACTGGAATTTTGTTCTGGAAATGGCAAGGCATTTCTTCTGTTTGAGATGAACACATTGCTATACTGCTGAGGGTGTGTGTTGCTGTTACATTGATGTGTATTTCTTTAGTATTTTAAAAATCTTTTCCAGTTTTTACTGACGTGGTGTGCTATACTGCAAGGTAACTATTAGTAAAGATAGAGTTCTCTTTATTCTGGTGTGCTGAGGTACTGATGTGTGATTTTCTATTTGGGCAGCAAAAAACTTCTGATCATTTCTGGTCTTAAAGAAATAGTTTGTGAGTCTATAGAGAAGTCTCAACTGTTAATAATAGAGAGCTGAGTGAGGTTGCCTAATAGGGTATAGTGTTTTTCTAAATCGTAGGCTATGAGTAGCAGATAGAAAAAAGTCAATAAATTATAAAATATGCAATAGTTACTGCTGAGAAGGATGAAACTGCAATAAGAATGGCTATAACTTACAAGTTCTGCACTGATTGTTGCTTTTGGATATTCGGATCATCTAACAATTTTTTACGAGTTCTTCAAAACTGTATTTCCCTGTGAATGGCTATTCACTTAAATATTTTGGGAAATACGTTTGCTTGGTTAAGAAGCCTGTGAATAAATTACAGTAGTTTTGTAAAATTAGTTTTTAAATAATATGAATGCCAAGTGAATGTGCATGGTGAAATGGGAGTACTTCAAATACATTTTACTTTGTATATTTTTAATACACCGAATCTCTTGTAATGCTGGATCTAAAGGAATTGGAGGAAATTAAGAAATCCTTCTCTGAAGAGGCTGACAATTTTGGTTTGCGAGTTGCTTTGGTTAGAGCAGTGTGAAACGGGGGACAGGAAGGGGGGAAAAGGCTTCAAATCTGCAAAATGTTTCATACAGAATAATTAGCACTTAAAATGCTTTCTTCCAGAACAGTGTACAAAAATCCTTGGGGTGTCCCTGTGAGCTATTGTTTTATAAATGGAGGGAACAAGGTGCTAAGACAGAGAGAAGTGAAGTAGCTTGCCTAAGGCCACGCAGGGTGCAGAGCTGTTGCTACAGCTTAGGTTCTTAGCTCCTGACTTCAAGCTGAATACAGTTGACAGTACTGCCTCTCACCTCACCAGGAATCCAGCTGAAGTGCCTTGTATTCCCAAGACTGTATGTGTTTCGAATTCTAGTGCTAAAATAACCTCCTAGCTTTGCATTAGAACAAGCTGGGCTGGCTTTTGATATTGCAAGTACCTCATAAGCAAGCTGCTGTGCAGTGAAAGTGGAAGCTTGGTAGGTGGTTTGAGGTTGCTAAATAACCTTGAATAGACAGCACCTTAATGTTCAGCCACTGAGTGAGGGACAAAGACCAGAAAGGCCAAGTCTTTAATTAAACTATAATACTGATACATTCTGGTGTTTAAGGATTTGCCCACTGCATCATTTCACTGTGAACCTAAATCAGCAAATGGCTGCTGACTGAAATCTAAATTCTGAGTATGTCTGGATGCTGTGATGTACTTACAGGGTCACTAGTAGGTTAAAGTAAGCTGAACTTTAAGCCATATGGTGGTGATCCCACTTAGCAGTGGGCCCCATTCCTAGTGCTTTGGAAATGTGAGGGAGCTCTTTGAGGTGAGTGAAGATAGGGAACCTGTGAAGTTTCCCTGTTTTGGGAAGGGGGATTACCCTTGTGGAATTGCCCATCTCCCAGGTTGCGTAGAGGGCCCAGGCTATCCCTGCATGAAGATTTAGATTGGCTTCTAAAGTTAGAATTAGAGGTTCTTTGCTAACTCCAGCTCCCTGAGATGTTTCGGAGCTACATTCCTCACTGAGGTGGGGATAAAAGGTGTCCCTGCACTAGTGAGGGAGTACAGTAACACCACTTTCACCTTACTCCCTAATTTTCCTTCCCTGCTTGTTGTTGGCTCAGTGATTTAGGCTAGCCTCGGTGTGCAGCCTTGCAGAAGCTGCTTCTATCAAGACAGCCTGATGTGTGGCTCAATAGGATGAGAGTATTGGTAGTGAGCACATAGACTAGACTAAGGACCGCCACAGGACTAGTGATAGGGATAGAGTATCGCAGCCAGCCCAGGGCAAGTGCTAGAGACTACCCATGTGTGTTCTCCTTCCTGCAATGCATGCAAGCCCCTGCTCAACCTCACGTAGCCCCTTCTGGCTAGGTGACAAAAAGAAGCTGATGAAAGAGTTCCCCTACTGCGGGACAGTTACCTGGGAGAAGCTGCGGGGTTAGTGTGGGAGAATGGAGTGCTGAATTCAAAGAGGTGGCATTGACAGAGTTACTGATTTATGGACTTTGTGTGCTACAGGAGAGCCTTGCAGGGCTGCAGTGCTGCTGCAGGAGAGCTCCCTGATGGCTCACTTTTGCACAGTGACCCCCCTGCAGTCCCCTCTACTCATAGTGAGCAAATTCTGTGGGGTATTAACATGTTCCATGTCAGGGAAATCCTAGTGTTCCTGAGGTACAGGAAGTCTGAAAATCCTAATGGAGCTTAGAGTAAGGAGTCCTGGATTCTTCTCTTGGCTTTGCCACTAACCTGCTCTTGGACAATTTACTTAACCTTTCAGAACTCAATCTCGTAGCTATAATATAGGGAAAGGAATATCCTACTTCTTACAGGTGTTGAAGCCTTTGTTTTGTAATACATCGTTCTTTGATTAAATGTGCTATTTATGTGTATAAAGAACAGTTTTTCATCTGGAGGAAGAAGCATTAGGCAGCATTGACTACAGTCCTATTTGCGTGCTAGCAATCATCAGTATGATGTTAGGCTGCGTCGTCATGCTTGTCATTGAAGACTAGCATTTGAGTCATATTTTTCAGACTATTGATTGACTTCTTTTCCCTGATGGGAGGTGATTGTCTTTAAGACTGCTTTTCATTACTAATATGTTGTCCCGTATTATTATAATTCAATATCTGTATAATTGATGTACTAACTTCTGACACAGGACCCAGAAAAAAGCTTTAGTTTAATAGTGACTTTTCTTCTTCTTCTACAGAGAAACAAGAAAAAGAAGTTGACATGTATGCTAACCTTTCAGATGAAAAGGCTTTCGTGTTTTCAGTGGCCTTGGCGGAAATAAACAGAAAAATTATCAATCAAAGACTTATTCTCTAACACATCAGCACAATCTAATGTAATTGCCATATGACTAGAATATTTCCAAGGTGTCATGGATTCCTGGGAGGGATGTTGTCTGCATCAACGAAGTCCATAGCTTTTCCCTCTTAAAACTGCTGCTGTTTTGGAGCTCACAGACTTTTGTGTGTTTACCCATCAGCAAGAAGCAATGTTATCAACATTTTGGTCTGAAAATCAGGAAGCAAATATGCTTTCTCCCTTGGAGACTAATGCTTGATGACTGCACAGAGAGAATACATCAATTCCAGAGCACTTCATTTAGATTCGCTGCCCAGAAATGCAATATTTTAAATACTTTCAGAAGGAATGATTTTCCTTTGAAAATGAAATATATTTCAAATTTTTCAACTATTTTACAGTTTACATATGTGTAGTTCATTTAACCTTTTAATAAATTGATATTCTGATATTTTATTGAATTGGAAATTAAGTACATTTGGAACAGGAGTTATTTAAGGTGTCTTGGTCTTATTTTCCTTTTGATTTAAGATCTGTTAGGCATTTTGAAGATGGTTCTGGACAGTTATTGTGATCAGCAGTTCTGGTAGTTCATTTTATAAATGTGATATAGAGGGATAAGCACAGAAACAAAGCAGTCCTTTTCTCAGGATTACCTTGCATTGTGACTCATGTTCCATATGAACTCTCCTTAGTACAGAGTTCCCTTTATATAGACTTTTTTCTTTTTTTTTCCCAGATAAGCCTTTCTGGGGCTGACTCCTTAAACTTAGCAGAGTCAAGCAGCTTTAGTCCTAAAGTAGCCATTTTGCACCTGATAGCTGCTTGCTGCATCTCCTTTAGCGGGTATGGATCTTTTCTACCCCTGCCCCTTTCTTCTTGTTGGTGAGGAGATAACATAGGTATTCTATGTTGCAGATACACCACTAGTTCCTCTTTAATTGTTATTTCTAGAATGAACAGACACTGGGTGGGTGAGGTAATCTTTTATTGGGTCAATTTCAGTTGGTGAGAGACAAGCATTCTTTCTTAGGTCTGACACGGCTACAACAACACTACATACTAGAATGAACAGACTCACTTTGCGGCCTTAAACTGTTACTTGAGTTTAAATTACTTTCTTGTCATCAGTTGTTTGAGTGTTCAGTTTCTAGTAGTAACATTCACATTTGAATGTTGTTCAATATGAATCTGTAGAAACAACCTTGTCAAGTTAAGCACCAATGTTGACACAAGAACAAATGGATATCAAGTGGCCATCAATAAGTTTAGTCTTCAAATTAGACAAAAGCTTCTAATCATCAGAGGAGTGAAGTTCTGGAACAGCCGTCCAAGGCGAGTAGTGGGGGCAAGAACAGTAACTGGCTTGAAGACTGAGCTTGATAAGTATATGGAAGTAATCGTATGCTGAGACTGCCCACAATGGCATGTAGTTGATCTGCAACTGCTAGCAGCAAATATCTCCAGTGGCTGGTGATGGGACACGAGATGGATAGGATTCTTTCCTAGGTGTCTGGCTGCTGGGTCTTGCTCACATACTCAGGGTTTAACTGATTGCCATATTTGGAGTTGGGAAGAAATTTTCCCCCATGTCAGATTGGCAGAGACCCTGGAGTTTTTTTGCTTTCCTCTGTAGCATTGGGCACGGGGTCACTTGAAGGTTTAAACAAGTGTAAATGGTAGATTCTCTGTAACTTGAAGTCTTTAAATCATTATTTGAGGATTTCAGTAACTCAGTCAGAGGTTTATGGGTCTATTACAGGAGAAGGCTTTTGACAGCATTCACAAGTTCAGCCTACAGCATGTTCTGCGGGCTTATGGAATCCCTCTTCATATAATTAACATAATTAAAAGCTTTTATTCCAACTTTATATGTAGTGTTGATCACACTGAGATCAGTTCTGAAGTCAAAACAAGAGTATGGCAGGGCTGCGTTATGTCAGCAATCCTCTTTAACATTGCCATTGATTGGGTAATGCGGTGTACAATAGAAAGACGTGCCAAGAGGTTTTAGATGGACACCCTTCTAATGTCCTGAAGAGCTGGACTTTGCAGATCTTGCTTTATCATCACACATCCATCACCATATGCAAGAGAAAACAACCTGACTCAATATATTCATCCAGCAAATTGGACTGAAAAATCAACCGTAATAAGATAAATGTGACTTGTAATATTGTGTCACAGTGTGGATAGAGGATTATGTTCTTACTAATATAGAAATGTTCACATATCTGGGCAGTACCATCAGCCAGGATAGTGGAACAAGTCAGGACATTCGGAACAGAATAAATAAAGCCAGGTACGCCTTTAGGAGTGTAAATACAGTCTAGAAATCATCAAAATAGAAAATCAAAATTAAACTCAAGATTTATAAGAGTTGTGGACTTTCAACACTACTTTATAGTGTAGAATGCTGAAGAATGGCAAAGTATGACATGTCCAAGCTACCTTCATTTCATAAAATTTGCCTCAGAAAACTCCTCTGTATTTTTTGGCCCAGTACAATCTCAAATCAAGATCTATTCATACAGTGTAGTCAAGAAGATATGAGCACCATCATTACCAGAAGGCACTGGAAATGGATTGGCCATGTGCTTTGGATGAAAGTTGATTCCATCACCAGAATAGCAATAAGATGGATGTGTGAAGAGAAGCAAAAATGAAGCCGTCTGAAAACAACATGGTGATGAGCTGTGGAAGCTGAGCTGAAAAACTTGGGGCACAGCTGAGGAACTATTGAAAGACTTGCCAGAAACAGACAGGAGTGGAGGTGCTTCATTGCTGCCCTAAATGCCAGAGGCATAATGGGGGACCAAGTGACTGATTAACACTAGTGGACGGGCAAGGTTGGAGGAGGTCAGGCTAGATGATCATGGTGGTCCCTCCTGGCCTTAAAATTTATGAACCTATGAGTCCAAAATAGATTTTGGAAAAACATCCTCATTATATTGATACCACTTGTTAAATAGAGGATACAGACTGTTTAACTGAAATACTACAGTGCAGCTTGAGTCATGAAAACTTACACAAGTTGTAGCTCATGTTTTATACATAGCTACTAAATTGATTTTCTACTAGCTATGATAGTCTTTGTGAAATATTAAATGGCACATCAAATTTTTTGCTTTTTCACTGTTATTCAAGATGAGGCTGTTTAAAGAGATAGTCAAGTATCTTATGTCTCAAGTTAGACCTTTAATATTGTTAGAGAATCTGAGAAAGAGTTATCCGAATGCTTTTTTAAAAGATTACATTATTATTTTATGGTGAAGAATAGCTAATGAGGCCTTACTGAAGAAGGCCCCAGTAGAGGGGAGCAAAGATTTACTAACAAAAGACTCCCAAACACTGCAGAACTCTTCAGTATTGGGCAATTAAAAGGAAAAAGGCATGTTAATATTAAGTCCCTAGAACCACAAGGAGGAGACGAAATGGAAATTTTTCAAGTGGAAAAGTAAAACACAGGGGAAATTACTTTAATTTTAAACTGTTTATTATAAAATTATAGTGTGCTTTTAAAGAAGGGTCTGGATAAAAATGCGTAACTTGCTGATCTATATAGGAATCACAAACGACAAGCTTCTTCACGTTAACATAGAGGTTTTCTGCTTTCCAAATCTATGCATGGTCACAGATGGCAAGTAGTAAGGAGAGACAAAGATTAGCTGATTATTAGAATTCCATGTGTTGTGATGACTCTTAGGGTTGGTAGTTGAAGCAAATCATTGTAAATTAATGCACTTTGAAGTGCATTGAAATCTAAATAAATACAATGAAGTAATCGGTGTACTAATAATCAAATGAGGAAAGGCAGGTAGAAAATGCCATGTCTTTTAAATATAGCTGTGCCTGTTTAGAATAATTGACTTTAATGGAAAATATTTAGTTTCTGAGAAGCAAGACTACAGTATGTAACATATTTGAATGCAGCTCTCACTCTTTTGCATATCTCTTATTTCAGTGCAGCATTCTAGGCCCTCCCTCTGAATTGTCTGAAAATACTTAGTAGCCACATTTATATTTCTTGCATTCTTCTGTTATGGGTATTTTAGCTCCCATCTTTATATTAAAAAAAATCAATTCTTTCAGATGAAAGTAAATGGAAGTATTAGGTCACAATTGTCTCCTAAAATAATTGGAGAAACAATAAGGTTCTGAATGCAGAATTCTCAGGATTGCTTTAGGTATCTTAAATTTTCCTTGGAGCTTCAGACATTTTACCTTTTGCAGTTCATAAATAGTAGCACATAAAACAGAGTGAATTATCCTTTCAGTTGATTCAGGGCAATTAGGATAAATGTCTTCCTTCATTTGCACTCATTTAATACTGACTGCTATATTGCTACATTACTGAATAAAAAAGAAATCAGAAATCTTGAAGGCTGAATCATTCATCTGGCATTTGTTGCCTTAGCAGCATTTTGAGGCTGGGTGATGGGACTATATCTGACATAATCTATTCTTTTCGGATGATATATGAAACTGAGGTCTTGGTTACTTGTCATCAGTAATGATCACGTGTTTTTTGCAAGGGTGCAGGTGCTAATATCTCTGTCCTAAAGCTAACTAGGGCAATTGCAGAGGATCTCCAAGCTGCCATAGGACCTTATCTAGCTCCCATTTAAGTCATTTGGAATCTTTTCATTAATTTGAAAAGGAATGGAATCTAATCCCTAGATACTAAGAAAACAACTGTGTAACTGTAGGTTACCTGGAATCTTTGGAAAGAGACTGCTATTGTAAAAGGAATAAAGCCCATTACTAGGTAAAACGTGCCCCTCTCCCCACATTAAATCACTTCACAAAGTGTGTAATTCTACAAGAGTAATCTTGCCTTCTGACTTCAATATCTGATGTAACGGCACTAGGCTGTAGTTCACGTGTGCTCGTGTCCCAGTGTGTCTCTTATAGCCTCTTCGCATGCCTTTTCCTAATCATGTATGCATTGTGGTTGTAGCTGTGTTGGTCCCAGGATATTAGAGATATAGGGTGGGTGAGGTAATATCTTTTATTAGATCAGCTTCTGTTTGTGAGACAGACAAGCTTTCGCGTTTACAGAGCTCTCCACATCTTAGGAAGAGCTCTGTGTAAACTTGAAAGCTTGTCTCAGCAACAGAAATTGGTCCAATAAACAATATCCTCTTACCTGCCTTTTCCTAGCCATGTGCCTTACTGATAAACACACAAGGCTTCCTGCCTCTTAGGAGAGATCCAGGGTCAAAAAAGGACAAGGTAACGGGGGGTGCTACACATGCCAGTGGAAGGCCTGAGAGGAGGACATCTTCGAAGAGCACAAGCTGGCTGGGGGGAGCTGGAAGTCTCCACTTGGAACAGCTTGGTAGTCCTGGATGGAAAATTGTAAGGACTGTGAAGTCCTAGAGACAAGCCCTGTGACAATATCTTGAAGGGCAATAAAGCTTTTATTAGTTGCTTTGTTTTATATTTTTTTCATCTGTTTACAAATTAATGAAACCCTGAGCAAAGGCTTTGGAGTGTTCAACTAACCTGGCTGGTGAATTGACCCACCAATTTAAGATAAACATGGAGGTTAAGACTTATCAGTTTGTCGAGTACTTGGCAACATTTCTTGCTCTTTTCCTAGCCCAAGAGTATAATTCAAGGGAGGCCATATTTATTTTCCAAACCATCATGCAAAATTAATAGTAATTTAGTGTTGTAGACTTCGGAAATCAGTTGAAATTGAACAGCTGGCATTCTGCGTCCATTTAAACTCTTCCTGCATTTGGTAGTACATGGGCAGATTTGAAATGGTCTGTGCAAGATGACAGCATGCACTGTTATGTGTCACCTTAATGTGGCCAGCGAATGGACACCACAAATTCTGGTAGGTAAGATTTTGTGGTCTTTAGGAATGGGAAGGAACAATGCGTGCATTCTTGCAGTTCCTATTGTATTACTCACTAATCTGTCAGATGCCAATGATATATGAAGGATGGACAAATCTCTGGCTCCATAACAGGTTTTAAGAGTACATACTGTCACTTGTATTTGCAGCTGGGGATGATACCTATACTAACTAATCTTATTGAGGATTTTTGCGAATTTAATAGGCCAAAGCTGAAACTTAGATTTATGGCATATGTCAATTTTTCAATTTTTTTATTTTATAAAGTGAGATTCTAAGCGTGGGGAATATTTAAGGGTTTGTTTGACACCTCTTGACAATCGAAAATATCTTTAACCAAAGATAGCATACTTGCTCTATTTCTGAGTTGATATAATGGATTGTGGTAGTTCAGATAAGCCTAATTAGCACATGCTAAAACACTGCATCATAGTGTTTGGTCCAGATTGGTTATAGTCAATGTCAATACCAAATTTCAGTTGGAATACTTTCAGAGACAAATATTACTCCATCTTACAAATGTCCTTCAAAACCAAATTGAAAACTTTGCAAATCTTATAATAGGAATCATTCACACTAATAGCTTGAGAGGATATATTAAAAGAGCCTTTGTGCACAAGAGAAAATATTCATGATCTTAACAAGGGTCTCTGTCTATTACTGGTCCTCTTGAAATTGTGATAGTGATGGTGTTGTGGCTTTATTTAGGGTTCTGGA
Organism: Mesoclemmys tuberculata; assembly: GCA_007922155.1. NCBI lineage: Eukaryota > Metazoa > Chordata > Testudines > Chelidae > Mesoclemmys > Mesoclemmys tuberculata. The sequence continues at coordinate 10,243,805 of ML675631.1, forward strand.
GTCCTGCAGACAGACCCCTCTGTCTGACATGTTATTTAAACAGAAAATGATCATCTTCCTTTGTTTTTATGCACCGGTTTTGGTGAATTTGGAACCAGTGTTATCGCCTCACTAACCAACTGCTTTTAAATAAATATAGTTATTGCTAGAAAGATTCTTAGCCGGTTTCCTTGGTTAGTTTAGATAGGGCCTAACTACTTTAAAAAAAATTTTTTAAAAGCCTGCTGAGGATTGTGGGTCTGATTCTGCAAGCCCTTATTGGACCAATGGTCCAATTAACTTTAATGACAACACTCTTTAAGAGTAAGTTTGTAGGAATAGGCCCTGACCTGGTAAAATAGCTTTGTGGCTTTCAACCTAGCCATTGAAACTGTTCTGTAGCTCAGTTCAATAGAAAGGTGAACAGCATATTACTGTCTGATTTCAGTGGTATCCCTGATGTGATTACACCACAGGAAAAACGGACAGCAACAAAAACAGTATGGGCAAAACATTTTGCTGTTGACAGAGAAATCAGTTGACACCAATACTGCAAGAGTGGCTTCTCTGCTGTAGGGGCAGAATAGTGAATGATGACTTTCCTAAATGAAGTGAAATTGTCCATTTCATTTATGTTTATTTTGATGTGCTGCACTCCTGTGGTCTATGCTCAATTCAGTCTGAGTCAACTTGATGCCTTTTTTTAACGTCCTTATTAGAACATAAGGATAACTAAGATTAAATGATATAAGGGAATGTTTTACAATAGACTACGTGGAGTTTCTGGGTTAGCATATGGGGGAGTGGTAATACTTCACTGAGTCCGTGTATTACTCGTGCTCATTGTTTGTTTGGATATTTTCTTTCTCTACATGCTGTTTGCTATCTTTATTGTTCTTTTACTGTGAACTGTCGAGGTAACTCTTAGCTTGAGAGAGGCAAATACTGCAAACAAATTTCCACAAATATTTCAGTATTTGTGTTATTTTCTTTAGCCCTGTTTGTGTCCCGTTCAGTGCCCTTCTCACACATGTGCACAGTGGAGTTTTATTGGCACATTTGTTTGGGGGGAAGCAAATTTTTAAGTTATACACGTACTTACAGGGGGAATTTATTTATTTATTGTTTGTGAGTGTTTGTGCCATCAATGCTTGTATATTCATCTAATCGGGAAGCAGTAGCAAATACCATGTAATTTACTTGTCCAGACAGACTAACAGACATTGCATGTAGTGTACATAAGATACTCACAAAACTATTAATAATTAAGAAATTTAAAAAGAAAACTCTCCATTACAAACTGGAGGAAGTTAGTCTGTTAAATTATGCATTGTAAATTTGCTCATGAATTTCACCACATCTAGAACAGTTAAGTCAACAATCTGTTTGAATAGCTTGGCATAAAAGCTCATTTAGAGTTGTATTCCATATGCAATGTTTTTTCATTCTGGAAGATCATTTGAATGTCTAAGAACTGCCGAATTGACCTTGACAGTCTGTGATTACTTTTGATATGTGTTTGTTACATTGTAGTGAATAAAATTATTAGGAAACAGATCCCTTCGGGATGTATTATGAAAGCAGAAATTCACACCCTTTATCCCATTTTTTATCTGTTCATGTGGTTATATCATACGGGTATGTCATTTGGCTGATGTCTGAGCCTCCTAGCTTGCCAGAAATTTGTTTTTGTTCTCAAGCTTTTTTGCAGCTCAGTTAATGAGTTGATTTAACTCTTTTAAGAAGGGTGACTGATTTTTCTATTGCTACTTCAGAAGATACTTAGAATAAGGCAACTATAGGCAGGGGAGAAAGAAGGAATACTTCATTTGCTTTATCTTTATTTTAACCTACATCTTTGTTAGATTTAGATTATTTTGATACAAAGGCATATCTCTGAGATTGTATAAGGCCTTTTAATCACTATTGTTATTTTGGATGTTAGTTTCAGACACTTAATAATTCTTGGGTTCTATTATAGTGCTATACATTCTTATCTTGAGGTTTGTGGTATTGGTTATATTAATAAGCACAGTAAGTAAAGAACCATGCTTCCTGACTTTTAAGTGTTCTGTGTGAAATCTAAGATACTTTGCCTTTTTGGACTGTTCTGTTTCTTATCTATATACAGGTAGTAAATAAGTGTTCAATTCTCACTTCACCAACAGTTCAGTGGAGAGTGGTGGTAGGCAAAAATAAGTTTTTATTTGAATTAAAAAATGAAAGCATTTCTATAGGTCTTCAGTTTTATTTTTTAAAACCTACATTTTAAGCCCAATTTTAGTTAATTCTTCCTGTTAATTCTGTCCTAATTCCCACTGAGAGAAAAATATTTATCTTTTTGTAATGTTCTAACATTCAGTGAAGTAACTTTGTTTTATCCCTATAAAATAATTTGGTTTTTTAACTGTTACAAAATTTGTTTTTGTGACTTCTATGTGAATATAACAGCAATTATAAAGTTGTAACATCAACCTTTGCTACTAGTATAGGATTACCCCCAATAAGTATTCTTGTAGTAAGAGGTATGTATTAACTGAATTAATGTAAAGGAGTGGAAAAACGTTTAACCACCATTCCACCTGCCAAACTCCGAAAGTATTATAATATATCATCCTATTATGCAACTAATATTGGTTTAACCTGTTTTCCATTGATGATCTCCCTTTTGCTGTGACGTTTAACGGAGCCAATTTGAGTAGCTATGCTCTGCCAATCTTGTTCTGGAAAACATTGTTTTAACATCTAATTTAATTCCTTCACTTACCATTACTCAGTTCTTGATCTTTTTCTATCCCAAACTATTGCAGTGTAATTGAAAACTTGTCAAACCCTGAAATCCAAAGCCACCATTGCACCTTTATATGCTTTAAAATAAGACATTTTGGCTTAGATTTGTAAAGTTTTAAGGCATTGCTCAGCTCAGCATTACAATGCCTATATCCTATTTTCAAATGTGGTGTAGGCACTTAAGTCAATTAGACATTACGATGTTGAGTGGAAGAATGCCTAAATACCTTTTAAAAATCTGTCCCGTTGTGCCTTGTATTGCAAGAGATACTATTGGATCATAACATCAAATAGAATGGATCCTCCACTCAAATTCTAGTCCATGGATTCTTTGTATATGCCCTCTTCTGTTGCTAGATGGCAGCATAATTCTAGAAAAGTAATGCAAATCCATGGATACTTGCTACTAGAACTAGAAATAATCTTTTTAGCTTTTTCAGTGCAAGTGCATCAAAGACGTTCATGTTTTTTAAAACAGCACTTAACTTAGCTGTAAGTTTTTAGAGCTGGAAATGCTGCTAATGGGAGTTATTAGTGACTTTCCAAACTGAAAATGAGTGACTGTCATCAACTGTTCCTGTGATTTTATGTCACAGAGGGTCTGTCTACACTGCAATAAAACACCCACAGCTGGCCTGTGTCAATTGTCTCAGGCTCATGTGGCTTGAGCTGCAAGGCTATAAAATTTCAGTGTAGCTTTTTGGATTCAGGCTGGAGTCCGTGCTCAAGGACCCTTCTTTGGGATCCCCCTAGCCTGAGTTCAGACATCTACACTGCAGTTCTATAGCCCTGAAGCATGAGCCTGAATCAGTTGAGGTTGGACAGCTGTCAGTGTTTTATTGTAGTGTAGACTTACCCAAATAGACAATCATTGCTAATTTCAACTGTCAGCTGTTTATCAATATCACAGACAAAAGGAGAGCAATTCTAACATTTAAAAATGGCTTTAAAAAGTTCAAATGCTTAAGAATATTTTGTTTTATTTTCACAAACATCTGCTTGTTTTCTTGTGCTATAACAGGAAGAGTTGAAAATAGGACTGATTAAAACATCCTGAAAACAAGAAAGGAAAATGTGTTTGACATGCTAGGATGGTCCTGGGCTGAGGGGTACAGGATTTAGAATCAAGAGACCTGGATTCTGTGTTGATGCCACAAACTTGGCCTACGTCCCAAAGAAAACTACTTAACCAATTTGTCTCACATTCTTCATTTGTAAAATGGTGATTGTCACAGTTACAGAGCTATAGCTGCACCTGTGTTCCCTCTCCTGAGTGCACCCGTCCAGCTGACTGGCCTCATGCCTTTACCTTTTCTGAGGAGTTAATCATACTCTTAAACAAGGTGCTCTAGCCCCCAGGGTCTTGTCTATCAACAGTGCTTACCCAGCAGGTCTGACTGGGTTTGGTACATGTGGTCTTCTCTTCTGCAGTCTGTGACCAATGGTGTGAATAGAGTGCTCAGACAGCCTGCTTAGACCAAAGTATTGTTTAGTCATGACAGTAGGAATAAAGCATAAAAATGGATTTTAAAACAACAAAAGGTCTGTCTACATGTCTGTCTTACCTAAAGTCTTGCCATCCTTTGATCAAGACCCAAGCAACCTCAGTTACTCCAGTCACCTCAACTTCTGGCATCTGGATGTCAGTTTGTTTCCATTAACTGCATCCCAAACAACTGCTGCTTCCCTAGAGAGTTTATCATTACATCCAGTCAGCAGTTCTGTGTCAGTTTCTTGGGTCCTTTTGTCCTGCTTCCTAAAATCACTTCAGGGGCTCAGATGTAGCGCATCAAAGCCCATCTTGCATTTTTCCTTAACAATTTGCTGGAGTGGTGTTTTATCTAGAATCAATGTTTCATCTCCCATTCATTGAATCCTAAACTCTCTGCCTCTTTACTGTGTGGCAATGATTTTTACAGGCAAATTACATGTATTATAAAAATACATACCTTTTCTCTTAAAATTAAAAAAAAAATTACTTATTCTTGTACTGTAAGTAAATAGGATTACACTTTTATTTTTTTCTCCTTTAAACTAAATAGTCCCACTTTTTTCAGTTTCTCCTCATTTGGAATTATTTCTAGGACTCTAACCTTTGTTGCCTTTCTCTCCATTGGTTCCATTTCTGCTAAAGCCTTGTCAATAGAGTGCACAGAACTGAATACAGCATTCTAGGTGATGGTGTACCATTGATCTATGTAATGGCTGTTATGCTTCAGGGCAGCTGCACCTATATTCCCTCCACATGGTCCCACAAGGACACCACTCTAGGCTCCTGGCTCCTCAGTTATCATCTTTCTTTGGTGGAGACTTGCATCTCTCTCCCACCTGACTGGGTTTTCGAGGCAGCACGGTTCCCTGCCAACAATGTGATATCACCAGCAAGCCAGACTGCCGGAACAGGTCAGTCTGTACTTAGCTTTCTCTTGAAAGGCTATGAACAATGTAATAGCCTGCAGTTATAAGTTACCACACAGCCCTTTAGAAACGAGCACATTTATTCTTATGGTAAAAGCATTGCAGAGAAAACATAAATAAAATTTTCTGTATGCATGCTAAAAGTTGACCAGAGGTCACCCATCAGTCTCATGGGACTTCACTAGTTCCAAATTCTTCCAACCCTTTTCAGGAGGGATTGGGAGGCCCCCCTGAGACGGAAGGTCCTGTTCATGTGTGGGATCAGAAGAAAGGTGCTGAGTCCATTTAAACTCAGGCTATTTATCCAAAAGTTTGTTCTTTGTCTGTTGATCTCTTGAATCCAATTTAAATGAGTATAGGTGAGTCCCTCGAGGTGATGGTGACTTCTCTGAAAGTGTTATAACCAGAGTGAATTTGCTTAATCACCTCACCGCTGTTCTTCTTTCTTGAAGGATCTGTGGTCATCCACCTCTAAGGAATTGCATACGATCTCTGGCCCAGAATGGTACATGAACTTAATACAGTAAATCTCCCAGTAATATTGCAGGAAATTGCCAGATCTGTCACAGTGGCATATTTTCTATCCCATGCTTTTTACACTTAAAAGTAAACTAAATATTATGATCATTACTGTGTGTTGGGCAGAAACTTTAAATGAGCTGACCACTCAGGAAAAAGACATGGTCATCATTATAGTTTCAAATAATTTATAATCCAGCAATCTGTAAGTAGTTCAAACTATTCCGTTCAGTGTGTAATATCTTGCTTTTATCAGCACTGAATTTCATCTGTCATGCTATCCATTTTCCTAGTTCTATTAGGTTCCTCTGAAATTCCTCACTATTTTTTGTAGTCTTAACTAACCTAACTTTTGTATCACTTTCCCATTTAACAATGCTACTTTTTCTTGTCGTCTTGTTTTGGTTTGCTTTCTGTGACTCGGTTGTGGTTCATTGTTTTCTGTGCATTGAGTAGTCTGAGCATTTTAACTTTCTCACTCTTAACTTCAGGGTTTTTTAGACTAAATTCCTCTTTTAATAAAACAAAACGAACAGAAAAAAAATCTCACCTTTCTCAAGTCAGTACAACAGTACTAGTTTTTCCTGTGATCCCTCTGCTGACGCTGATTTTAACTTATATGCCTGGTTACGTTGTCATCTCCTAGTTCAGTGAATTATGTCTTTCATCACAGTGAGAGAAATTCCTTTCCTTAAACTGATATATACAGAATGTTAAAACAAGATGTTTCAGTTTCACTCCATGTGAAATCATTCTTCCACGATCAATCCTCTGTAAGTACTTTTATTTTAGGCTGTATAGATTCCATCTTTTTCATGAGTTTTTAAACTATTTTAGGACAAAATTGTCCCCACAGATCCATGCAGCTGAACTTGAATTCAGTATTCTGCTCTCCCTGTGTCTTAAGAACTCACATTAAACATCCATGGATCATTCACACATATAGGGAGGGAAGAACATCAGAGATGGGAGCCAAGAGGAGGATTTTATCGGTCTTACTTTGACTTGTCCACTTTGAACGTGACTTCTGACTGACTTGTCCTTTGCTTCTGTCATTTTGAAGCAGGGCACATTGACTCAACCAGTCTACTCCAATAATGCTTACACACCTCAGAGATCCGCACTATATCTTGTCTAGCATTATGGAATATAGATAGAGTTGTCTACAATCTGTAAATAAAATAATTACCATTAGAAAAAGGTTTTTTCCTGCTGCTACTGCTTTACAAACTATTGCTTGTAGCTGCTAGTTGTTGGAACTAGATGTGGAACCTAAATGGAAGGCAAGCAATGTTGCTTAAACAGAAGGCAAGACACAGATGTGTATGCATTCCTTATCCCTTCCCACTGACCCAAAGATGGAAATGGTTGGAAAAATGAGTGGGGGGAATCTTACTTGGGCCAGCATATTTGCATGCAGATTTGAGCTTGAAATTGTACTATCACCACATTTTCCTTTTCAGTCTCGAGCAGCTTCTCCTGGACTGGGAACATTTCACCATTTAAGTCCCAAAATCTCTTTTCTGCCGCCTATGCAGTTTATCCACCAGTCGGGAGACAGCCACAAGCTTCTGATCCAGGGCTTGTGCTACAGCTGATAATTAGAATTCAGAGGCTGTGCGCTGTCTTCCTTGCAAGAACCCTTCGCTGCATATAGTACCATACTCTTCTGCAATTATTTCTGTCTCGCTTCTCCTTAGCCTTCAGTGCTTTATTTTTTAAATATTTTAAATTTATTTTTTGTTGTGGCCTGGCATCCTTCTGTTGACCATGATACTAGAAAGTGCTGAACACCCACAACTTCTGCTGATAACAATAACTGGTCCATATGCTCAGCGCTGGAGCTGGCCAGTGGATGATTCTGTTTCATGGCAATTTCTGAGGTTTTGAAATTTTGTTTTTTGCTCTACAATAAAACTAAAACAAAACTTGACTGTTTTTGTAAAAGTGGAATTGTATCTTTTGGGATCCAAATATGAGCTTTTTGATTCAGGAAGGCAGGAGTGTGCGTGTGCGTAGTGGTAGTTTGGTATTAGGGTATTGGCCAGGGATGTGGGGAGATTCAGGTTAAATTCCCTGTTCTGCTGCCTGATTTTGAGAAGCTTTTCATCCTAGATCAATGCATCAGGCAAAGCACAGACTTGAACCTGAGTCTCCCACATCCCCGGTATTCATGCTCACTCTCAACCTTTCCAGTGAAAACTTTATCCAACACTGCTCTCTGTGAAAAGCTTCAGCACTGATGAAACAGCATATTTTGGCAAAAGTTCATTTTTGGTTGAATATGTTCCAACCAGCCCTAATCAGCACTTGCAGAAGCAGGTCCATCGTGGGAGAAAAAATTATCTGGACACATGGGTGATAGTGCTTGTGAAAGGTGCCAGTTGACAGCAATGGCACAGTTTTTTATTTTATTTAAGAATCACATACAGCCTGGGTGGAGAGTGATAGTGTAAAGTCTCTCCATGCTTCTCTAACTCAAGGAATGAGAAGGAAGTTCATTCTCCATGCCATTAATTTCTTTGAGACACACAAGGCAGATGAGGTGATACGTTTTATTGGACCAACTTAACATACCACCTCACCCACTTTGCCCCCTTCATACTTTGGGACCAACATGGCTATGACAATGCTGCAAACGTTTATTTCTTCAGGCTATCTTGTACCATCACTTCATAACATGCATGGCACTGTGCTATTCTCAGCTCCATTTCTAATGGGCTTGTGGCCCTAGCTGCACTGTACCATGGTTACACTAAATTGGAAGGTAACTTGATAAATTAGTTTTATTTTCTTAAAAAATTAAAATTCTTGATGTCCTAAAATATATTTTTATTAACAATCAGGATTTCTAAAGGCATAACTTAGTTGTATAGTTTACGGCATTGTTCATAATTTACAGCTATAGCTTTGTCACAGAAGACACACTGAGCACAGAAGAATGTTATCTGTGTTGAGTAGCTGTACCATGTGTCATACTCATAATGTCAATAGTTTGTTTCTTTAACACATACTGAAATTGTAACACATGAACATAAGAAACTGTTGAAAGAAAGAACAGCTGTCTATTGTACATGGTTTAGTGACAGCTGGGGCTTTCATTAAAATTACTCAGTGTCTACAGTTAACCTTCCAATACAAATGAAGTTTGAAACACCAAGCTGTTTTTAAAAGTCCTGCTAAGCAAATTGGGCATACTGAAAGTCAACACGTTAGTATTAAGTGAAATTAAACTGAAGGTATTTTTAGTATCTTTCTAACAGAGTAAGGTGAAAATCCTGCATTTACTGGTACCCTCTGCCTTCACAGGAAAACCACTCCTGATTACTTCAATGAACACACACACATTTTCTCATTAACATTTGCTAAATCTATGTGTTGCTATGGGATAGCTGTGTCTATCTGACTAGTTGCTGGAGAGAGAGAGCAGCTGGAAAAAACTGTTTTTCAAGTAATTTATCTGCTTTTTTTCCCCTAACGATGTCAGTTTAGACTTTCAAATTATAGAATGATGTAGTAGTTGGCTTTACCTCAGTGGCTTCTATGCTTTGGACTACAGCATTAAAAATGCAGATGTTAGTTATGGATGAGACAAGGACGTTGAGTTCATATGTGAATTCACATTAGGTTTTAGCTACGGTTTAACTTTCAGATCCCAGACAAATTAGAGTTTAGGTTTAGACTAGATGGTACCAAGATCTTCAGAATTAGTCTAAAGCATTTTCAGTCTAATGAAGTCAGCTGACCTTCTGGTGTGGGGCCATATTCCAAACTGGTTTCCTGACCTAGGACCAAAACATTAGCATGTGGGCTCAGGGATTTGAATCCAGTTACCATGTCTCTGAAATTTTAAGGGGCACAGATTTAAGAGTCTCGTACAACCCCACCTGTAATTTGAAAGATTCCTAACATCTATTACCAGCACCTAATGAGGAAAGGCCTGTAGATGTACGGTGTTGCTCTCATTCCAAGAGGTGAAGTCTCATATATTGTGTTGCATGCAATTGAGGCCTGAAGTAACTCTGGTTGAAGTCAGTGGAGTGACTTAAATGGGAGATGTTCAGACCCTTAAGCATTTGAGGCTTGGTGCCTTATTTGAAGGATATGCGTCTTGGGGCTCTAAAGAGGATGGTAATTTCAGTTTGTGCTAATCCAAACTGTATGTAAACAAAGCTTAATTCTTAGAAATGAGATTACTTAAAGAAAAAGGCTTTCCCTTTAGGGATCCCTCTTGCATTTTTGGGGGAGTAAGGCGTGATGAGGAAAGAAGTGTCTGTGATCCCACTAGAACTCTGTCACTGCCCTAGGTGCCTTTGGTAAGTGCTAAAATAGATTTTGGAAATACCAGGAATGCATTGGCCGGGGGGGAGGGGGAGAAGAGGGGAGAGTGTATGTGTGAGTGTGAGAGAGAGAGAGAGAGACCCACACCTGAGCATTAGTCTTATTTTTTGTTTCAATGAGATTAATTAGATGCTTCCTCATTGAGAGAACTTCCTACACATTCAGTACACTGAGTTTTTACACCTTGTCTCCTCACAATTATGGAAAACAAAGTTACTAAATTGAGTCTATGGAAACCCAAGATCACTCAGCATTCAAAATGGGGTGGATGATAAAAAAGTAAAAGCTAATATGCAGGCTTTGTTCAAATGTCTATTGGTTTTCAGGTGAAGAAAGTCCATTGGATTCTTAGCAGTATTCCTGCTATGCTGAAACTAAGAGTAGTAAACCTCTCAGAAAGTGGCGAAGTTCTATTGTCTCCTTTATTTCTGATGATGCAGCGAGCATGCAGTATTAAAGGAAACAACACAAATCTTTATGTAGAGAAGCAGGTGCCCACTTTCTGATTGTGGTGTTTTAGATATGAGACTTTCTTACATCTGAATTCCCCCATGTTGGTGCCCCAAGGAGCTGTTATTTATCTAGAAAAGATTATTATGATTTTTTGGATGGGACTAAACTTAGTTTCTTTAACTTTGATCAAGACAGTTCCTTGACTCCGCATTAGTCTCCTACTGGGCCCTGAGGTAGATTTTGGTTGCATCTGTTAAATGCAGCTTCCTTCCTTATAGGTGTTAATACCATTTTTGGCCGACATTGTGTAATGGATTTAATTTGTACCAGCACAGATCTAGGGCCTGATCCTGTAGTTTTATTCAGGGTGAATGTTAATTTGTTAAAAAATAGCTTTAAAAAATTTGACTGAAATTGTCAGGGGGACAAACCTCATCCCCCATGTTGTCAGACATTGACAAGTTTACTTTTTAATTCTTAAAAAAAATACATTGACATTTGACCTTGGCACTGTATATTTTTAATGTTGTGATAGGACCTTACAATTTACATAGACAGAAACATAAAAAATTGCTACTAGGAAGCAAGGAAGAAGTGTTTTATTGGAAGGTGAATATTAGGGGTAAAGTAGTAAACATATCTTAAGATAAATATTCAGACATATGTTATTCCACAGAAATGCTCAGTTAGCAGTCTGGATATGGAAGAAGTGTGTCCCAGAGGGTGCAGGATCACTCAGAAGTTAGGTCACTAGCCAATGTATTTATCTGTCATTGTCACTTCCATTTGTTTTACAAAGATCTAAAAGGCGACATATCCAAAATGTTTAGTCTGCATTTCTTGGCACTGGCCAAATAATGAAGCTGGCAAGTTGTGTTGTGTTGCTTACAACATTCACTGTGATATATACCAGCTAGAGAGACACTGTTACTTAGTAACTGGGCTGCTGGCATTCCCATACAGCTGATGCCTGTACAGCTAAATGTAGTTCAGTGAAGCTTAAGGAAGTACAAGTTATACCCACACTTCAGAACAGGAAACTTATTTTAACGTCTATGTTGGTTATAATGTTCAATGGTCATGATTTCAAAACCTGTGTTACACACTGGAGAATAACAATTAATATGTTAATTTCTAGTAATTTTATTGGATGTTTGAAATTTGGTATGAGAGGACTTTATAGGAAAAAATCCCATTTTAAAAAATATCAAAAGTAAAAATTCACAGTAAATGGAAAAGATGGAGGGAAAATATTTCATTTAGAACATCTGAGATCATTTAAACATCTTAGTGATCAAAATCACTTTGAAAATTTAGAATCTGGGAAAAATTACAAAAATGGGACACTGACAATATCTCTGGAGTGATCAATGGACGTGTGAGGTATAATACAAATTGTTTTTCCTGACGCGAAATTATTACTTTATTGCATTTGTTGTGTTCCTGCCATCTTTTTTCTCATTCTTGCTTTTTTCCTATTTCTCGCTGTTCGTTTTGTTTGATGTTGTTCAGTGGTTGGTTTCAAGGTTTCTTTGAACTAGTTTATGGTATTTTTAAGGGGATGTTCATGGTTTGTACTCAGTTTTTGTGACTGCAGCAAGTCTTAAGGCAAACACTTTGACTTAAAGGGCCATGGAGAGATTAAAACTGTGTAATAACAGCTATTGTGATACCTTGTCTAAAAGAAAGGAGTAAATTTTAGGATTTCATGAGGTCAGTTCTCATTATTACCTGGAATGACTTGCTATGGCATTTCCTTATGTAGCAAGAGACTCAGGGGAACTGGAGTTAAAGGGAGACTGAGACTGGAGGGCATGAGAAGAGAGTTGTGTGTGTGGAAGAGAGTGGGGGATGAGTGAGCTGGGGTGAGAAGAGGGAATCAGATAATAGTGAGGCACTTGGGCAGACAGACAAGGTGAGATCAAGGAGAGCTGATTGAAATGGAGAGTTGAAGGAGTCAGTATGGGGGTTATAAAAGGTGATTTGGGGAAGGAGAGACCTGAGCTAGGATGAGCTGGCAGTGGGGAGGCAAAGGATGGGAGGAGAACAGGAGAATTTAAGAGGGGAAAGGAGGGAATATGGCAGGGACTCAGACAAATGGGGATCTTGGATAGGGTAGAGTAGAGGGGGCCAGTATGTGACAGAACTATGTTTGGAGAGATGGGGGGGGTCAGAGGGAACTTGGAGGGGCAAATAGACAGGAAATATCTAGGAGAGAGGGAAGCCTGGGGGATTTGGGGAGAGATAATTAGGCTTGGAGGGGAGGGCAGCTATAGAAGGAGGGCTGAATTTTCTCCTATAGAATGGACACTAGTTTCTTCCCCAAACCCTGTGTGAGCTGTGTGAGACACAGGGCTATCTGGATGGGGACACTGTATCTTCCTAATGCGTCTGGGGCTTCCCCTATTTGTTGGCTCCCAGCAGTTAGCTACCTGTGCTTCCCCTGGGTACTGTTGGGATCCTCTGCCCCAAAAGGGGATTTCCTCTGTGTGGAGGAGGCTATAGAGTAGGTAACGCACCCTCAGCATCTCACAGGTTGTCAGGATTACCATGCACCACCAGTGGGGGGCTCATTTTAATTATATTAGATCCTCATATACTTCTCTCAGTTGATTCAGGGTGAGGAAATGCAACTTGCTAGGATGCTTTCCAAGGGCTAGACTGAATTAAGTTAGTGTTCTCCTTTAAATAGACATGCAGTCGTCCTATAGTACCCAAGTCAATTATACACTACCCCCAGCCATAACACTGGGTATCACACCTTCTCTTATTATCCACCTTGCAAAGGAAATGAGTTTACACCTCCTGCTATGGATGCAAAGCCAGGAAAATGAGATGTCACGCTTCTGCTGCCTTGAGCCATTCTGAGGAGATGTGATTTCTCATTTTAGCAGTCCAGCCTTAGAAAAAGCAAGACAGCAACTGTGTGGCTGCTAGATTGGTGAGAAGGCTATAACATGACAGGAAAGACAACCAGCTTTCCTCATTAGTGTTTTCTGCACTCTCCCAACAACACATCTTCTCATTAATTTAACTATATTTTAACTAGTGGTCAAGGATGTGAGTGCCTGGTGTGTATTACTGCACATCTACTATGGATGCCTCCAAATTCCAGCCCCAAATGTAAAGAGATCAATGATGCTAATTCCACACACATGTATAGAATTCCACAAGCTTGGACATTTCACATGTACTTCTGTGCATCTCATTCATAAATTCTCTGGTTGATTGACCATTTGAGTTAGAGGAACTCATTATCAAGTGTACTGTGGTGGCTGCCACTGTTCTGGCCAGAGTCATAGGAGAAGATTGTGTCAATTAAATTAATACCTAATGAAGCACAGTGTAGTCCAAGTGAGAGCTGAGAGCCTGTGAAAATCTATTGTGCAACATCAGTGACAGCCACTTCATTCCCCTATCTTCTTTACCATCACTGGAAAGACCTGTTACAAGACCAAGAAGAGCTGCTGTACAAATAAGAATTTAAACATCACAGAACGTTAGAAGACTGGTCTCCACCCTTTCACTGTTGGAGGTTTGGTTTTAATTTTGGAGTATCACAGATTTTATTTCATTTCAGGTTTTTACAGCGGCAAGTGAAGTTTCCACAGCTTGTGAAGTTCCCTATTCAAAGATAATCAGCTATTGAATAACTTGTCCAGGATACAAGAATTATAGGAAATAATATACTTCACCACATCTACACTAGTGACACTATATGTCCAGGCATGTGATTGTACCATAACTCCCTATACCTAAGCCTCAGAAGCATGTGACTGAACGTGAGTAAAGGGTGAGTAAACTAGGATGCCTGAGGGATATGTGTAAGTACATGCCTTAGGCTGTGGCACAGCCCACTACCCCTGTTAATCTGCAGGGTGGAGGTGGGGTAAGAGGTATGTACCAGGTCTCATGTTTCAATAGTCCTCCACCCCCATTCCCACACTGAACCCTTTCCAGTAACCCTTACACAATCTGTAAAGGTCCCTGTCCCTGTTTTCACCATTAGTAGTATGCTATGCTGCCCACATCAGAACAGCTTTCTGCTGCACTCTTTACAGCTCAGTACAGCTGACAATGAATCTGCTCTGAAAGCAGCTGCCTGGCCTGTCTATCACACCTGGGTGCTGATAAATGTATGGCTGGAGTACATTGTCCTCCATGATTTCTCCTGGTGTGGCAGGAACATTTACCTCCAACAGGAAATTTCACAGAGGCTAGAGTAGGCAGACATTCAGTGGACTCTGCCCAGAGCTGCAAAAGCATAAAGCACTTGAGACTCCTGTACAGGTGCTCAAAAGATTCCAACAGTTTCTTAAGGAGTGGGTGTCGAAGGTTGCCCTTCTACAAACAGCTAGCCCAGGTGCAGTCAAGGGTTCCCATTGAGAGCCTGAAGTGGCTCATGATACCCTCCTCAACCCCTGCAGCCTCATTGTCCAATGGGATGCTGATGAGGGTCAGGATGAGGAGTCAGATGGGACCATCGAGGATGCTCCAAAAGACCAGGGGTTCAGGAGTGTGTGATTCTGCACCTTTACCCAGAAGAGCTGGGTGAAGAACATTTCTCCCAATGAGCCTGAGGAAGAGTTGGAGCCTTAGCAGGAACCTGATCCTGAGGCTGGTAAGAGACAGTGTACTCCCACCCTCCCCACCAATATCCCCCTCTTGTTCTGGTGCTAAATTCTGATTTTTAAGAACAAGCGTTTGAGGACTGTACATTGACTTTTTTCTTTCCAGGTGAATAGGCCGTGCATGGCTATATCTCTGAGTTCAAATGGCTAGTGCAGAAGCCATGGCATTGTCCCATTCCCTGACCACCTCCAACTTTTGCCCTTTCATCAAGCCCCTGATCCACTCCCTGCAAAAGAGTCCCCAAGCAAGACACACAGTTATAAATGAGTGATTTCATTGATTCTTCTTAAACCATGATTATGCATTTTGGTAAAGCTAGGTCTTAAAACAGATTATTAATGAAAAAATCATTGTGCTTCTGTGTCTGTGCATTTCTTACCCAGCAGTCAGGCAGCGATGGCCCAGGGGGACACAGACGAGGGGAAGAAAGATCCTGATTGGGAATCAGGCAGTTGTAGAAACCTTATAGTTGTCTGACTAAAGTCAGTAACAACTGTCTTATTTTGGTCCCTTTGAAGATTACAGTTTCATTGCTTCTCCCATCTTCCCTAATCTTAGTGCTCCCGTACAAATGTGAGCCACACAGAATTGGAGAGTAGGAGATGTTGGAGGTGGAAGAGAGTTAGGTCTGGGAAGGGGAAAGGAATTGAACACAGCTGTAGAATACTTGGGTTGTCTGAGGAAAAGTTTGGCACAGCACTCCTTTCACTCTTGGAAGATTGCAACATTTTTACCATCCCTATCCTTGGTGTCTTGGCCTATCCTTGCACAGTCACGCTCCACATGCTAGCAGAAATGGGTGTGGGAGAAAGGTCTGGACTGGTGATTGTGTGGTGTCCCTTTGTAGTAGAGATGTGAGGGGCGTCTGGTGCTGATATGAAACTTCAGGAAACCAAGGACATTGTGGAATGACTCTTTCTCTGTCAATCTTACCATTGCTAGGCAGGAAAAGGGGCAGGATTTTCTGGTGATGGTGGGATGTGTGGTGTTCACAGTTCGCATCTCCCTTTGCATGTTAAGAGTGGCTGCATAACCTCACCCCCTTGCCAGCAAATCTTGAGTCCACTTGGGATAGAAACACTCTGCTTAATCCTCAGATAGTATGGAGCGCTCAGCAGGTGCGGATGATACAAATGGCATTTGCCACATTGGTATCTAGACAGATGTGTAGGCAGCACCAACAAGCTTTCAGCCTACCAATCGACCATTCCATGACCATTCTGCAGCTACTGAGCTTGTGACTGTATTCCTTTTCTACATTGTCACTGATGTCAGGTTACAGGTTCATGAGCCAAGTTAGGATCGGGTATGCACATCCTCTAAAATAACAGCACAGGCATGCTGTTCAGAACATCTCTTCTGGGGAATAAAGTTCCCTTCTTCCCCCTTAAAACACAATCCTGTTCTTGTTAGTACCTTGGTCATGAATCTTTCCAGTGTTTCCCACATTTGTATTCATGAGTTGGCCTCTGTGATCCATTTAAGCCTTGCAGAACAAGTGAATAATAACCTTTGGGTTCAAATACTCACCTGCCCCTTCTGGTGGGCAGGTATTGGGATATGGGTGCCACTAATGGCCTCTGCACAGTTTGGATACCCCATGCACTCAAATCCAACTATTATTTCTGGAACTTTGCCTATGGCAACTACTCACAACAAAATCACACTGTTAATCTTCTTACAAACCTGCACAACCACAACCCAAAGAGAGGACTTTCCAACTCCAAAATCGTTTGCAATGGACCTATAGCTGTCTGGTGTTGCCAGCTTCTACAGGGCAATAGAAACCCACTTCTGAATTGGTGTGGCTTCCCTGAATCTAGTATTATGGGGCTGGAGGTTTGGTACAAGCTCCTCACACAGCTACATGAATGTTTGTTTCCTCATTTAAAAGTTCTAAAGACACTGCTGGTCATCCCAGATTTCCAAAGATGTGATCCACCACAGCATGCTGGTTCTTCTGAACCAGAAACTACAGTCCTTCCGAAGTCATACCATGGCAATATCAGCATACACCATACCTGTACCATGTGTTCTGAATGATTTGTCATCAACCATATTTGGGTTGTCAAAAGAAACTGTAGTATTGCTGCTGTTTATTTTATGTTTTTTGTTAATATATAAGGAATGAGACCAGGACTAGCCTTGCATTTTGATTCTGGAAAATTTAAAAACAAAACAAAACAAAAACCCCAAACGATAAGCAAAATATTAGCTCTTAGAAACAGAGGTCAAAACTGGGACCAGTTATCTGAGCCAGCGCAAACTTTATGTGGATTGGAAAAACAGAACTTGGGAGAGGAAACTAAGCCCCACAGAATGGGCTTGATTCGTCTCTTCCAGTTTTACAGTAGGGTAACTCCATTGACTTTAATAGACTTATTCCTGATTCACACCAGAATAGGTAAGAGGAGAATGGTTAAAGATTTAGTGTACTAGCTGGGGACTTATGAGACTGGTTCAATTTATCACTTCACGAGAGACTTTCTGTGTAACCTTGGGCAAATCACTTACTCCGTCTGTGCCTCAGTTCCCCACATCTAAAATCGGAATATTAGAATATCTCTACCTGACAGAAAAAATCCATTAATGGTTGTGAGGTGCTCATATACTATGTTAATTTGGTGGGGGAGAGAGAGGGACATAAGTACCTTTATAATCAGACCTGATTTAGTTTTGTTAAAACCAAACTCTCAACTGCCCCTGGCTTGTCCATTTTTATTCACAATGTAGTACAGAGACAACCCTATCTATGTTGTTTTCTATAGGTCCAAGTCAGTCTAGCTACTCATGCCAGACCCTGCATTAAAGCTGACTATGCTATTAAGTAATTAGAAGCAGAGGGCTTCTTCTAAAGTAACAGTAGAACCTCCGAGTTAGGAACACCACAGTTATGAACTGACCGGTCAACCACACCACATTTGGAACTGGAAGTACGCAATCAGGCAGCAGAAACAAAAAAAAGCAAAACTGTACAGTATAGTGCTGTGTTAAACATAAACTACTAAAAAATAAAGGGAGTTTTATTAAAAGATTTGACAAGATAAGGAAACTATTTTGTGCTTGTTTCATTTAAAGTAAGATGGTTAAAAGCAGCATTTTTCTTCTGCATAGTAAAGTTTCAAAGCTGTATTAAATCAATGTTCAGTTGTAAACTTTTGAAAGAAAAACCATTTTTTTTTCAGGATTACAAACATTTCAGAGTTATGAACAACCTCCATTCCCAAAGTGTTGGTAACTCTGATGGTTCTACTGTATATGCAACCAAAGTCCGCGTTAATTTTGCATGTAGTATACTAGAAAGCTATTGTGACACACAGGATCTGAAAAAGACAGGTTTGCCTGATATCAGTGGTTGTAAAAACTGCCATGTTATCAGCTTATTGCTGAGACTCTTTCATGGTTAACATGGCAGGTTTATCTAAGGTGGTTATTGCAACTAAACAGGAAACCATGGTGATCACAGACAGCACTGAGGTCATCTACGCGCAATTACTGTCTAGAAACTTCCCCTGCTGTAGGCTAGAATCTTTCATCTGAGAAACAGCAGAGATATTGAACAAATTAAAGGCTCCCCAGGCCATATTGTACTGAATATCCTATATTGAACATGCTGTATTGAAAGCCCAAGAGCCACTGCAGGAAAGACCCTGCAGAAAGCAACAGGAAGGTATTTGAATATCCTTATTGGTATCTGGGTTGCAGGGTTAGTTCAGGTTCTGCAGTAAAAATTCCCTTTTTTCTGTGCTTAGCGTCAGGCCTCTCCCATGTTGGAAGCATATTTAAAAGCAAAACAAGTTACTTCCTGTTGTGTTTCCTTGATAAATGTAATGCAACTGGTTGGACCCACGTGCATTCTGGGATCTATACATTATTAGGTGGCCTGCTGCTTGTAGTCTGTTAAGTCACAGCATTTATTGTATGTGTTTTGTACATAGCACTATTCAGCATTTACACTTGTTGATCTAATTAAGTCATTTCTCTAAAATAGAGGAACAACGCTTATGGAAAGGGGAACAACCTCTAATTTTTTTTTTAAATGTTCAGCAGTCACAAATCATGACCTGATTTAACGCACACATGCACACACACCCCTCTGTCCCCTAAAAAATACCTAGCTGATTTTGTCTGTTTCTGCCATAGAGTGGAGGACTCCAGATGTGCAGTGGCATAATATCTGGTTGCGCCCCCCACCCTCCCCAGTCCATCTTCTTCTGCCCCCCGATCTCTCTTGCCTTTAGTCCTCTGCATGCTGCTGTGAGGATTATCAGAGTGGAGTAGGGTTCTGTGCTATTTGTCAATACAGAACTGCTGCCTGGTTTCCCAAATTTTGCTCTCCATCATTGCTCAGTGAAATGGCACTAGTTCTGCTTTCAGAGGCCTCTCCATGGCCATAAGAGCAGGAATTGCTTTGTAAAGTCTGCTTTGCATGTATGAGCTGCACGTTATATTGGAGCAACATAGGCACTAAGGTGTGAAAATGTGGCCTTTATGATGCTTTTAATCTGCTTTTATGGCTTACATGCTTGCAGTTTATTTTTTAAAGTGTTTGCTAGCTGGGTGGGCTTTCTCTTATTTACTCAGCTGCAGACATAATGCCCACCCATTTTGGCATACAGAGCACAAAGTAATACAAGAATGAGAATACTGACAACAATTATAACTCTTAGTAGTCTATGGGACAAATTTATCCCTGGTGTAAAGTTGCATGAGCTAATCATTACACCAGGGAGGAGTCTGTCTGGTATTAGTCACTTAAATAGAAGCAGCCTCTCTGAAGTTTCCACTGCTGAATGTGTCTTTTGTGAAGCAAATAGTGAGAGCAGGATCCTGCAGGTTTAAAAATGGAATAAAATGTGAGAGTCTTCTGGCCTTGGGGAAGATTTCTTTATGTAAGGGGATCTACAGTGTAAAATAACTATTAATTAGTTGGGGGCTTTCAGACCTGACCTTTAACATTAATCCATTCTGAGAGAAGCAGCTATAGAAATATGGTCATAGTGAGACTGACATCCAGGAATCACTTGCTCTTAGAGGGTGCCTCATCTGCAAAACCTTTTCACAAACCTGAGTACTTGCTCTGAGGTGGTACTTGTTCTTTTCTTTTTTTAACTTTACCCGGTTTGTTGTTTAAGTTTCCTTGTGTCTGTCCTGGGAACGGTTCTGTATGCTGGTATCCAGTTCCAGTCTGCATGGATGGAAGCAGAATGAAAGAGTAAGTACTGGTAGAATCTGGAAGCTGATTTTGATAGGGTCTTAAGAAATTTTATCAGAGCCTGAGTTTAAGTGCTAACCTGCTTATGGTCTGCATTTGCTGGATCACCATCTGTGATTGTTAGCGTGCTAAGGTTATTCTAAAACATTTAAAGAAATACAGTATCTTGAATTGTGGGAGAGAACATGGACAAAAGAACTGAAGCTTCTAGTTGTACATTTTTCAGGCAAGTAGGTTACTCTGGTCCGAACTATATGTAATTGAAACCTGCTGTAGATAAAGAATGATGATTATAAATTCCTTGAGGCAGGAACCATAGCTCACTCTCATTCTATAGAACATAGAGCACCTTGTCAGCACTTGGTAAGGGCCTGATTCTGGGAGGTGAAGAAGGTCTCCCTCATTTTCCACTGTCCTTAGTGGGAGTTGGTTGCTAAGCACATCTCAGCAGCTGGCTCTAAAAAATAATTAGTAACCTCTTAATTTATCTTTTGTCCTGTATTAATCTTCTCTGCATTTTCTCATCCAGTTGACCCATGTCTGCAAACTTCAATGACTAATGGAAATATCAAATACTTTGCATGAAACAATGAAGCTTCAGAATTTAAGGATAGCAGACTCTATGTGCATCTCTGAAGGCTGTATTTTTTTTAGAGCAGTAACTTGATTTTTCTGTCTCTTGTTTTCATACTTCACATAGTAGCAGGAAGTTGTGTGTAATGCATCAAGGTTTCAGTGCCCTGCCATTATTTTTATAATAGCTTTGCCTTTATTCTAGACATACTGTCTGGCTGAACATTGAACAATACATGTAAAGTAGGCGTATTTATAATTAACTTTTGGGATATTTACTTTTAAATCCTGAGGACTAAATTCTGTTCTCATTTACACTGGTGTAAATCCAGGCAAGTTACTCTGGATTTATATAGGTGTAATTGAGAGGAAAATGTGACCCCATGTCTGTTATCCTATTTGCTTATCTAACACAACATATTAAAAAGAAAGTGGTGTTTGTCTGGCAAAACTGGGTCATTTGATTTTCTTCGGTTGAAAACTGAATGTCGTTACATCACCTCTCGTGTTGTGGTATTAGCTGCTTTTAGCATCCTTGCATAAAGTATCCAACAGTCTAGAGACTGAACGCAGGAGCCCAATAGAAGGTAAAAAGTAAGCATCATGTTCAGTATTTACAAATGTTAATAAACAGAGAATGGAAAAGCTGGCGGATCTGATCATCATAATTATATTCTTAATAAAAATACTGCAGTAAGGTGTCATTTTACGCTACCCTTCTGTATTTAGATCTGCTAATGGAAGGTTGCAGGCTGAACATTGCTCGTTCCAGTCTCTCTGCCAAATTTCCTAACGGATTTTCTTTGTTGTGCAAACTTGCCCAGTTGGCTTGACTCTTACATGCTTCACATGCTTTTGGTGCCACATTAAGTAATATAATCTCTTCATAGAATACAGAATAACAATACTATTGTTTGTACCATCTCAAAATCAATGCATTTTAATTTTCACTGTGTATCATTTGTGATGCTATAAAACACACCTTGACACGAATAAAAACCTTGTCCTAACTTGTGTGGATGCAGGGAGCTTTTTCTCTCTCCTCCGTGCTGCACCTGTGCAAGAATAAAGCATGATGCATTTGTCCCAGACATATGGGAAGAAATACAAGATTCAAGGGATGTAGTTTAACTGTGAGGCAACTTTATTAACTTAACTCCTCTGGGAACTACCCAACATAACTCATACGGTGCAGGTTATCATTCCTTCCTTAGTCATTTCTACTTGGTAGAGGTCTGCCATCACCCTCTTCTGTCCCTCCCCCCCACGTCTCCACAGCTAGTTCCCAGCTCATTTCTGGGATCCAACTGCCCTCTCCTAATATGAGAGTTAAGGGGCTGGAAAAGGGTTTTGTCTCCTCACTGTACCAGACGTTAGGAGCTCCAACTACTTTCCCCCAATTTCTTTAGGGGATGCCTTCTTCTAAATCCACTTCCAGTTCTGTCAGGAGACTGGATCCCCTACCAAACGAGAACGTGCACTGAACACCTTTAAAGTTGTGAGAGTTACAATCTACAATCACTTCCCTCAGACCTTGGAGGGGGCCATGTTCCACCTTTTGGCTCCTGAGTGCACAGTATTGTCTGGCAGCAGACATTGGGGGTGGGGAAGTGTTAATCCTCATTTGAGCAGATGTAAGGAATGCAGCTCCCTAGGCTTCCACTGTCCTGCCCTGTCCAGGCAGAATAGCTTCAGAGCCCTTCTCTTGGTGGCTAATGCTCCTGTCAGAGGACTAAGGACTGGATTTTGCCCAGATTGCAAAAATATGCACCTGGGTACTGGTTTGGGTTTTGATGCTTCTGAAATTTGGGGATGTTTAGGTTCTGAGCTTTTAGTTTAACGCCACCTTTAATAATAGTAATAACAATAATATATAATAATAGATACTAAATCCTGGGATCTCCAAAAGCTTTGTAAACAATCCAGTGAGATAGGAAGGTATTAATAATCCAGTTTTACAGATGAGAAAAATGAGGCACAGAGATTAAGTAGAGTCATATAGGAAGTCCAATAGATCTAGTAAAACAGCCCATATTTCCTGACCTTTAGGATGTGTGATTTAGTCAGGAGTAGGCTATATGGGTCACAAACTAAGATGCTATACTGTAAATACTGCACAGTAGATATGCTCCCACCCCAAGAGCTGATATTGCAGCATCCAAAGCTCTAAGCAGATTCCTACATTTGCAGGTCTTCTCTGTCCCCTTAATCGGAACGTTTAAATGACCTGCGTTCTGGCATAGCTCAGCACAATTGAAAATTGTGGCTGAGCAGAATTGTAACTAGCAAGGTCAGAATACAGACCATTTGCAAGACAGACAGTGATTTTTTTCAGCATATTAAGCATCATGGGCCAGTCCATCCCCTGGTTTTAGCCACATGACAATTGTTCCCTCATCCAATAGTTCTTTGTCTTTGTCTTCACTGACGCAAATGTGTTTTTTTTTTTTTAATACAGTGAGACAAATAATGTGCAATAGTTACCTCACTGGAAAATCCTAAATAGAGATTGTAGATTTTGCCATTAGATAGCTAGGCAATATCCACCACCTGTGATTGACTTCACCTGCTCTACCCTGTGTAAAAAGTACCATACCTTGTCTCCAATATGTTTTGACACCAGGACAGCTAATGCTCATTAGTTATCCCACAATAAAACAAACCTTTTTAGTCAGTGGAGACATAGCCTGTGCTGATTTTAAAAAGCTGCCTTAAGTGACACTCACGCATTTCCACTGGAGTCACTGACCCTAAGTGAAGGACTGTCACTTTGTATATCAGGATCCTACTTTACTCTTTCCCAAGGTCATCTTAGGTATCTAGTTTCTTACAATGCACTCATCAAAGCAGAACTAATTGCTTGTAAAGGGCTAGAACTATTAGTTACTATCATTTGTTGCATTAACGGGGGAAATGAAGCCGCAGCACATAAGAGAACTGCAAGTAGATTTCAGTCATTACTTCTGCGGAACTTTTCTTCTCAAGTCTTCTAAAGTCCTTTTTTCTTTATATGAAAATGTGGTGGTGGTCTTATTTATCATTTATATGATAGTAATGTGCATAGGCTCCATTAGGATCATTGGGCCGGGTACTGCCCAAAAACATGGGAAGAGATGGCCCCTGCTCCAAAGAACTTATCTAAAATCTTACTAAATTCTTACTAAGACAGAATAAAGGGACAGTCATTTACTTGGGACCAAATACTGGAGAAGGATCAGTAATTACATTTGGGCTTAGTTTGTATGCATATTGGCTTAAATGGACTTTTCAGTTTTGGGGGAAATGTTTAAACGAGCCTTTACAGGCCACCAGCTTCGTGTGCACAAAATTGCTTGATACACATGGCCGTGCTTTGTGTGCACAATGCACTTGAAATAGTTTAACATCTGTGTGTTAATTTGCACCCATAAAATCCTTTGTCCGCAAGAGATTTTGCAGGTACAAATACCCTATTGAACCATGTATACAGGTGTGTGTACCTGTGTGAGGAATTCTGCAAGTGCATACATGGAGGCTGACAGTTTACCCTTATCTCCTCAGTGCTTATGACACTGTCACCTTCTGAAGTCTGAGAGCAAAATGTTCCCATGTACTGATACAATCATACTGAAGTGAATATCGTATTAGTATCTGTCACTGAACATGGGAATGACAGCTGAAACCAAAATTGCACTTCTTAAATATAAGAGCAACAAGTTAAATTGAGCAAAAATAAGAGGGCCAAATAATACTGACAAAAATATACAGAGAAGACTCTTGATTGCCTTTAAGTGATTTGGCCATCATCTTCTGCTGAGTTTGTTTCCATTGCTTACAGTAGTTCTTATCGGTGATTCAGGAAATGAGCTGCAAGGATTCAGATAGAACCTAGTACTACAGATAAGGAAGTGAAATGATTGAAATGCCTGCTATAGTGCCAGATAAGATGAAATGCTTAGTTTATCACACATGCAGAATTCTAGTAAGATCCAACAAGGCTTTGCTTAATTCAGTTAAAGCCTTTGGGCTTCCTGGGCGACTGCCATACAAGCTAAAACAAATGGGAACTTTATATCAGGAATCTTCACTGCACAGACCCCTTCGTTTAAGCATGGGAGGATTTTGTGTGTCTGATTACATAAAAAGATTCACGGTAAGAGACTAAAAATTTTTAGATCTATTTCCGAAGTAACATTAGTCACCACAGAGACTGTCGTTTTCTGTGTTCTTGTAATGTACTGTGTAGGTGTGACATTGTCTTGCAAATACTGTAGTCCTTTTCTTGTGCAAAACTCTCACTGAAGTCAATGGGAATAGTGTCTGAGGTGAGGAAATAAGCCTATATTTTGCAAGGTTCTAAGTAACAAACGTATATATCAGTATGCTGAGCAACCCTGAAATTACATGGATGTGCCTTGTTTGTATTATTACAGCTATTTGCTTTAGAATGGATGTCATAACTTCTGAGATTTTAGTATAAAGAAGTTGCTCATAAAAAACTAAATACTTTTGCAAAAAAATCACAAGAGCCTGACATAATCACTGTGAGGAAAAGGATAAATTAATCAAAGACTTGGTAGGCAACACAACGGTATTTTTTTCTAAATATTAGCTAAATACTCCTAAATGAACACAATCTTGTCAGTAACAGTGAATGGGCCTGGCGCCCTATTTCAGCTGATGTCAAAGAAGGATTTTACCATTGACTTAAATAAGGGCACATTCAGGCTCTTATTGGGTCAATTTTACAAGTAGTCAAATTGTGTCTGCTTATTTGGCCTGCTGTTAAAAGGACATAGTGAACTTGAACATTACATTCTTAATGTCTGCAAAATGTGTACCTTCTATTATCACTTACACTGTGGTTACACCTAAAGGCTCTAACTGAGATCAGGGCCTCATTGTGTTAGATGCAGTACAAATGCTATAGTAAGAGAGAGCCCCTGCCCCAAACAGCTTACAATCGATATAGACAAGGCAGATCAAGGATGGGAGGAGAAACATGCACAGAGGTGTGAAATGACTTGCCCAGGCTCATACAGCAGGTTGAACTAAGAGTGGAACTCAGGTTTCCTGACTCTGTTTCAGTTCAGTAACCTTGCCTTTGGACTGTGCTGCTTCTCAGTACTATCTATAACTTACATAGTTATAAGTAACACTTAAATTGTTATAGTGGAAGGAAAGAAGTAGAGAGACAATATTTTACTGTGTTTTCAGGGTGGTTGTTTTTTTTTTTTTTAAACTTTACAGGTTTGACCGCACTTAGTGAAACTGACTATATCCAATCTCCCTACATAGTTGGTCAGTTTCTCTCTGGTGAAAATATCCTTAACATCAGAATGGAACTTAAACAAAAAACCCACCCCATCTACATACACACACTTTTTTAAAGGATTTTTTTTTTTTTAAATTGCCAGACATGCTATCTACATTACAGTCGAACAGAACCTAGAATTGTTTTGGACATTCTTTCAGACTGTTTGGAAGAAGTAATCCATTTATTTTGCCCAAATAGCTTCCTACAAGAGGCATTTCAAAGAAATTTATCTCATTTAACTATTTAAGAAGGTGCCATGACATTTGAGATAATACCCTGATCTAAGTATGGGAAATATTGCAAATAGCATAAATAATGGTTAATATAAAAGGTCAAATCCTGCGCCTTTTGAAATCAATGCCAAAACTTCCATTGACAGCAGTGGAGTCGAGTTTTCACTGCAAGATTTTAAGAGAATCCACTGTGCACAGTAAATAATGTAATGCTTTTAATGTAGCCAGAAATATTGTGAAACATCAATAATCAAAGAATGACCAAGGGATTAAATGCTCTTGATCACTAAAGGGCCAGCAGAGTTACACCAGTATAACTAAAAGCTGAATTTGGCCCTTTATTTTAATGACAGATGCCACCCAAATGCTTTTTTATGAGGCATGACTAATGCTATCTTTAAGTTGCCCATGGTAAAATTAGACAGAATTTTTTGTTAATATTCTTGTTTTAATTTCTCTCTCAGTAAAATACATGTTTAACAATGACATTACATTCAACATAAAATGTAGCACGCAGTGTTTCTCAAATGACTTCTATCGAAAAGAATGCAATTAAATTAAGCTAGATTTCTAAGGAATGAATTTGTATGTTTCTGAAGTTAATATGTAATGCAAAATATTTTAGCGAGGGCTAGTATAATCTAGCTTTTTATGCGTTGAAAGAAATTGCACTTTGGGTTGTACTGAGTAAAAATTAAATTCCAGACCGGCAATTATGTGCTCCCCAGGGGCTTTTGTGGCTTCACCTTTTGTTGCTTAGAGGCAGTTGTGTAGTGGCTAGAGCACTGGACTGGAACTTGAGACCTGCGTTCTACACCTACCGGTGGTGCTGGCCTGTTGGGTGACGTTGAGCAAGTCACTTCACCCCTCTGTGCCTTAGTTTCTCCATCTGTAAAACTGGGATAACGATACTGACCTCTGTTGTAAAATTCTTTGCGTGCTATAGATGAAAAGTGCTATGTAAGAGTTAGGTATTGTCATTATTATTGGCTTTTATGAGTCCTAAACTGAACCAAGAATGAGTTCTTGTCTGTGGAAGCATTTGGCTAAATTCAGGTCCACCGGAAACCTAAAGTCATACCATCCCCTACATTGATCCATTTAAGGTTTTTTCACATCTGAATTCATGAGATGCTATAAAGTGATCTTGGCACATGGGGGAAGGTTAATAGACTTCATCATTACCACACATCAAACTTAATCGGAATCACGCAATATCCACCTCTACCCTTGGATCTATGCACACTCCCTGGGCTTCCCCCAGCCTCTGCTGCTTCCCTAGGCTCACTCCCCCCTTTGCACCTGGCCCCTGCTGCCTCCCTTAGCTCCCTGCCCACTCCCCAACCCCTAGGGTTGCCAATGTATTTTGAAAATAAGGGACTGTTTTCTTAGAACCCTCAGTGCACCCCTCCTCCCAATATTATCATTATTTATTTATTAATAATATTAATTAATATTAATTAATATACCCACATTTTGTTTCTTGAACACAGGATCCCCCTTACCACAGCACTTTGGGGGGCTCCCATATTGCCCACCCGTAAGGTAGTTCCTGGGGCCTTTGCTTCAAACAAAATCCTATCTTGCACTCACAGCTCATCCCTTACCCAGTGGTAGGGGATACCTCCTGTGACATTTGTAAACTGGCCAACCCAGAAATACGAACTGTTGTTCAGCCAGTAGCACCCCATCCTAGCTGATGCTTTGTTGGGTTGCCTAGAGGTTCCCATTAGAGGTACAGAGGTACTTGTAGCATGTTGATAGGCTATATCTATGATATCTCTTCTTTGCAGGCTTGCCAAATTCTTCTTCAGTGGATCCACCAGTTGTTGGATTATGATCAAGTCCATGGCTTGAATTGCCTTGCTGCCCCGCGGTAGTTATTACTTCTATGTGTCATCTACTATAAACTCTGAATGATCATAGCTCTTGTTTCATGGGTTTCTTATCGATAGCCTGCATTTGCCAGCTGGCCTCAGAATGGTTTTATTTTCCATCACCAGGACTTTGTACATTTCTCTAGTCTATCAGTGTTTCTTGGATTACACTGGGGCTGACCACACAACTCAACTGGAATCTAATTGGTCATTGATCCAGTAGCATAGCTGCAAATGTGCCGTTGAATGACTGGCTGCCTTCTGTGGTGTATTTACACTGAGAGTCTTTGGATCTGCTAGAGTCACACTGCAAATATCCTCTTCTTAACTGGAAGTATCTATGTACTTTATCAATGCATGTATTGCTCCTTTTTCCTTCCTGATATAGATGCAGCACTTTAAAGTGGTTCTGTTTCCTACACTCCTTATACCATTGCTGGCATTTTCTTTACACCTCTCGTTGCTTTTCACAATATTTGCACTAGACTATGATACCTGCATTCTCAGTCAGTCTCTCTCTGTCCTGCTTCCTAAACTTGACTCTGTTCTTGTTCTGCCCTACTGGCTGTTATTGTTTTGAGCCTTTCCCTGGATGGTTTAGCTGCCCTTGCTATTTGGAGGCATTTCCCTAGGGTTAGATCTGTTTATCTCAATAATCTCCCCTCTAAACTATAACATGTTCCACTAACAACCATCTCTTGATACAGATTCAGTACTTGTTTCCATTGCTTTCATGCTTGTGCAAGTTTTTTATTTGGAAATCCAGCATTCCTGGTGGTCCTAGTCCCTCCGTGCTGTCTGTTGGCTCTGTTTCTAGGTGCTGATATGTTTGCCTGTTAATTTGTACACTCTCCCTTGCTGTGGTGCTTGCTAGACTGATCCCTGCCACCTTGTTTCATTTACCATGTTCTGGGTAATAACTCCATGTTTCTAAAACTAAACTAGCTTAGAGAACTGTTTACAGAGATGCTGCATTGATGCTATGTATGTATAGATTGATTTTCCATACTTTTCCCTTCTGCACCTTGTGCTCCTTCCTCCAGCTTCTATGCAGGCAGCAATAGAAGGTCACAGAAAGCAGTAATGTCAATTCCACCCACTCTGAGTGGTAGGTAGCATGTAGTTGCAATGCAGCAGGATGTGAAATAAGCCAATGTGGTTCTGGGTTACATATGTAGATAGACATCATATTAGTTCCTCCCCCATGACACTAATGAGACTACACTTGCTTAACTCACTTAAAATAAACTAAAACAAGTATTCAGGAATATATTAGCAGTTGGGTTATGACAATATGGTCTAGTGGGTTGAGTAGTGGTTAGGAACCAGGAATGTATGAGTTCTAATCCCAGCTCTGATAATGATGTTGTATATCCCTTCTGTGCCTACTTCTCCATCTGTAAAAACAATGCTGTTAATGCTCTCTGGTCTCAGGGATTGTGAGGCGTGAGTAGGGTATATAAAGTGTTTTGAAAATGTAAAGAACTGCACTAGTACTAAGAACTGTTGTAGGGTAGGGTTTTCTGTTTTCACTGATAATATTTATTTTTTAACCTCAGTAGGACAGTAACTTCAAACCGGAATAAAAAAAGGTTAAGGTATTCTGATACACATCAGCAGGGCTCTAATTCAAAGCTGTTCAAATTCACAGCCAAAGGTTTTTAGAGCATCTGCTTTAATAAGCAACACCAAAGCATTGCCTTCTTGCTGTTGCTATAGGAAGGCTTGGAGGCTGGTGTGTGTGTGATTTTTTTTCCTAAGCCACTCCAAAGATGACATCCTTTATTATGTTTTCTATGATTTTTTGTTTTTACTTGCCTAAAATGATTGTGAAATTAGCTCCAGAACTTTTTCTGATTTCTAGTAATGGATGCAGCATTTTAGATTTCAAAGAAGATACAGGGCCAGGCTTTTTAACCTTTGCCACTGGTGCCCACTGGCCTACAGTTTTTTTCTTTTTGCTGTGGAGAAGCTGGCAAAATCCACCAGTGTTCTGTATGTCTAGACTGCTGGGGCTGTCGGGATAGATGCAGTGGGATCAATTGAGTGGACTGAGTAGACCCGCTCAGTTGATCCTGATAGTGCTCTCAGGTCGACTCCAATAATCCACCTCCAAAAGGAATAAGGCTGTGTCGACCAGAGGGCACCTCCCGTTGATGCAGCGCAGAAGAGACATCATGATATGGCAACTAAAGTAAGTCAACAGGAGATACGCAAGCTAGACGTATACGATAGCTTGCATTTCTCCTGGCAGTGTAGACATACGTTACAGAGTTTGCGTATGTCCTGTTGACCGCCAGTGGCAGGGTAGACCAGGCCTCGACTCTTACTCCTAATCCTCTTTACAGTACTGCTTGTTACTCATCATGCACTATTGAGACTAAGCCCCAGATGATAAAGTATTCCTGTACTCCTGTCTGATCAAAATGCCGTGGAGATCTAAATCAGCAAATAAACATGCCACAAAACACAAAGATTTCATTACAGAAGAGATGACAAGTAAGAGACACTTTCTCTGCAATTTCAGTGCTATATATTCTGGTTATTAGTGAGAAGAGTAAAACTCATGCATGTCTTTATCAAAGACTCATGTTAAAATCAAAGGGCTATTAACACACAATGATACTGCTGTGTGCCTGATGGAAATGTGAGGAAGAGACAATTTGATACATGTTTGCTCAATTTATGATGTAATTTGGAATTAATCTCTATATTCCAATTAATCTATTGGTAAACTTTTCCAGAACCATGCACAGGCACTCCTAAGTCTAGTCCAATTATGAGAAATAACCATCTGAATATCCCAATCATTTTATCGGTGATATTGAGCACCTTATTAACCTAATGTGGTATGTGGTGTGGCCTTGGAATGGTGTGGTATTGGAGTTCACACTGTGAATTAGGAATTACATTTTCAAAACTGGGCACTAATTTTGGGAGCTTCCGTTTTTGGTGTACAGTTTAAGACATGCATTGAGTCTGATTTGGAAGTCAGTTGGGATGGTTGGTGTTCATTATCGCTGAAAAGCTCACCCTGTATTTCTCAAGTTATGTTCACAGAATGCATGGACATTTCTGAAAAATAAACTTACATTAAATTCTGCACCAAATTGGTCATAGAGATTTCTCCATGACTATTGATGGAAGAGGATCTGGTAGTGCTGTAGCAATTCCTTCTACCTTTGCCGAAAAAACAAATGGATGAGCAAGAAGAATAATCATGGAGGTGGTATATTCCCACAATGTGTCAACAGCTGTCTGTGTACGGATAAAGTCAGAGGAGTTTGGCAAACATTAGAAAGTTATAACATTGCTGCATGTTTTTTGCAATGATTTTGCTAACTGTATCAAGACACTGTTGAGGGTGGTAAAAATTTAGTTGGGTCAAAGCATTTTAAATGATCCATATCATCTCCAATAATGGAGATGAGTGGAACTCAGCAAACGCTAGACAAGAGAACTTATGAAAAGAAAGATTTGATTTGTAGGGTACATTTTCAGGGGTTCAAGGGTGGTACATTTTTATGGGCACTGGGAGGGTTAATGGCGGCAGAATGTGAGGCAGGAAAAAGATCTTTGACAGTTGGTTCTTGGATCCTGGGTGGTTCAAAAGAACTAATCATCCACAAAAAGATGAACAGAAGACTGTACAGGATGGACTATTGTGATTGAAAACATTCAGGAATGGAGATGCCACATAAAAAGATGATCCATGTCATTTGCTAGAAAACTTCCTTAGAGCAGCAACAATTCAAACATTTAAAAGAGCTTGATTTTAAAATTTCTGAATTCAAATGTGCACCTGAGATGAAATGCAAATACCTTGTTGTTTTCTCCAGATGAGAAGTTATAAAGCATAATACCAAATGCAATACAAAGCTAATGACTTCTAGCAGTTCAAGCAGTAAACTTGTTGCTGGCAGTTGGGATCTGATCCAAAGCCCATGGAAGCCTGTGAGAGTCTTTGCATTGACTTCCATGGGCTTTGAAGCAAAACCCAGATATCTGAGTGCTATTTTACTCTGAAAAGTGACCATCTAGAAATGACCACCTTCTTATTCAATAGACCTGCTCCCTGTGTATATCGAAAGGCCTTTAGTGACCAGCATTAGCTTTCACTTCTTTTTACTCTTGTAGGTCTTATTGCTAAGCCTACATATCTAATGGAATGAGCTGTATAGTATTTCTTCTTCTGCATCACCAGCTGCACTCTATAATGGCTTCAATCAGTTACACCAGTGCAAACTCACAAAGGCACAACAGGTCTTCACAGGGGTGACGGAGGTCTTAGGATAGCCAGCAGAACTCCAGTTAGTAGTAAGAAAGAAAAGAGCCCAGTTTACCTCCCAAATCCCAGACTAAATTTGTATGGCTGGCAGTTAAATTAGGTAGCTTTTTTATGTAAACAGACCACATCAGTGGAAAATAATAAACCAATGCCAACCTACCAATGCCATTTTTACATTCACTTTTCAGAGGAGAGCTACTTGAATGAAGATGTAACTGGAATGTGAAAACAATAGGGAACATAAATGTAGCCAACTGAAGAAGAACATTACATGCTGTCTTGAAATTTTTCAGTAAATATTAGTGCAGCTGTCTGGAAAAAAAAAGAAAAGGCTGAAAATGAAAGATACATTAATCCTCTGGCTTGTTGTTGATATCGGACTCCTGTGTGAGAACAAGCTCTAGGGCAAAGTCAGTGAATATGAACCAGGAACAGGTGTTCTGTTGGTTGGTCTGCCTTGTGAGAGGCAAAGTAACCTAGAGGAAAGCATTAGAATATATTTTTCAGTCATGCATGAAAAATGCTAAACACTGTTATCTGGAAATATCTTATCACCTCCTGTTGATTTTCATGTAATTGAGACATCAAAATTAATCTATTAAGGTAATCTGAACTTTCAGCTGCTCTTAAATGTACATTTATTTTAAAATATTGTTAATGATTCTGAGATCATATATGTACCTATCCAGGCCAGAACCTAATAGCGTTACACTTCAAGTTCATTTTTTTGGAAAGGAATAACAATGGCCAGAGCTGACGACAGTGTATTGTAAGTTACTAGATAAACTGCAGAGGTTGCAAGATGTTTTTCAAAGGCTTTAAAAAAAAGTTAATGTAAGAAAAAAAACATCAAGGATGTCTACTTTAGGGAATCTTAAGATTTCCTAATTTATTACAATAAATTAGATCTGTGAATTATGTTGAAGGATATTTTACCTAATAATAAAAGTCAGACATGCCTTTGCAACACTAGAGTCAAACTGGTGAAACAGAAACCTTGCTCTCTGAACCAAACTTCAAATATTTAACACCACTGTAAAGTCTGTTTTACTATAAGGCACTGAAACTTGGTGACGTATTGAGATCTTTTTACCTAAACTCCAGATTTTTATGAATAACTGCCTTAGATAAATTCTCAGTGACAGCTGGTCAATTGTGATTTTTTTCTGAAGAGCTTTGGAGGAGGAAACAAACTAGTGGGACAGGAAATTTATGTAACAAAAATGAAGATGACTAGGACACATGTGGAGGAGAGACCCTAATGATATGACAAGACAGGCACTGTACTGGAATCCCAAGGGTAAGAGGAGATGTGGTAGAGTAAGGACAATATGGCAATGCACAACAGAAATAGAACTAAAAGTTATTAAAATGACATAGGAAGAAGCTAAAACTGCAGCAGGAGATGCCAAAGATGGAAAGTGATGAAGGACTTGTGTTTCACATGGATTAGAAAGATATAAGTCGAGTAAGTCATACTTCACCTTATGTATAAGTGCATTACAAGACAGTTGAGTGTATCATACCAGGAAACCTCTGATGATTGGTAATGTCATAAAAGTCCTTTTACTGCTAAGCTGTTTTCAATCCAGCCCATGTCAGTACTGAATGAAAGTTAAAATCATCTGATGGCTGCTTGTTGGTCTCTGTTGGGGCTGAATCTCTACATCTCACCCCTCTCTGTTAGGGCTGAATCGTCCATCCCACCTCTCTCATTCCCTGTTGGGAGGCTTAGTTAGTATATGACCAAAGCCAAAATGGCGCAAGTTTTGATTTTCCTCCTAGAGAATAGAAATATCACTGATATCTTCAGACTTCAAGGTTTCTTTCAAATCTGGCTCTCCAGCATTCCAGTTTTATCTGTCAGCCACTACTAAGAAACTTTTTTTTGTCTTGGAAGTCTTTAGAAAGTACTGTAAAGGTTTTTTCAGTTCAGATTTTAATGGAGGGAGGGTAGTAGGCTACTTTGCAACATGGTAATATGTAAGTGAAAAGTATTTCTATTAGCAATAGACCCTCCAAATGGCAAAGTGCGTTTTTAATTAACTATAAATCTTTGATCGTAATTGCACTATCCTATGTTATCCAAAGATTGACATATAATGATTTACAATATAGAGAATCCAGTGATTTAATTTTATTTTAAAAAATGTGTTGAAAGGTTTTTGACTAAGTGGAAGTGAGTGCTTTCCTTGTTCAACTCACAGAAACTGCAAAATTCAGCACTGAATCAAATTCCTGAATAAAAAATATATGCTACTGTAATTCAAATTGAAATGAACAAAGGATTCCTACCCATGTCTGAACACATTATCCTTCCAAAGACAAAATAACCAGCCAAAGCCATTGGTCCAATTAATTTTCTTTTTCATAAACTTTTCATTCGGTTGGTGCATATAGTTTTTAAAAAAATAACTCCCAGAGCTGGATGTACTGTTACCTACTGGATCTACTGCGCATACAGTGATTGACTCAACTGAATTTAAAAGCTCTGGCATGACTGTCGTTTGAAACTTCTCACTATAGGCTAGAAATTCTAGGACACATTATGCATTTGCCCCCATGCTGCCCAGCTCCCCAATCAGCAGGAGACCGTAATTTGGCTGGCTGCACATGGGCACGCAGGGGATGGGAGCTAAGTAGCATTATTGTTAGCTAAAAGGGCATGTTTGGGTGAGACAAGACGGTGGCCATGTTTCACACTTCTATGCATGAGACAGCGTTGGCAGGGAGTGCATGTTACATGTTGCAAGACACCATCTACTGTGCTGCTTTCTGGCACCCCAGAAAGGTTTAAGCTTTCTGGTTAGTATAATGGGACAGATTCTATGCTGTGTTGCCTGAAGGCACAGCCTAGAGAGAGGAGGACAGATGTCACTTTTTGCCATGTTGGAGCTGTCTGGATTCTGCCTTTGCTGGCAGCCAGTGGCGCTTCCCCCCCCCACTGTAAATAGCCCTACGGGGTTCATCTAATTTTCCTGCCTATCCTAGGCTGCCTATATTCCGCAGCCCAAAATCCCCTGTAGTGCTGAGTATAATGGGCATGCACCTCCCTCCCCAGCCTGAAAAGGGTAGAGCATAGAGCCTCTTCCATTGGCCTTCTATAAATTAGGAGCTGGAATAGGCTCCACAGCCTACCTCAGTTATTGCTAGAGCACTAGAGATGCTGCCCCCACCCCAGGGCTCAAAGGATCATATTACTTTAACTTTCTGCTTTTTAAATTTCCTGATATGTATTGCCCTGCATAAGTGATCAGAAATTGTAATTGAAAATTACTTTCCATTTATTCTGTGCAAGCAGCTATTTCCTGATAAACATAGCAATAACCATTCATAAATGAGGATGTGGCATAAACTAATAGGTGCTTAGTTTGCCATGCCAAAACCAAAGAATGTTATTTGTGCAACATTCAGTTAAGTTTAATAAGGGTCACATCTTCGATTGGATAGAGCCACACATCCAAACACACATGAATGCAACTGTGCACTTACATTAGTATTTACATGTTGTCACAATTACTGGGATAATGCAGTCATGGTAGTTATGCATATTTGTGCACAAAGGTAGGCATGTGATAACGAACTTGTTTGCACCTACACCTCATTTTCAAGTATTTTTTGCTGTCTGATTTAAATATACCAAAACAAAGGCATTCTGAACTCTTTAGTGCCCTTTTATTTTCTTTTTCCATAATAGTGCAATGTAAAATGTTTGTAAAAAGAATTCCCAGTAAAAACTGTTGCTTGTATGTTAGATAGAATTTAATCCGGAAATGTATTTTGCTGAAAATTTGGTGCTACATAAATGTATTTAATTCAAGGCATCTAAAATATTTAACACTTGAGCAGAGTTACTGGGCTAATGAGAGTTTTTTATGTTCAAAATCTCATGTGTATTTAACTAAAGTTAGGACTATCTGTTTTACTGAATTAATAAATGATTAGATTACTGAAATAGCATTTTATATTATTATTTATATTATTCCTGGTCATTTAGTTATTCAGTAAGTGTTTTGGAACCTACATAACTTTCTGAACCACAGGATGTATTTACTGCAGACAGGAGCTAAATCATACTATCCAATCCATGGTTAACTTGAAGGTCACCTCAGTTAATGGAACTATAGCAACCCCTTGTGTATACAAAAAAGGAAGCTTTTCTCCCTTCTGTATGGTCTAGTTACAGTGGAAATGTGTCTTCTGGGAGTATGGTATTGGGTTTAATTGCTTTTTTCTTGGACCTATGAACAGAACAACTTCATTCATTAATTATTATGCTCTGTTTCTGGTCTTTGGTTCATTTAAAAAAAACAAATTAAAGACACACAAATCAATATAAAAGCATTTAAGTGCGGTGATTAATTTATTATTTGCGCTTTGATTTTCAGAAGCGCTACTTCTTGATCAGCATAATTACACTAACAAGTGGAATTGCAAACTATTTTTTCATAATTTCACTTAATGGTATTGGGAATTAAGAAGGCACTAATGGAATATATGCCCGTAAATCCTCTTTCTGATTTGTTTTCCCTGTAGAATAAAATTCTTGCATATCACTAAACTGACTGTTAGAAACAATCATATAATAAAAATGTGTAGGTGCTTTGTTGTGCATCATTTTCAATGTCCATTTTTATGACTCTTAGAAACTCACTTCCTCCATTTTAGGAGAATATCCGCTTCATAAATATCTAAAATAAATATCATAAATATCTAAATCGCTTCATAAATATCTAAAATTTGTTTCAAGTGTGATCTTGATTGGAAAGTAGGTGGCACCAGAAGCTACCTCATTCATCATAGAAGAATGTAGCACATTCGCTAGACTTCCAGCTTCCTCTGCAGTATTTCACTTCAATTATTACTTTTATTTTAAGTTGTAGGTTAATGCTTACAATGAGGCTTTGTCATCACTGCCTGTAAAGATGTGGTTAAGGCAAGTACTGTGATGTGCAAGCCTCTATGGGCAGTGTAGCTGCACTTCAGTGAATTTCTGATCCTGAGTGTCTCATGATATCGTGACTGAGATATTTTTCTAACTGTGCTCAGGTTATTTGGGAGAAATCTCCACTACATACTAAACTGCTGCCTTATTCTATATAATCCCAGATCACAGTGAGAAAGCAATGTGGGGAGGAGGGGGGAAGTGGTTTATTCAGAAGTGGAAACAAAGGGTAAAATTCTGGATCTGCTGAAGTCAATGGTAAAACTCCCATAGACTTCAAAGGGACAGGATTTTGCACAAAGTCTTATTGCAGTGTTCAATCCAGCCCAGGGTTACTGGCACAGAATCATTATGTGATGGCTATTTGCTGTCTTTGGTGAAACAGGTTAGTGACCTCTGTGACCAGGTCCTAGTGGACATCACAAACCCACTATATGAAATGGAATTATTTGGAGCCTTAGCAGACAGACCAAAAGAATAATGGGCATGGAGACACGTATGCTTTCTCACTTGGATAGGTGATCCCTCTAGAGCAAAGGTTGTGGCATGTTGTTGAGGATGCTGCTTTTGCTATTGCCTGGCTATATCTTTCTTGTAGGTAACTAGAGGCTGTTAGTTTCCAGAACTCATGAAAAATTAAATGTACCTAAAATATTACCTCCCCCCTCCAAAGTCAGATTGAAGTAGTGCTAAGCACTTGAAGGCCCACTGACTTCAGTGGGAATGATGATGCTCCATCATTCTTGGGGTTAGGCCCAAACACTGACTGGTATAAAATACCAGAACTTCTTTGGCTCACTGTGTATGAAGAGAAGAAACGTCATTCTGAGCCACTGGACTGAGATTGAGGAGATCTGGGTTTGGTTCATGATTTTCCCACAGACTTTGTAAACTTAGACAAGTTGCGTAAGCTCTCTGTGCCTCAGATCCTCATCTGTGACACTGGAATAACTGTAGTTCCATTTCTCATAGGGTTGCTGTGAGGATAAACTCATTATTTGTAAAGTGCTCAACACTACCATGATGGGGGCTATCTGAAATAAACAGAGGTTTCTCTTCTCTCCAAAGAACAATTGTTTTTGTGGTATCAGCACTTCAGAAACAAAAGTGTATCAACAACAAATGCTTTATAAAGGACTCCAGACTAATTACTTTGCTGCCAATTATGAAAGTAATTGTGACATGCCTCACAGTAGTTATTTTGCACTGTGCACTTTCATGGCACTGTAGAAAGAATTTAATTTTAGACGTTTCAGTTGACAGAGACGTGCTGGTGCCAGATACGTATTTCAGATCATTGTCATTGTGCTCTATTTTTAAGTTCAAGTGCCAGCCAACCTAAAGAGCACAGCATGCATCTGTGCTGGGTGTTATGTATGAGTACTACCAGGCTGAAATCTTCCAAGACTTAGCACAACGAAGATAAATTCACTTTTCTACTTCTCTGCTGTGGCAAAAGAGAAACATTTTAAGGGGTATTTTTCAACAGCAGAAAACAAAGCTTAGCATGAAATCCTTGCTTTTTCCCTGGAGATTTCTGCTATGAGTGTTGTCAATTGTTAAGATGCTTGCCTATCAACAGCCTCTCAAGAAAGAATTTTAAATGGTTTTGTGACGTCAAGGGGGCCCAAGAAAAAACAGTCTATTGCCAAGTTAACTCCATCATTGAAAGCACACAGTAGAGGAAAAGATAACACAAAAATGAAACCTTTTCACACACTGGCTGACCAATGACATGCTCGTAGAATCTCTAATAAGCCAAAGAATTGATTCTTGGTGGTTGGTTAAGGAAGCAACTAAGAAAGATGAACTTTCTGAGACTCACTCTTGCTAATTTACACACTTACGAGGAGCCAATGAAATCACTCTGACTCCTTGGCTGGGCAGAATGTCTGAGGGTAACACTAACTTGGAGCATGCAGCGGGTCCTGGAAATGCAATGGCTAGATTGCAGCCTGGAAGAGGGAACAACTTAAGCATGATGGACAAAAAATTGCATCTTTTGAATGAAAAGGTAGACAAATTATTGAGTTTCCAAGAAGACCTGAATGGCAAGCTACAAACGGTGAACCGAGGCATTGCTGACATAGGAAAGAACATAGACACACTAACAGCATCTCATGCATCCACTGCTCAGATTGATGCAACAAAAAGAGGCCTAAAACCTGGGGACAGCATTCACCTGTGTGAGACCCAATGTGTGTGCTCAGAAATGTTGAAGCTGATGAGAGCTACACAGCAAGATGCCTGGAAGCATAGGGAGAGGCTGGAAAAGCTAGAAAAAGTAGTTGATACTGTGGATAAAGTAATTACATTTGTAGGAGAGACATTCAAAAATTCTAAAGTAGTAGATTTCTTTCTCAAAGGCGTTGTACCCTGGAAGAAAGGGAGTCTGGTTGAAATCCTAGTGGAGGTTGGTT
Source organism: Mesoclemmys tuberculata (assembly GCA_007922155.1). Taxonomy (NCBI): domain Eukaryota; kingdom Metazoa; phylum Chordata; order Testudines; family Chelidae; genus Mesoclemmys; species Mesoclemmys tuberculata. The sequence continues at coordinate 10,283,784 of ML675631.1, forward strand.
TTATTTTACTATTCCTGCTCCTTTTCTTGTTAAGGAGAAGGGCTCCAGGCTTTCCTGTTAATTTCTTACATAATGCATGTGTATGTTCAGGCTTTCCTTTCAGTATTAGGCATAATAATAAATGGTACAGTGCCAAAAACATTCTAGGAAGTTTTTAAATAGGTATAGGATTAGGTCCCTGTACCGAGGAGTATATAATTTAAGGGACAAAATCTGCACTTGTGTACGCCTGGCCAATGGCATTCAAATTAATTATGGAATCCAACCCTTGATGAAGAATAATAAATAGGTAATGTATTGTGAAGTAACAGATTGGGATTCTGTTTTCTGATTGATCATGACAATTTATGCATCAAGGGTCAAAATCTGCCCTCATTTATGCTCATACAATTTCAATGACTTAAGTGAAACATGGACCTAATTCTTCCCAACTGCATCTATGCAACTCTGTTGATTTCATCCAACCATCGGGTCAATAGGGCTGTGCATGCAGGACACTAACTCATAACAATTTCTTAATTATGAAGGATAATGCATGGGAAATGGTTTGTGCCAGCATCAGGATATTTTGGAATTAATTGACTTGATTTTTTAAAAAATGATGGGCAATTGTAAGGAATATCTGCTTTTTCAATATTAAGTCTTGCTTTTCATCATCTATTATTCTTTGTGTCCCATCATGAGAAACAAAGAATAAGTAGAATGAGGTGTTTGTGTGACATGGTTTCATTCCAGGGGATTTCATAAAATGGGGGTGCTAAGAACATGATTGCTTTAGGAAAGATTTTACTTGCAGTGGGATTATTTGAATATTCTGTGGATGCTCCTGGCTTTATAAAGATTTGAACACAAATCAAAATAATTTGAAAAAAAAACCAATTAAAATACATGGGTGGAATGTGAATTTGAGCTCTTATGAAAATGAGATAGTAATAGACCTCAGCATATTTCAGAAGGGTGTCGTGCAGATTTTCAGATACAGCTCTAGCAGTCCATCTCTGTCCAGATATGGAGGACCACTATTCTTTTAGAGACTGACAATTGAACCAGATTGTGAGAGACTTCTTTTTGTTAAATTTCCACTGGAAACTGAGTTGAGATCACTGAACAACCCCATCAGACATAAAGCTTAATTCGAAATGTATATGGTGCCAGTACTTGCAATCTGTTCCAACTTAACTATGTTACAGCAGTAAGAGACATGAAAAAAGCATTCTAAAAATTGATATGCTTTAGGTTTAAAGGTGTGATTATTACTAGTGCCTGCAATGTGCTTGGCTCTGTGCGATAGCTGAAGACAGCTAGGATCCTGCCTCATAGGGCTTACACTCTAATTTGGAGACAGGTATACAGTACACTAGATGACCAGGTAAAGAACAAGTTCAAAATGGTGAACTAGTCTTTCTTTGCTAGATTCACTGAAAGATTTATTGGAAGAAAATTGTTTTTAGGAGGGATTTGATTAAAGGGAGGGTGGCCGTGTGATGCACAAGAGAAGAGTTTGTTTGTGGTATATAGTATAGAAAGCAAATACATATTGGATAGGTTGGCTAATTCTTAACTGTGCTAACTCTTAATTGACCAGGAACATCCCTTCATTTGTTTGTTGCTGAACATTGTAAAACTGGAGCATAAAATACTTAATTTAAAACATACAGGGTTCCAGAAGGTTTTATTACACTAGAGTTGCAAAAAAAGAATGTTAGCTGCATGTTTCTGCTTCCCAGATATTATCTTTTTATAATAGTGCACCATATACCATAGCAATGGCTTTGTCCAGTGTTGTTACGTGTTCAGGACAGATGTTAAAACCTTGGAGAGAATTTAGAGAAGAGGCACAAGAATAATTAAAGGATTAGAAATCTTGTTTTATAATGATAAACTCAATAAGCTCAATTTATTTTGCTTAACAAATAGAAGGTTAATGGGTGACCAGATTAAAATGTATAAATATCAACATGGGAAACAAATATTTGATAACAGGCGAGGCAGTCCTAGCAGAGAAAGGTATACCACGATCCAGCGGCTGGAATTTTAAGCTAGACAAATTCAGACTGGAAATAAAATGTACATTTTTAACAGTGAGGGTAATTAACCACTGGAATAATTTACCTGGAGGCCTGGCAGATTCTTCATCACTGATAAATTTTAAATCAAGATTGGATGTTTTTCTAAAAGATCTGCTCTAAGAACTATTTTTGGGAAGTTGTGTGGCCTGTGTTGTGCATGAGACTAGATGATCACGATGGTCCTTTCTGGCCTTGAAATTCATGAATCTATGAAGGGGAGTATCTTATGTTTTTATTTTGGTAAGTAATTTCTGACACAACAATAGGATTCAGTAAATTCTGTTGGACGTTTAAGTGTGAGACTTTGCAGGGTTGGCCTCAAATTCATAAAATAAGTAAATGATTAATTGAAAGCTTTATAGAATCCAAAATTTCTGACTTTGACTTACAAAAAACAGTGTTGGAGTGTGTGGTCCACTCCCGGTCTCCCTTGCGGATGAGGATTCAACAAGAATAAAGATTTCCACAGCGTCACATTGTCACAGGCATGCTCAGTGTTTTTAATTAAAAGTGGCATGACATTTTAAAACCTTTTTAATGAGGGTCAGAGGAGAGAGGAGGATAAAAAGCTTATTATGCTATAAACCAAGATGGGAGCATACACGATTAACACACATAGCACCTCAATCCCTTATTCTAGTATTAATGGGACCTGATTTTCAAAAGGCACGCAACAGGGATTGCATGTTGCTCGTCGCCGAACTCAGTAGTTGATAGAGTGGGTAGGAGACCAGGTCAGATCTCCCCTCTAAATTATCTTTTCTGTGGTTCAAATAGTTAATATCTTCCCAGCTAATACATGTATATTCACTGTTTTATGCTGTTTTTCTGTGGTCTGCATTATCATTTGCTAAATATTAGATATAGGATGAACAGTGGACATGTCTTTTGTTAGAGAAAGGAATGTGTATCGCCCAAAAAGTATTCAACAAACATTCTCCTCCTGAGATTGGTGTCTTGTCAAGCAGAGAAAGCAATGAGCTCAAGCCAAAAAATAAAATTTGGATTCAGATGGTTCAGTATCCCAGAATTCAGGTCAATGGGATGGAGCATGGGGAGAAATGTAAGCATTGTGCATGAGCATTTGCAGGATTGGTGCCCAGTGGGATAGCTGCCTGTCGGTATGACTTCACTGTGGCTCAATGAATGGAAGGTTGCTTTGCGGTTTACAGGTGAGAATAACATTGAGTGTAAAGTGGTGCTGTTTGATTCTCCAGGAGCAGCCAGAAAGAGATGAAACCAACATTTCCTTCATCTAGTGCCTCCCCTGTCTTAGATTAAAAGCTATGTGATAGATTTGTGTATAGGAAAAAACTCATTCCAGGTGTAATCTTTGGAAGTAACATTTTTGAGACCTATGAGCTAAATTATTATTCCATGAGCTTTTGCTTTAGAAAAAAGATTTTTAAAAATTGGTGGGTGTGGCCCAGGGAGCCCTTGATGCCAACACTCAGAGGGCATAGGGGGTGCATGGGGTTTTACAGGGATCCCCTGGGTCAGATATATGTATAATAGTTTACTGAATGGTGACATGTGAGATCTCTACCGAAGGCAAGTATCCCCCAAGCTGCTGTAATCATTGCTAATGTATGTATGGATAATATTTAAGGAGCTATGTGTCTATACTAAAAAATATGCTCTTAAGGTCTTGGAGTTTAGGCAGGTCTCCAGGAGGTGACGTACTTTGGAAATGTTCCTTTCAGGCATACCTATTTGCATACTGAGCCACAGGCAAAATAAGAGATTGTGAAATCTGCAAGACAAAACCAAAAATGGGGGTATCCTGTTTCTGAAAAAAAAAGAGAGGATTGTTTGTTATATCTCGGGGTGCCAGGAATCCTTCACCTGTAAGGCAAGCTCACAGCACGTATGTTCATGAAAGGAGGGTCACAGCCAACGTGGCTTAAAGTGCTGCAAGAATTTAGGGTGAGCATGACTTGACAAGACATGAGTATCTAGTTAATTAATTCTAGGCTATTGGAATGTATGTTATGATCTCATATCACATGTAGCCATTTGTTTCCAATATTGCTATTTTTATTACTACTTAAATTGTCTATGCTTTGGATACACTTATACTTGATTTCACTATAAACATATCTAAGTGCCGTGAGTCAAGCAGAGCGGTGATCTGAGGTAAACTTAGTAAACTGGGTGTACTGTTTCTTTGGAAGCAGCAAATCTGAAGACTGATTATGCAGTGGATTGGGGCTGGACGCTCAAGGGAGACACTCGGAGGGCTGGGATGTGCTGATTGCTAACCTGTAGGGTAACAGTGGGGCCTGCGAGGTCTAGACAGGAGTGCCAGTGGAGTTGGAGAGCTGACCCAAGGTATGCACAGACAAGGCTTCCTCATACTAAGGGCAGGTGATAGTGAGGTATTTCAAAACCCTGGAACCCCCAGGCAGCTTCACAGTGGGGAAAATAAAGCAGCAAATTGAGAGTACAGCGAAGCTGAGATGTTACCACCAATTTCATAGTGTCTAACTGCATCCAGTGGTAGAGAATTAGAGGGACCGAATGGAAAATGGACATCTTTAACCTTGTCAATTAATCGTGTATTCAATTGTGTTTTTTTTAGACTAAAGATAAACCTGAAGAGAAGGGTGCAAAACCAAAGCATGTACTTAGCAACAAAGGAGTACAGGCCGAAGGTAAGTAGTCTTTGGAAGGTATATGTAAGCCCACATATCTGATAAATATATCTGCTGTGCACTTTGACATAGGTTGGGAAGAAAAGACACAAAATTCTTCGAGAACTGTAGGTCCTACAGAATTAGACAGTTGTAAATAAGTACCTGGACCTAGCAAATGCTCAGGCAAGCGTGTGTTGGATGTTTGATACCATTGCGCGTGCGCACACACCCACCCACACCCACAATCCACTTCATTAAAATGAATGGCAGACATTACCTTTGTTTGGTTAATACAGTATTTCTTTGCTTTTGCAATTGTATTTAGCTTAATTAAAAGAGGATAAAGTCTGTTTGGAAGACACCAGGGATACAGTTGCAAAAACACATAGAAAACCTGTAAAGTTGTAGAGGAAAAAAAAAACATGTAAAGAAACAGAAATACAGACTTGTTTTTGAACTGGGTATGTCTCATGTGGCCAGTGAAGATGATATCAACAAGTCACTGGGGAAAGAGGTTAAAAAAGGGATTCAGAAATAGGATCTTTCTGTCATCCATTGTATCCACCTTTTCGTCAGTGGAGTTACACCAAGGGTGAATGTGACTGTGAACAGTGCCCTGGTACAGCCACCTCCCCACATGTCATCAGACACCCATCTGAAGTAAGACTGAAATCCTTCTTAATTTCTTGGCTTTGAAATTAACATAAACTAAAGAATCTGGTGGTTAGAATTCTGACTCAAAAGTCCCCAGTACTTTTGGACTGACTTGTTAAATAGATTAAAAATTAAACAAAAATCACATCGATTTCCAGGGCCCGCACAAATAGAAGCCTGGAGGAAATGGATATAATTTCCCCTCTTGATTGCCCTTCCTTTATAAGCCCCTTCATTAATAATTAAGAGTAGTTGCCATTATTGGAATAGCTCCAGTGGGACCAACTTACCCTTTTTCAACAAACCGTAGGGGAGAGGGGCAGTGTTCTTAGTCTCATAGAGCCCTCCTGTCCCACTCCCATTTTGCAAAGTCAGTACTACACCCTCTAGTAAAGATACTGAGATAGGTGTGCCTTTTGGGATTTCAGAGTCTGAATCATGTGTCACATTGGCCCATTGAGTACTTTCCATCTTGAAAATGCTTCAATTGACTCTCACCAGTTTTTTGTTTGCAGTGTTGTTGTAGTCCTTTTGGTCCCAGGATCTGAGAGAGATGGTAGGTGAAGTAATACCTTTTATTGGGCTAACCTCTGTTGGTGGAAGGGGCAAGCTTTCAAACTTCACAGGGCTCTTCCTCAGGTCTGGTCAGATCTGTCGACTGCCTTCCTTTGTCCTAGGACTGCAGAGTTGGTAACTGCCCACTTAAAATGTATGCTTGACAATCTGTCCCACCTTGTATTTAGCTTAGACACTTTGGTTACCTTCCCCAGAGCTGAGGAAGGGCTCTGTGAAGCTCCAAAGCTCACCCCTTCCACCAACAGAAGTTGGTTCAATAAAAGATACTATCTCACCCACCTGTCTCTCTCTTATCAATTTGTTTTTTACTCAGAAATCCAGTTTCTATTTTTACTTTTACCGTTGCTGAAAAGCTAGCAATGCAATTGAGTAATTTATTAACCTGCATTTATTAAACATAAGTCCTTTTTGTGTGCCTTTTAGCCCTTTCAGATGCACATCATTGCCTAGTTTTACTATGATGATAGGTTTTTGATGGAGTCTAACACCCCCCAGCTACCTTCCTATTTTTTACAACTTATGCCACTATCAAATATTTTTCTTCTATCAGAGGAAGTCTGTTTTGTTATGAATAATGCTGTTTCTTATTTAGAGACCAAAAGAGAAGAAAAGTTGGATGAAAATAACAGAGCACGTGAAAAAGTAAACTCTGCCAGTCGTGAAGTCTCCAAAGTTGACTCCAGTCCACAAGTTAAAGAAACGACAACACAGCTGCAAACAATAGCAGGTTCTGGCAAAACAAATAGCTCTAAGAACTGTCAACCACAAAAAAACACTGGAATTAAAGCTTTGATTCCAAACAGTGGTCTTCCCTTCATAAATCATGGCCTTACGGGGAGCAAGAATGTTACTCCTGAAGCAATTGATATGGACAAAGCACCAGGACTGGAAGACCATCATAGAAAGCCTATTAAACAGAAATCAAAAGACAGTGAAAACAAACCCTCTACATTCAGTGGTACATCCATGGAAGCCATGCCATCCACATCAAAGTCTGTATCCGGAGCAGGGTGTGAAGTGATACGTACAAGGTAATGGTTCAATCTGTAATTCTCTGTGATTTGAAACATTTCATGTGTTAAAAATAGGCAAATTATTAAAAGGACTTTTCAGTCTTGCTTATATGTGTTACTATAGAAAAACAGCCATGTTAGAAAAGGAGCACAGGGAACTATGTAAATGGTCAATCTGAAGAAGAATTAGAGCTAGCTAGGTGGCTTATAAATTCATACAAAGTTAATGTTCGGAGATAGAAGGTGCTAGGTAAGAGCTAATTACTAGTATTACATACCTGTTCTGAGTCGGGGAGATTTGAAACAGGTTTGCTCTAAATGTGTCTTATTCCATTGAACCTTGTACATTTTTTAGTCCTTTCTTACATGGATGGTTCTATAAATATCACATATGGGGGTTAAAAGATCTGCAAGAGAAGTCTGCCATTAACTGAGGATAGAATATTTTTAGTGTGTGATAAAATTTCAGGGCTTGGGCAGCTTGTTCAATGCCATGTACAATAGCCCTTTGCTCACCTTGGAGCAGTCAGTATTTTTGGTTAGGTCTATGATCACATGACCCAGCCCATTTTAAGCATTGGCCATATAAAGATGTGAGCAGACACTTCTTTTTCTAACGTAGCTTTTTTCTCTTTAACATGAAATATTTGGTGAAATTGTCCTTTTTCTTTTTGAGTTAGGACTTTAGAAAAGTTCTGTGATTTAACCTGCAATTAATGAAAATGGAGGAACAATTTTTAAAACATCTCTGCGCATGACCATTCATGTTCAGTTTAGGCTCATGTGCATTTTTGTGTATACACAATTTCCCAATGTGCATTTATGTAAGTCAGCATTTGAACACAGAGCAAAAAGTGCCTGCTTTTTTGTGTGTGCACATTTGAAAATGTTCCCTTGAACTTGAAGAATTTGAATGCTCTCTGGTACCTTAAATACAAGACAGGCACTTTATTCTCTAGGAAATCTTTAGATATTTGTACAATTTACAGGTATTTTTAGGTACTGGAGGATTCACCAGATGAATGTAGTACAAGCATAAGAGATGAAGAACCAAATTAATAAACTGAACGTAAGTGGTCTTGATCTACTCTATGGTTCTACACAGAGATCTACATGAGAAAACTCATCATTACAAATGGCAGTAATTGGCACCCTTGCAGCCTTAGAAGAAAGGGTGAGCTGTGGCAGGGCTTGTAGATTGTATTTCACTTTACCTCTAAAAGAGCTCCAGTGTAAGGATGTGGCAGAGCAGAATGGAGGAATCTTGCATTGCTATTGCCGTCACCAGTGCCACTGGCTAAGTTCCAGGGCTGTTACTCCAGCTCATTTCCCAAGCACTAAATTCACATGAGTGGGGTACAGGGACGTCCCTGAACACAAGGGCTATAAAGTGGAAAGGAAGCACATTGGTTTGATGTCAAGATCATCTTCACATGAAATTTCATTGTAATCAGACTTAAAATTTACTCTGTATTTTTATTCTTAACTAACAATGTGAAAAGAACATGAATCTTCCTACACTTTGTTTATGGAGGAGTTTATAGCCAGGGTGCCTATATAACTATATTTTCTATGTGAATGAGTGGGCCAAATTCTACTACATAGGTACACCTCTCACTGAAGTCAATAGGCCTGTACTACTTAGCTCAATGCCATTGAACTCCAGATTTTTAATACGTTGTAAAGGGATCATACTTACAACAACAGTGACATACTAAAAGGGAGAATAAAACTACAGATCTTTGCTATGCAAAAGGTAGAAAAAATTTCTTTTCAACATTTTTGTAACAGAAGCTACAGAAGGTACAATACTTCTGAGGAAACTAGATAGGCGTTTTCTTTTCTAGGTTCCAAAGACATTCTCTGTTTATAGCTTTATAGTACCTACGGCCAAATTTTACAGCTCTTAGTTGTTTCCAATAGACCCACTGAAGCCAGCTGCAGTACTCATAGAAATCATAGAAATGTAAAGCTGTAAGGGACCTTGAGAGGTCATCTAAACTGTGCTGAGGCAGGACCAAATAGACCTACTCCATTCCTGAGAGGTGTTTGTGCAGCCTGTTCTTAAAAACTTCTAATGATGGGCAATCCACAGCCTCCCTTGGTTGTAACTCATGTGAGAGCCCGATCTTGCTGGTGTTACTAAGTTTATTAATCAATTACTATCTCTGACAGAACTTCAGAATATAGCAGGTTTTCTATAATCCCATTAGCTTCAGACAACATAAGGTTAATGAAAATATTTAAAAGTTCCCAGTGAGTAGAATGCGAAGGGAAATAATATTAACAAAACAGAAGAGCAAAAAGAACTTAGATATAAAGCATTAAATTTTCTATAGCAAACCGTGAAAAGAGTAATGCCATGAATGCAGACTGTTGCACCTCAGCTGTCTGCTAATTTCAGGGGGACTAGAACACACCCACCCAGGTTTTTTTAAGAACTAGCACATAGTTATAAAAATCCAGACCACAATTTTTAGCACTAAATACAAAAGCTCACCATCACAGGGGCACTGATAAATGCTGGAGTAGGTGAGATATATTTTATGTCCAGGAGAGGGCAGACATCTATACAAGCTAGTATGTTTAAAAAAAAAAGACTTAAAATAATATTTTCTGGCGACTGAGTCTCTTCACTATGTTGTAAATTTCTCCTGGAAGTATTTCTGTAGCTGTATTTCCTTATTATTCTTAGCAATTTCAGTAGCTGATATTTTTAATTGGGAAATTATTACAGAACTGGGATCTAAACAAAGTGTAAAAATATATTTTCTGCTAAGCCAATAAGGGTATTTATCTGCATAAAATGGAAAATGTTTGCTCTGCAGGATTTCTATCAATGTGCAGATGACTGACACCCAAGAAAAGATTCCAATAGCCAAGGAAGGGTGCCGAGGTGATCATGGAGATACAAGTTCCAAAGTAAAATCCTCTCTCTCCTCAGTATTGGAAGTTGAAGGAGTTAAACATGCTACCGACAAATTTAAATATAATCTGTGCTCCCAAAACACCAGAACTGACCCAATGCCAGAAGTAAAAGGGGTGAAGCCTGCTAATAAACAGAATGAACATGCACCTGAATTAGGGAAGGCACAGATGCTATTGAACAAAACCTCAACAGATAAAAAGCTCCTAGAAAAATCAGAGCTAAAATACAAGTCCATATCCTCTCAAAGCACAACTGAAAAGGATACTCAGAAAGATCTTGGGGCCACAATGAAAATCCATAAAGAAACAACAAAGGCAATGAAAGAATCCACACGGGACGCTAAATCTGACAGAGCAGAATTAGAAAGCACATACGCAGGACGAAAAGAAGACAATGCAAATCAATGTACAGGAGAGGCCCCAGAAAATACTACATCAATTGAAGCCAGCAAAGCATTTGGCAAGCAGGATGAAGTAATCGTTGGTAAGTAGCTCACAATCATACCTGGAGAGTTTTACACTGAGCTTTCTATGGTACCTGCATATGTTATACACAGTACTAGTTGAAACCATGCTCATTAGTGCTATTATCATTGTTTGGTACATTTATTCAGCATACACTTGGCTGCATCAGACAACTGTATTCACATTCCTGAGACTTTTTATTCTCATGTTCCTGTTCTGTTGCAGTCTCAGAATAAATGTTCTGTTGGATTTTAGATTCAATGTAAAGACTGTTTTGGAATAATAATCCTTTTGAAATAAAATTAAATCAAATTTTTGTATTTGAAAAAGGAGAGATACTTTTTAAGCTTTATTTCTTGGAATAAATGTCTTTATAATCCTGTGACATAAGGATTGTTCAAACCAGGTATTAATATTAACAGCCATGGCTGAAGAGGGTAAAGAATATTGCAGGAAAGGTCTCATTTTGTTTTGAGTTATGCCACTGGCCATGAGTTTTTCTCTGGCCAGCACATGTTATGGAAGACCCTCTGGTTGTTGTGAAGGGTATCCTTGATTTGTTTTGTTATAGAACACTGCCAGCATGACCCAAGAGGTGTGCTGATCAGGATCTTGGTTCTACGGTGGCTGATGGATGCAAATGTATGTGCAAATGGGATTTTAACATGTAATATACTCTGTATAGCAGTTTTACAATGAGCCTGTATTAAATTAGTCAGGGCCTTCTATGACCCAGTCTCTCGGTGGCTTTGCACAAGGAACCCCCAGTGAGATTGGCTTTGGGATTTGGCCTTTATTTGGGTCAGACTAAATTGGATCAGCTACGTTACTGGGACTGATTTCATCTAATTATGATGACAGTGATTGCTGCTACTGGGAAAGGCATTCTCCTGATACTGAATGAGTAAATGGCTGTGATTCTTTAGGGGTTAAGTAAGTGTCTCCTTGATGACATTTTACTTCTATCACCAGTGGAGAGAGTGGGGCTGCTCATATCCTTAAGTACTTTGCTGGATGGGGTACCTAGTAAAGAAGGAAGGGCGAAGAAGGATGGGAGCCTTATTACATTCCAGGAATTTTGTTTTGGATATTGCTAAAAGCAGATTGTTAACAATTGGCTGGCTGGATCTAAGATACACTGAATACTTGTGCTGCCTCTGGTCTTCCCCCATACATGCTCCTGACCCACAGCTGTGGGTAATGCTGAATGCTGTGATGGGAGAGAACCATATTTATGTTTGCATCTGCTCCAGAAAGCAGTCTGGTACTCTGGTGGTGATACCATTCTCAGTGGTAATACTGGCTTTGGGAGGACACTTTGAGGGATAGTGATATTCAAGGTGGTAGGAGTTTGATGAACATTACCTTTGTCAAGGTGTACAGTGAGGTGCCAAAAGGCGCACACCTACTACCAAGGTGGTACAGGCCTCTCTCTGTAGTTACCTAACCTATCAGGGTGCCTTTGGTGGTTATCTTGATTCAGCTGTATTCTGGGAAATGAAAATATTGGAGGGATGATGAAAGTAATGTGCAATGATTTGTGGAAAACGAAATAATTGAATGAACTGTCTCCTATCTATGTAGATGACAGCCCTCCTCCTTCTGCTCCATTTGAACATCGCATAGTGAGTGTCAAACAAACAGAGGTTACGACATGCTACTCAGTGTGTCGGCATGAAGTAATAGGCGGGTAAGTCTGTCGTTCTGTAATGCTGTGCTGTGAATGGTGCACCTAGCAACATCTCTGCATTAGCTGAAATACACAGAAAAAGAGCTGTTAGGATGGTTACAATTACCCATTGCCCACAGAATATCTACAAATACATAGCTTTTAATGTATGCTCTTGGTGACACATACGTCTGCAACTCTTAGACGACTATGTAAATGCATAGATTTCTAAAGTTTAAGGTCAGAAAGGACTATGAGATCATTTAGTCTGACCTTCTGTAAATCATAGGTCATTATATTTTGCCCTGACCCCTATATTGAGTAACTTGTGTTTGACTAAAGCATATCTTTCAGAGAGACAGCAAATCTTGATCTGAAGACATCAAGAGATGAAGAATCTATTATTTCCCTTGGTAGTTTGTTTCAATGATTAATCCCCCTCGCTGTTAAAAATATGCCATGTTTCTAAATAAAATTTTTCCAGCTTCCAGCCACTGGTTTTTGTTATACCATTCTCCTCTAGACCAAAGAGTCCTTTAGTGCCTGCTACATTCTTCCTATGAAGATAGTTATGCACTGGAATCAAATCATTGCTCAATCTTCTGCATCATTATTAAAAATTTTACCATCTTTATCTAGTAATGGATCAATACTATTGCTAGGATTTCTTTTGTTCGTCATATACTTTAAAAAACTCCTTCTTGTCCTGAGTGCTGTCAGCCATGTATCTATCTCTGAAGTCTTTGGCTTCCTTTATTTATTTTCTGTAATTCAAAATTTATATTAAGAGTTATTTATTTCTCTTTTTTACATTTGTTTTATATTGCTCTTTTATTTATAACTGTGGCCCTCACTTCACCACTGAATCTGGATGGGCTTTTAGCCAAAGTTATCCTCTTTCTTGATTGTGTAATCACGGATTTTTGGCTATCTAATAAACTCTTCTTAAAGAACTCCCTGTTTTCATTTGCATGTTCTGTCTAAACTTTTCCTCCTGATCAGTTTCACTCATCATTTTCTCAGATTTGGGACATTATCCCTTTTGAAGCAGCAAACTGTCCTTCTGGTTTTCCCTTGCTGAATGTAATCAGGTCATGATCACTGGTCCTTAGTCAGCCACCAACTTGCATTTGCAGTGGCTAATTCATCTTTTTCCGTCATAATGATGTCAAAGATAGAATTACCTTTTGTAGGGTACAATATCTTTTGCGTGAGAAAATAATCTATAATTTTTAGAAACTGATTTTTTACTACTAGGTACATGAGACTTCCAGCCTATGTGTCCCAAACTGAAGTCACCCGTAACAATACAATTTTTCTTTCTACACATTACGAACAGGTGCTTAAGAAGTAACTCATCCTGTTCTCTGGTTTGGTTTGGTGGTATGAAGACAGACATCCATCCGTACCTCTTTCCAGGCTTTGTTAATTAGCACATTGATGCATATGGATTCAAGACCTTGTGCTTCTGTGTTATCACTAACTCTAAAACAAATAATGGGATCTTCATTGTAGAGCCAGCCTCCTGCCTCTTCCCCTCTCCCCTTCCTAAACAAGTTATAACTAGTGATTTTTAACATTCCAGCCATGTGAATTGTCTCACCAAATTTCAGTAATGCAAATTATATCACATTTCTTCACATCATTGAGAATTTCCAATCCCTTTTGTTTATTACCCAGACTCCTAGCAGTGGTAACTAAACAGTTGAAAATTTTTTCTTCTCCACGTTCCTTGTTACATTGGTTCAATTGCTCACAATACACTGAGTTTAAATTTGTAATGTATTTGCAGCCTTACCAATCTCCCATTGCATTGTTTGTTTAACACCCTTCTAGCTGCTCCAGCTAGTCTCCAACCAAAAGATTAGCCCTCTCCCTGTGAGATACAGGTCATCCCATTCGTACAACTCTCTTTCCGTCTGGCCTGATGTTCAACAAAAGCAAGACTGTCTGCCTCATACCAGTCACACAAATAACAGTTACTCTCCAGTATTTTTGGCTTCTCTCGCTTGTGGAACCATAAGGTTTTCAAAGAAAACCACTTGGACTTTTTTCTTCTTCAGCTCCCTTTTATGGTACCTGAAGTCTTCTATAATCGGTGTAGTTCTATTTGATGCCATGTCATTGGTTCTAATGTTTATCGTCACTATTGGAGATTTGCCAGATGACTTCATAATCCTGTCCAGTCTTGCAGTTTGACCACTGGAAAAGACTTCCATGGGAAGTTTGAGAATCGTAGCCTGGCTAGTATTCAAAATACTGTATAAAAACCTTCCTGCGGTATTATGAACTTTAATAGTTAACAGCAAGAGTTCATTTTTCACGTACTTTGTAAAGTTCAGTTATAGTGAGAAAAGTGACCGTAATAAAGTCACTGCACCTTCTTACTTGGTGGATTTGCATATCTGGTCACTATACTGATTAAATAAGTGTTCACTTCTTTCTATTCTTTTAGTCCTACAGAATACCACAGCTATGAACGAATAAGGTGGATTCTTTTCTGGTCTGAGCATCATCAACAAAATTGTCAGCCATGTTCTAATTGCAAAGCCTTTATTGCTGGTGATGTGTGAGCCAGACAGAAGATGACTTGACTTGACTTTCAGGTTCCACTCTGATTGTGCAGAGCTGGAGTTTAGAAGAATGCATCTATTTACTGGTACAATGATTAGATTTGACATGGAAGTCACTGAGCTGTTGAATGTGGAACACCATTATGCTTCTAGAATAATTTTTCAGAGCTGAACAGCAAGTTAAAGAACGTTAATGGCTGAGTTTTCAAACTACCATTATTTTGACCTTGCACCTGGGTTTTACTCATGAGGTCAACACTTCCCTTGTGTCTTTTCACTCTGCTGTACTTATTTGTTATTTGGGAGAATATGATTTCCAGGCGGAGTTAAGTGCATATATGGTCTAACAGGTGCAAACACGATGGTGGTGCAATGGCAGAAAAGATGGTGATAAAAATAGTTTATAGGGATCTCAATATGCATAGATGAGGTAAGAGACAATTTACGTCATGCAGTAAATGGTGTGCCCTATTGGCTTAAATGTCATTAAAACATTATGAGAGCAGACCAGAAATATGCTTGTTACTATATCCCACTAAGGTACCACTGAAGGACAGCAGGAGTGTACAGTTACAGAACCAAAAAAGAATATCAGCAGGTTATCATATTATTGTGTAATGTGGTAATGCAAATGTGGCATAATATTTTAATGTAAGAATTGAACAACTGGCTGGAAAGATAAAACTAATCCTTCATAAGCTGAGCGAGAGAGGAGATTCGTGCTACTGATCACCTGATTGTATTAACTTTGTACCAGGCTATTTTTAATCAATGATAAGAATAGTTGTTTGAAAGGCTTCTGCAGCAAGTTGCTCTAAGCCATTTTACCGTGTATTGCTCTGTATCAACAGGGGGCGTTTTGGTCAAGTTCACAAGTGCACAGAGATGTCAACTGGTCTTAATCTGGCAGCCAAAATAATAAAAGTGAAAGGAGCAAAAGAAAGGGTAACTATGGCTTTGTGAACATCAGTGGACAGATGCTGTAAATCTGGTTTATTACAAGCACCTGCACCATCGCTTTCCTTATTAAAGTATTTTCCCACTGAACATAGTATCAAATATGACAAACCAGCTGTAGCAAATATGTGCTTGAATCCTAGGTGACTGTTTGATCTGACCATGTTTGAGATGTCCTGTTAACTTTCTTTTCTGGGACCCCCTTTGAAAATATTTTGTGCTGTGGTGACCCCCTCCCAAAAAAGTGATCCCTCCCTCCCCTGCCATGCCACCCACACTCCTATGCCATAGCACCCTTACTTCTGTGCTGCTGCTGGGGGCAGCACTGCCTTCAGAGCACCTGGCCAGCAGCCGCTGCTCTCCCACTATGCATTTCTGAAGGGCTATGGCTGTCAGCCATGCACGGGGCTGACAGCCACAGCTAGCGTGGGGGATGACCGTTTGCGACGCCCCATAATAATCATGCAACCCCTTGAGGGGTCCCGACCCCCAGTTTGAGAACGCCTGTGTTATTGGCTGTTCACTAACATTTGTGCTTGCAGGGAATCTGTTGGCATGAGTGTGTGGGGAATGGCTAGCTTTTGTATGGATGTTTGTATTGAACGCGTCCAGGAGTGTTCATGCTGCAGTAGGAGTATTTGCCGGTTGCTATCGTTATTTGTTCTCTTCCTGTTTGTAATATTTCAGGAGGAAGTGAAAAATGAAATAAACATCATGAACCAGTTAAACCATGTGAATCTGATCCAGCTTTATGATGCTTTTGAAGGCAAGAACAGCCTCACCTTGATCATGGAATAGTAAGTTAAAACGATATTGGGAATCATCAGGACTTTTGAACTCGGTGGTTGCTCAAGCCAGTAGCAGAAATGGAGAAAAACACTTTGGGGCTCTGGGGGGAGAAAGAAGACTGTGAGTGTTTCCCAGTCTGGGTGAAGGCTCCTTTCATTTTCTAAAGGAAAATTGTACAATTTTAGAAGCAAACGCTTTAAGAGAAAATCAAATCTTTGACAATATCAGAACTTACAGCTGGCATTCTTACCATATGTTTATCCCAGACAGAATAGAGGGATTTCATACAGTCTGTTGTTAGATGAGGAACATCGGTATGTTTTATTTTTCACTAGTGAGGGTCTGGGCCCATAGGTACAACACAAATACATTTTCCTTATGAATTGTAGCTAGCAAGTTATATAAGGGTAAATTCAAAAACAGCAGAGGGAGAGGGAACCTAAGAGAGAAAACTATGAGGGTTCTGGAGAAGTTAGCAATGAAATGGAGGAATTATTTTGATGGAGTGGTTTGTAAGTGCTGTGCAAAAAGTCAGGAACTGTGTTCACACCACTAGCAGTGAGAGTTTGTGGAGACTCCCAGAGGAACCTAGTACTGAATGAATAGAGAGAGTAGGAAGAAGAATAAAAGGACAGAGACAAAGAGAGAGATTTTTAAAGGTACTTAGGCACCAGAAGATGCAGATAGGGGCCTAGTGGGTTTTTGCGAAGTGCTTAGGCACCTAACTCCCAAAGTCACAAGGAATATGTATTTTTTTTTCACATTTCTCTGTGTCAATATTTTAGTGTTGATGGCGGTGAATTATTCGACCGAATTACAGATGAAAACTACAATCTAACTGAGTTGGATGCAATCCTTTTCACCAAACAAATATGCGAAGGAGTCCGCTACATACATCAACAGTATATTCTCCATTTAGACCTGAAGGTCAGTAATTAGAGATCTCAGGTCTTGGGCTAAACTGTACTTTATGCTGCGTGGCGAGTTTGTATGTATGGGAGCTGCAGATAGAGTGTAATTTCTCTTCCCCTTAGTTTATCTTGAAATGAAATAAGCTGATTTAGTTCAGTGGTCACAGTGAATTAAGCCTTGAAGCTTATCTTAAAGACAACGAAACAGTAGGTTCTTCCGCTTTACAGCTTTCAGATCAGTAGCTTTGTAGAAGTGCATTATGATCTTGGTTTGTAACCTGAGAAAAGGGGTTAGAAGCCCCTTTATATCCATTATAAGACCTGTTCTCTCTTTTGCCTCTTCTCATGTTTGTCCTTGTCTGTGTCTCCCACTGACAACCTGGAGCTAAGCCATTGTACAATAACACGTTCCGGTGACAATTCCCCCGCTAGTATGGGGACTGTCATTTTCTATATATTTGTATAGTGTCTAGCACAATGGTATCCCTAAATGGTTGGTGTGTAGTTGCTACTATAATTATGGCTGATTGGAGAGTGTTGTGGGTGTTTTGGTTTGTGAAAAATTTTACCTCTTTGTTGAAAAGCCCTAAACTTGAAAACCATTTTAATCATTTTTGCTTTTTCAATGAAAACCATTTTTTTTTTTTGGCAGAAAGCAACCGCTTCCCACTTTGTTTAGTTGAAAATCCAAAATTCATCCAAAAGCTGTTTCAATCGAAAATTTTCTAAGCAAACCAACTGCAATATCGGTCTTAAATAATTATAATAGTTAGATCAAAGACCTGGTCTTATGAGGTGCTGAGCCTGGCCTAGCTAGGTGGCTTCCCAGTAACTGTCCATGAACCTACACATAACTGAGACTGCAACTGTCACCAAAAAAAGAACACAAACTTTAATTGTGCATGGAAAAGCAAATGCTAATTAGCCATAACAGGCTCCTTCCTTGTTTGCCATTCTGGTCTCTCAAGATACAGCACTTCTTGAATAAACCCAGTGTTGTAGTGTCTGTCACCTGGCTTGCTCAGCCATTCCACACAAAGGGGTCCATTCAGTCCTCCCCTGAAAAGGACCGCTTGAAAATAAGCTATGTGATACCTCTGCTGTGGCCAAATCTGGGAGGAGTCGTTACTCCGCATGGCAGCGGTAACGAATGAAATCCCTGCAGGAGAGATCCAAGCCCACACATTTTATTGAGCCAGTTAGGAGGATGCTGGGGCCTAAAAATCATCCTCCCATCATAATAACAGATGGAAGGAGAAAAGCTGATCTCAGTAAACCTCTGAATATTTTCCCCTGCGTCTTTTGCTATATCATTGACTCTCCTCCCTTGCAGAAGAGGATGGGAGCATTTCAACAAGTGATCTGTAGGAAACAAAGGCCCAATCCCCCATATTCCTAACTAGACTTGTAGAATAGCTTTTCCTGCACAAGTCCTCCAAGTAACCCAGTGCTCCCAGGTAGCATAACCAACCTATGAACCATGCTGTCCTTCACCGTAGTGAGGCTCTGTTACACCCTCTATGATGCTGAAGTGGTGCAGGCACTGTTGGTCCAGTCAGCATTAACATCCACAGAAACATGCCACGAGTTTTTGGCCCAGTTCCTGTAGGAGCATACTGTGTAGATTGAATGATCTTTAACTCCACCCTTTCCAGCAAGCCCCCAGCATATGCTCTTTCTCCTGGGTTCTGCAGAAAGATGACATGGAGCCAGTGCTCCTTTCTGTGCAATCCCATCCGATCTATTTCTCTTCATAACATTGCTTCTCTGTTAGCAGAAGAGGAGAGGGGTTTCAAACCCCTGGCAATTAGTGCAGTGAGAGACCTACTGTAAAGTGAAAAAGATGCGTGTAATCCAAAAACTGAGGAGAAATCTACAAAACGCTTCCTTCAGTTTGCTAAGGCAGCAAGAGACAGTGAATGAAGCCAGACTCTCATTTCCTAAAGTTAAGTGAGCTTGCTTCTTTGGGATGTGTTTGTTTTCCCTGAGGTGACACCGATTCTGCATCTCTGCACAGTTGTTCTCTTACATCAAAGCCGTATTCTGCCTTAGATTATTTTTTCATCAAACTCCCTTTTGTATTAGTGTAATGGAATTTTGCACATGGTGGTAGGATAGAACAGAGCCTCAGGAAATGAATGAGAAAAATACAGCCACCATTATAGTAAGCCACATAAAGGTGAGATTGATGTATATGACTGATAAGTTCATTGCTGTATACCTACAAAGAAATAAACTAGTGTTGTTTTAAAAATATTTCCTGAAATTGTTCTTTATCTTTGCACTTCAGTCATATTTCTGGCACTCTTCTTGTTAGTGTCTTTCATGTGCAATTTTACTGTCATTTATTAAACTAAAAATATACGTTTCTTTTTGTAGCCTGAAAACATATTATGTATAAATCACACTGGAAACCAGATTAAAATTATTGACTTTGGGTTGGCTAGAAGGTAAGACAGTTCAATTATGAACCCTCAAAATCCATTTTCTTTTCTTTCATTCTTGTGATATATTTAACATGTCAGTGACTCTACAGTGATTTTGAAATATGAAGGAGCAAAGCAATATGCTCTTTAGGCATGAATTTGTAGCTTAGTGTAGTATCATGTTGTCTTTTCCAATGACATTTTTGCAGACTAATGTTGCCCTAGTATTCTAGTTTACACACAATAGTACCTCAAGCAAAGTTTTTACTCCAGCCACTCCATGAAGTCCATTAGGGACTTGACTCGTATATCGTGGCATGAGCGCAGGACTCTGGAGGGTGCCAGAGCTCGCTCTCCGGATACCACTAAGGCAAAAAAATCTCCGACAGGCGTGCATGTGTGTGTGTGCGCACCTAATATGGAATGGACAGGAGCAACATATCTCGAAGAACAACAGTTATGGAAGATTAGTAACCATTTTTTTACATGATTAAGTATTACCAGCACTAGCCCTGCTTTGACCAGAGGATGCATAGCTGTTGCGCCAAAGGGAATTTTATGTAAAAATTGCATCTTCATCCATATGCTGTTTTTCCATTCTTTAAGGATTTTGATTTCTTTTCAGGCCTCCAAAGAGTTTTCCAGAAACTGCTCAGTAGTACAGATGCATTGATCCTAGTTGGTTTTTTCAAGGATTCATCTTTGCCCTCTGTAGTATGACTTTGGCTATTATTATGGATTCACAATGACCAGAAAAGAGGGTCCTCGGTTTTATATATTGGGGGGAAAAGGTGGTGAGGGGAGCATAAAGAGCTGTAGAGCCTGAGCCTCTTTCCTAATGGAAAAGGCAAGAGACGGGGATTTTTGAGTGACGAAGTGGAAAGAGGAGGTCCTGAGGGTCTGAGCATGAGTTAGTCCCTCCAAAAAAGAAAGTAAGAACTTCTTATGGTAATATAACAATATTTACCTGAAAACGTATTTTCTAAATATGGTGGGTTCCTCATTGTGCAAACCCTTTTTTTCTTTAAAAGGGTTTTATAAAAATGGAAATAAAATTATATACAAACAAAATGCAGCATTAGGGAAAAGGATAGCCAATAAAAAAGGTTTGATTAAAGACCATTTAACAACTATTTATGGCCTAATCTCAATCATTACATAGGCAAAATTCCCATTCACTTTAACTGGATTTAGTCCTGAGTGATGACGGAAGGACTCTGCCCTTCTTTATATTAACTTGCAAATTATTAACATCTTCCACTTCCTATAAAACCATGCTGGTTACTAAAATCAAATAACAATCCCTTCTCAGGGTTCCATGTAGGCATTGATATTGCACTTGGAATTCTGTGATCTGAGCACGTTTACACAGTGAATTGTGGTTTGCACTGTACTGAGCAAATTATCTACAAACTTGCTTAAAAATGGAAGTTGATTCAGTGCATCTTCTGGGCAACTGCTGCTCAGGAGTTCTCTCTGGAGCCCAGCAAGAGATTAAAGCTGCCCTCTCTTCGTGGAGAGCTGGTTGCCACAGGAGGGTGTGTAGGTTACACTGCCCTGTATGTGCAACGTGAATTAAGTCCTGTATCTGCCAATCTGAGGATGGAGCTTGTCTCTCTTAGCAGAAGTTGGTCCAATAAAAGATATTATCTCACCCATTTTGTCTCTCTAGTTTGAGGATGATTGGTTTAGAGCTTCTGCCAGAGATTTATTACCTATATTATATATAGGTATAATGTTTCAGTGAGAAAAGTGGCAGAAATTCGTTACATGTGTTCTGAATGTTAGATATTCTGTAAATTTTCAATTTTGATTTTTTTTTTACAATGGCTTAGAAAACCAACATTAGTGCCCTCAGTTTGTTTAAACCGACTCTTTGTACTTGGATTGATCTTATTAGCTAAATCACTGTAAGGGGGCATCCTGCAGCTTGCAGAAAACATGGCAGTGATTCTAATATAATAATGCAACTTTTAGCCACAACTATATTTTTATTGTCATAAGTCTTTTCGTGGCTCTTTCTTCTACCACACTATCACCTCTCTAAATTGATTAAAATTTAATGATGGATAATGTGCTGTTTATAACTATGAATCTCTGAATTTAAGCAGAGTGCCAAAGTTAGAATGTGCACCATGAAAGTGACTCTCTAGGGACAAAAAGGTAATTCAAATGACTTGGTTTCTTTGGCTGCTTCATTTAAACATTTGATCAGACTAATTGAAAGTGACTGTGAATTACAAAAAGCTCTACATGGGGATGCACAGGCTGAAATTCTGCATCTTTAAAGACTTAGGTATAACTGTCTGGCTCTGCTATTGTATGAACCCTGTGACAATTCTTTTTGCAAGTGTGCAGTGCATGTACTCAGTCTGCTGTCAGTGCTGATGCTACTTCTTGTTTCTGGTGAAGGTACAAACCTCGTGAGAAGCTGAAAGTTAATTTTGGCACTCCTGAATTCTTGGCTCCTGAAGTGGTGAACTATGACTTTGTTTCGTTCCCAACTGACATGTGGAGTGTAGGCGTCATAACGTACATGCTGTGAGTAAGCCTCTGTGTGGGTCATGGCCATGGCATCATATGCTCTGTAAGAAAGGCCAGTGGAAGGTATTTGCAGTGCTGGAATGCAGCTGATTATGAGATTCCCATTTAGGGAGTGTGTCTTCCTTGTTGCACTGACTTCATTACTCAAAAGAGAGAGCCCATGAAAGGGAATATCACTTGTGACACAGCTTTAAGTACCTGGAAAAGAATGACTCTTCATTCTAAATATTTAAACCTTCTGTTTTCTCTTGCCTTCTTGCTGTCTAGTTAGTTAATAAAAACAGAACAAATCAAGTTTCATTTACTCAGAGGAGGTGTAATCAGTTGCCTGAAACAGAACAGAACTTCTGCTTTCAATGAGTTATTGAGATCCCAGATTTATCTTTTCATTTAAATCAGGCCCTTGGAAACCTGATTCAAGATTTGTACCCAGCTCGCACAGGGGAGTTATTCCTGTTTTGGGTGGAGTTACTCCCTGGGTCTGAAAAATTCACTTCACAGCCATCCATGGGATTAAAATTCTTCCCTGGATTTTAGGCTGTGGGCCATGGAGGCTCATCTCTATTGTCTCTCTACCTCCTGATGAGTTGACACAGCATCACATTTTTTGTAGCTGTTTTCCATGCACTGGGTCTTTTTCTATTTAAGTTTATGTAGAAGCCCCCCCAAAATATTGTATTTGAATCCAGTCATAAATTACTGAAGAAACAAATCTGGGCTCAGAGACTAATTGAGAATATTTTGTTGAAATAGAATTTTAATCCACGGTAAATCTGGATTTAGGCCTTGATTCAGCAAAGCACTTGTGTGCATGCTTAGCTTTAGGCAGGTGAGCAGTCCTGTTCGTATCTGACAAAGCAATTGAGCATGTGCTCACATCCCATTGAACTCAGTTCCTCGGGAGTCCATTAATTCTGACCTTGGCATTGGCTGAGCAAATTGCAAATGATCTTTGTGAAGCATTCCTTCCCCCTGGCTGAGCTTTATTGCTCCAGCACACTCGTAGCCCCACTGGCCTGCATAGTTCGGGTCTGAGCCAGGGAATCAAGCCCCACCATAGCACTGGCCTTTGGGGCAGGATATAGCTGAAACCATTTTTTCTGGTGTGTTTCTAAAGGAGCAGTGAGCACAGCGAGGATACATAGGAGAAACCCACATTTCTCATTACTACCCATTAGCTACCCATTTCTCTCTCTCTCTCTCTTTTAAGGCTCAGTGGCTTATCGCCATTCCTAGGAGAAACGGATGCAGAGACAATGAATTACATAGTGAACTGCAACTGGGATTTTGATGCAGAAGCGTTTGAACAGCTCTCAGAAGAGGCAAAAGACTTTATTTCCAAACTCCTTTTGAAAGAGAAGAGGTATCTCCTTCTGTTTGCGACAGCTATCACTTAGAATAATAAGTCCTTTCTCACTAAATGTATGTATGGCAACCAATTACTGAAAGTTAGTACCATGGCTTTTCTTTTGCTATGTTTGTGCCTACCAGGCAGCTCAGCAGTGACACAAACCTCATTTTTTAAAAGAAAGGTATCAGTTTATTTTAGTCAAGGTAAAGGCTCTCCCAGTAACTGCGCCTATTGCAAAAGAGATGAAACAGAGGAAATGTGGAGTCATCTGTTTGTTTTAAGAAGAACCTTTTACAGAGGTCCAGGAGCTAGTTCTGTTGTCACTCTGGCTTCTTTATAAGCATTGATAGAAACTGCAAAAATGTCTCTCAAAATGCAGAAGGTGATACATAGCAGTTGCAGTTGTTATGAAAGTTACCTAATTTCCACTCTAAGTGCCTTACATACATTGAATAGGTGCAAAGAACTCTTTGGGGCCTAATTCTGCTCTTGGACTTACACACTCTGCTCCCACTGAAGTAGAATGTGGCTCAGCATGTCAAGTACTGATGCTGAATGAATACACGGGGGCTTAGTCTTCCCTTGATGAACATGTTTACAGTATCAATTCCTATCAGTACTGGGAATCATCCACCCCAAGGGGTAGACTGCACGTTGGTCTAGAAGATAGCTAACAGGAACCCTAAACACTGGCTTTTTCTAGACTGTCTGCTAAATTATGCATATGATATTTAATAATAGTGCTTTTAATACTAACGTGTCAATGAAAATTAAGACTGTCATTAAGCTGGAAGGGTAATTGTCGTCTAATGGACTTGAGCAGAAGGGCTAGGAGTCAGGAGACAAGGCTTCTGCTCCTGATAGCCACTTGCTGTGGGATCTTAACCTCAGACTCGCATCTGTGAAAAGGGATTAATAATGCTTTAAGGGGGTGCAAAGCACTTTGAGATCTGGGGATGAAAAATGCTATTTAAGGGCGGATTATTATTATTAGAAGCAAGCAACATTGTTGAATCTGCCAGTTGCTCATTAGGCATACTGGCAGGATGTGGTCTCACTTTCTTGGAGAAAGAGAAGTGACCAGTCCACAGCAAGTCCTGAGGCAGCAGGGGATGGCCTGATGCAACAGCTGATCCTATTTCTGAACACACTCATGTGCACCAGGAGGGATTCTGGCTGGCTGCTCACATTATGCACATGTCTGTTAACCATCAGTTTTGTTGACACCTTTCCCCTTGAGTGACAGCTGAGCCAAAAGCAGGACTTAGCCCTTCCTTTTCACAGGGAAGTCCAAGTGCAAATTCAGATGGGGGGGGGGGGAATTGCTCAAAGGGCCCCCCAAAAGAAAAGCTGAAGGATTTTCTTGCCCTGAACATGTTTCAAAGTCCCAGGGTTGGGTCTCCTATTGAGCACCTTGTTGATTGTCTACACACAATAGTTACTTATATTACAATTAAATTGTTTCAGTCAAAAATCACCTTTTTTTGGTTGTCACACTGAACCCAAAGACAAGCTGTGTGTGGCAGGTTGAATCTGAAACGGAACCTGTGGGTTTCCAGCGCAGCTGAAAGAGGAATACTTGAAAACCGTATCTCCTGTCAAGGTTTACATATGGATGCTCTCATTTGTGTTAATTGACTTCTTTAGGCATCTGAGATACTCCTTAAATATACAGTAGGGAACAATCTTGTTTTGTCAAAGGGGAGATGGACTACATGACACCACAAGTTAATATCACTACTTTGCATCTCTATTTCTTTATGCTTTTGCACACTCCTACATGGATGCTATGTTGTCTACCATTCACATTCCAAAATCACACAAACTGTACAGCTACTCCAAATAATAGAGCAACAAGGTTACACAATCGTCAGGCAGGGAGCATTAACCCAAGTGCAGAACTTCACACTCTTCTAAGCACCACTTAGTCCCACCTGAAGGGTAGGAATGAGAAGTGGTCTTCATGCAGGCTCTCCACGCTGGATGAATGGTGGCTATAAAGGACTCCCCCCCCCCTTTTGTATGTTTAATTTTATTTTCATTTAGAAAAAGCTCTTTCACATGAGGTATCAGTGAAGAGCAACTGAAACTTTCCACTGCAAGCAAATGAGATTCTGTGTAAATTACAATAATGGTAGCAACATTTACAACACAGTCCTTCACAGATTTTATTTTCCAGTTGCAGAATGAGTGCAGCACAGTGTCTGAAACACGAGTGGTTAAATGATCTGCCTGGCAAAGCCAAGAAATCCAAGCTTTGCTTGAAGTCCCAGTTGCTGCTACAGAGTTACATGGCTCATAGAAAATGGAAGGTAAATAGATAAAATCTGACAGCGCTATTTGCAGAAAAGAGTGATTGTACTAGTGCAATGCAGGCAGGGCCCTTATTCCTCATCACAGTTCTCTACTAATCATGGAGATCCTCCTTGCAATATGAATTTGGGAATTATATTTTCAGTTGTAGTTGTGAGTGTTTACTTCCCCCTTTTACATCACAACATCTCTGAGTTTAGATACTTTGTTCCTAAATTTTTATTCTTATTTCTGATTGGTGTTTTTAAAAAAGGCGTAAAATTCCAGGGATTTAATGGCTTTTACTGTATTTATTGTATGTTAAATGTGTAACATTTCAAGCAAAAACAATTACTTTTCAGCTGACATAGTTGTATTAGCCTATCTTCAATGTATAAGAAATATTGGAATGATACAACAGAAAGCTATTTTGTATAGTATTTATTACAAACGTCTGGGACCAAGAAAAATCTGGGTTCAAATCCATTCTGAGTCTTCCATTCACTGTACAATCTTGGGAAAATTACCTGACCTCCTTGTGTCACAATCCATCTAGATGGCAATTTGGATACTTTCAGGATCTTACTCATAATCTTGTGCTAATTCTTGAAATTCTCAGTAAATATGTAGAAATTTCTATAAGAGGTGATCAACACAGGAGACACACAATAACCCAGAACATTTAACCCTGCAGGAAGAGGATGAAAGATGTCTGTCCCTAGTTTTACTGACAACTGTGATTAGCAAAAGCTTGCTAATAAGTTAGACCTTGAAGACCAAACTTTACTTTGCGAGACTCCAAAATTACTATTACTTGTGTTCAGTCAGTCAGATTTGCATTTTAAAAATGTTTTCATCCCAAGCTATTTTATTACACTTTACTAACAGGTGCACACAGCCTTTTGTTCATCATATAAATACAGTTTTACAGCCACAAAGAGTATTCTCTAGTATAAAGCATTTTATGAATCCCAATGGGGAGGATTCAAGTGCCACTCCTCTAAGCATTGTTAAAATTACACTAATCATAGACAGCTGCTTTGCCTTTGATCACGTTGACACCTTGGATCCCTAAAGTGTTGTAATTAATGTCTGTTGCATGTGAATGGGTAACACACTGGCTATTATCCAGAAAACGGAGATTAACCTGATAGACCTATTTGTTTGAACCATTATGGCTATTCCTATGACAATTTAGTTACGTGACTCTCCTGTGAGGAACAGGGTTGTGTTACTGTAAGTATAACCCTTTTTTAATTAGGCACTGCAGAAGAATGGAGGTGTACTTTGAGCTAGCTGGCTTCCGCAAGGCTGACAGGTGCAACAGAAGATAGGAGAACTGGTGCTGATTAATCCCCCAGTTTCACTAAGGCAACAAATGTACCCCCAAAACCTTTCACTCTGCTTCTTTTCAGTTGAAATAGTGGCATTACCCTGTCTTTCATGTGCAGTAAACATTGGAGTGACAACAGAAGGAGGCAGTGTTCAGTGTTGAGGGCTGGGAGCTAGAAAAACATCTGCATTAAATATTCTGAATCCCTCACTGAAGAAACCCCAGTATTAAGTATGCTTTGGCTCAGGTATGCTCATATTTAGATTTTTTTCTGTTTTGTTCACAGAAACATTTCTACGTGGTAGCTGCTGCAAATCGGCTGAGGAGGTTTCCAAGCATGTCTGTCAACCTTGCTTAAGCTGCTGTGGAAGAGCTATATTCTTAGACCTAGAGATGAAGCAGAGATAAAAAGACTGGGTGTCTTTAGCGATTCTCTCTCTTCCCCCACCACTTCTGCCATTCTCATGTTATGTATCATGATTGTATTTAGATACCAGAACTGCCTCAGAGCACAGCAAATGAGTTTTCCTAATCTTTCTAAAACAGGTTTCCATCATTATATTCTGTTTTATAAGCTCTCAGTGACACACAAATATTCCTAATATTACTCCACTTATACCTGTGAAGGCATGCTCATAATTAACAGTTAAGTTCCCTGAGTGGGATCCACTTATTTTTGAAGTCTGATTATTCATAAGAACCCAAAAAGCATATTATAACAGCAAACACCTAATCAGTATTTAGTATTCCTAAACAGAACCGTGGGATAACTTTAGATTTTGTGTTAATGAGGTGCTGTGCTATCACTTTTAGAGCATTACTGAAGTGGTAATAAATTTGGCAGGACAATAGTGTGCTATTTTTCCCAAAGGTAGTTACTTAAAGCAAAATACCCAGGGACAAAACTGAGCTTGTGAAATGCAGTTTTTCTACATTTTTTCTAAAGGAGTTAAGTTGTTCTGCCTCCCCTTCCCCTTGCTTTTTTTAACCAAAGCATCACAATAATGCATGACAACTAGTCAGAGTGAAATGAAAGTTTCTTCCACTTTACCCTCTACAACAAAGATTACTGTTTTCAGAGGTATTTTAAAGACAGTTAAATCTGGCACAAGGCAGCGGTATGAATCTAGACTCAACTGCCACAAATGAAAAACAATGGGGAAGACAATCTGATGGATGCAAAACTGTGCCATTAAGTGTCACTGCTCCCCAGGAACAGAAGTTCTCTTATTCCCCTGCTGAGTGTGAGTTTCAAGGTGTACGTTTTAAACATCTCAGTGCATTGCTGTAGCTGGACCTGAACACTGTTTTCTACGCTAATATTTTAGTTCAACATTTTTGCCAAATGCCATGAAGTTTAACAGAAAAACTACTGCTTGGTAACAAGTAAACTGGTTTGTTTTTGCTTAGCTGCTGCTAGGGGAGGATCAGTGAATTGCCCACACTTGACTCTGTTTCAATCACATGGGAGCTGTTGCTCTTTTTCTATTTGTTTAAAAACAAAAATGTTAGTATTGTGAAGAAAAAGGTTGATGTTCAAGTACCAAAGATTGTTTTGATGCTTATAAAGCTGGCATCACCCCATATAACAAGCCCAGTGCCAATTGTGTTTCTTTAGTGTTCATCAGGCACTTTTGTAGAGGTGGCTGACATGCGGTTTCCTTTGTTGGTGAGCTAGAAGCTGCACCACTCTGTGAGCTGATTAAAATAATTTATCACTAATAGTAGCTGTTTAGGGTCTGCCCATTATGAGCCTAATCAAATCAATATCAGATTCCCATTAACTCATACCCCTTCAATGGCCTACAGTGGTGGTTGCTCCTAGCCCTCATAAAGACCTTAAAAGTTACTTACACTAGACTAGTCTAATGTTACTCGTCTAGCTTTTCAGTTTTAGAACGTCTCCCTTCACTGCCAGATGGACTGGACTTGTGCCCCACCTTCAGCATTATGCCAGAGGGCAACAAAAGTTACATGAAAGAATTCTGACAGTGTATCACCTTCTGTGAAGGCCCAAGTTTGTTCACATTTGCTCTCCCAAGTGACACTGCATGGTAAATAGTTACTTTGTTGGTGTATATTGATGAAATTAACACAAATAAATCTCACTTCAAAGGTATCTGGTTGCCTATTCTCAAGTTTGAAATACTGTAATCAGCCTAACTTAAAGCCAACATTAGTGGACCTTTACAACAGAATTCCAGTCTGCTACCTCTGACTTTCTCCCAGAGTGGGGACCTCCGATAATATTATGAAATCAGATTTGGAATCTCATTTTTACACATATTCTTAATGAGTTGACTGCTCAGTGTTTGCTTTGCTCTTTAGCATATTTTTTGCCTCTTCCTAAAGCAACTTTATAAAAATTTAAACTTGAACCATCCCCAAAACAGATGAAATTTGATATGGAGGAAGTAATGTTTCTACTTCTACTTTTGAAGTTCTAAAAAGGGAGGGGAGCAGAGTAGGTCAAAAGAAATATGAAAAGCAAATGTAAGAAGCTGATCAATTTTAATTCTGTTTGCCATGGCAGTGTCCATTCATTACCTTGTCTTTTTTGTAGATGGATACCAGATGAATACCCTCACTTACTTGATTATATTTTAGACTTAGTGCAGGCTGCACCTTGTTCCTAGATAGATAGTTTTTTCAACTGCCTATCTTAGGATCAGAATGCAGTTCTTAGCAGTATAGTCTTAGTATGTTCACAAAATGAAGTTTTGTATTAACCCCGACATTCTCTGTTTCCTTACAACATTTACAGTGATTGCAGCCCCACAGAGGCCCAGTCTACACTTACCTTTGGGATTCGGTGGCAGTCGACAGGTGATATGCAAGTGACGTAACTCACTTCTGTATCTCCCGTCAACTTCGCTGCATCTCTTCTGCGCACTGTCCATGCTGTGCTGCGTCGAAGGGACTTAGTGGGGTGGTTTTCCTGCTTCAATTGGTGGATTGACCGAGTGGGTCTACACAGACTCCTCAGTCCATCCAGAGCAATCGATCTGACGGCAGCAAATTTGCTGCTGTCAGGACACAGTCAGAGAGAGCAACATTGGAACTTCTTTCTGGTTGGTGCAGCATCCCCCACTTGCCCTCCTGCAATAGGTGTCATCACCATGTCCACAGCAGGGAACAGGAAGTATGCTTACTATTTCTAGTCAGATGAGTTTATGCAGTTAATACTGTACATCTAATGCAGACAAGTATTCTTCACAACTGTCATAGCATTCATTCTCAACCTCATTTTCAGTGCAACTATTCAGTGGCTGATCTTGTTTCCAACAGTGGGTGCACACAGCTGTGAAAATCCCACTGTATTTTAAAACAATGAATAGGAAATGTTCTCTGCTTACCTTAGTCTTTTTTTATTTTTTTGAGAAAGTCCAGTCAGATCCAGCTCACATGGGAGATAAACAGATCATCCAGATGCAAAATGACACCCAAAGATTCAGGTTTATTTTGTTAGAAGTTAATCCCATGCAATGCAGTAGGATAAACTTGTGCTTTCTCAACCAAGTACAGTTATTTTAGTGTAGAAGAAAAAAACCTGAATTATGCTGGCTGCGGAAGTGGTCTCAAGGTGAGGCAACATCAGAGGATGGGACATTCTCCTGCTGCCAGTGGCTGGCAGGACAATCTGTTCCCAAACTGCAAGCAGACTGAAATACCTTGTTACAGATCTGTAGACCTTATTAGCTGACAGAAGGAAACATTAAGTACAGAAAGTTTCTTTTAAGTCCATTTAGATTTTAATTCTGATGGAATTTGTACAATGGAAGTGCTAAGCAGGTCACAGAAGCAACCCTGGACCCATATAGAAATTCTTAAAACTAAAGAGTCAGATATAGAAAAAAAATCTTTATTGCTCTCTAAAAACATTTAGGTTCAACATACACAGTAGAAACTTTAGTTAATCAAATATTATGTATCATAAAAATTAAATAATCTTTCTGTATTTAAGTGTTCAACCAGTCTGTGGCTACAAAAAGGTTTAACAGTCTGACTTCCTCAGTTTTGATTTGCTGATGACATAAGTTGTTTCCTGACAGGCCTTTCCCAAATGCCTTGGTAACCATGACTTCAGATCAGGATATATACAAGAATGTGCAAACTTTTCAGAGGTCACTTAATACTGCACCATTAATTGGCCTGTTTGTTGCTTAAAAGTAACAAGGCTACTCTATGTCCTAGATCTGAGGTCTGCACTGGTCTGAGGGGAAGGCATCACCAGGTCAACTTTCAAACTTGGGCCTAGTGTGTAGTAATAATGTGTCACCATAAGGCTGGCTCCACTTAGTAAAATGACAGGCATAGCAATTTAAAACCTTGCCAGTCAAATAAGAATGGCTAGCTAGCAACATCAATTCACATGCTACTGAGTCTCTCCAGCATGGAGGAGGATTTAAAATTACAAGTCCGCTGCAGTGTCATTGCTTTGTAGCAAGGGCAGAGACTGAAGTTAGACACTGCTTCTTTGTGCCTTAACAGCATTTTCCAGGATTCTTTTTTTCCATTCTTCATAATCTTGTTTTGCTTCGGTTTCACTTTTCTGCCGCTTGCAAGGGGTCTCAAACTCATCTTCGGGTTCTACAAGGGCAGAAAAAAAACCCCACAGCTTTCAGGAATTGCTCTCTATCATGCACAGTATTTTGTCTAAAGAGAGAGCCTAATGCTAAGTCTCAGATCTCTGGAATGTACATGTACCAGTCTATTTTATGCACACGAAAACTTTCATCTCTTTTTTAAAAATCAACCTGTGGTTGTTTAACACTATGATCTTTACCTATTTATCTTTTGGTTTGAGCGGAAAAGGCTACTCTAGTTCCACTAAGCTTGCTCCATAAGAACAATGGTGGTTCACAGCATTTCCAACATCTGGCCAGATGTGGAAGGGAGTGGGTTGTTGAGAACAGAGCCTCAAGTCATACTGAGCTATAACAAAGTTATCCAGCTAACACATTATTAGGCAACAGCAGAAGAACAAAGCTTAATTTCACAATTGAGAGAACCTACCTTCTTCCTTTTCAATGCATTCAATCAAGGTCTTCTGGCTTTGTGTTGGTTGAGGAGCCAGTGAAGCATAGTCTCCTTTTAAAGAAAAGAAAACTACTTTTATGTCTATTTATGGATAGTAGTTGGGGTACTAGGGCACCTAATGAGTCACATTCATGCCTTAATTATATACCCCCCACTTCCCTGTACCATTGCTCATTACTCTGACAGGACTCTCCCTTGGTTTTCCTTTCCCCACCACCTCAAACCGTGTGTGGGGTACAGTAGCACCTGCAGTGTGCTGGGTGCAAGCCCCACATACAAGAAGTGTCTTCTCTGACAAGCTTCTCAGCTGAAGGGAACAGCAACAGAGGGGAGGTTTTAAAAAAAATCTGAGCCATCCCTAACTTTCAGCAATGGGCTAATTTCTTGTAGGAGCAGGAACAGAAGTGGGTCTTGAAGGTTTTCAAGGAGAAGAGGGCAATGGCTTTACGGATGAGTTCAGGTGGGCCATTCTATCCATGGTGAGTATTATGGTAGTGGGTGACTGGAGAAGGCTGAGACGGATTCTTACAGGGACTGACAGAGGGAAGATGATCTTGGCAGCTGCACACTATGAAATGGAGTGGAACTACAGGAGAGCCAGTCAGGTGATAGCTGCACTACTCAAGACAGGAAAAAAAACAAACAAACCTGGAAGAAGGTTTTAACTGTGTGGTAGTAAAGAAAAGGTCCGAGGAAGAGTCATAAACTTTATATTGCTCACAGGTGTGGGGCAAGCACAAGGAAGGAGTCAAAGATGGCTCCTGTGTTCTGTGAGTTAGAAGACAGCCTGACATGACATCCCCAGGAAATAAGACAGGCTGTGATGAGAGAGTCAATTGAAGGAGACAAGTCAGGAGTGAACAGAGGCTGGCACAAAAAGAAGAGTTGAAATTATTCAAGAAGCCCCCCAGAAAGGGTGCAGAGAGAGCAGGATCCCAATAGCGTGGCCACATCATCTGCTTTCCAGAGCACAAGCCTTCAAGTGCTGAACACTTACTTCTGATCTGCTGGCCAATTGTCTCCAGCTGGCTGCAGAGCCGATCAAATATTGCCCTCTTCACCCCAGATGTATCCACCATTTTCTTCTTATCCACTTTCAGTTTCAAGCACCTAAAACAGCAAGTTAGTTTATTTTCTGAAGGAGGCAACATCAAAACATACTTAAGTCAGGTTGCTCAATGCAGTTATAGGTAGCGGTGCCTCAGTGAATATGCAGAAGGCCAGGGGCTGGAATTCCAGAGTTCTAATCCATGCTCAGCTACTGATTCACTGCATGACTGCGCTCAAGAGCTTTCTTCCCTTCCACAGTTTCCCCATCTGTAAAAAGGAAGATAAGCCATACCCACCTGCATTAAAGGGAAGCTGTGATGAGCCTAAATCCTAACAGCATCTAACAATTTGGAACAGCAAGTGGGGGAAGAAAAAAAAAAAATCACACTGTTGATGTTACAAGGGGAAATTCTAATAGGAAAAGTAGTTTGACAAGTTGGAGCTTGGTCAGACCCTGGAGAAACACTCCTACTCCTGCAGTGAATGAATTGGGATGTTCACATCAATAGACAGGTGCTCATTTTAAAAACTCATCTGATGAGCTGTATCGTGCCTCCTAATCTCACACTGGTTCATAGTATTTTAACTGGTACACCACTTAGATTGGGAGAAGATTCATGAACAATAAAAGTCCATGTGGGTTTTGTTGAGTCACTGTCTGCTGGACACTAACTTGCAGGCAGTGGCAGCTTTCTCTTTAAGGGGCTCCTGGATTACAAAAATATATTGTCAAATGAACACTTCTATGCACTTTCACAAACTTAGAATTGTGTAAAATAACTCATAGTTTGGAACTGGATGAGAACTACTTAAATTGACACTGCTGAATGTGTGCATGCATGCTAGATTGCCAGCTCCTGGGAGCAGAGACTATGTCATGCTATATATTTATACGCCACCCTGCAGAATAGGCTGCTGCTCTTGATTAGAGATATTTGGGCAGGTTGGGAAAAAACAGATGACTATTTGGAGCTTGTCAGTCTTCAGCCTTTCTGCAATAGCTCCTAATTCATGTGCAAGACGACATCATCTCACCACTACTGCACAATCCATAGGTAATCTTTGTCTGCTACATGACCAACTCAAATGCACTCTATTCCACCTCGGCAAACAAAACCTCCCCACCAAATGCAAGGTATTAACTAGCAACATTTTTGTTGGGTTAGGAGAAAGGGTTGATGGAAGATAAAACACATCCAACAGATGTGTTTTATCCAATGACTGTCACATAATAGAATTATTACTTTATATAACAGTGACAGCAGGTTTCATTTATTATAAAATCACATGATTTGCCTTCAAACTACTAGTCTAGGTGTTTGGTTTAATGTTTTCTTTCTCTAAGGCAAAACACAATGTAGGCTGAATACTTCACTACAAGAAAAACATTATCCTCAGCAGGCTGTCAAGATTATCTGGGGTTCTGAGAGCAGTGCTACAAAATACATTTAACCACCTAAATGTGCTTTGGGATATTAAGGAATTCTTGAGGCTATAGCAGCTGGTTGTACTCTAACTTGTGAAAACTTTCATTAACATGCACAGCATGCATGTGTTGGGGGAAAATCCAAGAATGTGGTTTTGTGCTCTCACAAGTTAGAATAATGGGGAATCCCACCCGGCATGTAACCTTATGAAGAGTGTACCTGCAGGCTGTGAATAATGCAGCTGTTGTGAACAGGGGTTTTGATAAATCAAGATCCATTTGCTGTGCTTCAGAAAGACTGGATTCATACCTAAAAGAGAGCAGCAGTATTTACTACTTAGCTAGTTTGCTTTAAAACAAAGCTTGTGAAGTTGGTTTCCTTGGAGTTGAACAAAAAGCTAGTACAAGATTGCTTGGTTCTTCTGTTTTCAGCCAGGCTCAACCATTTTTTACTCCTGGCTGAAAACAGAACAAAGAGGCAAAGATGAGAGAGAGATGGTAGCAAGTCCTAAGTTACAGGCATGGAGGGATATTTATTTTAAATAAAGAAATTAGGCAGAAGGGACAAGGTGGAGTCAGCAGAGTCTCTATTCCACCTACTCACCTTACTCAATAAAACCAAGTACTTACAGATGTTATCTCTCAAAAAAATATGATAAATCAGTTTGGATTCAATTCATCTCAGTGCACAGGGCTTGCCCACAGCTTTTAACCACTTACTCCCCACTGATCTCTTAATTTGGTGCTTAAGGGAGGCAGAAGGCTTTGTGGCCTCTCAGCATGGAGGTGAACATCTATAGATAAGTTTAAATAGACTTACTCTTTAAATATGATGCAGCCATGAAGAGTGCCAGCTACGTAACTGAAGACTGTTCTTTGCAACCTAGGATTCATAGGTTCCAGGGCCCAAAAGGGACCATTAGTGATCATCTAGTCTGATCTCTGTGTATCACAGCCTATAAAACTTCCTCAAACTAATTCCCAGAGCAAATCTTTAAAAAAAATCCAATCTTGACTTAAGTTACCATGACCCTTGGTAAATTGTATAGATGGTTAATTATCTCAGTTAAAAATTTACATCTTATATTCAGACTAAATTTGCTTAGCTTCAAATTCCAACCACTGAACTATGTTATACATTTATCTGCTAGAT
This sequence comes from Mesoclemmys tuberculata, assembly GCA_007922155.1. Lineage (NCBI taxonomy): Eukaryota > Metazoa > Chordata > Testudines > Chelidae > Mesoclemmys > Mesoclemmys tuberculata. The sequence goes on from ML675631.1 coordinate 10,319,639, forward strand.
TGATGAGCCCATTATTAAATATTTGTTCCTCATATAATACCAATAGACTAATCAAAATACCCCTTAACCTTCTTTTGTTAAGCTAAATAGATTGAGCTCCTTGAATCTGTCCCTAGAAGGCAGGTTTTCTAATCCTTTAATCATTCTAATGGCTCTTCTTTGAACTCCAAGTTTTCAACATCCTTCTTGAATTGTGGGGACTAGAACTGGACACAGTATTCTAGCAGCAGCTATACCAGTGCCAAATACAGAGGTAAAATATTCTCTCTAGTCCTACTTGACAAACTATTTATGCATCCAAGGACTGAATTAGCCTTTTTGGCCACAGTGTTACACTGGGAACTCATGATCAGCTGATTATCCACCATGACCCCTGAGTTTTCAGCATGACAACTTCCCAGCAGAGTCTCCATTGTGTAAGTATGGCCTACTTTGTTCCTAGCTGTCTACATTTACCCTTATTAAAATGTATGATGTGTTTGCACCCAGTTTACCAAGCAATCCAGATTGCTCTGTATTACTGACCTGTCTTCTTCCTTTTTCAAACACTCCCTCCATTTGTGTCATCTGCATACTTTATTGGTGATTGTTTTCTGCCAGGCCATTAATAAAAGTATTAAATAGCACAGGATGAAGAACAGATCCTTGTGTACCCACAAAAAAAAAAAAAACACACCCACTTGATGATGATTCCCTGTTTACGATTACATTTTGAAACCAATCATTTAGGCAGTTTTTAATCCATTTAAAGTACGTTAGTTTTATATAGTTCTGTTTTTTAACAAAACATTGTGCAGTACTAACTCAAATGCCTTACAGATATTACATCAACATTATTACTTTTATCAACCAAACTTATAATCTCATCAAAAGAGAAACTCAGTTTGACAGGATTTATTCTCCACAGACCCATGTTTAATAGCATTAATTATATTACCCACCTTTGATTCTTTATTAATAGAGTCTGGTATTAGCCATGCCATTATTTCCCCCCAGGACTAATGCTAGACTGAGAAGCCTAACACTACCTGGGTCATTCCATTTATACTTTTTAGATACTGATGCAATATTAGATTTCTTCCAGGCTTTTGGAACTTGCCCAGTTTTTCAAGACTTATTGAAAAAAAAAATCAACATTAATGGTCCAGTGAGCTCCTCTTCCAGCTCTTTTAAAACTTTTGGGTGCAAGTTATCTGGATCTGCTTATTTAAAAATGTCTAACTTTAGCAGTCACCATTTAACATCTTACTGAGATACTAGTATAACAAAGTTTTATCCTGTGATATATCATCTGTTTTTGCTCCAAATACAGAACAAATATTTATTGAACCCTTCTGCCTTATTACTGATAATTCTACCATTTCTATATAGCAATAAACCAATATCATTGTAAGGTTTCTTTTTGGTCCTAATATACTTAAACTCCTTCTTATCATCCTAAACTCTGCTGGCCATAGATTTCTTCTTGTGTCCCTTTGCTTCCCTGATCAACTTTTTACAATTCTATCTTCTGATTGATATCCATTACTTTCAGCTTCTCCTGTCTTCCATTTGTTATTTTTTTTTAATGACTTGTTAAACAATTGCTTTTGTTAAAGTGGATATTACATAGAGGAGAGGATTTTATGTGAAAGAACTCTCAATCTTGTGAAGTTCTCTCATTCAACAGTTTTTACAAAAGTATGTAGGATTCATTTTGGAATGGATACATTGTTATTTGTATGTAAGAAACCATGTCTAGAGCAATCTCCTGGAATTGCAAGGTTGACTGAGGAAGGGCTACATGTAGGATCACATGAGAGAGATAGGTAGTGTGGGGCTGTTGACAGGAAATTATACTGCAGTCTATTCCCATTCTACCCCTGACTCACTGTGACATTAGACAAGTCACAGTCTAAATATTTCAAACATGGGTTCCTAAATAAGTGGCCTAATTTTCAGAGGTGCTGACCACTCACTGAAGTCAGTGGGAGTTGCACATGCTCAGTACCTCTGACAATCAGGCTTTTAGCACTTAAAAACAGTCTTATTTAAAAATAAAGAGCATTTCCATTTTTTAACAGAAATGGATGATAAACTGATGGCCATAAAAGGCTACATGTCCTACCTTTGTAATATTTTTGAAGCAGTGTTCACTGCCTCCATGCAGCAGAATTGTACAGCCAGATCTCGGATTCCCAGATTGGAGTTCAAACCTAGCAAACACTCAAAAGACTTCATACAGCTCTGATAAGTCCTCTTGTTCAAACCGGAGAGTTTAACTAAGTAGCTCTTTGAAAAACAAAACAAAAACTCATGTGTAAGCAGAATTTCCCTTCCAGTACTTTATCCATCTAACTAGAATAGGTTAGTTAACCCATCTTCTATTTTTGTTTCCAACCATTTTCTTGTTTTCTCATTGTTTGGTTAAATCCGTTACACACGTGAAGCTGCCCTATGGAGAGGAAAAAAATACCAAATGGAAAAGGAACTCCACATGTTTCAATGCAGAGTTACCTTCAGATAGTTACATTGGTGCTGCAGTTTGGAAGTTGATACAGCTCTTAACTGCAGGTACTTCAAAAGCTATATACTAGGATCACTGAGCATTTGTATTAAGGTTCAGTGTCTCTCTGTTATTCAGGGGAATCTAGGCAATGGAAATCTCTTCCATGTATGGAGGAGGAATCTGTAAAAGATTATATGGACAATCGGCAACGGCAGTCCTGCGAATGACATCCACAGGCTTCCAGGAGGAAAATGGACATGCATAAAGCCACTGCTCCCTTTTGGTAGCTTTAAGAGCCCTTCTCACAGAAAAGGGACAGGCAGGGTTATGGTTTGCCACTCTTAAAGAACCCTCAATCTGGGGCTGTAGCAGTTAATTCACACCAGAGTGTAATGGAGACTCTAGTCTCCAGTTCTCTGATGAAAAGTGGAATAGTGCTGGATTGTTGAAAGGATCCAGTTGTAGACTGATCCATAATGTGAAGTAAAGGGAATTTACTAGTCTTTCCTTGCTGCCTCATCATATATACTAACCAAGGTACCATTTTTATTGCAATTGGTAAGGGTTAGAAAGAACAAACGAAAAAACCATGTCTATATTGTAGCCTACTTTGTCTGCAACTGGCTGTTGCATGTAGCTAGCTGCTAGGTCCAGGCACATCACTGCATTGCTTGTTGCTGTCATCTGAGCCAATAATCCCGTGCACTTCACCTGGGACAGTCGCAGATATTCTTCTGCTTTTCTGTAAAACAACCCCCCCATGCCATTCATTAATACCACTGAGCTTACAGATTTGTAGCATTTACATCTGCAAGAATTAACACACACACACGCACAAGGGACTGGCTGCTTGAACTCAAGATTTAAAAAAAGATTAAAATAAATGGGACGTCAGTGAAATATGTCTGGAAGCACTGGCAGTCTGGTTGTGTAACTGTGCATGCACTGTTGTGCCTTGTAGCCTACAAAACTGTCAGTCAAATATTAGTTAAAAGGAATTCAAAATAATTTTGAGTAGTGTTCAAGAAACTTTCCCCGGCCCAGGATGAAGTACTGGAGGGAAGTTAAGAGACTGGGTTTAGCTGTAGGTCTTAGTGATGTTGAAACGTTGCAGGGGAATGCACATATGTATTTATTTGGATTTAAAAATAATAATCAATACACATGCAGAATGCTGAGCCCCCTCACGATAATTAAACTTACAGTAACTCCTCAGCTTTATTCTAACTTTACTAGCTGGCTGTAATCTAAGAACGAACCTTTAGTTTCAGGGCGGGGTGGGGGGAAGCTAGTCTTTTCACAAACTGGAACTGAAGTAACTAACTCTGTTATAATTCAACACAGTTATTTCAGGGCCAGTCTGTGTCTGTTCATTTCAAATTAAATGTAACTTAAGATGCAAATTGAAACCAATGTAGTTATTTCAGTTCAAGTCTGTAATTAGACCAGCTAAAAGAGACAAGGGCATCCCTACTCCTGTAAAAAGGAACAGTTTGTGAGATTTTTAAAAAGGCAGCAGAGTTAAAGAGGATAACTGGAAGAATCATTTTGGGCCTTCTCTATAAGAAATTTGGCTTTTTTGCATTAAAGCATCCCATAATTGCTATTATAGGTGAAGCTTACCAATGGTAGGAATCATAGCATAGATCTGCTTGCCAGTGTTTTAACTACAGTGGTCACTATACTGCAATAGGCCTGCCACAAGCACACTCCTTCATGCCCTCACATGGAACCTACTACAATGGATAAATTTAAATCCCCTATTTTAAATCATATTTGCATTTCTACTTAAGTTATTTTCCTAAATAAAGATGATCCTCATTGATTAGTACTATTACAGTCTTCATATTACATTTGGTGCTTTTTGCTAACCAAGAGGATGCACTGTATCTATACACACTTATTTAAGCAATTACATAGTTTAACTTACATTTATTCAGGCTCTTAATTTTTACAGTTATTATATTAAAAAACAGTGAATGATGCATTTCTTATTTACTAGGTGACATTTTTACTTGTGATTGTGTCAACCTCTATTTGGACGGAAATTTAAAACAATGAAAATGCACAAAATCAGCATTTTAAATGTTTATATTAAATAAAATCTCCTTAAGTGTTCTGGACAAGAAAAAAATTTATTGAAACTGTTTTGCGTTTAAACTTTATTAACAAAGAAAGTATCTGTAGCTAATGAATTTAACTGATTGTTTCTGGTCACCATGTCCTTCAAGATTCTAGAACTAGTCAATCTGATCCTCTCACCGTGTGTTTTCATTCATAGATTAGAAGAGTAAAACAAGCTTTCCTGCTTTGTCAACTCCCCATTGTTTTTTAACTTTCAATGAACTCATCACTGAACTGAACTAGCTGAATAAACTGAAATGAAGAAAACAGACTACTGCTGTCAAAAGTTGGTGTAGCACTTCAACAAATTCTCTTTCCATATGCTTAGCCAGTGACTTTGATCAGTTCAGTGGTATGACTTTCTTTAAAAGTTTCTTTTGACAGAAACATGTGCTGCTTAATATTAATGTCTGTATTTAATTTAAATGATTAATAGATTATAGTAAATTTAGGCCTTGACATAAGTGGTCAATTTCAAATTTAATTTTAAGTGGGGTATTCAAAAAAAAAAGCTGCTTAATTTAAAAAAAATCCCACGTATTTGATTTTTTTTTTTAATAAAACATTTTTATCCACCTTGATCTGTACTGACTTCAGTGAGGCTCCCCACTGGCAGAGGGAACCCCAACAAAGCACTTGATTCAAGATCAGGGTCCCAATTATCTGAACCTACTCTGAGTATGGTTAGACAACACCATAGTTAAAATGCCAGTGCAAACAGCCTACACTACTGCCCACAAACTGTTTCCTCTCACTGGTAAAGCCATGTGAGAGAGTGGGAAAGTCAGAAGGAGAACTGGGCCCTTTAAGAGGGAATTGGTCTAGTCCATGTGTAGAGCCCTGTACAGATACAAAAATGTGGATCCGCATCCAATCCACATTTGTGAGAATAAACTCATATACGATCTGCAATCCACTCCGACTTCTATGGGGATCTGCGTCCGCAACAGCACTTGTAGCAGCCCAAACTGCCAATCAGCTGTTTGGTGGCCAGCCCTGTGCCTCCTGTAGAGCTGTTTCACCTCTGCAGCCACTGAACAACTGATCCTCCCTGGGGCTGGCTGGCTGTGACCCCTGGGCTGACAGCTGCTCCAGCCCTGCCCCAGAAGTTATGGAGGTTACAGAATCCCTGACCTTCATGACCATCTGCACCCAATCCACAAACCACTAAAATGGTGCATGGTATAAAGTGGATATCTGCGGATTTGCAGGGCTCTACCCTGTGCTTCACTAATAGCTTCTTGATGGGGCCTGATGGAGGGCTGTTGGTCTCTTGAAAGAGATGGAGACTTGGAAACAGGAAGCAACAACTATGGCAGAGGCTCCAGAGGGCAGGAGATCCCTGAAGATCTAGGAAGCAATCAGGCCTGGAAGCCAGAGCCAGGGGAGCAGTAGAGGAGTTTGTTTGATGATCTCTCAAAGCTGGAGTGAAGATAACACCAGGAAAGTATGGGACCCTCTCCAGGGGAAGAAAGGACTCCCAGTTTTAGTACCAGATGTTCCTGCTGGGAAGAGCAGAGGACTCCAGCTGGAAATGGCCATAGTGATTGCTTGATTTAAATTTTAAAAAATCCAAAAGCCACAGCATGGAAACAGGCAGAAGATGCCAGAAAGTAAGGTGTTGGGTTGACTATGTTTGCAGACTTTGATAGTTGGTTGAATTGCTTGTTAACAAATCCAAGAAGAAGTATTACTGGCCACAAGAGAGCCTCTAACAGATTTAATGATTTAAAGAAACCTGCACAGGGGAAATTGAGGCAGGGATGACTGAGGGAGGTGGTGACTCCATTTGCCCAGAAATTTTCTGCCGCTGTAGCAATTTAAGAGTAGACATAGCTTAAGTTGTGTTTATCTTCACAATAGCATACTTTCTCCCCATTCTGAAATGTTCTGAGTAGTGAGATATTTTCAATTTCAACTTTATTAGTATCTGGGTTGGCACCCACTGAAACAAATGGGGAGTTGATACATGAGAGCTGTAATCTTCAGGTTTTCAAAAACTCAAGACATTATGTTGTACACTGTACAGGTCACATTTTCTTTGCAAACCTAAAAGTAAGGAACTTACCGCTTCTCTAAAGAGGATATTGACCAGAATAGGTGCCTGTGTGGACACATTGTTTCAAATAGCTGCTGCACTAATTATTCTGGAATAAAGTGATGTATCCGAGAATAGCATACCTGCACAAGGAGCTTTCTGGGAATGGCCTAGACCAGGGGTACCCAAACTTCCAGCTTCCAGGATCATATCACTCAGTCTTGCTCTTATGGTAGGCCGGAGCCGCTCCTCCTGGCCAAGGCTCCGGGCCACATCATGTGGAGGGGAGCAGGGGGAAGGGGCCAAGGTGGGGAGAGTGGCTGCTGTGTGGTGCTGCTTGGGGCCAGGAGCAGCTCCCGGCTAGGATGCTGGGCCCATGTCACATGGAGAGGGGAAAAGACTCAGCAGGCCAGATATGACCCACAGGCCGTAGTTTGGGGACCCTTGGCCTAGATAGAAAACAGGGCACTGGACTGTGATTTCACAAAGCTGGATAGCCAGAGAGCAGCAGTTTCTGGCTAGGAACCCAGCTCTGAAGGCAGCACCACCACTGGCAGTGATGCAGAGATGAGGATGGCATGGTATAGTGGATAGGGAGCAGAGCCAGCTTTAAGGGTGAGTGGGTAACTGCCCAGGACCCCACAGGGCCAGCCCAAGGCCCTGCTAGTTCCTGCACACTGGGGCTGGAGCTAGGAAGGGGCAGGGCTGGGGATATCCCAGCCAGAGGCTCCTATTGTGTGCCCTGCTCTACCTGGTAGTGCAGGACAGGCTGGAGAGCGACAGGACTTCCTCTTCCTCTGCACTGGTCACTCTAGGAACCAAGTCAGGCCTACCTCTGGGAACTTCCCCTGGCTGTAGGAAGCTCCGCAAGCTGCTGGTTGGGAGCCCAGCTCTGAAGGCAGCAGCACAGGAATGAGGGTGGCAATACCATGACTCCCTCTTCCCCCCACATGCTGCATTTGGGTTGAGACCCCCATGGCTAAAACAACATGGCATTTCAGTTTTAGATATAAACCCATTACATTTATGATTTTTAAAATCCTATGACTGTGAAATTGATCAAAATGGATCATGAATTTGGTAGCGCCCTAATAATAGGCCATGTTCTGAATTAAGGGCTTGGTCTTGTGGGGAACCCAGAGGTTATGCTACTGGGTGCAAGAGACTGGAGAAGTCATTACAAGTGCTGGGGCCCAGCATCTGATTCCAGGAGACATCTCATCATTGAAATTTACAGCTGGAGTTTGAAAAATGCTGCTTGGGAACTTAGGTTTGATTTAAGGACATTTACTTTGTATATTCTGACATGCGATGCTGGCAATTTGGTGTTTCAATAGTTACAAAGCTTTAACTTTTTGATCAACTTCTAGCGTCTTTAAGTAATTGACTGACCCTGCCATAATTTCCTGCCACCGTGAAAATTTAAACAACATAAATCAAGCTTACAACCCCTAATTTTGTGCAACTGCAACAATCTAAGTTGATTAAAAACGGAACCAAAAGCTTAAAAATAAACCGACAATAGCTGAAGGCAAAGTGATAACATACAAATCGAATTCCGCCACGCCTAAGTCTCATGTAAACGCGCCGGGGCTGGAGTGGAGTGGCCTGGCCTGGCCTGGGCTCCCCTCTATTATGTAACAAGGAACAGACGCTCGCACGGTTCCTTTCAGTCCCCCGGTGCTTCCCGTCCCACCGTTATCGTTTCCCCACCATCACAACCCCACCGCCGCTGGGGCGCAGCGCTAACCCGCCCGGTCAGCCCAGGGGGCGCGAGGCCATTGCCCAGGGCGGAAGGGGTCGGGAAGGCGGGATCCGGCCCCAGGCCAGCCCAGGGCACCTCTGGATGGGCCCCTAGCCCCCACTCCAGCCTCGGACCCTCCGGGGGGGGAGGTCAGTCCCATCCCGGCTCCGCCATTGCGCTGGGGCTGCCCCGGCCCGAGGGCGAGGGCGGCGCCCGTTACCTGAGGACTCCCGGCGCAGCGATGCCCAGCTTGGGCGCCAGCTGCTGGATCACTCCGGGCTCCATCGGCCTCGCCAGGGCCATTCTCGACGCCGCCAACAGCCTCGCTTGCCACAATGAGCCACGCCACGCCCCTTCCGCGCGCGCGCGCGCCTCACCCCCACTCCGCTCCCCGCCCGGCCCTGAGAGAGCGTGACATGCGCATCTCCTGCAGGGGGTGGGAACAAACCGCCCCCTCGGCGGGGAGCGTTCCTGAATATGATTGGCAGGCCCCCCCGTCAATCTTGGGTCACTCGAGCCAATCAGTCTTGATACCTTGACTTCCTTTGAGCCGGCCAATGAAGAGGGCCCGCTTTGCTGGTGGGGAGGGGTTTCGAGCGAGCCGCGGCGTCACATGACAGAGCGAGGCTGCCGTTGGGGCTGGTGCTGTTGGCTGCGGGCCGCGGGCGATCATGGTGAGCGGGACGGGACGGGACGGGACGGGGCAGGGGCTGCGGGCGCGTTGCGGCTCAGTCAGTCCGGGAGCTGCCCGCCTGCGGCCGGAGGGGGCGGGAGCTGCAGCCCTGGGGACCGGGCCCGGGGGTGGGGGCCGGCTGGCCTGGCCTTGTGAGGGGGAGGCGTAGCATTGGCCAGGGGCCTGGTTGGGGCGGGGGGAGAGGTTGCCTTGTCCACGTTCCTTCCCCTCCCTCCCCCCCGCCTTGTGCGCTCGGGCTTGCCCCGGGGGGTCTGTGCGCGAGGCGTGGGGGCAGGGCGGTGTCCGCACGGGCTGACCGTGCCAGCGAGCCTGGGGCAGGCACAAGTGCAGCACAGTGTTACCCCTGCTCAGGCCACCGCTGCCTGGCAAACCCGGCAAGGCTCGGCTTCGAACCCATCTTTGCTCCTTCCGCTCCCAGGGGCTTCCAGAGTGATCGTCTGCAGCTGACGGCGGGGAACCCGCTCGGGTGGTGGCTGAGACCTGATTTCTGTTTTGAACGAGATGGAAAATTCCCCGGTTCGTTTTAAATTGGAGTTCCTTTAGCTTGGGGGCTGCTGGGTCCAGTTCGGCTCTTGCTTCAGTTGCGGTGGTTCTGCAGTGATTCCACTGAAAATACAGTGGCTGGCTTGGATGCTAATGTGTTTGAGGAGAAAATCTGGCCCATAATTTCTTTGTCTGCTTATTTGTGAAATGGGCAGAAGAGTGATGTTTGCCTTCCTCCCTAGGGCTTGCTTTATGCTTATAAACCTCTCAAGACTTTCTTGACAAAAATGTGAGTGGTTAGTGCATATTATAACTGTTCATCTACTAAAAGAGAAATACCTCAGTATCACTGAATTTGACAACAAAATATTTTAATATACATGGGATGTATGTATTTTATTGTAGTGGTACCCTGATAATTCTTTGGTGCTTAAAGTTTACATTTAGTTTACCAAAAGCGGGAGTGACACAATAAAAGTATTAGTAGTAATAAAGCTATGGTTAGGATGGCATTACTGTTCCCATTCCAGTGTGCTGTCTACAGTCACTCATAACATTCCATTTTCATCTTTCAGGCTGATCATTTCCAATCTGGGTTTCTGGCAAAACTTAATTTTCTTTTGGTTAGTTTGAACAAAAACAGTTAAGCAATTGGAACCGATGGTCAGTGATAGAATGTTTTGATAGGTTTGTTCTTTTTTTTTTTGAACAGGCCTACTGTTGAAATGATTGGGAAGACAAACCTGGGATTTGGCATGGAAATAGTGCTCATTGATTAGTGTCTTTTAAGTATTGCATTGAAAATAAGTTTTGATTTGAAAGCTATGATCCAGTTAAAATTGTATATGTTGAGTGTGTTTTGCTTTGTAGATTGTTAAGTTTGTAATGTGTACAGTTAAGGAAGGCAGCACTGCATGTTCAGATGGTGACTAACTTAACTATGAAATGGAAAAACTAGTGATGGTGTGCAGTGAATGAGGCAAAGACCATGTTTTCCTCACTGTGTATCTTGTAAAATAAAAGCTACATAGCTCTGTCACTTTACAGGGGAAAAAGTTGTCTCCTGCAGATTTCCTAAGAGACACAGGGCAGGGTCTCTCTGTTGCAAACGTATCAAGGTATGTGGGGAAAGTACACTTAATTGTTTCATATTATGGAATTTTTTTCTAGTTTTTAAACCAACTTCCTAGAAAATGTCATCTGAATCATGGTAAGAAGACTTGAGGTTGTGTGGCTAATCACTGAAATCAGGCAATGACAAAATAAAGTTTAATGTGTAACCTTATCTCTGTTCCTCTACAAATGCCATTGTGGTAGTCCTTAACTAATGATCACATAACTTTTTACAACCTTTGCTATGTACGTACTAGCTAGGAAGTGCCATACTAGATCAGATCTGCCTTTAATATGGACAGCTGGCACCAGATGCTTCAGGGGAAGGTATAAGAACTCTTCAGTAGGCAGATATAGGGTAATCTGCTCCCCTTTAAGGTCTCTAATAGTCAGAGATTGGTTTAAGTCTTGAAGCACAAGGTTGTGTTATTTTGTTAAATTTAATTTAATTTTGTGTTAAAAATTGTGTTAACTCTGGATACTCTTGATATCCAAATAAATGGCTAATCCTTTTTGAATTTTAACTTCTTGACCTCTATGACTTCCTGTGGTAGTGAATTCCAAAATTGAATTACATGTGTGAAGAAGTATTTCCTTATTCTGGTTTTGAATTTCCCTCACTGAACATTCTGTTGTTGCTCTTGTGTTATGAGAGAGAGAGCTCCTAATCCGCCTTCTCTAGACAATTCAGTAATTCATCATGCTTTCTACTAGTCCACTATGCCAAACTGTCTGCTAAAGTTCAGGTACACGGTAAATTGTTCTATATCTTCATCTGTAGTGTGTTGTGTAACAATTTATAGTGGTATAAATCATTCAATATGCAAGCTAGCTCTGTAGCTTATTATTTATCCCTTGAATATGACAAAACAAAAAAATACCAGTATTTTTAGAAAGAGAGAAGAGAACTCCTGTAAATTTTTAGTAGTGACCATTATGACAATAGCGTGAACATGCAAGAACAAAAGATGCTACATAGGCAGTAGAAAAATGTGTATTATACTTGAGAAACAGTATATGATCATCTGCAGACTAGCTCAAAATTTATATTTAACTGCTGTACTGAAGATGGTTACTACACAGAGAGAGAGAGTGGGGACAAAAGAACCATCAACCTAGCTGCATCTACTGTGGGGGTTAGGTTGATCTAATTAAATGTCACAAGGCATGACATTTTTCAGAGGCCTGAGGTGTTGTAGGCTGATGAAAATTTTAGATGTAGACCAGGCTTTAGAAAGGAGCAAAGTCAGAGTTGCACATTCCGCCCTACTTTGTGATTTCCTGACTTGTGAGCCCAACCATGTAACTCTAAAGTAATAAAATTTATTATAATTAAAAATCTCTTTTTATAGGATCTTGTAACCTCACCCTTTTGTTTTGTGTAGTGCTGAAAGTTGCTACATAGATGCATGTTTTTCTTTTTTACAAATAAGTATGGTAAGTTGCTTTAACTTATGCACATTATGAAGGTTTGTGAACTAGAGAGTCTCTTCAGATGAGAAATTTCAATCTGAAACATAATATTTTAAGGTTTGTTATTTGTGGAAAGTGCAGAGCAGCAGCTGTATTGGTTTCTGTGTCTATTCTATGCGTGGCTGTTGTGATTCTTTCCATGATCTAGACCTCTTCTGGGGATGAAGAGGTGGTGGAGAATGGGAATACAAGGTGGTGGGAATGACTGTATTCTTCCTGTTAATTTAAACATCAGACATATGTTTCATGATTCACTTTATCATCTGTTCCTTGCACTACATACTGTCCAAAATGAAAAGGTTGCATTTGTGTAAATAAAACACAATAAGTAAGATCACAATCTACTAAGCAATCAGTTCTTTTGTATCTGCCTGTATCCTTCTGCCAACTTAATTTTATTACTCAGCCTGTTTTTGTTTCCTCCAACATGTTCAAATATGTTGAAAACCATACTCAATGTTGAGCTGGTTGCACAGGAGTCAGAGCTTTTAAAAAAACCTGGTAATTCTGAATTGAACTGCTCTGTAAAGAGACTTCTATAATTTTCCACTATTTTGATGCAACAAAATCTGAGACAACCTCCTTTGCAATGTTAAGCAGTAGAAGAGAAAACATAATTCTGAGTTTCTTCTGTCAACCATATAACTTCCTCTTCTTTCTTCTCTGGGGACAGCATGTGGCTTTTGTGTTTGGATTCAGTCATATTGAGTAATAGAAAGGTTCCATACTTTCTCTGAACTGTATCCTTATTCCTTATGTGGTCCAAAATGTTAATTGATCCAGCCATTATTCCAGTCACGTTGACAATAGTGCGCTCCTCTTGTAATCTGTCAAGTCTATCTGAAGCCTCCTTCAGTTGCTTTTGGTAAATGACTGTTACGTTGTGATCAAAGTCCTTGTGCTTAGTGCTTATTTCAGTGTAGATTTCAACACAAGGTAGATGGATATAAATGTAGACAAACAATCTTATTGAGACTCCCACAAAATGTTGTGGAACCTGAGTCATAAATCTTATTTCATTCAGCTAATTAGGATCTTGATGGATGTAGGAAACTCAAATCCATTTCCATTGTGTATTGGGATTGTGAAGTGTTTGTCAGAGAAGTTCTAATCTTTGTTGCTTGCTCAGACAATAAACAAAAGAGAGACCTCTGTATCATACTCTTCTCTGCTAATCTTGGCTAGCATCTCCAACATCTTGGACATAATATTCTGCAGTTTTATTTTAATATGCTGAATCCAGTAGCGTTAAATAGGAACACATGTTTCCTATATAGATGTTTATAGGTGTTTAATGAGTCATTTCTGGTGTTCAATTAACCATTTTGCATCAATGTCAATTTTTTTGAGGGGTTGGGTTATGGATTCATTCTTTTATTTTTTCCCTCCGTTTCATCACTTAGACCATTAAGTAATGGAGCTGCACAGCTGCAAATTCAAATCTGTCTGGAGGAGTATATTCAGGGCCAAATGCTTCCTTCCACCTTTTCATTACAGTGCTCATATTGTACTGCCATGAAGGTGGTGGTGTTAGTTGCAACCTTTTACATGGTCATGGCAAGTCCAAGCCTTTACTTTTCAGTTGTTGTTTTTTTCTGGGCTTGTTGGAACAGGGACTTACTGGAGCTCGACTTTTGATATCATTGGAAAATGTCTGTCTTCCTGGATCATCACATTTTTATCTAAGTTCTGGTCTTCTTCTTCAAATAGAGAGTTTTTCATTCAGTAGCTTATTTTTGTTAGGTTGAAGAATCTAAAAGGAACCAGTTAACTATTTGAGATGAACATGTGTCCTTTCTAGTTTTCTAATGCTTTATACTGTTTATATTTTGCTGTAGAAGAATGATTGATTGATTTTTACAGCTTAAATTCATTTAGTTGTTTCTTACCACTTCCTTAAATTTTAAGGATGTTGAGCCCTGACATACTGATAACTTGTAATAATTATATTACTCTTTTACAGGCTTCATCAGTTTTCATACTTAATACAGTTGGAATGAGACCTAGGTGAACTACGTTAGTGAATTCAGACTGTAAAGACTGAAAAATAAGTGAAGTTGGCTAACCCAGTGTATCAACCACATCATGAGATGTCCTGGCCCATTTTCCAGAAGTCTTTAAACTTCTTCCAAGCAAAATCCCCCAAATAGTTCACATATCACTCACTGCTTATTGAATGACGGATGTTCCTGCTAACTAGCCACACACTTTCTACTTGTCACAGACTCCACCTGTGTTCACCATTCCAGTTAGCCTTTTAGTAGATGTAACAAGAACTTTGGTATCTTCACCACTTGGTTTTTAGAACAGTTACATTTCTCATTCTCAGGCAAAAATTAGTATTAAAAAACCCCAAACTTTCAGCTATCATTTTAATCATTTTAATCTATAAGTTAAAAATAAACCTGCTGCAAGGGGTTTTTCCAACTGTGATATCCTGGACACAGAAAATATTTTCCTTCAGTGAGCTTATATACTAAGGCTCTGGTCTTGAAGAGTTAAAATGGAAGTTAAGTGTAACTGTAACTTCAAAAATAGCATTATTGTATGCTGTGTTGATGCCAGAATATTAGGGACACGATTTGGTTGAGGTAATATCTTTTACTGGGCCAACTTCTGTTGGGGAGGGAGACAGACAGAGAAGCTTTCGAGTGTGCACAGATCTCTTTTTCAGACCTGAAGAGATCTATGCAAGCTTGAAAGCGTCTCTTGTCCCCCACACCCCCCACCCCAAAATAAAGTTGAAAGTAAAAGATATCACTTCATCCACCTTTGTGTCTCAAAATGGCACTGTCAGTGTTACTACTTTGCTAATCACGGTGAGAGGTTGATGACTATGAAGAGCTATTATGATGGAATGGATGCAGTTCTTCCACTATTATCCTTGGTATATCAGATATCTTCCTTGATATTTTCATGCTACTGTAAGTTTTTAAAAAGATTGAAATTATTTAACTCAACTTGCTTGCTTTTGTCCAAGTAAAGGTACCTTGACATGGCACGCTTGCCTACTCTAGAACATCGGTGTCAGACTCATTCATAGGAAATGGTTAGGGTCCTTGGCTAATTATGGTCTGTGGACCAGAACAGAAATTCAGGACTTCATGGTCCCTCTGCAAGTGGTACCAGTGGGAGGATTGCACTGAGATCAAGGGGAGAATACAGGCTTTGTAAATAAATTTGGTTTTATTATTTACTTAGTAACTCACTCGGCCCTCTGCTACTCTTCTTCCCCCCCACCGCCTTTTTTTTTTTTTTGCTTATCTCCTCTGTTCTTCTCTACATAATGTCTCTGCTGCAGCTTCCAGTTTCCATTCCTTTTCTTTTTCAGCTGTGCAGATGATTAGCAGTGGAATAGTTCATGTTGCAATATCCCTGGGTTTCACAGTTGATACTCAAATGAGGCAGACACCATGCAGTTGGTTACACTTGGTTCATATTTGGAAAGCTTTCTTTGCAACCATAAGGACTAAACAATTTTTTCTGAGTGTGAGAGCTTAGATTCTGCACAATCTGAATATCATGTGAGCCACACAAATATATCATGCAGGTAACATCCAGTCCATGGGCTGTATGTTTGGCACACCATAGTACCCAAAATTATGCTTTTATTTTTTACAGCAGTTGAGTCCGATAAGAATATACGGGCACTTGTAATGCTTATATTTTTCTTCTTAATTTCAGATAGTTGTAGTGTTTATTAAATACACTGGCTGCGTGTGAGTCAATCTTGTCTATCACATTTTTGGCTTCACGTTACAGCCAATGCTACAATTTTGCACTGAAAGAAAGAACCTGATTTTATTTTTTGCTTTAGGCTTGCAAAAGGCTTGCCTAACTTGGGAGCACAATTCTGTGGTTTTGCATGCAAAGGAAAAGTTCATTTGTGTATGAAAACACCCGATTTACATGTGCAAACCAAAGTACACTTGTGGACCTGAAATTTTGTCTCTAAAAGTACTTAAATGATGCTCTTCTTCTGGGGGGGGGCGTGCCATGAAACCCTCCAGAAGACCAAAGTCTACAATAAACTTTCCTGACCCTGGCATTACTTTCTGAGAAAGTGGGCCAGATCTGTTAGCAATACCTGTTTTAAATACAATTGTAGTAAACTAGTAATTAGTCCTTCTGTAAGGATGGCCTTGTGATTAAAGGACTGGAGAGGAGACAGTTGTAAACTTGATTCCCACCTCTCTCAGATTTCTTGTGTGTGTTTTTAAGCATGTGACAGTCTGTGTCTGTGCCCCATCTGGCTAATTCTTGTCAAGTTACAAGGATGCTGTGAAAACAAATTCATATTTGCTGGGTTGTTGGTTACTGTGGCAGTGAGCACCACATAAATTAGAGCTACCTGTATCAAAAGCTCCATACAGGTCTTATGATAGGACAGTGCTGGAAGAAATCCTCTTTTCTTGTGTGAGTGAGTAGTTTACCTGGTGCAGGCCATCAGCTCCTGCTGAACTTATGCTATTCATTTAAGAAAATGGATTCTAGCTAGCCCTTACCATTGCAAAGACAGCTTTCACTACAATGTTTTCTGAGTCTGTAGAGAGAGAGTTCCTATGTTGCAGCTGTTGCTTATAGCTTGACTAAGCAGTAGCTGAGTGAAACTAATGCTGTCTAGCATTTCTATCAAGAACATTGTGGCACTCTGTGAATTTTATGAATCACCATTGACTGCTGCTGTTTGTGGAAAGCTAGTGACCATGTCAGAGGCAGGCTGTGGGATTAGAGGGAGGCAAACCCCCAAAATGGAGATGGGTAATGGGGGACGAGTCGAGCAGTGGAGACTTTCGTCGTCATTTTTTACTTGCTGTAGAAGCCAGGATACTCCAGAGGGTAGAGAAAAGACATAAAGTTCTTCCTTCTAGTGTGTGAGGGGATGAGAATGGAGCCTTGTGTATCTATCATCCTAGTTGGGGGCTGTTACAACAAACGTAGTGCACAGACAAGGGCATGTGGTTGTGTGCCCTGCTAGGAATCTTCCTCTTTCCCAGCAGGTGAGGATGGCCAGTAGGGCTGGGCTTCTTGTCAGAGAGTTGTCCCTGGATTCCTCTAATAGAGACCCTTACTTCATATTTTATACTTAGGTTTGGTGAATAAGTAATCTCTCAGTACTGATGTCATATGCTCCAAGTCCTGTCCCTCTGCAGTGGTAGTACCATTTTAAAAATGGGAACTGATCCACAGACTTTCCCAAGGTCACACCAAATCCCTGACCAGGCTGGAATTACGTGTTGGAAATTGATGACTTCTCCAGGTCCATTCCAGCCCTATAGTTCTATGATCTTCTAGTACTGACCTCCTACCCCAGGCTTGTCCAAAGTCCGGCTCGGGGACCAATTGCGGCCCGTGTTCAAATTTCCACCAGCCCGCAGCCTCTGTCATAAAATCAATAATATGCGGCCCGCCAGCACTGTTGACCACAGTATAAAATACATGTGTACAAAAAAGCTATTTTATATTTCACCAAAAGATGGCAGTAGACCTGTGGCCGCGCACTTGCCGCGTGACCCTTGTGTGATCCTTTCCAGCCCATTTCTAAAATGGCGACTGTAACTAAAAAAAGGAAAGTTGACAGTGAAGGCCGCCGCTTCCAGGACAAGTGGAAATTGGAGTATTTTTTCACTGAAATACGAAACAACTGTGTCTGCCTAATTTGCCAAGAGACTGTGGCTGTTTTCAAGGAATTCAGTATCAAGAGGCACTATCAGACGAAACATGCTAACTACGACAAGCTAACTGGGAACAAACGTGGTGAAAAATGGAAGGAACTGGAAGCTGTTTTAATGGCACTGCAGTGCTTTTTCACAAGAGCCCGTGAGTCAAATGAAAATGCCACAAAGGCGAGCTACAAGGTGGCAACGCTGATTGCCAAGCGCTGCAAACCTTTTACTGAGGGTGAATTTATTAAAGACTGCGTGATGAAAATGGTGGAGAAAATTTGTCCTAAGAAACAAGAGTTTACCAATGTTTGCCTGGCTTGTAACACTGTGGTACAGAGAATTGAAGACGTTTCATCTGATATTAAGAGACAGTTAGAGGCAAAAGAAGTGGAGTTTGACTTTTTTCGTTAGCCTGCGACAAAAGCACAGATGCATCTGACACCGCTCAGTTACTGATTTTTTTTGAGAGGAGTGGACAATGAAATGAACGTGAGTGAAGAGCTACTTGACCTCCAGAGCCTTAAGGACCAAACGAGGAACAGATTTGTTTCTGTTTGTTCCGCCGTAGATGACATGAAACTACCATGGAATAAAGTCACTGGGATTATTACAGATGGCGCACCTGCCATGGCTGGTGAGCGAAGTGGATTATCAACCCTAGTCTGTAACAAAGTCAGCGAAGAAGGAGGCAAAGCTATAAAACTCCACTGTATTATTCACCAGCAAGTTCTCTGTGTCAAACATCTGAAATATGATCATGTTATGAAACCGGTGATAAAGGCTATTAATTATATTCGCTCCAAAGCCCTGTGCCACCGCCAGTTTCAACAGTTTCTACTCGACATCCAGGCTGAATACGGAGATGTTGTGTATCACAACGACGTAAGATGGCTCAGTCAGGGGTCTGCACTGCAGCGCTTCTACTCTCTTAGGGAGGAAATCGGACAATTCTTGGCAAAAAAGGGACAACCGATGCCAGAACTATCTGATCCTGTTTGGCAGGCTGATTTTGGATTTTTAGTTAACATAACACGACATCTGAACGCGCTGAACACGAGCCTTCAGGGGCAAAATGCAGTGGTAAGCCAACTGTATTCACACATCAAAGCCTTTGGGACCAAGCTGCTACTTTTCCAAAGGCACCTGTCACAAATGCAGCCCAATACTACACATTTCCCATTGCTGCAGGAAATAATGACCAGTTTTCCACAGAACAATATCAGTGCGCAAATGAGGAGGTATGCAGCAGACATCTCATCTCTGGCTGAGGAGTTTCAACAGCGCTTTCGGGATTTTGCAACTATTGAAAAGGAGATCACGCTTTTTTCCTCTCCTTTCTCCGTGGACCCTGATGACGCTCCAGACCACCTGCAGCTGGAGCTCATTGAGCTGCAGTGTGACGCCGAGTGTCACAGTCGGCACCAACAGTTCCCTCTTGTCAACTTTTACCGCCAGCTGGATAAAGGCAGGTTCCAAGAGATTCGAACATTTGCCAAGAAAATGCTGAGCTTGTTTGGCTCGACATACTTGTGCGAGAAGACATTCTCGGTTATGAACATTAACAAGAGCCGCGTGAGGACGAGACTAAGTGACTCTCACCTGCGTGACATCTTGCTCATCAAAACCACTGTTTTTGAGCCAGATCTGGCCTGTTTATTGCAGTCGAGATCTCAGTATCACCCTTCACATTAGTGCAGGCAAGTTATTTGTTTAGTCTTCTGAGGTGAATAAATTCTAAAATCTCAGTGAATTGATTTTTTTTGGGATGATCAAAACCACAGTTTTGAATACGCACGGAGTCATTTGTTCATTTGTATCATTTGTTCTTTTGTTTTTTCAATTGACAATAAACCGGATCTCGTAAACCCGATAAATTAAATATTAAAATCAAATTAGGTTTGGCAGCCCGTTTTTCCATTTCGTATTTTTGATCCGAGTCTAAAATTGAAATAATGAAAAACATGGCCTTTTTTGTTTTTGATATCCGATTCAAAATCAAATAACATTTTCATTTTTTGATGGTCAATTGAAAAACGAAAGAACGAGTGATACATGAATTCATATGGCCCTCATGCTTTGTACTTCTGAATAAGATAACTGTTAGTGTTGTTTTCCTGTTTACATGTTTTGAATTTAGAAGTTTACAGTGAGCATTTACTAGTGAATAATATGTAATGTTTCAAATGAACCTAGATATGTTTAATCTTCCCAAAAGTTTTTTTTCCAGACTTTTTCTTTTTTTTATGTGGTCTTCAGATATGAAAGGCAGAGTGATTTTGGTAAAAACTTGTTTAGATTTATTTGTGTTCTGTGTGAAAAAATGAAAAGTATGCCATTTGCAATAAAAATTTCATAAAATAGTTCATTTGCATTTAATGTTAATGATTCAAAGAATGTCAGGCTGAATGGTCGGCCCCCACACATTTTCACCTCTCCAAATCTGGCCCTCTTTGCAAAAAGTTTGGACACCCCTGTCCTACCCCATTATACCACTGTACTGTCCCATGTTTAAACATAGCTAGTACAGTTCTCCCAACATGGATAGGGCCTAATGTGTTAATCATATTAATGGAATGTCTTTCTTTACTGTACTTTAGTTATTACTATTGTATTATTTTTCTTTAACACTGGAGACTGCACTATACCTTGGGGAATGGTCTCTGTCCTTCAGAGATGTAATTGGGAATGGGCCTAAAATGTGATCTGAATCTCTGATTGCAAGTTAATTCTTATGGTGATATAGATTGAATAGCGGTAGCGACTTGACTGTGATGGGGAGTAATTTGCACCACATCTATTTTTTTTAAAAATGCAAATATTAACTCAGATGTGCTCTTATAGAATAAAGAAACAATATTAACATAGCGTTAGTACTGAGTTGTAATGGCATCAAATATTTGCTTCTGAATTGGGTTATTTGAATTTACTGCGGTTACTCTTGAGTGCTTGGATAGACTACCATATCCCTCTGCAAATGTTGCTTTAGCGCTATATACTTTGTCGCTTACACATGAACAACATTTTTCTTAAGCCCTGAATTTTTAAAACTGGTACATAATTAATTTGCTCCTTTCAGATGAAAAAGGAAAAGCCAAATTATGTGGTTTTTTTAACCAAACACTTGAGTCAGTAAAGGGGAAAATAGAATGAGTTCTTGCACTTGTGTAAGTATTGTTCCTGAAAGAAGTGGTTTGCATTGTGTGTTTCAGAGGTACGTGTGTTGGGCTACTTTGTTCAAAGGCCTGGGCAGGACCAAGCTAGGGGAAGATGAGGTGCACCAGAATGCATCCTTGCTTCTTTTTGGACTTTCTAGTACGGTACAGAATTTGGGTAGCAATCTTACTTAATCATAACTAGGGCTTATACATACATGAAGGAAACAAGGCTTTACCCTAAAAATACAGTGCCTAGTTATAAAAATAACACCTAACCAATTAGTCAAATTTTTGTAACTTTATCATTAATCATGATCAAAATAGTAGCTTGTGGTTCTGCTTCGTTGTCTTGTGAATTATTAATTCATTCCTAAATTGTAGTAAACATCTCCCTCCTTCCTCATATTGTTTGCTTTATAAAAGTGTAGCCCTTTTTGATTATTCCTATAGAAGGGAGTTTCTTAAAGTGAACAGTTGTCTCCATTTCCTGAGAAAAGATGTAAAGGATGATCTTGTTAAGAATTTGAATAATTTACTGCAAACTGATGCATTATGTTGCACTTCAGATATTGCAGGTTTAATTTAATATTTTTTGCCTCACTTTCAAACTTGCTGGTTCAGACCCTGCTTACTATAATTATGCAATGAAGAAGTAAGACATGTGCATGTTGTGTGCTAGCTATATAAAAGCAATTTTGTACTGTAGCATTCTAAATCATAAATCTGTTCTATTCGTTCAGATGTGAAGCTGGTTTTAGTACAAATATTCATAGCTAATTATATAAGATCAATGTTAGTGTACAAAGCCTCAAAGCATTGTAGAAGACTAAAATAAAATCTTTCTGCTTAGTATATGGGCAGAGAATGTGATACAGTAATAAATGAGATGTTAAGTTGGCAAATAATTAGAGAGCTTGTATTTGAGGTAGGGTTAGGCAGTACTTGTACTTGTTCCCTTGGTATGGATGTGCTTATGATATTGTACATAATGTTTAAGTCCATCATCCAAACTGCACGCTACTGATGCAGTGACTTCCAGTGTCTCCATGGATATGTCATGATCCCATTAGTCTTGGTATCAGTGAAAAGATTTTGTTCTCTGTTGAAACAGTGAAGGGATCTGAAGGTTGTCGGATGTCTAAATCAATGAGAAGAACCCAATTAGTTAACAATTGAAGCTTGCTACATTTATCAGGGTGAAAAGCTGTGAAGTGGAGGAGCAGAAATCAGAGAACCCAGGAAACACATTTTATAGTCACTTACTGAGAGAGCTGAACCTTCCAATGATATGTTTTCTGTTTGCGAATGTGTGCTACACTTGTGATCTGTCTGTCTCTCTCTTTCCTTGTCTCTGTACTGCTTCTCTAGTATTTGCCCTGGTTGGATCTGTGTGTTACTTGGATAGCAGAGTTTACTAATTTGTAATTCTGCACAAAGGTAAGTGTTAGTTTTCAGTGAGACTTGGTTCTTGATGCTCTGGGGAGGGGAGTGTCTGAATGTGTCCTGCATGGCACTGGTGGTGCTGCCAATAGCCTCCCCGTGCAATGGAGAAGCAGAGTGGGTGAATGTTCTCACCAGGACTGTCTATAGAGCTCCTCTCTAATGTAGTGCATCCAAAAATGGCCCTACGTAGCTTAAAACTCGTCCTCTGTGAAGGTTAGTCCAGCTCAGAAAGAGGTGAATAAGAGTGTGTTTCTATAGCTGTAAGATTATTCTGAACACCTGTTTGGACTAGTTCTTGCTGGTAATGTGGCAACATACATTTTGTGATCTGTTGTGATCCCTTCTTGCCTGTTAAGAAGCACTACGAGCTTGTACACTGATCAGGCACATGGGTGAGGATGCAGATACATGTTTTCTGGGAGTGGCTTTGCTTCTGAAGGAAGCCTCAACTCAGTAGAAACTTGTACTTACTCATCATTGTTGAGGCAAAATTACTTTACTGTGGAGGAGAGATGCAGAAGTGGAGGTCTAGGGAAGTTATGTTGCAATGTCTTTTGGGAACACTTGTATTTTGTCCTCCTAACAAATCATCACAGAGTAGGACAGCTTGTAGGTTCCTACTTGCTAAGGCAATATCATGTCACGGAGAAAACTACACCCCACTGTGGTGGAACTTGAATTCCTGACAGGGAAAAGAACAGAATGTGTGTGCGTGTGCAGGTGCACACGAGTGAGAGCTGTATGATGATGTAGTCCTGAAATATTCTCTGGTGAGGCCAAAGGTAGAAAGATCTTTTGTACCACTTTAGCTGTCCAGTTTTCTTTTAAAAGCAAACACTCATGTGAGGATACTTCCCATTACTCACAAAGGTAGATTACCTGTCTGTTACCCACAAAAAGGCCTACAGCTGGAAAATGAACATCACAAGTCAGACGGTGGCTTATTGAATGCAGCAGAACCACATATTCTTTTTGGAGTTTGACTTGGCAAGGAGGTGGTGTCACTCAGTCATAGAGCTCTCTGTGATGAGCGCCTCTCAGATACGTGGGCATGTGAAGAAGATAAAACTTCCAAGGACTAATTCCAAGTCCTGTGTCTAGGGTCTGTTCCACACTGAAAAGATGTATTGGCAAAGCTATGCCAGTGAAAAATCCACACCACTGACCAATGTAGCCATGCCTCCATCAATGTAGCTAACTTTGCTTGGGGAAGTAGTGTTCTGACACAAACAGACAAACCCCTTGTGTTGGAGCAGGCTGCATCTCTGCTCATAGATTTGGTCAGAAGGAACCATTATGATCATCTAGTCTGCCTCCTGCACGTTGCCACAGAACCTTATTCCTGTCCCATCCTCCGCTCCTGTAATAGACCACTAACCTCTGGCTGAATTACTGAAGTTCTCAAGTTGTAATTTAAACACTTCAAGTTACAGAAAATCCACCATTTACAGTAGTTTAAACCTGCAAGTGCACCCTGCTGCAGAGGAAGGCAAAAACCCTCCAGGATCTCTGCCAGTCTGACCTGGGGGGGAAATTTCTCCCCAACTCCAGGTATGGCTATCAGTTATGCCCTGAGCACGAGGGAAAGACCTACCAGCCAGACACCCAGAAAAGAGTTCTCTGTAGTAATTCAGAGCCCTCCCTGTCACTGGCCATTGGAAGTACAGTAGAACCTCAAAAAACCATCTCCATGGAATGGAGTTGTTCATAACTCGGAAATATTCATAACTTGGAACAACACGTGAACCCTGGAGTACAGCTTTGGCTTGGGCTGCATCCCTATGTGTGTGGTGCAGGCTGTGGCCCTTGAGAACCGAGATGGTTTTCCAGAGCGCATCGTACTGTCTGCAGCTCGGGCTCCAGCAGCTCATGTTCCAGGCTGCAACTTCTTTGCAGCATCAGCAGCTTGGGCTGCATCAGCTTCCTCTTTCTGCTGGGAATGAGCTTTCAACTAGGCCTTCTCTTGGCCCAAATTTTGTGTGTGTGTGTGTGTGTGTGTGTGTGTGTGTGTGTGTGTGTGTGT
>ML675631.1:10344092-10688757 GCA_007922155.1 Mesoclemmys tuberculata
TGTGTGTGTGTGTGTGTGTGTGTGTGTGTGTGTGTGTGTGTGTGTGTGTAAACAATGCCCACAGCTTACAGGGGCATGGCAGACCCCAGCACTGCTCCTGCTTTACCTACTCAGACTGCCTTGGTCTGGGAGCGGGAGCTCACAGCAGTGTCCACGAACCTCAGTGTTTTCACCCTGCATGTAGCAAACAGGGGTGGGGACAGGTAGCCCAGATGTGCCTACCTTTAAGATGCAGTACAGGCAGAGTACAGCACTTGCTCCTTTTGTCTCTGCTGCCGCCTGATTGCTTACTTCCGGTTCCACGTGGTGTGCGGTTGATCGGTCAGTCCATAACTCTGGTGTTCGTATTTTTGAGGTTCTGCTGAATTTGTTGTTAGCAGTCCCAGATGGGCTACATGCCATTGTAGGCAGTCTCATCAACTTGTTAAGCTCGGTCTTGAAGCCAGTTAAGTTTTTGGCCCTGCTGCTCACCTTGGAAGCTGTTGCAGCACTTCACTCCTCTGATGGTTAGAAACCTTCATCTAATTTCATGCCTAAGTTTATTGATGGCCACTTTATATCCATTTTTTTTGTGTCCACGTTGGTGCTTAAATTGAATCTCCCTCCCTGGTATGTATCCTTCTGATAGAGAGTAATCATCTCCCCTCAGCTTTCTTTAGCTTAGGCTAAAGAAGCCAAGCCCTTTGCGTCTCCTCTCATAAGGTAGGTGTTCTATCCCTCTGATCAGCCCTTCACTGCATCTGTTGCAATTTGAATTTATCGGGCTACAGAGTACCAACGCATCTGTGCCTGCATAGTCTCAGGAGCGTAGACATACCCTAGGTGAAGGGCGGTGATAAATAACTCTGAATTGTAGAACTGGAATTAGTCTTTTAGCAGCCTAGTTGTAAAAGCCTTGAGGACTTTTCATGACCACAGTGGTAGGACCAGCTTTGACAAGAGCAAACAAGGAAAAAATTGACTCAGGTATTCTCTTTCTTCCCTTAGCCAACAACACAGCAGTCTCCTCAAGATGAGCAGGAAAAGCTCTTGGATGAAGCCATTCAGGCTGTAAAGGTCCAGTCTTTCCAGATGAAGCGATGCTTGGTAAGAAATGTGTAGTTTGGGGGTGTGTGGTTTTTTTTTTTTTAAAGTAGTCAGTGGAATTCCTTGAAACTGGAAGGAACTCTCCTTCCCCATGAGCTGCAGCATGATTCATTGTAAAGTTGATTATGCTTCCCGCTGACTCTGATCCACTTTGAGCACACAAGCATTGAATGACACAAGAGAATGGGGAAACCCAGCATGCTTTGAATGTTGGCAGCAAACCCCTCACATCCAGTAGAAATGACACTTGCTGCAAAAGGTGAAACTGGAGCACTTTTTTTTAGTGCCACTTTTTGCTGGAATAAATGGAAGGAATATTTTTCTTCTTTCCTTCTTTTATTAGCTTAGTGCTTCCTTCAGCAAAATATAAAAGTGTCGAGTACCTGCTGTTCCATGCAATAAATGGAGGAATAAGTATTCTTAAATGGAAATCTGCAAGTGCCTACAAGCCTGAAAGCTCTTCAGATTAAATCTTACAAACGTTTTAGTGTATCCCATTTCTTTGGTGGGAAACTAAGGCTTGGCCTACATTAGTTAGGTCAACATAAAGCAGCTAATTATGTCATGGTACCCACTACAGCCTTGCTCCTGCCAAAGTAAGTGGCCTACTACACCGACATCATAACTTCACCTCCACGAGAAGCGTAGGGTTTATGTCCATGTAGTTAGGGCAACGCAGTGTCCATGTAGACACTGTTACTTACAGACCTGTGACGTTGACAAGAAAGCTGGGCTGGGTGACTCTCCACTCCCAGCCTGGCTGCTGCCGGGGGGATTCCGGCTCCCTGTGACATGGAACCGAGAGCAGCTGGTGGTGGGGGGCTAGCTTGGCTTATGGTGGGGAGCTGTGTACCCCGCCATACTGCCCCGCTTAAGTCAGTGGAAGTGCTCCTGATGAGGATCTGCATCACTGACAGAAGGAAGGCAGCGTGGACATGAACCAGAAATTACTGCGGTGGTTGTAAGTCAACTGAAGATAAATTGATTTAAGATAAGAACACATCATGCTTGTCCGTACTTTCAGTGTGGTGAGTGTGATTTCTCCGTAGTGCTTTTCCATGTCTCTTTCCTCCAGTCAAGCTGCCGAGTTTTTCTGAATGTATTCTCAGCAGGGCGATCTGCTGTGCTGTGCTGGTATGCAGGACTACTATTCCTATAGTGTTCTCTGGGGATCTTCCAAGGGCTGCGATTGTAGTGTTGTTAGATAGATTGTGCTGTGATGCAAAGCACTAGTAGGTGGCATTGCACTGAGACATCTACCTCTGCTGGATGAAATGTGAAGAGACAATTGGAGGGAAGATGAGGAGTATAAACAGTAGAAAGCCTAGCATAAGTGAGGAATTTGGCTTTTTCTGCAAAAGAATGAATAAAACTTTAAAACTGAAGTTAAAAAGAGTTTGAGAAGCGTTGAGTCTGACAACTTACAGTGATCCTCTGCCAGCTGTTGTCATGTGCTTGCAGCCAAAGAGGGTGGAACAGCAGCACCAACAGAATTATCAATATCTGTTGATGTGTTGACATTTCCAAAACAATTCTCAGAGAAATCCCAACTAGACTTTCTACTAGTGTTACTGAAGGAGAATTTGTCCCACTGTTTTTAAAGACCTTTTGAAGCCCAGTGCTCATAAACTCTGTAGACATAAAACTTAATCCCCACCTACCCCAGTGGCCCTTTTTTTATAGGGAGTCATACAAAGAAGTGTGCAGGTTCATGGGACAGATAATTATATAGAATTCTCTAAATATGGCTCTTGTTCTAGACAATGTGATAAAACATTATTTTCCGTAAAATGTTGCTATTTTTTTTTGTGGTGGGAGAAGGACAGAAGAATCTTACCCAAATTCTTGCAGAGTTTTCCATCAATAATGTGAGTTACCCTGTATCTTTATCTGCTAGGGCATAGAACTGTGCTTCATCACCAGATGTAGAAGTTTAAAGAGTTTGTAAAGCTGTCATGCTTTGGTCTCCAGGATGGGATTTTGTGGTTTGGTGAGTGGGGGAAGGGTTGTCACACAAGTGTAAATAAAAATTACAAGCTGCTTCTCCAGTGTCTCATGAACTCGCAAATATACATGGCAAGAGACAGAACAAAACTTGCATCATTTTCTTGTTAACCACTCACTACTTCTCTCTGGATGGTGAACAAGTTACTTAAAATTTGATTTCCGGCAAAGTTTCTTAGAGTTCATTTTTTGCATTTTACTCACTTAATTTTCCCACACTCTGTTTTTAACGTGTTGCCAAAAACTAACTCACTTCACAGATCAAACTGCAGTTGTGTAGGCTGGGAGATGACAAGTGATAACTACTAATTTTTGTTCTTGCGCTCACTGTTTAGGACAAAAACAAGCTTATGGATGCTCTGAAACATGCCTCCAACATGCTTGGTGAACTACGGACTTCTATGCTATCTCCAAAGAGCTATTATGAACTCTGTATCTTTTGAATGATAGATGGGAGAATATTTGAAATACTGTGTATTAGAATCTGTGTAGTTATGTGCATAGTAGCAACAGGATATCCTTTTAGTAGAGTATCTAATTTCTTGTAAAATCAATTTTTTCCTAGCATAGCTTTGCTCAGTTTTCTTTATCTCTGCTAGGACTATTTTCTATCCAGAAATGCTGAAGAAAAGGGAAATGCACTCTCACTGTGGAAGAGGGTGCTTTTCTAACTATACAGTATAAAGTAGTCCATAAACATTTCAGGACTCCATGGGCCTGCTGTTGTCTTAGAAGGTCCTGTATGTCATTATTAAAAATGACCAACAGGATGGGCTGTGCTGGAAGTAACAGCTATAGAGCTCCTAGATTTTTGCCTAGGAAACTAGGGAGTCTCCTTAGAGTCACTACAAGAGTCTTGCCTACTCCACAAGAACATGCTGTAGGCATTAGCTATATTTTTTGGCCTCTGCGTGCGTTAGCTTTTCTTCTTTCTTAAAACTTGGAGACTAGTGCACTTACTTACTTCCCTTTGATGTAGTATGTCAATTAAGGGAAGAGCTAGTAACTTTTCATGCAGCTGACATGCAGAGAAATGACATGCAACTTTCCCACACCATACTTCTACGGTCTTAAATATTTTATACATAGTGCTTACTTTGGGGATACCTCTCTGTGAAAACTATGATCTTCTCTCTCCCTCCTGCTCTCTCTCTATTTTGCGCAGTCCTATGTGCTTTTGCTTCCACTTTCTACTTCAATACCCTTGCCCCCCTATAAATGCTCACTCCTCTCCATGCTGAATACCTTTCTTCTTCCGATATGCCAGTCATCTCCTCCTTCAAATATTTCAACTTGTAAGTTCAATCTTTCAGCAGTGATGCCATGTGAGAAACTGTCTCAGCTTTCTGTGCCTGATTCTTACCATTTGTGAGTCTGGTTCAGATTGTAAGCTCCTTGGGGCAGTATCTTCCTCTTAGTACTGTTTGGCCATGCATATCTCTTGTAGTAATATTAATATTTAATCCTTAACCATAAGAGAAAAGATATGGCTATATCTGATGAGCTACACTACCTGGAGGTATATCTGACAGATGAATTTGCCAAGGGAAGGAAAGTGGCGGATCTTTATGAACTAGTACAGTATGCTGGAAATATTATCCCAAGACTGTAAGTAAATGAGACCTGAAAAAAAACTCTTCACGAATCAATACTGTTTTCTAAAACTTCTGGCTTGGACAATTTTTGCCTTGGGTTTTTTGTCTCCTGCCACAGAGCATGGTTTCAAAGTACTCTAGAGAAAATCTCTGTATCTGATGAGATAAGTCCCCTGATTACTGTTTTATTTGAGATGTTTAGAACACAAGTGCCGCTTTTTGTAACTAGTAATTGGATTCTTCTAGTCAAGTATTTTGTTTTATTAGTAACTTAGTGAAATAAAGTAAAAATAATTTTTTCCTGATTCTAATTGTTAATATAAATTAGCTGTTGTAAATAAATTACATTTTTATTTAGCTGCTTCTTCAGATATCTTTTACTGATCTTACTTAGCTTAATTACATGTTCAGTGCCAAATCTTCGTGTAAATTGATTGCACACAGCTGAGGATCTGGCCTTGTATGTATAAGGATAACTGGGAGGTGTCTTTCTGACTACTTATGTTCAGTTGTTGGCAGAGGGAATAGAAAAACTCCTTAATTTTTTTTTTAAATATCACATTAACTAATACATTCTTTTTTTATTCATTTTAGTAGCATCTTTTTAATAAAAGCTTTTAAATCAGTCCACCGAAAACTCAGTATTGAAAAGCTAATTTTAAAAAGTGAATATCAGCCGGGAATGGAAGAGCTTCAAGTTTTAGAATTCCACTTTCCTTTTTGATCCTTAGAAAAGGAAGTGACTTCTGATTCTTATGCATGTGCGTCTCGTAATAAGAGATGCTTAAGAAGATTAGACAAATAATCAATTTATACAATGACTGTACCTGGTTACAGTACACTTAAGACTACTGCAAAGTTTTAACTTCATTAATTGCCCTAAATACATAGCCTTTCTTATCCTCTTGTTGATACCTCTCCTGCAAGCATTTCTGTCTGAGTGTACCCCTGTGCTCCTGTGAAATCTTCAGGGATACTTTGCAAATACGGAAGTTTTGCCTAAGAGGAGCTGTTTGTATTAGGTTAGCCAGTTCCGCAAGGTATTGAGCATGGTCAGTTCCCCCACAGGTCAGTGGGAATTTAAGGTGTTCAGATTCCTAAATACAGGTCCCATAGTTGAGTTTTTTATGATTTGTATAGTAAATCCTCAGATCTCCTTCTTGGTGTTAATAGTACATGGGAGGGCAGTAGTGCTTGAAGAAGGAATGCATACAGGGCTGGAGAGTCACAAGGATCCAAATTCCAATCCTGCTATGGCACTGGCTCATTCTGTGGCCTTGGGCAATTCACCCTACCTTTCTTAGTTTCCCCATCTATAAATGGTAAATGATTTTTACCCACCAGCCATGGTGAGCAGTGATTAATGCCTGTACAATGCTTTGAATATGTAAAGTGCCATGCTAGGGCCAATTATTTGTTACTACCAAACTTAGATAGAAAACTTGCTTTCCATACTCACTCCAAAATCTGTCCCACACACCACTTCATTTAATTCCTTCTCCTTTCTGAGTATCTTGTAAGAGAGGGGTAGACTTGCCTCTGATCAAGATGATGTATTATATTCATGTACCAATACAACTTTTTTCCAATAATTCTTAATCCATAATTTTAATTAGAATTTCTTCAACTCTGAATTTTTTTCTAGCTATCTGCTGATAACAGTAGGTGTTGTCTATGTAAAGTCCTTTCCTCAGTCCAGGAAAGATATCCTGAAAGATCTGGTGGAAATGTGCCGTGGTGTCCAGCATCCTCTAAGAGGCCTGTTTCTTCGAAACTACCTTCTACAGTGTACCAGGAATACCTTACCAGATGAAGGCGAGCAGACAGAGTAAGAGAAATGTGATGCAAGCACACAGTGGCTTCATCCTTAAATGAGGAATGCATTAATAGTGTTTGTTTTCTGTGATCATGTAAAGCTTGAAATAGGTGCATGTATTTAATAGAATTACATTTTTGTAATTGTTCTTTCAATATACAATGCAAGTCCAGTGTCTAGTGATCATCTGATGGATTAATTCCTGACAGGTGATCTTAAGAGATGCTGTGAATACGTGAGTAAAAACCCAAACTTAAATATAGATTTAAAATGGCTTCACTGGTCAAAACAACATATCCTTATTTTCCATTAAAATGAACATGACCACCTCTTATTCCTCTCCCATGCTTCCTAAAAATACTTGTAGATTTTGGTTAATAACACCAATGTATTGGCTTTAAGATTGAGATGTAAGCTTTTTGTGTTTGTCACTTACTGTGAAAAGGAGGATTCAAGATAAAATGGGCTCTCATCTTCAAGAGGCAGAGACTATAAACTCTCTGTAGTAGACAGCATTTCATGTTTTAAATACATCTCTGGTATGCAAGATGTTTTCTAGTCGTGGATAGGGACAAAGTGTGCTATGGAATACTTTTTATGATATCTGCTACTGATCTTCTCCACCCTCCATTTTTTCTAACATGGTTCAAATGCTAATGTAGATTGGATCTATTGTATCTGTATTTGGTTGGTTGTAGATTTTTGTCATGGTCTCCTAAAACTAAATGCCTCTTGATCTCACTTTAAAGCTCCAGTTGGACATTTCTTTCCTCTTTCAAGGGAGGGTAGAACGTGCACCTTCTATTTAAAAAGACAAACCAAAATCCCTTCTATAATAGAAGCCAAAACCTTGGTGTTGTTTTTAACCACTGACCTAATTTCAGCGAAGAAACCACTGGAGACATCAGTGATTCCATGGATTTTGTGCTGCTAAACTTTGCTGAGATGAACAAACTCTGGGTGCGAATGCAACATCAAGGACACAGTCGAGATAGAGAGAAGAGGGAGCGGGAAAGGCAGGAACTGAGAATCCTAGTGGGAACAAACTTGGTTCGCCTTAGTCAATTGGAAGGTGTTAATGTGGAGAGATATAAACAGGTGAGATTTTTCATTTAAATCTTAACTGCATCCATATTTACTAGACAAATGAAGCATGAATCAAGAGTTCCATTATCTATGAAAGTTATTTTAGGTTCACAAAAATCAAAATATTTGGTGCTTCTGAAGCACTGTTTATTTGAAGCTCTCAGAACACTAATGAAATCTCATAATACTCCATGAGATAAGTAAATCCACCTATGGAGAGGTTAATGAGAGCTGTAACAAGACACTGTGATATGCACAAGATCACATAGTCAGGACAGAACTGACCATTAAACTTTCAAGTCCTGCCTCCTAGTCCTCTGTTCTGGGTACTAGGGAATATTAGTTTCCTTTCTATGCATACATGCAGTGCATGCATACAAGGGAAAAGAGCCAAAAAAGAACAAAATGATACCTTTCAAAGCATCCAAGAAATTGACTATATTCCTGTTCAAAATAATAGACCAAAAAAGTCAGTACTAGTGAATGCAAATGATCCAACAACCAGAACCGTCCGTTGAGCTATCGGGATAGTCTAAAGCAATAGATGAGAAGTGCTTTGTAAGCCATGGCAAATGCAATTGAAGACCATTAGATTTAATTCAAATAGGAGAAATTTCTATAAATGGACATATCATCTGTTCATAATCCGCTGAGTGAGTGAGGTGGGTGTGGATGAGAGAGAGCGCTAGCATGTGCTTCTGTTTGAAAATTTTCATTCTCTCTTTTTAGTAAAGAATGGACTTAGATGCTAAAATAGTAATGAGGAGAATGTAGTGTGCAGTCTTGATTTACATGTTGACGCTTACTATGATAAAGGATCTCTGACTATATTGCTGTAAAAATCTAAAGTTTGTACATGTGTAAGTAGACCTGAAATTTTAGAACACTGTTTAAAAATCTGATTCAGGATTTGTGTAGATCGAAGAAGTCAATGGGGAAAAAATATTGCAACATCTTTCTTCCTTTACAGATTGTTTTGCCTGGAATATTGGAGCAAGTAGTAAACTGCAGGGATGCTCTAGCTCAGGAGTATCTCATGGAATGTATTATTCAGGTAAGCTGCAGAAAGGAACAAAAATAGTTTCACTTGGTTGTTGGGGTGGCAATGTTTAAACTAAAAGGCTTGTAAAGTGTGTGAGTGTGTTGTGGTGTAGTGGATCTGAGTTTTTTGTGGAGCGATTGGGTGCTAAGCAGTTGTCTTGTGTTTAAAAAAAATAAAACTAAACTGACTACTGATTTCCTTAAGTTTTGGTTTATTGGACCATATAATTGATGCTGGGAAGAAATTCTTAATAGTTTTATACATATATATTTAATAGCTGTCAAAATGTTCATCTTGATCAACTGGCTAAATCTGCATGTTTTTTCTTGAGTATTAGGCCACTTAATTTTCCTTCTCCTTCTCCTCCTCCTCCTCCTTCTCCTAGCTGCTGTCACTCCTTTCTCATAGGTGATGGAACAGGTTTTTTTGGGGGGTGGGGGTGGAATCTTGGAGGATCAAGTACTGGATTGACCCCTATTCCCATATGCTGCCCTCTGTCTACTGTTACTAGCACCATGGCTTGATGGCAGACCCAGGGGGGAAACAGGAGGTGTGACTTTGAAAGCTGTAGCTAGTGTATTCCATTTACTCTCCTTCACATTTTCTGTTACAGAAGTTTGTATGGTAATTCTTGATGTGAATTTTAGGTTTTCCCAGATGAATTTCATCTCCAGACCCTGAACCCTTTTCTCCGAGCCTGTGCTGAATTACACCAAAATGTGAATGTGAAAAACATCATCATTGCTTTAATTGATAGGTGAGTATGAGTGAGGATTGAGTTGGAATAAATATTGACTAAATAGAAGTTACAGTACTAAGTAGCTTGAGCACAAATAGCTGAGGAGCTACTGGTCTGTTTTTCTGATTTCTCCTACTGTTTCTAACTTCATTGTTTCGGTATCTTCCAAATTTCTATTCTAATGATAATTCATGAATAGCTGGTCTTTAATGTTTTTGTGTTGCTAGATGAGCATGTGATTACCTTACATTGCTTTCATATTAATTTTCTTCTTCATAGATGTTTTATTTAAATAACGAATTATGTGTGCTCTTTTTTGAACTTCGCAATTTCCAGCCAGGAGAATTGGTGTCTGGTGGATTTTGGATGATGGATTTTACTGGCTATTTCCAGGAAATGAATGAATGAACTTAATCACAATAATTAAGAGCTTTAATGTGAACTCATGAAACAAAGCATCAGCCACATCAGAGGTGGCTGCATCTCAGAAACGATCTGTTGTGCAATCTCTTGTTTGAGGCTCTGAGAGATCCAAGGATTTGTTTGTACATGCAAAATGCTCCACATCTTGTATGTCTTGAATGTTGTAAGAAGGAGGGGTGGAGGAATTAGTTTTAGAGGATGTAAAAGTATTCATAATTTACCAGAAGAGCTTTACTCCTGTTCCTAAAAGAGCTTTTCTTATCTGTTGATATCTATACAAAAAAATTGTAAATTGCAATAATTTTTATTCACTGAATAAACCAAAGAAAATGTTTTCATCTGCGTTGCTACGTGTGCGCGCGCGTGCGTGTTTCAATGAGGATGACAAGTGCAGTTGGAGAGTGAAATTGCTATCTCTATGCAGCCACATCAAAACAAAAGTCTTACTCAGTTTCTCCGATAGAACGTGTACACTCACTCCACCTTATTACATTATTAACAGAGAAAGATGTAAGTACTATAAGGACTAAGCGTCCAGAGAAATGGCAGAAATGAATCCATGGTAATGTCAATTAAAATTTGATATCTTGGATTCCATCTGAATGTAAGAATCTTATAACCACCCAACAAATTTATGGAATGTACTATCCTCAGTCTAGGCCATCTGTGGTATGTAGCCATATGGTAGCCTCGTGTCAGAATCAAATATGGCATTGATGTGTACAGGGATAGGTATGCATCTTGGTATCCTAGGTGGATGTGATACTCACAGTTAAGCTGTTACATTTTATTAAAAGAAGCTTAATAGGAAGTCGCAGGATTGCCTGCTAGAACTCTTGTATTTGCTGTGTAATCTTCCAGCTCTTGCAAAGAGGCCTGTTGTGTAACAAAAGCTGGATCATTTAGCTCCATTATCATGTAAGAGCTTGAGTGTCATCTCAGAAGACCAGTCTCTCAACATAAATTTCATAAGTCTGACCAGAACTAAAAAAAAATCTTCTGGACCCCATGGAACTCAGCATCCAGCCTTCATGGTGGTGATAGAATCTAGCAAGTAGCTACTGCTGATGTTATGGCCCCTCCTTGCCAGGATGCTGGCCAGGAGTGGAAAGGAAATGGTCCTCTTTGTGCAGATAATGGCTGCTTGGCCAAAGACAAAAGTAGGATGCCCTTTCTCTTATTACTGGAGCTTTCTGTGGCAACTTAAGCTTTTGATTATAGTGTTGCAGCACAAATGCTGGGGTTTATGGCAAAGCACAGCAATTATGCCCGAGGTTTTTTTGAAGACAGGGAGCAGGATTGACTTTTTCACCACCGTGTCACTGACTTGGAGTTCTGTCCTGCCCACCTTCTGCTCCGTAGCATCTGCATGAAGCCATTGGGGCAGATGGGAGACAGCATGGTCTCGGGTATCAGTGATATGCACGCAGGACCCAGCTCTGCAACACTTCTGTTGTTTTTCAGCTATGCCAGTGTGTGGATGATCTCAAGATGTAGAGAAGCAATTGATCTGAAGCTGACCCCAGACAAGACAGAGGGATGCTTTTGGGGAGGAAAACATCTTGAAGATTTAGCCACCACACTTAATAGAACCCTCTGTTCAGGGAGTCTTCCTGCAAATGGTCAAGTTGATTTGTAGGCTTTGGGGTTCTTCTTGACTTACCACCAGCTCTGTCCACAGTGAGCAGAAATGCTGCCTTGTTTTGCTGCTGGCTAGGGTACCGTGTCCTGTGTTGTCAGACTGTTTCTATGCTCTCACTCTGCAGCATTTGACATAGGTTCTACTGTCATGGCCAGCTGTAGCTAGCAGGAAGAGAAGGTGTTTTGTCTTTCATGCAGCTGCCTGCTTCTCTGCAGACATGCTACAGCTGTGGGAAGTGTCAAGATGGGTTGATCCAGGCTTATGGAGCCTTGCAGCTTCTGAACTAAATCATTGAGGCCCTTTTCTCTTCCCAGGTTGGGAAACAAAGCATGGCACACTGACCTCTCTCACCTGCCTCTTCTGTAATAAATCTGAGCAACCTTTGATTGAAATTCTGTTCCAGATGTCACATGTATTGCAGATGAGCTGATTTCCCACACACTCAGTGAGGGTGTCTTATAACTCCTTTGTGTGAGGCAGTAGAACACCACCTATAGCACAGTGGTTAGAAAATAATTAAGTGATATTGCTTGGAGCGTGGCAAAGTCTGTGTATTGTTGTCACACAGCAGAGCAAACGTTACTGGCTTCCTGTTCTTTTGTAGTGGTTTTTTTTCCCCTTTGACACATCCTGTTCACCCTTAAACTTTAAATATTGAAACAGTGCTGTGAGCATGAAAGGTTACAATTGTATCTACTGGGCATAATTCTAGCTGATTATGTGACATACGCAACAGATAAAACAACTCCGCTTGCCTTGCTGGCCCTCTCAGCAGATGTGCATTCTTTCCATAACACTGAAAGAAATTGATCACTGCTTCCAATCATGATCTTGCCTCATGGTTTTACACTGCTCGTGCAGTCCAAGTCCTGGACTTGCTGATCTGATTTTTTTCCTTTTCTCCCATGAGCACTCAGCTAGCTGTCAACATTTATCTCTGATATACCTTTCTCTGGAGACCAGTACAGAGATTAAGTAAATGTTTTCTCAGCATAGAACATTAAATAGTTGGGGCTGCATCACAATATGTCCATTATGTGACTGTCCTCTGTCGCAGAGGTGCAGGATGTATGCCACATGTTTAGGAGTATGAATTCAAAAAGATGCGGAGGTCCCCTCCCCCTATTCTCAATTTTATTTTTTTCCTTGATCCCTCTTATTTGTCACCATTCATTCTCCATCTCTTTTCTTGGGGTTAGTATTTCCAAGACTGTTAATTTTTATGAAGACAGCTATGCTTTCTGACTTCTCCCAGGAATTTCCTACTTGCGTGCAATAGATAGTAATACACTGAAGTTATGTACATGATTCTATCCATCTTTTCTTTGTGTACATTTAGTGCTTTGCCTCTCTAAAGTTAAGGAGAATATAACCTGAATGAGCTTCATTCCTTTCTTTGTTCACAGGTTGGCTTTATTTGCTCACCGTGAAGATGGACCAGGGATCCCAGCAGATATTAAGCTTTTTGACATCTTTTCACAACAAGTGGCCACTGTTATACAGGTGTGTTCTGAATATAAGATGCAAATCTGTAGTTTAGCAAAGAACTAGACATTCCTTTCAGATTTAACTTACACTGTCTCAAATTTCAGTCTAGACAAGATATGCCTTCAGAAGATGTGGTGTCATTGCAAGTATCACTTATAAACCTAGCTATGAAATGCTATCCAGATCGTGTTGACTATGTTGATAAAGTGTTGGAGACAACTGTGGAAATCTTTAATAAACTTAATCTGGAGCAGTAAGTGACACTTATTTTCTTGTGACATATGAAATTTTTCTATACTTTATCTGGGAGCAACCATGTTTCTTTTTGGCTTTTTTAACTAACACCCTCCAAACCTCTACTACTCAGCCAAAAGAAAGAGGAGATGGACATGTTATCTTGAGCATTAATTTGGTTCCTAGACTGTAAAATACAGTGTTCTACAGATTAATGATGTCATCACTCCTCAAAGATGATAATGGCTGGCCTCCTAAGGGTAAATTCACACTGCAGTAGGATACCTGTGGCTTGCGCATGCCAGCTGACTTGGGCTCCTGGGGTTTGGACTAAGGGGCTGTTGAATTGCAGTGTAGATGGGCTTGTGCTGGAGCCTGGGCTCTGGGGTCTTCCTACTTTGCAGAGTCCCAAAGCCTAGGCTCTAGCCAGATCCCAAACGTCTACATTGCAATTCAATGGCTTGTTAGGCCAAGCCCGAGGTGGCTGGTCTGTGGCAGCTGTGGGTGTCTAATTGCAGTGTAATCTTACCTGAAGTTACTGATAAGGACCAGGTAGTGAAGAGATGCTGAATAAATTAGGCTGTTAATCAGTGCTAGTGTTTATCTATGTACACAGATCTTTTATAAAACCACCCAGGTGGGTGGACAGCATTCAGGTTATTGTAGGAATGCTGGATTATTCCTGGGAGAGCTAGGGATGATCTTCAAGGTCTCTTTTTGGTTTCTGGAGAAAATCAACAAATGCAACTCTTCCTAGAGTTGAGAAAACACTTTACACTGTACAATATTCAAGTAATGATAACAAATCTCTTAATCTCTAAAAAATACAGATTTGCATTCTTGTATTCCCATTTACCTATGACTCTGACTAAATTGAATAGGATGCTTCTTCTACATTACCTCAGTTCACGATGTTCAGATATCTGTTAATCATTGTTTCTGAGGCCCCTCTCCCCCACCAGCAAATAGACAATTTATGGACAAATCCTGCCCCCACACATTCAGGCACAGAGGACATTGCTACAGTGGAATTGATTCCACTCTGTTGAGTAGCTGCATGCAGCTGAGCTCTCTATCTGATGGCCTCTCTTTGCACAGGTACGCAGTGATCTGTTGGTGTGGGAACATGCTACTGTGTGTATTCACTGGCTGTTCCTCCCTCAGAAAGGAGCAGGAGAGTTGGGCTTGCATAGACACAGCTATTCTGGTCCTCCAGTTGGAATGACGGCTGTAATGCAGTTCTGCTGCCATTCTCTGATCTAGGAGGCCAGCTGCTTGGGATATGTGCTTGAGGCAGGATTTGTGTCTCAACTTTCACCGTAATTGCCACCAAAGATGGCCTGAGTAGCAGGATTTTTCTATCACACTAGAAGCCAGTGGTTGAACATATATGTTGAACCGTGAAACTTGCTGTTGTGAAACACTTATTCCCACCTTTAGCTTCCAATAGGCTGATTATTTTTAATATCAGGTGATATGTGAAAAATTCTAACTTTTTTGTCTGCTTATATTCTAGTATTGCAACAAGCAGTGCTGTTTCAAAAGAGCTAACCAGACTTTTAAAGATCCCAGTCGATACCTACAACAATATCCTGACAGTTCTGAAACTAAAGCACTTCCATCCACTCTTTGAGTACTTTGACTATGAGTCCAGAAAGAGCATGAGCTGTTACGTGCTTAGCAATGTACTGGATTATAACACAGAAATTGTCTCCCAAGAACAGGTATGAAAGGACACAGTTAACTATTATCTATCACAAACTTCAGTATTTCTAATGTTTCTTCTGTGTGAAGTCTTGGAAATAAACACTGATTTACTTCATGTGAGGTGAGTGGGGTGTTTTCAAAAATCACAGTCTAACCACATCTTAATTACACATGATTTTTCTTTACAATACTTGGTAGATTTACACTCTTCCTGCAAAATTATTTACGTCATCTTCACTCATCCTTTTGGTCCACTGTGCCTTAACCTCCAATATGTGATTAGGGGAAATCTGCTAACTGAGTTGAGTGGGGAAGTGACAATGTAAATCTCTAATTAAAAGCAAATTTACTATTGCTTTTTGTTTTAGTCTCAGGTATTTAAAAAACCTTTCTAAAATAGTGCCTTACACCTATTTGAAGGGATGGAATCTACTGTTCATGCATAGTGGATGCTAGTATATTACAAGGGGCACCCTTCAGAGCAGGTATAAAGATAAAATATATAAACTAAGGAACATTTCACATAATAATGCAGTCTCTTTTCTCAGTGTGCTTTGGGTGCAGTGTGATGCTCTTTAAAATAGCAAGTGATGTAAAGAATTTGTGTTCCTGACCAGTAACTCTTGTTTGTACTGGTAGGGTCTCGCTCAGGTTTGTGGTTTATTACTTATTTGATAGCATTCTAAGTTGGTGCGATGTGTTTTGTTGCCTTCCTTACAGGTTGATGCAATTATGAATCTGGTATCAACACTGATCCAGGACCAACCAGATCAGCCTGCTGAAGACCCTGACCCTGAGGACTTTGCTGATGAGCAGAGCCTTGTAGGAAGATTTATTCATCTTCTGCGTTCAGATGACCCTGATCAACAGTATCTGGTATGGTTTTAATACTTCCACACGCATTCTGTGCTCTTCAGCATGCCATCTGTGATGATAATTTATGATGTCATTTGTTTAGAAGGTGCATTTTAATGCTCCTGGAAGCAAAGGAACTAATTTTTAGATCCTAGTGCATTAATACTGATTAGGCTGGAAAGCACCTATACACAGATTGACTCTTGTGTGAAACTTGATGCTGCGGAAGTCCAAGAGTGATTATAGCTTTTAATATTTCTATCATATGGGCCAAGTTGTCTGAAGTGGCCTTCAGTCTGGTTTGAAATTGAGGAAATATTTATCCATGCACCATCTTTCATGTGCTGATGTTTGCTGGGTGTAAGTGAGCATAGAGGCAATCGAAGAATGTGTGCCCTTGTGCTGTCTAGTCATAGGCAGCATGCAGTATTGCTAAATCTATATGGAATAGATGTCTTCTATAAAGATGGATAGAATCAGAGTCATTACGTTTTAAAACAATACTAGAACATGTTCCCAGAGCTTGGACTGGAGCCCAGATTTCCTGAGCCTCACCATTCCTCTATCAGCCAGTATTTGAAACCCACTAGTGAAGTGTTCATTTTCTCCCTCTTCTGCTGGCTTGCTTAACTGTAGTAGATTGGCCTCCTCTGCCAGTTACTTCAAGTGACCAGAGCTATGTGCTGTCCATATAAAGGCTCAACCCTGCTAATGAGCCATGTGATTGTCACTAAAGTTGCCCCGGTAACCTTAATTTTGATATTTCCAAACTTTTGAATCATGACTTTGCAAACTTAATGGTTTTTAACTTTTTTTGTTTAAAATACTATTAAAATAGGAGAGGCAGGTGAAAAGGCGACAAGCATCTCTTGGGATTTATTTTTACATGTACAGTCACATGTGAATGGCTGAGTGATACACTTAATGTGATGTGGCTTTTTTTAACTGTGCATGCACCTATTATTTCAAATGTGTTGTGTGTAGTAGTAGTGGTGTTTGTACTCAACAATTTAATTTATTAAAGCCATGCGGTCAATAAGAAGTAAACTGAATCTGGAGAACATTATCCACTTGAATTCTTGTCCTTTATTGTACAGCTTGTGATCATTATAAACTCAAATACGCATTGGATCCAACCAGATAGATATTTTTAAACTAAGATCAGGAATCTGAACTAAATTCACAGCGAATGTGGTATACCTAACTCTCTCTACCTCGGCATTTTACATCCTTGTATGGTATTATGCTGAACAGAAAAAAACTTGTATTTTCCAAGTCCTCTTTAATGCCCATCAGTAGTGGATTTGAATTGGTCTCTACAACCTTACTGCTGACTGCGATAAACTAATTTTTGGGTAAATGGGGACCGCTTATTTGTGACTTTTTTTTTTTTTGTATTAATGTAGTAAGTGTTAGTTTTAGACCCAAGGCGGAGTGCTTGATTAATCTCAGTGGTGTACTTTAAGATCTTGCATGAGGTTATTAAAATTTAATATGTCTGGGAAAATAAAACTGACAAATGGTTGACCAATGCTGCTCTTATTGCTACTTTTTAAGGTCAGGTTACCTTGTGTGTGAGCTATGGTAACTGGAATGGAATGGAGATCTGAGAGGGAAAAGTAAATTGTGGAAAGAGTGAATTATGCTCTGTATTTACTTTACTCTTCACTTTTTCAAATTCCACTGACTTAGTAAAGCTCTGAACACTTCTCACTATAAACACTTTAAAATATTTTGACCTTTCAGAAACTTCTCTCCTACACATTAACTTTGCTTTACTAAATCTTTGTAAAGAACATGTGCTGCTTAAGTTGTACTACATGACTACAATTTAAGTATTTAGTGTACAGAAAGCAATTTCATGGTATTCTGTAACACCATGAGACCACTATGCTAGTGTAAAAGAGTAGCACCCCCAAGTTACTTAAAAAAAAAAAAAAAACAACCAACAAGAAACCCACCACAAACATTACCTTTTAGCGCTCCATTTATACTACATAATTTATCACAAGAACATTCGTGAATATTCATTATTCAGAAAAAATTCCAGAAGGAGGTATAGAGAATTCCATGATTCTTCACATTATTTAAAGGGTTGCAGCATGTGCTTCTGTTTTCTTGTTAGTAAAATGGAGATAATGGTGCTTGGCCTCTTTCATAAAGTGCTTTTAAGTCTGACTGAAAAGAACTACATAAAGTCAAGTATTTAAAAGATTATCCAGTCTCTGTCTGTGATATTGGTTTGGTGGGTAGCCAGACAATGCACATCTTTCATGCACAAACCTGCCAATGCACAATCTTACATCCCTGCGGATGGACTAGGGTAGCCATTGAAAATAACGTATGTCATCATGTCCATCACATAAAATCTTGGATTCAGTTGCCTATAACTTCTGGAGAAAAGGATTCAATTTTCAGTGTCAATGGCAGAAGCTGATTTTCATCAAGGAATAGAGCCCTTATATGAATTGGCTTCATTCTCTGCGTAACAGTATTTAGTACTGAGTGGTTGTTTCTCAACTAGGAGGACCTATAG
Source organism: Mesoclemmys tuberculata (assembly GCA_007922155.1). Lineage (NCBI taxonomy): Eukaryota > Metazoa > Chordata > Testudines > Chelidae > Mesoclemmys > Mesoclemmys tuberculata. The sequence continues at coordinate 10,362,346 of ML675631.1, forward strand.
TCACAAAGTCATGCGTCAATAGTCATACTCTAGGAGAGAAGAAGAAAATATCCTTTGATGATGGCTTGGTCTTATTTTAGGGCATTGTGGTGTGGTCCTCATTTAGCTTTGCTATTCCAGCACTAAATCTTTCCACTGAGAGAAACTAAAAATGTATGTAAGCAATAGTAGTAGTGCTCGCTATAGGAAAAGATTTCCAGGAGAGGTTTAACAATGTTCTGAATCTTGACTTTTGTGTTTAACATAAATTATATGCAATATGGATCTTGCATAACTGGAAATAATACCTTGCACTTTTTAATGATTAAGCCGAACACTCCTTTAATGTAAATAACCTCTTTCAGGAATGGCCTACTAGAAGACAGTGATCACAGTAAGTACTTTCTTAATAGAGAAGGGATAAAGTTAAAAGCTGTGATGAGGGAAGCTGCTACCCCATTGTAGCAGTTTCCTTGTTACACAGCGAGGCATTGATCAGTACTCTGGTCCATTTCCCTGCCCACCTGTGCTATGCTCCTCCACCCCCCACCCCTCCACACACAAAAACCCACTATTGCAACGTGCATACAACAAGGCTATTCCAGAGTTCAGGATTAGGATCAAAATATTTGTGGTGAGTGCTGTCAACTTTATACTGACTTCAGTAAGCAGTGAGGGTTTCCTAGCCTGCTCAGCCAGAATTTGTCGTCTCGTGGGGTCAGGCTTCTATGTGGTACAAAGAGTTGGATAATGACCCTTCATAGAACGGAGTAAAGTATCAATGCCTGTGTGTAGGGCTGACGAGTTTGTTTATAGAGAGCTGTTGCAACCCTTATTGATTGACCTTGTGTGTTAGTAACTTGTACACCTAAAAGAGTTCTTTTCAGAAGACCTCCACTCTTATAGTTTCAAGCCACCATAGGTACTAAAACTTGAGGCTGATTTCTGATCTTCCAGGGAGAGAATTCTCATCATGGTGTGGGAAAATAGTGTTTCTACCTGCATGTTGCAGTAAAGTCTACCTTTTTTTTCTTCACTAATTCATTGTCTTAATGTTTGAGGTGGGGGTAAGTTTGTTTTTTTTTTGTTTTTGTTTTTTTTTTAAATGTATGTTAAACAGTTGAAGTAGTGTCTCCCGTGCAGTAACTAGTGACCGGAAAAGTGAGCTAAAGGGAAGTAGATGATTTGAATAACAAGTGAAAGACCCATCTCCCGAGGGCTGAGGTCAAAAGGCTAGTTTCTAGGTGTTGATAGATAATGTTAATTGGGACCTCGGTTCTTAGCCTCTAAAGTTTGGTTCTCTTGTTTTGTTTTAAGAGGAGCCCAGGTAGGATCTGTTGGTAACTGAAAACAATAAAATCAGTATTTTTCTTAATAGAAATGTTTTAAGGTACAACTGCATTAATTTCCTTGAACTTTTCAATAATTGACTTGCAGTAAATATTTCAGCCCATTTTAGCTGAATCTGTAGTCTTCTTAAAAATAGTTTTACCTACATTTTCTTCCTCTTCTAAAAATTTGGCATTATCAATCACACTGACCAATAAAGTAGTCCTGGAAGCACTTCTTTAAAATAGCATTTTGGTAGTGTTCTATAAATGGCTTTAAAAAAAAAAAAACTGTTAGAGAGAATATAGGAAACTAAGGGAGGGAAAGGTTAATGGTTTATTGATGAACATCAAGGGGACTTGCATCAGAATTTTCTTAAATTGCAGGGGGGAAAAAAACCGCTTAATTTGTCACAAGATGCTATGGGATGCTGACAGCTTTTTGCATGTAATATCTGATTTCAGATTCTCTCCTGTGCAGCATGCAGTGTATAGATGGAAAGCAAATTGGGTGAACACCTGGGATGCATTAAGAACTTAAGTGGTGAATAATGGATGAGATGAATAAATGGTCTACTACTTACTCTGTTCCTTTATTTACATATGCAGTGTAGTTGTAGCCGTGTTGATCCCAGGAGATTTGAGAGAGAAGGTGGGTGAGATAATATGTGCTTACTACTTATGCTAAACAATCTGTTCTATCTGACATTTAGTTGTGATGCTCAGTACCTTTTCCAGACCTGGAGAAGAGCTCTCTGGCTCAAAAGTATGTCTCTCTCACTGACAGAAGTTGTTCCACCTTGTCCCTGCATTTATAGCTAGACTTGGGCCTGGTCTATGCTTGCGGTGAAATGTGGCAGCAGTTGATGGGAGTTAGGTGAGCTATGCATAGTAGCTTGCGTAACTAACATTGACTTCCTAAATCCTCCTCTGCATGCCATTTCTAGTACGCTGCTCTGATGGAAAATGCATACCCGTTGATGCAGTGCTATGCTTTTTGGGGAGGTATTTTAGTGAATTGATTTTTGGATCGATTGAGCAGGTCTTCACTTACACTCAACCAATCTGGATAAATCAGTCTGATGATGGCTAATTTGCTGGTGTCAGTGAAGACATACCCTTTATGTATGACGCAATGAAGAAGAACTATTTGCATATACAAAGACAATACAAATCTCTTTGGCTTGTTAGATTATACATCAAAGAACTCTTCAAAATCACGTTAGGAACATGGTATACTCAGAGAGCAAGAAAGCTCGGTGTCTCTAGTAACTTGACATTTTAGTTCTGAGACCTTGATAGAGATTATCAAATTTTTATTTGTTTAAAAAATGCATTGTTACAATGTCTCTCAGATTTCCAATTATAATTGCATCTTTGTTGAGGAACTTGCCATCCTCTGGGCAATCATCCAAATTGGTCCTTAGTGGGCAATGTACATTTTCTTCCCATTATAAGTCTACAAAGAGACTAGCGTGTTCATAATCTAACATTATGATTGGCATTCTTAGAACAAAGATTTGTGCTTCTAATTTTCATAACACAATGACTTGGTCTGAATAACTTGTATCTGTTGTTGATATATTCAGTTCTGTCTCCGTTCTTGGAAAAACGCCTAGACTCGGACATTGTGTATGTAGGAATTGCTTACTTTATTTGTAGCAGGAAAACAAGAAACTTGTAAAGAGGAAGAAAAAGCTGAGTTATAAACCGTTCACAGCACTGGGCAGAATGCCTTCTTGATGAATTGGCTTTAGAACTAGCATGTGGTGGGACTACAAAAAGGACAGATCCAACCCAATTTCTGGGGAGAGGGGTGTGTGTAGAAGAGAGAACTAGGAAGTTAGGTTTGTGACTTAACTTACATTTTTGTAAACCTTGTGACTAAAACTCTTTTATGAAGAGCAGGGAAATGGTGCAAACATACCTTGGGTATCAGAATAAATTTGGTGCTTAACTCCTGTTGTGGTGGCCACTGAAAAGGGCCTGTACTTTGCATGATAGTAATCCTTGCTTTCATTGATATGTGAAGTTTCTGCATGTTCTGGAGTCCATTTTGCATATGTGAAAGTTAAGAATACAGTTTGCATACCTTAATATAGCTGCCTATGAAAATCAGGCATTTGCAGGTGAAGACAGCTAACTAGATGCATTTCTGCATACAATTACCTAATGCATCTGCAGTTGTGGTAATTACACCGACACAGATACAATTGGTAGGTATGGAGAGACAAATACATTTCACACAAAAAATGAGACTCGGGATTTCTTCCTTCAAAAATTTTAGAAACCTCAAAAGTGTAAGTCTCCCCTCCCCCATGAATCATCCTTTTTAAAATAAAATGCAGATCTGAGGAATAGCTTGTCTGGCTGAAGTGTAACTTTTTATTTATTCTTATGTGACTTACTGGGGTGACTGGGTTTAACAAAATGCACCTGTAACCTATCAGGTTGTATTTATCTATTCACTGGATAACTTTGCTCCATACTTCCAGTATTCTCCCTGACAAGGTAAATTGTCATGTCACATCAATATGTTTGTCTTGAGCAAGGCTGTTTTTTCTTGTGACGGTATGGTTTATTTCTTCTGATGGTCACAGTGTGAGAAGGCTTATGCTGTGCTGGGTCACACAAAAGAGATTAAGGGTATGTCTACACTGCAGTTGGACACCTGTGGCTGGCCTGGGCCAGCTGACTTGTGCTCAGGGTAAGGAGCTCTTTAACTGTTGTGTAGACATTTGGGCTTGGCCTGGAGCCCAGGCTCTAGGACCCTCCTATCTCACAGGGAGTGTGCCTTTAAAGCTCACGTTCTGAAACCTTTTTCCTAATGCTGTTTTTAAGGCTGTCTTCGCTGACGGCAGCAAATTCACTGCCATCAGGTCGACTTACCTGGATCGACAAAGCGGTCAGTGAAGACCCACTCAGTCGATCCAGAAATCAATGTATTCAGACCACCTTCTCAAATGGCGTAGCACTGCGTTGATGGGAACGCGGTTCCCGTTAGTGCAGTGAAGATGGCGCGCAGAACAGAAGCACAGAAGTTGACGGGAGTTATGCAAGTTTTTGCGTAGCTTACGTAACTCCGGTCGACTGCCACCGAATCTCCGAGGTAAGTGTAGACAGGGCCAATGAATCACAAGCCATTCCATGAATTGATGCTGTGAATGTATCAGAAATACAATACAAACAAAAAGAGTAACTCAAGAAATAAGCTCATTTTTTGTGGTGGTTAAAAGGAAATATTTTTTTATTTTAGAATAGTCATCCTGTCTTTCTGATGAATTAATGCCAAGTTAGTGTTTGTCTTCACTGGTGTTAGCTCAAGGTATAATTCAAATGTTGACTTTAACCTGACTGCCATCTACACACACACGCAACTCAATTTAGAGTTAAGTGGTGCTTTAACCTTAACTAGCTGGCCAGTTTGTATGTGGATTAAAGCTCAGGAGCTACTGATATTTGAACTGGTGATGCAGCTACAGGAGACAGCTTGGTTTGCATAGCTCATTAGCTGCTTATCCAATAGCTCTGTCTGCTAAGGATTTGGCAGTGTGGCTACTCACTTGGTTGATCTGAGTCTAGTAACTCAAGCTAATTGTTGTAGTGAAGTCAAGGCCACAGGATGATACTGCACAACTCAAGACCCATTTCTGGGTCACCTGAGATTGAAAATGACTCCTTATGTCTAGTACTGTGGTAGTGGGAATATTTAAATTTTAAGCAAGTATCAGCACTTGAAGAAATGGGAAGTAATCTAGAAATGTGTAGGATTGGCATTCTATACAAAAACTACGTACAAGAGAAATAACTTGAAAGTGATTGTGAGTATTCATTTAAAAGCTGTTCTGTCTATGAATTTTGCAAGCTGTTCTCTGATCCTACTCTTTCAGCCTGTGCATGTGTTTTGCTTAAAACATGTTCACAAGCTTGTATTCTCAGCTGTTATACTCTTTCCAGTCAACAGTCTTGTCAGAAGGGACTAAACACACATTCTGCACCTGTACATGCACTTCCATGTGTTTTAAATTCACTCTGAAATCTCTCTAAATGGACTTTTGGGGTATTAATTAGTAGATTTGATCTGAGATGCCTGAAGTCAGTTTTATATTTATTTACTGACAAGAATTCCATAATCCATAAAGGCATAAACTGCTAAGTGTCAAAAGGCAAACATGGAAATATCTCTAGGTTTATGAAAATAACTTCAGTACTTTTATTTTAGATTTTAAACACTTCCCGGAAACACTTTGGCGCAGGTGGGAACCAGCGTATTCGTTTTACACTACCACCCTTGGTTTTTGCTGCATACCAGCTTGCCTTTCGCTACAAGGAGAATTCCAAAGTGGTGAGTTAGCACATTTGATGTACTCACTTCCAGTCCTGCCCTCCTAAATGTGCCTTTTGTTTGGCTAACGCTTACTGTGTAGTCAAAAATTTGATACACGATATTAAAATCTGATTTCCTTATCCTTTCAAAGTAGATATTAAATAAGAAAACAAGTTGATTTCTCAAGCAGTTAAGAAAAATAAGATTTTTTTTATCCACTTAGGTTTCTATCTAAGGAACTGCCTATAATTTTACGAACCAAAATTGGATATAAACTTGAATAGTTCTAGATGATCTGAAGGTGGCTGACTTTAATACTGTGATAGAATCTTAACCTTGATGTCTGGGATATTAGTAAAAGTCAGGGAGAGGTTGCAGGCAATAAATGAAAATTCACATAAGTCTGCGACCTGTCCCTGATTTTTACTAAAAATACCCTGAAGGAGGGGGGGACAAACAGTGCTGCAGGGGCTTTCAGTTTTTCCAGCCCTGGGAGACTGACCCAACCTAGCCACTGCTGTTTGGCGGAGGCAGCTGGGGTAGGGGGTGCTTGTGAGGATTAATCAGTCATGGTTATGGCATCCAAAACTTAGGTGTACGTTTCTGAAAGTCAAGCTCCAGTATCCTGGTGGGGAAGATATTTAGTGCAACTTTTGAACTGTCATAAATGGCAGGTCGTCTTCTGTGAAGATCATTGAGAACTGTAGACGAGGACACGTAAGCGCAAACAGATTGTGTATTAATCCGCTCTAATGGGAGTAAGCATTCTGCTTTTGTGATATTGTGCAGAGCTGAGTGAGATCAGTTGATAGATTGAGAATTGATGAATGCATTTTAATGACTTTCCTCTCCTGAATCTTACTCTTTTTGCTGTTGTGATGGCTTAGTCCAAGCTTTGACTTAACCTTATTTCTTTAGGATGACAAATGGGAAAAGAAATGCCAGAAGATCTTCTCGTTTGCACATCAGACCATCAGTGCTTTGATCAAAGCAGAATTGGCAGAGCTGCCTCTACGGCTTTTTCTCCAAGGAGCACTGGCTGCTGGAGAAATTGGTTTTGAAAACCACGAAACAGTGGCCTATGAATTTATGTCCCAGGTAACAGTGATGCTGAGTATTTTTCTTCTCCTACATTGCTTTAAAAACTTTGCTTGGCTAGTTTATCTTTGTTGTTGGTTGGCTGTAGAAATTAAATCTAATGATTTAACTGCGAAGAACTCTGAAGGTGTGATTCTAGCAACTGAGCCTCTTCAGGAAGAGACCCCTGAATCTTCCCTTTTACTCCTTCAGCCCCATGTTAAGTTAGGCTTCTCCCTTCCTGAACTTAATTCCACAACTTCTGACACACAGCAATGCCACCTATTACTCCAGCAGTCTTTTCATTGGAGAATGTGGCTTCTTCCGAACTTGAATGCTGCTTCAGCAAGGTGTCTAGGCTTAGTCCAGCTCCCCAGCTGCCTGTCTGATGATGTGGCATAACCCCAAGACATTTACAATAAGCTTCAGAAATTGCAATGTGAAGTTCTCATACTGAGTCTTGCTGCTAAAATCCACAAAATTTATTTCAAGCAATCCCTTCATCTGAAAATGAACCTTATCTATTTCATAGACTAACTCCTTGAGCTAACTTGACTTCATGTTGACCAGATGACTATTTTTGCCCTTCAACATCTCTCTCGATCTTCCTACCTGATAGCCAGTTGATTTTTTTTTCCCCAGTATTGCCTTGAAGTCTGGATAGTTCAGATGCAGCATGTGCTATGCTTAACTTTCTAATTGTGCGTGGTGTGAGACTTTTTTTAAAATGGTGTATAGACTTCAGTTTCATGAACATGAAATTGATATTGGCAGGTGTGTGTGTCCAGTCTGTTTAAATAAGAGGATCATCCTCGTGAGACACTTGCATTGCTGCTTTACAGGTAGCTTTTATGCTGGACATTCATATCAATGGGATTTATTACCAAGGGTCACTAATTGACCCCTTACTGGTTTTATCTTGCTCTGTACAATCTTACATATTCTGAATATAGAGCAGAGCCTGCACCCAGCATCCTCTGTAATAGGACTGTCCTTGTCTTAAGCTGCCACTTTAACTATAAGTTTAACAAAATTATACTAAAGCTTTGAGAGTATTCTAAAGATGACTGTGGTGACAACAAGAACCAGCTTGCTGTCAGGTTCAATTATATGGATCTCTCAATAAAGGAGTGACAAGAGTTGCTTTGCATACAGTTTGTTTTACTTATGACAATCTATACATCAACAATTACTATTTAGAAATCAACATTAATTCTGGTCTAATACAACAACTTAACTGGTCACAATTACAACTATACAATTATACTTAGAGGTAACTTATACTATGTGGTTATACTTACACAATTATTCTTACTGCGGCAGTGGGGTTTGTCAAAAACAAAACAATAAATGCTATAGTACCTAGGTTGCTTCCCGGGTTTTCGTCTGAGGGGAATATGCAGTCACACTCAGGTTTCTCAGTCACATGCCCTACTCTTAGGCTAGAGCAGTGAGCTGGGGAGAGACGAGAAGGTCGATCAACTCTTTCACATAATGCTATTCTGATGCATTCCTTAAGATGCGAGGCTTCTCCGACTACTTCCTGATGGTGACACCCTTATATTCTCTACCCACAGCCATGCACCCACTCTTTTGGCCAATCATTAAGTGTTTTGGGTGATGAGGTGATTGGGGGGCTGTGGCCCAACACAGCCAAACATGGTCTTTAGTTTTCTTATTGGCCAGCTGTGTGCTGGACCTTGGTTTTGGACCATGTGCTACATGCTGTTTTTCTTTGCTGCTGACAAAAGACCACTTACTTTAAAACATTCCTTAACCCGTATCTGAATTTAAGTTGGGTGTCATCCTAATCTTGTTGCAACAGAGGCTGTTTTTCAATGACCAACAGGCCTGGCCTTGCCCCACCTCATTTGCTTGATGGCTAAACTTTCGGGAACAGCTTGTTTTTCCAATGACAACTGCCCCTGTCTGAGCACCCCTTATGCTGGTATGCAATTACTTGCAAAATGGCCTCGGGGCACATATACCTCACAGGCTTTTCAGAAATCTGTTACAACTATGACTAGTAGTAGGCTACTGGTTTTTTTTTTAAAGTGTCTTCAGTGACTGCTTTAGACAGGTTTATTTGTGTTGGCATTTTTTCAGTGTTTCGGCTCTAGCCTGGTTCCAACCATGCAGGAATTAATCTGTGTGCTGTTTATTGAGTATGCAGCCTAAAACTTTGTATGGAATTCCACCCACAAAGCTCCAGAGAGCTTTTAGAACACACTTACATTCCCTTTGCTAATATTGCTTTAAAGAACAGTAATTGTAACTTTTGTTTCTTCCCTTCTCTTGGTGGCATTAGGCATTCTCTCTGTATGAAGATGAAATCAGTGATTCAAAAGCACAGCTGGCTGCGATCACCTTGATAATTGGAACATTTGAAAGGATGAAATGCTTCAGTGAGGAAAACCACGAGCCTTTGAGGACTCAGTGTGCACTGGCTGCTTCAAAGCTGCTTAAGAAGCCAGACCAGTGCCGGGCTGTAAGCACTTGTGCCCATCTGTTTTGGTCTGGCCGAAACACTGACAAAAATGGAGAGGAGGTAGGATGGCATATTAACAAAGATGTACAGTAGTTTCCCACAATAAGGGTGTCTGACTGTTTCCGAAGAGTTTTGGTTTCATAAATTAAAAAGTAGATGTGCTGTAGGTTAATGGAAATTGAAGGTTGTCCTTTACATATTGGAGTAAACTCTTAAAATGTAGTAGGAAAAAAAACCATACAGAAAGATAAAAATAAAATAACATTTATGAAGCTGTCTTACTATTTGAAAAAAGCTTACATTATTTCAGCAGGTTTTCAAAAGTACAGCAACTAAAACATTTTGAAGTCTGGCATCTTCTGTAATCACAAAGTGTATGATGTTTGATGCCAGTGTGTCAAATAGTATGCAAAAGCCACTAATGCAATACTAAGCTTTCACTGTTGACTCAAAAGTCAAGAAATGCTAAAGTCAGTGTTGAAAGTGTGCAGCACTAACATTTCCATTCGCATATGCATTTATGGTAGTCTTACATGATCATAGTATATCTCATGTCTGCGAAGACCTTAGATGAGCTATGATCCTGTATAGTCTGTTTTTATATTATATCTTACAAAACAACTAAATTGGACTTTCCTCAAACTTGTCTTGATGAGAACTACAAAGCAGGTAAAGTCAACTCTCTAACTAAAAAGTTATGAACAGTTGATTAGCACAAATGTTGAAAAGCATGCAGTTAAGGACAGACCTAGTGTTGCCTAAATTGAATAGAAAACACTTTGATTTGAATGGGAGTAACAATGACTACTGAATTAGCTGCAGTGCTCATGTATAGGTTTACTGAAGATTTTTATTGTGCATATTGCACAGAGAACTTTCAAGAGGACCAAGTGGTTCCAAAATAATTTTTTCAAACTCAAAGCAAAAGTATGTGTTGATGACTTTTTTTTTTAGTCCTGTTTACTAGGTAGAAAAGAGAGGAGAAAAAATTGTTTAAAATTTTTTAAAGGGGAAAGTATTTCACCCTTTAAGCTCCTGAAGACATTTTTCTCAAATTACATTTTAAAGGCTATTTCCTGAAAAGATTAAGCAATCAACTGCTGCCCAAATTGTGACTTTCAGAAAGTTTAGTGTGCTAAAAACTCACATAGGGTTTATAATGAAAGCTTTTGCTATCTTAGGTTGAGTGGATGCCATTAGGCAGGTGTGCACACTGATAAAATGTTGTGAGACAGTAGTAAATACCAAGTTTTATTTTTTAAAAGTGTTGGGTGCATTCATAGTCCTATCTCAAGGAGTGCTTGAATGGTCTTAATAGGTGGGTAAGTTTATGTAGGTTTTTGCATGCCCTTATGCCCAAGCTAAGCAAGATCAGGTTCTTGGTACACGGGTGTTTTTGACTGTCTGCTGCTCAGGTGTTGGGTGGAGTGGTGTTGAAGGCTTATGTTTTTTCATATAATAAATATTTTGTTTTCTATATCTTTAGCTTCATGGAGGAAAGAGAGTGATGGAATGCTTGAAAAAGGCTCTAAAAATAGCAAATCAGTGCATGGATCCTTCACTCCAAGTTCAGCTTTTTATAGAAATTCTGAACAGATATATCCATTTTTACGAAAAGGAAAATGAAGCGGTAAGTGAAGATGTAATATAGAACAATAGGATTTTTTTTAAAACAAAATCCTATTTGAAGTTGGTTCCTTATGCTAGAATTTATACCCAGCACTCCTAATGACATGAGTTAAATGCATGCCATGGCACCTCTTACCTAGTATTACCTTTGTTTGGGCCTCTTGACAAAGTAGTGAATCAGTTCTGTGTATGTGAGAAAGATCCCCTTTGTCCTAAGGAAAGAATTCTGCTGCTGTGGTGTAGACACTTTCTACATCTCTGAAAGGGGATTCTCCGTTGATGTAGGTAGTCCATCTCCTGAGAGGTGGTAGCTGGATCAGTGGAAGAATTCTACAGTGAAGATTAGGTCGACCTAACTACATTTCACAGGATCTGAAAATTTCACAGCCCTGAGTGATTGTAGCTAGGTCAGCCTAATATTTAGGTGTAGACCAGGCTTTAATATAAAATGTAGATCTTCAGTAATACTTTTATTACCCATTAGCCCACTGTAAGTGAACATGAGTATAAGGTAAGGAACTAAGGGTGGATAATACATCACTTAAACTTCAATTTAGTTGTAAATAGCCTGCTTAATTTTGTATATCTTGCTTGTATGCATGTGAAAGGGGAAGGACAACTGTTAGAGGAGAATGTTTAGCTATTCTGCCCAGTGAGAGAACTGGTTCTAATTTGTTTCATATGCAAACTTTTATTATCCATAGGGCTTCTAGTACTGTACTGATTTAAAATGGATTTCAGATGCAATATGGTATGTGATTGTGAAAATAGGTATGGGGTAACTTCGAAATTTGCATGCATCATGATAATGCTACTGTGTAATAAGGTTGCATGGGTTTGTTACCCAATTAGGTTTCAGGGGTTCTTAACATATGCCAGAGGCTGCTTTGTACTTGGCATATCTTTCCAAGATGCAGAACTTGAAAATTTACTTTCCTGGGACCTATTTTATTTAATTTATTTGAAGCATTGTCCTCTGGCTTGCCAAACCTGTACTGATGTTCACAGTAGCTCTTGTTTTGAAAATCAGTTTTTACATCTGTCTATGATGGTAGGCTAAATAAGCCAGTAGATTTCCAGATTTCTGTCCTGTATATAGCTGTCTTGTTAAATAGCTGTTGTGCTTCACCCCAGAGGCAGCTGCAGTTAGCAATGGCTGAAATGATTCCCTATGTTTATGGATTTTACTTTTCATAAAGTTTAGGGTGGGTTTTTGGATGAGCCTAAGGGAGTCAGCTGCTCAATTCCCATTGAATTCCCAGTGAGTTGGATGCTACGTTTCTTTAAACTCCATTGAAAATCCCAGACTTCATGTAGCGCTAAGTCTAAGGTTCTTCGAGTGCTTGCTCATATCCATTCTGATTTTTGGGAGAGGGGGAATGCATGTGTGCGTGCATGCATTCATGCCATGTAGACCAGTGATAGAAGTTTTTTCCCCAGTGGTATCTGTAGGTCTGGCTGTAGCGCCTTCTGCAGCAGTGCATGTATGAGCTCGTATATGTAGCACTGCTGGCCCCTTCCCTCTCAGTTCCTTCTTACCGCTCATGATGGTGCTGGAACAACTCTCTTGCTCTCGCAAGTCTCTGCTTTGTAGTGGTTCTAGCTTTCTAGCTATTTCTAGTGTATATAGTTGTAAAAATTGGTTGTTTAGTTGGGTAGTAAGTTCCCAGGATCGGGGCATGCCCTGGTCCCAGGGGTTTAAACCCTGTGCTTCATGCAAGAAGACTGTCACTGAGCGACCCTCATCCGAGCTAATTAAATTGTTTGGGAGAAGTTCACATCTTCAAGAAGTGTAAAATCTGTAAGGGCTTTAGCCCAAGAACTCAGAATTACCGGGACATTGGACTTAAGGCCCTTCTGATGGAGGCAGCGCTCAGACCAGTGTCAGAGCCATTATTAGACTTTGGACAGAGTATCACGGCATCGATTTAAAAAGTGCACCTCCAGTATCGGAGTTGACCCAACACCACTTGGCATCCCTGGTGCCGAAGAAGTGCCAAAAGAAAGCACACTCAGGGAAGGAGTGTTTGCCAGCACTGAGGCCATCTAAGAAAAGTTCAGGGAAGCCAGAGTCAGTTCGGAAGGGGTCTCCATCCAGGCGGACGTCAAGTCCAGCACCTGCATTGCCACCAACTCCAGGGGTTGACAGAGGCTTGCACCACTTATTGGTCCCCTCCATGTCTGAGGTGTTCCAGGCAATGAAGGACCTATTGGCCATGCCAGTGCTACCTACACCACGAAAGGGTAGTTCCTCCACCAAGGAGCGGATGTTCCGGCTGGGAGTCCATTGAAGGGGATGCTAGTGACTATGCAACTGCTCCACCCTTGTCAGCTGGTTGCCGTTTCCCGCCTCAAGGTGCTCATCGAGTTCTTCGGAACCATGCCAAGACAAATCGGGTTCATGCCTCTGGTCTCTGGGCGTTAGGCACTGATCCCTGGAGTACCAGCATCAATCTGCCGACCATCGGTGTCTATCTTTGGAGCCCAGAGTTGCCAACATGCAGCAGGTCTTTGGAGCCCCGGCACTGCTTTTTACAGAAAAGTCCTTACAGAAAACTGACGGACAAGATGTGATTGAGATGTAGCCAATGCTCTGGCTCTGGACACCACTCCCCGATGCCTGAATTCTGGTGTAGAGACGCAAAGCAGTAGATGGCATCAGTGCCCCTGTGGTCACTGGGATATACAACTTCGAATTCAGGGGAGGAAATTAGTCTCCTCCCCCCCAAAAAAGGTGCAAACTACAAAGCCCCCCGCAGGTTTCCTCATGTCACCACAGAAGGGGGAATGGGGTGGGAGGGGTGGAGATGATCTCAAGGAAAACTGACTGGACCCTGGCAATACTGGAACTCATGGGGGTTCCCCCATTCCAGATTGCCCTACCCACTGTCGTCAACAGGAACTTTGATGCCACGTTCTTCAAAAGACCCCTACTGTGGTATTGGCCTTAGATGTTGACTCGGAGCATGAGGAGTTGCCATCAGGAAGTCTTATTGGTGGTTACCCTGACTAGGGAAGGAGCACTAGAAGCTCCTCAGCTACTGGCCGCCTCCTTGTCCTCCCCAGATGAAGCAGTAGCGGGCCCCTCACACGTGTCCCTGATGTACGATTATAGGTCACATCAGGACCTATTGAAAAGGGTAGCAGCTAACCTGGTCCTTAAGACAGAATTGGTTAAAGAACCTGTGCATGAGCTCTTTGGTGTCTGCAGACCTTTCCAGGGTGGCCCTTTTGGTGCATGAAGGGGTAGTGATGCTGGCTAAGGCTTTGTGGCAGACCCCGGCATCTCTGTCTCCCCCATTGAAGCAGACAGAGAAAAAGTACCATGTGTCAGCTAAGGGTTTTGAATACCTATACATGCACGCATCCCCAGGCTCACTGGTGGTTGTAGCAGCTAACAAACACAATAGGCAGGGGCAAATGAGCTCCAAAGAACAGAGGCAAAAAAGAGGAACTTGCAGTAAGCCTACAGCTAAGGATGTGTAACCAGGAGGCATTGCTAAGGTGATAACATTTTAACACCTGGCAATGGCTGAAGAAGTTTACTGACTCCCTCCCCCAGTTCTCCAAACGAATTCGAAGCCATCCTGGAGGGGAGGGGAAAACTGTGGCCAGGACCTCCTTGCAGGCGGCTTCAAATGTAGTGGACTCAGCAACATGGGCAGTGGCCTCCATGGTATCGAAAAGAGCTTCATGGCTCCAGTCGTCTGGTCTGTCAATGGAAGTCCAGCAGCCTATCTATGTCCTTTCATTTGATGGCACTGCTCTGATCACGGACCAGACCGACTTCAGGCTGCATGGTTTGAAGGACTCTAGGGCCACACTGCACTCATTGGGCCTTTGTACCCCGTCCTTGTCAAGGAGACACTTCAGGCCCCCATAGCAGCAGCGCTTCGGAGGCCAGTCTAGAGAAGAATCCTGTAGAAAGAGAAATAGAGGCTACAAGGGTCACCGGGGCAATTCACCCACATCTATCTTGAATCCAGGCCCGAGCCATCATTCCTTGGGTGGAAAGAGAAGCTTTTGAAGGTGCACCTGAGGGTGATCCACCAGCCTATACTTGAGATCCATTTTTCCAATTGTCCTCCTGCTGCCTTGCCTCTTTTTTTCATGGCTTGGATGGCCATTATGTCGGACAGTTGGGTGTTGAACACAGGGGCTGCCAGCTACACCCTATGGTTCGTCTCGATCCCACCCTCCTTCCTCATCCATCTTCAGGTCCGGGTTCTCCTGCAGATGGAGGCGGTGGAGGAAGTCCCTCAGAGTCTGAGAGGCAAAGGATTCTACTCATGGTATTTCCTGATCCCAAAGTCAAAGGGAAGCCTGAGACCCATACTGGACTTAAGGGCCCTAAACAATTTTCTCTTTGGATCCGGGTGACTGGTTCACCACCCTCGATTTGAAGGACGCTTATTTTCATATCACTATTTTCCTGGGCCACAGAAGGTTCTTGTGGGTTTACAGTAGGAGCGTGACACTACCAATTTATGGTCCTACCATTTGGCCTTTCTATTGCTCCCCCTGTATTGACCAAATGTATGGAGGTAGTTGCAGCCCACCTGAGGCGTAGGGGGGTACAGGTGTTTCCTTACTTGGATGATCGGCTTATCAGACACCACTCAAAGGTACAGGTCCATCACAACATAGGAATTGTGAGAGGCCCGTGCTCCTGGGCCTGTTAATAAACGAACTGAAATTGTTATATGCCTGTACAGAGAATAGGGTTTGTGGGGGCAGTTCTGGATTATTCAAGCCAAAGCACTACTGCTCAACACCAGATTCCAGGCTATGATGGGACTTACAGCCAGTCAGTGAGGATATGCCTCACTGGGGCATATGGTGGCTTGTTCTTACGTGGTTTTCTACCCCAGGCTGAAGTTTTGGCCAGTCCAAATGTGGCTGACAGTGGTATACTCCCCATTCACGCACTCCCTGGACACAGGGTTCATATGATTCCCCCTCTCCGCCCCCCAACATGCTTCCCTTTTTGTCATGATGGATGAACCTTCAACAGGTGCTAACAGGAATACCCTTTGAGGCCCTGAGACAGAAGGTCATTTTCCGCTTTCATGTTAATCAGGACATCTCCCTGCCGGTATTCTGCCCTAAGCCTCACAACTCTAATGAAGAGAGGTGCCTGCACTCGCTGGATGTAAGAAGTGCTCTAGCCTTCTACATGGATTGGACCAGAGCGTTTTGCCGCTCCATGCAACTCTTCATAGCAGTTGCTGACAGGATGAAGGGCAAACCAATCTCGCAACAAATACAGTCCTCAATTACAGCCTGCATTTGAGCCTATTATGAACAAACCTGAGTTGCGCCTCTGGTGTTTGTTGGCCCACTCCAGAAGGGCACCGCTATCTTCAGCGGCTTTCCTGGTGCATGTACCTATTCAAGATATTTGTAAGGCTGCTACATGATTGTCCATACATGACTTCACATCCCACATCCCATATGTCATCGTGCAGCAGACTCAGGATGATGTGGGATTTGGCAGAGTGCAATCCTAACGGCCATGAAATCCTGCCCACCTCCAGCTGTTAAGTCACCTAAATCAGAATGGACATGAGCAAACACTTGAAAAAGAACAGTTACTTACCTTGTAACTGTTATTCTTTGAGATCTGTTGCTCATGTCCATTCCGTAACCCACCCTCCATCCCCTCTGTTGGAGTTCTGGCAAGAAGGAACTGAGAGAGAGGGAAGCCTGTAGCTCCATATATAAAAGCACATATGTGTACTGCTGCGGAGGCAGCCAGAGCCAGCCCTACGGATAAAACTTGGGGGAAAAACTTGCAGCACCAGTGCATGTGGTTTATACATACACCCCTAAATCCGCATGGACATGAGCAACACCTCTCAAAGAACAACAGTTACGAGGTAAGTAACTGTTCTTTATTAGAAAAGCTGATAGAAATGAATGAACTTGGCACTATCATTTTTACAAGGGATTTTGTAGTGTTTTAATGTTGCTGAATTAGTCTTCACAGACAACTATGAAGTAAGAAGTATTGTACCTATTTTAAACATGGGTAAATGGAGACACAAAGTCAGTGTCACACAAGCCTCTGGTAGAGCTGCAAGACTACCACTCCTGTATCCTTACTGCACGCACTTGAAGCAAGTCTATGGGTGAAAAGAAGTAAGATCTCTGTTAAATGTACACAGTTGTCATTTACTGGTAGGATTTAGCTATTTATGTATGTATTGTAGGTGACAATTCAGGTTTTGAATCAGCTCATACAGAAGATACGAGAAGACCTTCCAAACCTTGAATCTACTGAAGAAACGGAACAAATTAACAAACATTTTCATAATACACTGGAGCACCTGCGTTTGAGGAGGGAATCACCAGAATCCGAAGGGCCAATTTATGAAGGTCTTGTCCTTTAAAGAAGACACACTTGCACAGACATGCACACAGTGAACTTATTTCTCTCTCTCCATTTACACACAGTATGTCTTTTTATTACGATAGATTTAATAGACTGTGCCTTTCAGAAATGCCAAGTTAGGTTACCATTCATTTAAATGTGATGTGTTCAGTTCAGCACTTCCGAACACTTGCATTCAGTATGTTAAATTTAAAAGGTGTTCAGATTGGACCAGCAACTGTAGATTTGATCACAAAATAGCATGACTGGACCTGTTTCTTTAAAATTCATGTGACATGCTAGGGCTCTTTTATTCCAAGTTCTAATCTATCTTTTCTGTCTACGTTCACTGTCGCTTCTGTAGCACTATGGAGCTCTAACCTTGCAGTGGCTTTCCATCTCAGTGATCTGATTTTTATTCTTTAATAGAACATTTGATTTGGGGGGATATTGTTTGTTGGATTCTGCTTGAGCTTTTCTTTTAGTGCAAGTTAAGTCTGTGTAATATTTTCCCTAAGAACTAGAATATATTAATGCATGTTTGGAGAGTTTTAAAACACCATGCTCAGAAACAAAAGTTATATTTTGCATATTAAGGCTCTGTGACATTCAGTGAGGGCCAGTACTGTGCACAGGGCATATTTATCAAGATAATTTTGTTCCAAATAGTATAAAAAATAGAGAAATTGTGATCTATATAGTATATGTATAACCATTATTGTAAATTTAGGGGAAAAAGCATTAACAAGTTTATTCAGTATCATGATTTTGCAGCATTGAAACAATAAAGTTGCTATTAACTCTGTTTTTATGTCTAATTTCTGATGTTATATTGAATTTTTGTTACAATATAAGCAAAAGTAAATATCTTGAATTGCAGGTGGGTCATAAAATCTAAGCACATGTAGCTTAAACTAATGGGAGAACTATGCACTGGTGGTCTAATGAGTGCAGATGGCTGGATTATGAAATTCAGTCAAGGAACATAACATGCAGTCACTTACCAGCATCTAGCTGAATATTGTATATTTTTATGTTATAGAATGTCTGTTGTGAGATCAATCAGACAATAAGACACCCCACTAAAATCTAAAGGAAGTACACAGCCATGTGGCCTTTAGCCCAAACATCTTATCCATTAAGGGGTGAGGAAAATGAAAGTAGATAAAGGAGGCTCAGAAAATTGGTTAATGGGCCAGCTGCTGAAGTCAGTCTGTATAAGAAACTGGTAATCCCATTCTGCAAGGGAATCCACCACTGAAGACTCAACTAAAAGATCTGCCTGGTCCTAAGTCAATTTAAGGACTAATTGCCAACCCAACACTTCGAAAAGTGCTTTATTAGCCATATACAAATAAGAGCCAGGGACTCACCTAGGCAATGAGTATGGAAGTCTGTGTTGACCTGCAGATGCTGATGGGAAAACACTTAGAAATTTCTGGTAATCAAGGCAACTGCTCCGATGCTGCAGATTTTGAGTTATGCTGATGGTTGCCTTTATTAAATTTTAATTCACATTCTTAAGAGTGGCGTGCTGGAAAGGATGCCATATGCTGTGCTTCAATATCTGCAATAGGTAAATGGATTACAAATCCCTGGACATGTCATGTCCTGTATGGACAAGTTTACTATTATTGGCATCTTTTGGCCTTCCAAGAGCACTCTGTCTACAGACAGTCATGCAGATTGCTACTGTGCTAGGAAGGTGTGATCATCACTTCTAATCGGTCGCTGAAGCACATCTCCATTCTAAAAAGTGTAGTGAGTCGTCTTTCTAGTAAGAGGGGTTTTTTGTGTGCTAAGAAATAAAAACAGCTCTGATTTATAATACAGACCCTATCCTGCTCATAGGAGTCCTAAAGGCCCATTTGCTAGATCTCCACAAAGCTTATCCAAGTGAGAGTACAGTTGGGAAGTAGGTCCATTTTACCATCTCAACTTCTGGCTCTCTCGAGTGTAACCATGTATGATGGAGCCAGGCTGCTGTTACAAGTATTAAGTATGTAGGCTATCTTATGACGCTTACACAGTTTTTTAAACTAACTTTTTAATGGGAGTTTTACAAAGTAGCAGGTTTCAAAACAGTAGTTCATGGACTGCATATAATACAAGATTGGTCATAAAAGTTGATTAACATGTATGTCTGCTATGGTAATGAACAAATATGAATACTGAATTTTCCAACTGATTTCCCCCGCAAGCGCGCCCCCCCCCCCTTTAACAAAGAAGTGATTGCAAAACAACAGAGGAAGCTCATGGGAGAACATTCTCCTGCAAAATAAGAAACTGCACTTTTCATGAGTTTCACTGGTCAGATCAGTGTGTTTAAAAGGTAGAAGATGTGATTTTTTTTTTAATAGAATTCAGTATGCCCAATGAGATTTGACACCTGTTGGGGTGAGGGGAGAAAGATGAGAGAACTGAAAAGGTAGAAAGCCAAATCCTGCTTTCACCTCCCAAATGAACTTAGAGACCTCTGAACACAGCAGACCCACTGCAGTACCTTTCTGTGGCTCCTGTGGAGCATGCTGTGGGTGTTTCCTGCATTTAATTGCACAAATTGGGTTGGGAGGGCAGTATTTGCAGCTACCTCTGGTTACAGAGTGGCTCGGCTGTCATTCCATGGCTGGTCTCTCCCCTGCCTGCCTCAGGACAGCTTGGCTGTTTGCTAGAAACAGGATTTGCTCCAAATGACATAGTAAGTGCTTGACTGGTAGTGGATCCCTTAGGAATACTTGATAAAAGTGGAGATATTTTTCTTTTTTTTTTCCTATTGCCACCTCCTAAGTTTTGCCAGGGTAGGAAAAGTCTACAGAAAGAGATGAAAGAGGGACTTGAGTAAAACACTACAAGGATTTGTGTTGGACCTAATGTATCAATATTTTCACTTAACACTGGTAACTTTGTGATGGGCCACTGGACACTGCATATAAACCATTTTTATCTGCTAAAGGATTTACATTTTGAAAGGTTCTGACTGGATGTTTGTATTTATACTTTATGTATTTTGTTTTGGTCCATTTCTCTGGATTTTCACTGCCTGTGTCTTAGCTGATTGTATATAATAGGCTTTGAAAGATTTGAGTATTTAAAAATAAATTTCAACCAATATTTGTTTACACACATTGTTATTGACTTAAAATGTTGCAGTAATAGGGAATCAATTTTAGTCTAATACTAATTTTTCTTTGAAATTTGATGGATAGTGAGATGCAAAAAATATTTAGTATCATAAACACTGTTCATTGATTTTAAAAAGATGTTTGTAGGCTAAATATATACTGTGCTGCTACCATATGTAATCAGAGCATGTTTATATTGCTCTGCAGCTTTGACTCTGATGCCCATGGACATTATGCCGGATTCTGTACTAATAGACTTAACTCGACATAATAGAAAAATTAAAGTTACACTCTTACTAGCCCTCAGATATTCTCTTCCTTCTGTTAGTCTTCTCTCAATTGTGCAATCAGCCTCCTTTTAACATTCAGATTCACAGTAGCAAACATTTCCATATATCCATCACGTGTTAAACCTTCCAGTTACCAAATTTTTTTATTCATGATCTTCTGTAGACGTACATAGGTATAAAATAGGTTGCTGTTTGTAGGTATGACATGTATAAGCAAGAATACAAGGCTGAAGATTTTATAGGCTCCTAAGTATCAATGTGTTCTTCTATCTGTAACTCACTTAAACTAATGGAGATTACCATTAATTTTATTGAATTTTGTTTTAGTCCTTAGTGCAGCATTGTTTATAAATACATAATGTGGTGCAATATTTATACACTAAGTCCACTCAACTTATTAAAACATTTTCTGTATGTTTTTGATTTTTTTTAAATAGAGGGATAAATCATGGATGGATAAAAATACTTCATATTTAATGAGCTGCTTCTGAAAAATACATCTTTTCAACCTAGACTATATTTTAACTTACACTAACTCTCCCAATATTTTTACTTTTGATATTCTGTATTTTTGTGATCTGCACTTTATAAGGTTGCCTATCATATTTTAATAAAAAATTCTAACTTAACACCTGCAAGTATTACAGATGAAAGAATTTGAAAACTTTGCTTTTCATAGGAATGCTGTTTGCTCTTTTCCTGCTTTGGTAATGGGGTGGGGGGGGGGAGAAAAAAAAAGACTAGCTGAGCTCACTGGTCTGGTTGTGGTGCATTAGCAGTGGAATGCTAAACCATTCTCTGATTTACCGGTATTTACCTTGATCTTCAACTTACCTTAAGCATTCCCTGACTTAAAGTAACTACTCCTAATTTATGGTTCTAGACCAACCTATTACCAGTAGCTTCCAGAAGCAAGTCGTGTTTCTACTGTAACATGCTCCTTTTTCTTGTTTTTACATAAAAATGTGGGGATGAATTTTAGCCTTTCCAGGACACAACAGTTTTATAAAAGCTTTTCTAAAGCTCATGTGGCACAGTGGATATAAAACAGGGTTAATGGCTGAATTTAGCCACAGAAGCCAAAATGAAGTTTCATACAGAGAATGATGTACACATTGCCCATGACAAGCTGCTCTAATGATCATCAGAAGTGTATAAGGAGCCCAACACAAACCAAACACACAGACAATAATTGCTAAAGACTTGGCTACCCGTTTGTCACGGGAAAGTCTAACTCTGTTTGCCATATTGTTGCTGGCAATATCTGTTGTTCTTGTAGAGTTGCAAACATTTTCTATAGCTTTGTAAAAACTGCCCCTCTGTTGTTTAGTTTCAGCTTCCACCTGTAAGGGTGGTAAATCTTGACTGCCATTAAAATCTAATGACTGACAATCAAGTTTGTGTAGGCTGAGCCTTGAACCGTAGGGTCTAGGGGGTGAAAGGCTATTTGCTCTATTTTTCTTATCTCTGTAGCTGGCAGTAGGTTTTACAAAAAATATGACCTGCTCCCTTTTTTCCCCTTGGAAACTTGTTTCGTAGTCCTCTTGACCAGCTGCTAGGTTTTCATTTGTCATGGGTGTTCGCTTCCTGATGTTGATGTAAATACTTAAGTTAAAGTATGTAACGCTAATGAAAGGTGTAAAGAACTCAATAGTGGAAGCAATCATTAGGAAATACCAATTGTAGAAGAATTCAGCGTAGCACTCTCCCTCGGGGAGGATGCTTTTTTGAGCAATGTACTCCCAGCTGATGATGGCTGGTCCATAGAGAAGAAAAGCTGCAACCCACACGATAATCATCTTTAAGACTGCGTTTTTTGTCATCCCTTTCTGAGCTCTGTAGCTCACCTAAGTAGTGGAAAAAAATAATTCGGTTCATGCTTCCTAAAACAATTCCCTGATAGCTACCATCCTAAAAGCTCTTTTGCTTTATTTTAACTGTTTAAATTGTGCTGCCTGCTGCTGCTGCACACACAAACGAAAAACATTTCTTGCTAAAGCTGTAGTAATAAACCGAAGGCAGACCTGCCCCTCCCTTTCTAACGCTCCTCATTAATAAACTAGGCACCCTCCCGCTTGCTTCAATGGCCACGTTCCGTGGACAGAATTGTGCCTTGCAGCAGTCCTAACAACTGCCAGCTTAAGACTGTTGCTCACTGCCCAAACGGGGGAGTGAATATTGATGTTTCTTGGTTTTTATATTTTCTCGTGGGACTAATTAAGTAAGTTGTTCTTTTGTTTCCAAGTGGTTAGTTGAGTTTATGGAACAGCTTACTAAACTATAGCCATCAGCAGTTATGTTTAATTTTATGATGGTCACGAAAAAGTATTGGGTCCTGTACGTCTTGCAACTATTACTAGCTCAGGCTGTGACTTGTAACGAAAAGTGGATTGTAAAAACCATAGTTGGGAAATGCTACTGCTTCCACAAGCAAAATCAGAAAGGAGAGTAATGAACTAAATGACGGATAAAAGGAAAACTCAGTGCCCTGCGAAAAGCTGCTAGTTCCGTTTACAACAGGGTTACTCTCCACCTACATTTCAGTTAACACCCGAATAATGAGAGAGGTGCGGGCTAGAGCAAGGCCCGCACATGTGGGGGCCGGAGACCTGAGTTGTGATGTATTTTGGCCAATGACTTGCTGTCCAAGGGTGGAGACAGAACATTCTATTTCACATGCCTCTTGTGACCATTAATTAGTATTGGTGCCATACCTTGTACACACCTGTTGTGTGAGTGTCAGTGTAGGTCGGTGCAGTTGGTCTGACCCGGGCCGCTTCCTTTACCAACCTAGACTAAGGCCGCCTCTAGCCAGCTATCCTACGTCCTGCTGTGACCATCCAACATTCAGGCCTCCTACAGTGAAGACTGAAACGAATCTAAACCTTGCTTTGTTTGGCGCAGGACGCAGTTGGTCCCTACGAGCAGGCTGGAGGGCGCTTGGCCGGCAGCGGTATGCAGCCCGTAGCGCCCCTGGGAGGCAGTCGCAAAAACCCACCTCTGTGCGTTTACGAGCGGGTCCCACCTTATTCTTTCTAACCTAGTCTCCCCCCACTCTGGGCCGTGGGCGCCTGCTGCAGCTCGGGGCTGTCCCTTACCGCTTTGGTAACCGAAATGAATCTGTCGAAGCTGATCAAGACGATGTTGAAGACGGAGGCGGTGCACACGAGGTAATCCACCACCAGCCACAGCTTGCACAAGCCCTTCCCGAACTTCCACTCGCCCGTCAGCACGTACGGGATGTAGAGAGGGATGCAGAAGCCGCCTGGGGACAGAGAGCTGGTCAGGGCCCGAACACACCCGCCCGGGCTGGGGCTGTGAGCCGCCTCGGTAAAGGGCGCGGAGCGTCTGCACTAGACCTGCCCCGGGACTCCGTTAACACGAGTGGATTAACCCGCTCCAGCCCCAGGACGGATGCCAGTCGCGCCCCAGCTGGGCTGGGAGCGGAGGGCGCCCCCCCCCCCGGCCGCAGAGCCCGGGGGCTGGCGCTGTGCGCTCAGCGTCGCCGGGGTCCCAGCCAGCCCGGCGCCCCGCAGCCTGTCCCCGGGCCCGCCGCCGGGCGCAGCACTCACCCACCAGGAGGTCGGCCAGGGCCAGGTTGAGGAAGAAGAAGTTGCCCTGCAGGTGGAGGTTTCTGTCCACCGCGAAGGCCAGGATGACCAGGGCGTTGCCCAGCACGGTGGCCAGCACCAGCAGCCCCATGAGGGCGGCCAGCAGCGCCGCGAGGCCGGCGGAGAACTGGCCGTGGTGCTGAAGCTGCTGCCCCGCGCCCGCCGGAGCCGCCCAGGCGGTGCTCAGCGGCGCGGGGCAGCTGGAGTGGTTGAGCCAGGCCAGGGCTCCGGGCACGGCCGCTGCGCTGGGCGGAGGGCAGGGAAGGGCTCCGCTACGCGCCATCCCTGGACCCCGGCCGGGCCAGTCCCGCCGCGGGGCTGGGTCGCGCTCGGGCTGCCGCCGCTGCCGGCTGGGCGCTGCCGGCTCTGAAGGGAGGCGCGGGGCGCTCTGGAGCCGCTGTCTGCGCGCCAAGCCTGGGCAGCGCGGGCTGAGTCCCCCGCCCGTCCCCGCCCCGGGGCGCGGGCCGCCGCCCGGCGGGGGGAGGCGGGGACGGGGTGGAAGGCGCCGCGGGGGATGGAGCTGGGGAGGGGACGCAGAGCCCGGCCCGCCTCCCGGCTCGGTGCCGCAGCCGCCGCAGGCTGTGAGGAGCGGCCCAGCCGCGGGGCGGGGCGCCGCGTTCCCGCCCGCCGGCAGTGCGCGCGGCGCGGGTCGCCTCGACTTTCCTCAGGCGGCACACGGCGCGCGGTATGTCCGCCCCCAGCCCGCTGGCTCCACGCCAGGCACCGGCCGCGGCGTCCGGAGTGACTAGTGAGTCGTGGAGCCCAGCCCGCCCCTTCAGGGTGATTTGACAGGGCCGAGGCTCAGGGCTTTTAACAGTCAGGCCCCTTTAATGGGGCTTGCCTGGGGCACCCGAAACCTGAGGGACTGAAAGCCACGAATTACTTTGGGAACGCCGGAGAATCTGGCCCAGTTGGTTTCCTTCTGATTTCTGGCCTCACGAACTTTTGAAGCTGCTCCGGAGTTGAGTGGGCTCTCGGGTGTCAGGAGGAGCGGGGGAAACGACAGAGGTGACACAGGCACATTTTGGTCTCTGTTTGTCATGCCTTTAGCTTTGAACCCCAGGCTCTTTCATTCAAAGCGGTGTCTAGCCCCTCCAGGCAACATATTGAATAGTTGGAAGCCAGAAAACAAAAGTTACTTCGCTGAATTGTTAAGAGGGCCGAGAAGGAGCTTGCAAAATTCTGGGGCGGGTGCCTTTTTCTCTGTTTTTGGTAGCTCTGTCGGACTGTTAAGGATGGAAGTCTTCATTTATTTCTTGTTCAGTGCCATGAAATATCAACATGGAACAAGCTTTTGAATAGCCAGCAACTGTGTGATATACAAAGCTAGTGATTTAAGCAGCCACTGAAAGATGACATTCAACTAACACTTCTAGTGGTTCTCACACAGTAGGCTAGAACAATGTGCCTTACTAAGGTCCTTCCAAAAGGGAAAAATGTGGAAAAAATTATTTATTTGTACATAAAAGAGAAAATCGACCAGGCAGGAAGTCAAAAATTCCAAAGGTGACACTTTGGAAGGTCGGGAGCAGATACTGTTTGCAAAACACTTTGTTTTTGACACTATTTTTGGCTCCACTTTCTGTTTAAATGTCCAATCTTACTTCTACTGAAGTGAATGTCATTGAATTCAGTGGGAGGAGGAGTGGGTCATAATGGTCTGCTCCAAAGAACACATAATACCTATTGAAATCTATTGTGATTGAATGAATCCATGCTTGTAATGGGTGAAATCCTACTCATCTCAACTCATGTGAATAGTCCCACTGAGCTAAGTTATACATGCATACAATCCTGCTTTCATTCAGTGAGAGTTACACACCTCCCAGAGGACAGTTTTTGTCCCTTTACAGTGGTCCCATCTTTGTAATTAAGGCAAACAGCATTTGGCCAAAGAGAATTGGAGGCACATATTACACACATAATTCAACAATCATTGCACAATGGTTAAAAAAACCCAGAGATTTGCATAAATATACAGTTTGCAATACCATATTTCAAAAGCACTGAACAAGCTATTCATATGGATATCAGGAAGTGAACAAGAAAAGTTGTTTTAATAAATGGCTTAATCTTTGTATGTGTGCATATGTGTACACATGTACTCAGTAATACAAACTGGCCCCTTTTCACAGAGAGAATACCCCCCCAAAGCTAGCTTTTATCAAGATGAGGAGTAAAAATTCCATGACAGCCCCTCAGCTGGTGTAAATCAGCATAACTCCACAATGGAGTTATATCTATTTACATCAGCTCAAGATCTGGCCCTCCAAGTTTATGCTGATGTTGAGACTGAAGTATCAGCTGTATGTATAATATGTAAAAGCAAAATACCCTTTTTATATGCCCTTTTCAAAATACCCTTTTGTCTCCATAAAGCAAATAAATAAAATCACATAATGAAAAAGGGAGGGAAACAAACAAACAAATGAAAGTCTTTAAAGGGTTTAAACAAACATTGAAAAATTGAAGAGGGTGCACAAAAGAGCCACAAAAATGATTCAAGGACTGGAAAAAAGTCTTACAATGAAAGATTTAAAAAAGCTCTATCTGTTTGGTTTATCAAAAATAAGACTAAGAGACTATGTATAAGTACCTTCAGGGGAGAAAATACCAGGAACTAATGGGATCTTTAATCTAGCAGGGAAAGACATAACAAGAACTAAGGGCAGGGAGCTGAAGACAGACAAATTCAGTTTAGAAATAAGGCATACATTTTTAATGGAGAGGGTGATTAACCATTTGAACAAAATACCAAGGAATGTTGGTTTCTCCATCTCTTTGTTTTCAACTCAAGATTGAATGACTTTCTTGAAGGTATGCTTTAGCCGAACACAAGTTGTACTTTAGTTAAATACGAGTTATTGGGTACAATATGGATAATGGAGTGACATATAATGGCCTGTGCTATACATAAGATCATACAAGATGATGTAATGGTCCTGTCTGACCTTAAATTCTATGAATCTATGAATAAGGTAGTTTTAATAGAGATTATTACCTGATTTTGGGCCTGCCTGGCTCCTGTTTTCATTAAAAGACCAGTGAGAATTTTCCATTGACTTCAATAAGAATGGGATCAAGCTCATTGGTAATTATTGCTAACTGATTATGCCATTGAACATAAAAGACTTGGAGACAGCACAAAGATATAAAGAAGGGAAAACCAGACCCTCAATAATAAGGAAAAGAGGAAACAGGATTTTTCTGGTGTTCTTTCATAAATAATAGCTGCATTCTTCAACTCATCATCCATATCTTGATTTTCACATTTCTAGTCGTTTTTGTAGTGTGCAACCTGCAGTCAGATTTTTGAGATTCTCATTGAGTCCCATATTAATCACCTCTATTACCTCCTGATTCTCCTTTAGTACTGACAACCTAAAGAGACATGATGGCCACAGCTATTAAAGATTTTTCCTAGGAAAGGAAAGTATCACTCCACATTTTTTGCTCTGTGTAGAATTGGTTTTTTTAAAGACCCTGATTATGCTGCCTGAAGCCTTCAAGCTCTGCTAAAACCAAACACACACTAAATGGGCAGCATTCTCAGAATGGCAGATTTTGCTAATACAGATTTCAGACACTTTCTTATTTTCCTGTAAATGGAAAGATTGTTTCCCATGTGTAGTGAATTATTATACTGAGTCACTTTTCCTTTTACAGATGCAAACTGATTTTTCTGTAATAATAATCAATTTTTGGGAAAATAGATTTATTTTATTCTGGAATATATGCTGCCAGTCCTGTGTGGAGATCCCTCCGATTGTGATGTGCTAAGAAGCATGGCTAAAAGAGGAGAAAGGGAGAGAAGAGGTACCAAATTTTTCTAAACTGTTTGGGAGTGGACTGGTTTATGAATTCCTGGAACTAAGAGCCAGTAACAAATTCTGTGTAATCCCTGAAGCAAGAGGTCTAGTTTATTAGATCTGGTCGAAAAATAAAAACTTTGTTTTAAAAAATTTAAATTTCAAAATTTTCAAGGCATTTTCATCCTTCTGGATGTTTTTTAAATTGTCCATGAATTTATTTTTATTTTTATTGTTTTCATTTTTGAAAATCACAAATACTATTTTGTGCCCACACCCCTGGTGGCTTTTGAGACACAGAGCTGCCTGAATCATGCTGCTTCCTGATGACTCCACTTTATTTGGCAAGTGTTTCACTGAGGCTAAACTCAAAAGCTAAAATGCCATGACTTCTGCCAATGTGCTGCCTTCTTCCAGTGCTGATGCCACAGTGTCTATCCTAGTTTCCAGGTCACTTAGTATTTATTCATCCCAGTGCTGTATTACCTCAGAATGTTGCCTGTCTTGAATATCAGTAGCCTTGACTTTCAATATGATGATCTCAAATATACAGCCTATTTTTCTCATAATTATTTGAAACTATGATTTGACATATATTTACTCACAAACTGTATGTAATATATTTTTACTATAGTGATGTTGAGATGAATAACACAAATATGATATCTGAGATGCCTCATGCATTAATAGTATAGGTATGGGCAATTTAAAACATGTTTTAAGCACATTTCCTTTCTTACGTTACTAATAATACCTTAGATTACTAGCTTGTCACCAAGTGGAAATTGACTAGAATAACTCCCCATCTAGATATTCTACTTTGGCATAAAAATGATTTTATTTCAGAATAAATTTCCACTTTGGAAGCACTCTAATTATTTGGTAATAAAGTAACCCATTCTGGAATCATGTCCCTATGGGAAGCTATTCTGGTCCATTTCTCTGTGTTCACAAGTCCTATTAAACCTGAACAATCTTTTTAAAATGCAGTTTGTTTTTCACTCTTTCTGCTGTTTATTTACTGCTTGTGTTTCTGTCAGCTTGGAAATCAAAAGAGGTTTTAGAAACACGTGAAATGAATTCTCACAGCCATCTGAACGGCAAGAGCATTAAGGTCTCTTGGCACAAATGTGAAACTTGAATTGATGTGTATTCTATTTTAATTGCTGTATGTGTACATTGTAGTAACATTTTCCTGGTTATGTTGTTTTATTGTATGTTGTATTTGCAGAACTATATTGACTGTTTTTGTATTTACCGAATTGTTAGAGACTGGTGAGTACTGAAATACTAAGCTATTTAGCTATCTCTAGATGTTTATTTCTTTTAACATATTTCCTCTCAATCCCTCAGCATTGTACAAAATTAAAATTCAAGGGTAAATATCCTTTAACACAATTCAAATTCAGATACAAAGGTTTTCAAGTAGTGCACAATATAATATAGCCCACAAATTAATGCAGTACAATATAATATAATATACAACTATAATTAATGGCTCAAAATAAACTCAAGTCTAGATTTTCAAAAGTGTTCAGGATCCAGATGCTGCTACTGTTCCTACTATAATCAAAGAGAGCTTTTAGATGCTGAGCTCTTTTTGAAAACCAGGCTCCCAATATAATGACCACATATAAAATAGAGTTCAATTTATTTTTGAGATAAATAAACAATAAAAGAGAAATTCCAGGTGAACAGATGTACCTAGCAACTTGCTGTGAAATTTATTCCAGGTTTAAAAAATCTAGACTCTCTTGGACCAATTGGAAAGTGAGTCCCAGAGTGGAGGATTCTTCTAACCTTTCTCATAAATTCTTTATGAGGCCCCTATAATTATGATACACTTTGTAAAATTATTGCCACTAAAAGGTGTGGGAC
The DNA here is from genome assembly GCA_007922155.1 of Mesoclemmys tuberculata. Classification (NCBI taxonomy): domain Eukaryota; kingdom Metazoa; phylum Chordata; order Testudines; family Chelidae; genus Mesoclemmys; species Mesoclemmys tuberculata. The sequence continues at coordinate 10,392,257 of ML675631.1, forward strand.
TGATGTTACAGCTTTGGCCAGTCTATGTTGGTTGATTTTACAGCTGGGTGAATAATCATTTGAATTTTTAAATAAATACACTTTCATCGTGTTTGTGGTCCTTTTGGGTTTGTTCTGTGTGAATGAGTTCACTGGTAGGAGCATTCACTGACACAAGAACATTTTAAGTGAATACTGTAGAATATTTGCAGAACAGGAATTCTGAATTTGTAATCACAAACACTCACAATTAATCTGCTCACCACTTAGTGAGAGACACACCTTGTGAGTTACATAGCCAATCAAGCCAGCCTCAATTTCAGGTGGCTACCACAACAATCTCTTTGCAAATGAGCTACACCCAAGAATAATTTGCAGAAGTCATTCAGCAAGTAATTTGAAATAACATGTACTTTTGAGAATCACAGTCTGCTAACAAGCAACTAGCAAAAATGAAAAGGTGAAATTTGTCAAATTATTAATGCAAATTCTGTGCCCACCTCTAGCTGACAGTAATGTCATGTCATTTCTGGAATAGGATATCTCAATGGGCAAAACATGCTACAAACCTCATTGTTTAGCATCAGCCATTGATTATTCTGTCTGTTCAAAGGGTTCCAAATACAAGTGTCTGAAGCAGTGCAACCCATCTCTAAGTGGAATTAACTGACATGATGATCAAAACTCTGGATGTGACCAAAGCTTTGACTACTCTAAGCCTCCTGTTGGTGATACCACTGAGATATAACTGGTGGTATTTTTTTTGTAAAATTTCTTACAGTAGATATAGCCATAGTACAAATAGACATATCTTCTATAAGGGCAACTTTTCAGTTGTAGCATATTATTGCAAGAAGGATTTACTTATTAATAGTCCTATTTCAGATTGTGCAGAAAGATGCCAGCTTTCTTCTTGTCTCTGCTAGCAGCACAGAGTGACAAGAGTTCAGACCTTGAGAGAGAAAGTATTTTCTTTGTCAGTGGCAAAGCAAACAGATTTTTGGGCTGCTTGAGAGAATAAATGAATAGATTTATCAACTAAATAAATGAAAAACTTTTATTAGATAGAGCTGGTCCTAATTAAATGAGTGGGGGAAATTGAATTCTACCATACTCTTTTCCTACTATCTTTCTCCACTTTGACAAATCAGTGTTTCACTTCCACATATATTCATGTATTTTTGTTTGATGTTCTCCCATCATCTCCAGACAAATAGCATGATTCTTTTTTATTAATATTACTGTTCTCACTCACACAAGTGTAGGGAAGTAGAACCACTCTGATCTATACTAATAGTAAGAGACCCAGTGCAGGTTATTGAATGTTACTGTTAATAACCATGCAAATGAGCACAATTTTTAAAAAAAATTCTGCATTGAACAAATGTACAATAGAATCTCAGTAATCTGCAAACGAGTGTGGTTTGAGGACTAGTGAGAGTTGAGGAGGGGGCTGCAACACAAGCACCACTAGCCAGTTACAAGTGTCCTCCTAGCCATGTTACATGGCATTACTAAAGTCAGGGGTGGGGTGAAGTGGTGACATGGTAATTTTTCATTTACCCACAGGAAGTATGCTATCACCCATGCTAGGTCAACTCCTGGCATAGCAACAGCAGCAGAATTTCATTGGTCACAGTATCTGTAAACTGCAAGCTCCCATATCCATTTTCAGTTCAGATTCATGATTTGGCAAGGTTCTGTTCTGCATACAATCAAACAGAAATCCAGCAGCATGCAGTTAATGGGGGAGGGCCTAGCATGAGTAAAAATATCAGAAATGCTGCATCACATTTACCTTTGCAGGCACCTTGGGCTCTTATGTCACAAGCTGTGGTGGGGAGAATTCTACCAAATTCCATTTTCATGAGATTCTCTCTGTGCTTTGGTTTGATTGTTTTAATGGCTGTCTGTCAATAATCTCAACCTCAAGGAAACTTGTGATTTGTCTTAAATACTATTTTGATTAATATTTTTCAAAACGTTGGAGTATCATTCAACAAAAACACTTAGAAAACCAGCTTTCAGGTAAGATGTCTGAGGTGAGCAGTATCGTGTGAGTAACTGCTTGGTAATTATCTCAAAATCATATCGATGCCACATTAACTCTGACAGCACCATTCCAATATATGCAAAAAGCTCTTTGCTCTCCCTTTCTTTCCTGAGCATTTTCAGAAACTTACCTCTTTAATTACTGGACACGTACGTTACCCATTCCCTGCAACCACCTATTTGACGTTCGCATTTTTCCCATCTTGGCTATTTCATGTATTCATATTTCACCCAGACAGTTTCACTGATATTGCCAGCATCAAAGTGTATAATCATTAACTCATTTCTGGGTAGAATAACACTCAGGGGACCTGAACCTCTGTTATTGCAATCAGTGGGCACTGGACAGAATCCCAGATAAAAGTCCCTTTACACCATATTACTGCTGAGAACATTACAAAAACCACCGTTTCACAAACTGTTACCCATTTCCTCCTCTTTGCTGTCTCCCTCAATCCTCAGTATACTTCCATCTTCTCTCATCCCTCCTTTCCTCTCCTTTGTACTCACAGTTTTCATACATATAATGGATATTGAAAGGCTCAATTCATCTAGTATGCTTTAAGTATTCTAACTAGCAGAACTGACACAGTAATTTGCAAATCAGGATTCCAGAATTTGAATGTAATTCTGAAATACCTCCTTTCATGCTCTAGCTGGTATTCTCCAGAAATTAGCTGGAAGCTCATTCTGGTTTCCACATCTTTATCTTTCCCTAACCAACAGGTTGTTTCCCACAGAGAGCTGCTCATGAACAGATTATTTTAATATGCTCCCCCCCGCCAACTTGACCGAAAATTCACTGTCTCTGTCTGTAGCATCAAGAGTTGGATTTTCATAGCTTTTCCAGCTCTAAGACAAAATGGGAGGTGTTCTTTCCCTTCAGGCCTGTATGTTCCAAGGCTGTGTATGGATATTGTTGGATGGAAGCTTGGTTCCCCTTACAGAAACCTTGATGTGCACACACTTTCTTTTTTTGGCATGTTAACACAGATGTCCATAGTTAGAATGGCAATATGCTAATTTTACATGAGCATGAGTGCATTGCCAACACAAGATGGATTTAGAGGAGTCAGAGAGAGACTCAAAATGAGATCCTTTTGTTGCCAAGCAATAGCCTAATTAGCTTTATCCATGCTTTATTACAAGGCAGATATCAGATTCATAACTATTATACCATTAACACATAATATTACCCTGTATTTTTGTTTCCTTAGTCCACCTTTATGTTGGAAATTCTGCATGAAGAAAGAAAGGCACAGGCATCTTGTTACCCAGGGACTTTCATAAGCCTCTGTAATTTCACTCTTTCATTTCAAACTTGTCCTAAGAGGCTGTGTTACATGCTATCAGGCATGCCAGCCATCTATCAGTCATCTCACTTCACGCTTGAATGCAATGCACGCCTGCTATGCTGTGTACAACCATTTTCACCTACTTCCCTTTTCCCTGCCCCTTGAAATTGGTTGTTGATAATACACAAGCTGAAAAACTATAACTACAGTTGTGTGAAGGTCAACGTTATATTGCAAATATAATTACACCTGAAAATATCTGACATGTATTATCTAAGAATTGCTGTTTGTTGATCGGTTATATCTGGAGCAGTGAGATGTTTGTTTCTTCTGTATCTACTGTTATACGGAAGAAGTTTCCCATTTAGGATTTTAAGCTTAGTTATTTTGTGTTATGTAGAGCTATGTGGGAAATGGAATTTCCATTTAGGGGGAAATTCCACAATTTCAAAATTTGTCTTCATTCCAAATCAGAACAAAACCACAGAATTTTACTTACAAATATAATTCAACTTAACTTGACAATGTGACAAAGCACTATGTAGTGCTTTGAATCTCCCATGTTGTACCATGTTGTACCATGAGACAGAATGACAGTTCTGTTTAGCTTTATTATTTTTGTTTGTCATTGGAAGGCTCAAGGGTTTATGGTTTGGGCTTTCACCTTTTCACTGTTACATGCAACAGGGAAGAAGGAGAGGAGTGCCAGACTAGGAGGATAAAGACTTTTTGTGATGCTTTATAGAGCAGATAGAAATGGATTTATCATTTTGGCAAGGGTGTAAAAGCTGGAGAACACTGGAAAAACCAGGAAATTAGGCATGAATAGGCTGATAAGCATAAATCTTTGAACTCATACGGAACTATGTTCTACAAGGTGCAATACATATGCAGAATAAATTATAATGAGAAATTGCAGTGAGGAAGCTATGTTTAGGTTAGAGAGATAGGGTTCAGGTTTCAGGCAATTCCAGGGCTAGCACGGCTTGACTGGATTTTGCTGTAGAAAGACCGACAAGTGTCAGAACATCAGAGGAACATTAAATCTGGGATCTGGCTAAGGGGAAAACAGGATACTGCCCACCATGTTCCAATATAGATATCAGAGTTATACAAATGTGAGCACAGAAGACAATCAAGCAAAGGGACATAGCCAATTGAAATAAATATATCCAATGTAGCAGAAGCAGTCCCTGCAAATTCAAACAAGTGCAGGCTCTGACATAAATCCCTCCTACACCAAATCCCAAGTATGTCTCATACTCATATGGTAGTTACAGTCTTGTCAGAATGAAACAGCTGTGTGTCTGCCTATGAATTCACAGGAACAGTTCAGTTTCAACCACACAGTGCTGAAAACTGTTTTTAGGACTCTAGCTATTGTCAAAATCAGGTTAGAATTATCCCTCCCAATTTAATGTATTTGTTGATTTTCTTCTATGTAGATATATCAATAGGATGAAAAGGTGAAATGAAGAAAGGTTTTTTTCATACAAAGAAAATCAGCACATTTTAGGAGACTAAATCATTGCCATGATTCATTAGATTATAACTGGCATACCAATTAGAGAGAAATTAAAAACAGCAAAAGAAATAGATAGCATTCATATCCGCTTCCCCAACAGGTTAGACATGTTTCATCCTAAATGCATCAAAGGCAAGAAGAAGACTATCAGGAAACATTGAATTAAGACAAAAAAGAAATAAAGGGAGAAAGGAGAATTATTAGCGGCATGGGGTCCTTGTGGAGGCAGAGGCAGATGACCATGTGGACACTGGAACCTTGTGGAAATTACTGTGGATCAGATCCAGTTGAATTATGAGTTGTGAATATTCTATTTGGACAATTATGGCTTTTGTTGTTGAACAATATATACTTTGTTATCCATTCATCTCTACTGTAATTATGTTGAGACAAAGATTTTAATTCTCTGTATGTCTTTGTACAGAGGTTTATCTATGCCATTGAAACTACAGGATGTAAAAGGGCAGTCCTCCATGGCTATTGGCAGATATTATATCAAAGATCTCGTTTTCTTCCCTTTCTGTTGTTCTACTCCCCTTTAATGTTTATATTTCAGCCAATGGAGCTATGACAACTTGCACCATCTGAGGATCTGCCTCTCAATTATAGTTTGTATAACTTTAGTTATGGGTTGTTTCTGTTCAAAAGCAGTTTGCACAATGTTTCTTAAGGCATGCATTGTTTTTCAGTTAAAAAAATTCATATCTGTTCTACACATGGGTGCAATGAGTCAGAGAGAAGTGAAATAAGTTGGCAAAGGGCATGCAGCAAGTTAGTGGCACAGTGAGATGGAAACCAAGAGCTGTGATTACCAGTCCCTCTTCAAAACACAAGACAAAACTTACTTTCATTTCAGAACTGGAGGAAATCTTTAAGTGAAAGAGTCTGATTTTCAGAAAGTTCATGCCCAAAATCGCCTTGCAATTATATGTGCATATTGGGCATTTGCACATACAAAAGGTTCTGTGTATGTTTGTTGCAGTAGGTCATTGATCTAAATTAGTGATGGGAGAACCCAAAACCTTACATTGTTAATATTTTAGCAGTTGAAAATAAAAGGAATTGGATAAATATCCACCTGTTACTTACTCCAAATGTCAGTGATTGCAAGGAAAGAACTTTTAACACATGGAATATCTTGGGGGATATCTAATTAGGTTAATTTTTGCATTTAGCAGATCTCATAAGTCTAAAATGATTTACTTTTTCAGTCTAAACTGATTAACATACTAATTTTAAGTTAAATTAAGAAAATTTTTGTCATATTTTGACTTGTATTGAATAATACTGCAGCTCAATAGCTCTTTATTTTCTCCCTTTAAAGCAGAACAGATCTAGAACCCATAATACATCACCAGGAAAAGCTGCTCAGAATGATAAAAACATGAAAATATAAGAACAAATATAATTAGTCCATTGTACAAGAGAAACAAAAGATCACCATTATGCTCACAATCATACCTGGTAATAAAGTGCACATAGGCAACATTCATTGCTATAAATCAACAGCTTATGACAGTTTATAACTTGATGATTTCCATTGATTTTAATGTATTTTGAATCAGACCCTAATTTCAAACTTGTTTGCAAAGTCTACAAAGCACGGTTTTAATTAATTACAGAGGAAACATTCAAGCACAGAAGTAGGCAGCAGGAGACCTATGCTCTGTTCTTGGCTCTGCTGTAGACATGGAATCTTGGGCAAATCACTCAGCTGTTCATGCCTATTTCCCATTACTTGACAGGGTGTTTACACTTGATGGGCATTTCGAGACCCACCTTCAGCCTTTTACAGGAGCTGAAGTGGTGTATAATTAATTTATGATAGAGAGGTTCATAAAAACAGCAGAATTGTAGATTTCAAATTCATTTTCTCTCTGCAGTATACACAGTTGTCCAGGCATCTCTCACCCACCACATTTTGAGGTATATTCAGCTTTGCATTCATTGATTGAAGCATGCAGTTCCCATTAGCATCAATGGGAGCTAAGCAAGTAATTATGCTACATTAAGATGAAACTAAGCCCCTTAATCTTTCTTTTAAAAAAACCTCTCTAGTTTAATTCTTTTTTAGAAGCCAGTGGGACTGCTCATGTGCTTAAAGTTCTGCACACACAAATGCTTTTCTAGATCAGTGCCATTGTCCCTGTCCTAGGCTCCAGGTTACAGATATTAATATACTCGCTTTTGTGCAGAAGACTTAATGAATATCAGTAAGTCCAGGCTGAGGTTTAAGCTTGTAATGAAACTCCAAACCAAGCAAGTGTCATTGTATAATGGCACAATTATTTCCTATGGCTTTATCAGTGACATGGGTAAGAAAACACATTTCAGATAACATGACACATTTATTTTGACAGTATCCCTTCAATATCTAGTATGCTTTAATTTATATTTCAAAAGCTATAATAGACACTTATTGATCCCAACACTATTAAAACAGGCAATATTTTAAAACAATATTTATTTAAAATGATAGCCCAGTGAAGGGTGGCTAAAAATTAAATATATTATGGCAGGTGTCACCAGGTAATGTTGTTTTTTTGCTTAGCATTTAGGCAAGTTGAGACTCTTGGGAAGACATGCTGTGTTGTTATGAGTTTTGGGTTATACAAAATTTGGTACAGAGGCAGCTTGGGGAGACAGAGAACTGTGAGAGATGCAGTATAATTTGTTCTCTGCTTTGGTCGCTGATTAGAGTAAACTATTAAGGCAGAGTTGTTCCCTGGGAAATGGACACTGGTATTGGGCTCAAATTCTGGAAGAAGGAATTGCTCTGTGTGCTGTTTGGCCATTTCATTGAAGGGCAGATGTAGATGTGTAAATAGAGCAAGTTATATGTAGGGTGTACCCAGACTCAGGATCACTGATTTCTTTTCCACTAGGAAAAAATGGCAATAACATTAATCCAGCCCATTAGATAATCCTGTACTTGCATAAGTATCCCCTACAATCAGATAATCTGAATTCTTCCTGGAGAGGAAAGAGAACGAAGAAGGAAAGATTAAGAGATTTTATGTTGTTATTATTTTATTATTAATAATAATGTATCTTTACACCTGTCATAGTTGAGTTACTAAAATCAGTTTTCAATCTGTGTATGATGAATTTACAAATTCTATTTATCACGCAAAATACACAATTCTGTGGGAATATAGAAAGTGACAGTGCAATTAATATCTTCTACACTTTTTCCCGATTCTCCAGACAGCGAGTATATGTGGTTACTTGGATCTGTTAAATTCTAGATTAATCAGTTTGAAAAGAGAGCATTCTAGCATCTCTGCTTTATCTTGTGTATGAGTGAGAATTTAAAACATACTTAAGTGTTGTGAATGTCCAGTTCCCATGAAAATGAATGGGAATTGGTCATTAAATCTCCAAGGTAGCTATGAATTTCTCCTCTTTATAATACATAAGGGATCATACATTATATATAAATAGATTACTAAGAACTTTTTCCAGTTAAAAAAAGTAAATAGGGTCACTTGTGCATTTGTGTTTGCAGTATAGGGCCCTTTTAGGTGCTGAGGTATCAAGAAGAGAAGCAGTCCACCAAATGGGAAGTGACATTGAAAGTGTGAACTCATTACATGCAAACTAACCTGCCACGCTTTTTGTAAAATCATGTTTTTTTAGCTTTCTCACTTAAAATGTGAACTGAGTTTTCTTGTGTTTTATGATATTATAGTCAAAGGACTTTTACAGATAAACCCCTGGCTTAAAAAGGAAAAATGGTTTTATGGGTTTTTTTTTCTTTCAGTGCTAAAGCTTAGAGACAGCTGTATGGAAAGGTGAAGGGAAAAGGTCTGCTGCTGAGGGCAGGTCTATGGTAGGGCGCTATCCCATGGGCATAATTACTCCACCACCAAGAGAGCTGGAAGCTATGTCGGTAGGAGAGCGTCTCCCACCAACATAACGTCGGTGTGGACAGTGCTTACGTCGCTGTAACTTGGTACGCTCAGGGGAGTGTCTTTTTCATGGCCCTGTGCAACTCAAGTTAGATCGACGTAAGTGGTGGTTTAGATCTGCTCTGATTTTTTTATTTTCTTTGTGCTTTCACATTTTGTCTTTTTAATCTAAAAATTTTCCTGACAATTTCTAGTGCTATGCTTAAACCATACACGCCTGTGTAGGAGGCAAGAGAAACTACCTTTTACTTTTACAAATAACTGACTATTGGTCCAAAATCATACAAAGAAGGATCAGAGCTGTTTCCACAGGGGCAGATATACTGCTTCCCTGGAAAGGTCTATCATCAATTTCACAACTGAATGAACTGGGCAGTAGGGAACACTGAGAAAGACTTGAAATGGTGAGCAGAAAACCAAGACTTCAGTGACCAAACTTGTACTGAGAAAAAGAGCCTTCTGGATTGTGCTAGCCAGAATGCATAAGAAAGTCAGTTCTGAAAAGATTACCAATATATCAGAGTGCTGACAGCACCCAGGGAGCCTGTTCTTCTAGTGCTATGTGGGTGCTTCATGAAATTAAAGCATCTGACAGACTAAAACTAGCCTCTAAAATTAAACATGACACTAGATTAAATTATAGCTGGTTTAGGGCCTTCTCCAAAACCCATTGAGATGAATGGAAAGATTTCTATTGACTTCATTGGGCTTTGGCCCAGGCCCATAATAGCTGTGGAAGGGAAAATATTCAGATAAACAGTAATAAGGCTCATCCCACGGTGAGTCAGTACCTTTTGCTTAATTATTTCTTTATGAAGCAAGTTGATTTCATGTAGTTTTTCTTTTGCAAGCTAATGGGCATATCTTTGAATAATGGGAATTGTTGGGACATTCCTTTGTTGTTTTCCCTTTCATTATTGTCATCCTTTTATTTTTGCAGTATAATAGCGGTAGTCATTGCATATGGTTGCCTCTCCAATAGCCCAGATCTGCCCACTCTTTCACAATAGCCTAAAGACATTTCTATCTCTGTTTGATTGATATCATTTATTTGAATAGAGCACCTGAGAATACTTGATGGAAATCTAAGATACAAAATTTACAAAAATGAAGATAAAATTCACCTTTCAGAGCTACCCTGATGATTATCGTCATATCCTGCTTTCATTCCACACTCTTATTGATGAATTGCAGTTCCTTAGAGGAAATGAGTGAAGAACTGGGAAGAGATTCAATGCCCAGATTCCACAGTGCAGACGGCAGAGGTGCATTTTGCCTGCCTTTGTGCTGTTTTTGTATTTGGAATAATGAATATTGTATGTACGAGGGTCGTTCAAAAAGTTCTAAGCCTCACCCAGAAAGAAGAGCCATAGCTGAACATTTTTGTTGTTGTAACACACTACCACTTCTTATAAAACTAGAAAAACAAATACAGATTTCTGTTTTAATTTGTGTGCATGTGAGGCCCATACAAAGGTGAAGGGTAGTGTGACAAATCTAAAAATGGACAAAACAGAGGCCCGAGCAGTCATAAAGTATCTGCAAAAGAAAGGTATGACACCCAAGGAAATCCATGAGGACATGGTACAGACACTTGCTGAGGACTCCCCTTCCTATGCAACTGTGAAGTAGTGGGCTGCTGAATTCAAGCGGGGCAGGGTGAGCACAGAAGATGACCCTCGGTCAGGTCATCCAAAAAACTCAACCACTGGTGATCAAGTTGATGCCATTCACCGTATGGTTTTGGATGACAGACGTCTTACTGTCCAGCAGATAGCTAAGTCCATAGGCATTAGTTCTGGTTCAGTTCACACTGTTTTAACTGAGATCTTGGGGATGAGCAAGCTGTCTGCAAGATGGGTCCCAAGAATGCTGACGCCAGAGCAGAAGCTGTAAAGGGTTGACATTTCCAGGACACTTCTGACTCGCTTCCAGGCTGACCCTGAGAATTTCCACCGCAGATTGGTAACTCAAGATGAAACCTGGGTTCATCACTTCGAACCTGAATCAAAGATTCAAAGCAAACAGTGGATTCTCCACACCCGAAGAAGTTCAAGCAGGCAGCGTCTGTTGACAAGGTGATGGCTTCTGTTGTTTGGGATTCTGAAGGCATAATCATGATAGACTACCTGGAAAAGGGAAAAACTATTAATGGACTGTACTATGCATCAGAATTAACACAACTGAAGGAAGCAATCAAGTCGAAACGCGGAGGGAAGCTGAGGGCAGGTGTGCTCTTGCTCCAGGATAACGCGCCCGTTCACTCTGCTCAGGTTGCAGTAGCTGAAGCAGCCAACTGTGGCTTTGGATTGCTACCCCATCCCCCTTACTCACCAGACTTAGCTCCATCTGACTTCTACCTGTTTCCTAAACTCAAATCCCACCTACGTGGTCGCCATTTTGGAAACAATAATGAGGTCATATGTGCTGTGGAGGAGTTTTTGGAGGACCAGGACGCCACCTTCTTCCATGATGGGATTGCAATGCTTGAGCATCGTTGGACCAAGTGCATTGATGTCAAGGGGGACTATATAGAAAAATTGTGAAAAACTGTCTTGTTTCTGCAACTCCTTCTGGGTGAGGCTTAGAACTTTTTGAACGACCCTCGTAATGTTGGGGATCTGCTAGACAAGGAGACTAAAACATGTCTAGCTCAGTCCATCTCTCCTCAAGAAGGACAGAATGCCATTTCCTGTTTGAATCCTGGGAATGCAGTGTTTATGTTACGATGGATGTACCTAATCCTATTGAGCCTTTTACAATATGGTAGCTTTTCAGTCCTTACTCAGGATAGTCAGCAAGGTTCATTTCAGTTTGGCTTGTCTTACTTTCTATGGGAAAACTCAAAGGACAGCAAAATACAGACTTCTCTGATAAATAAAGATTGTGAAATGACGGAGTCTACGCTGAAGCACCAATACCTAGGTAGCGGGGATGGAAAGGAACTTTTCTGTTCCTTTGGTGTATTGAATGAGATCATTTATTACCATTTATGATTTTTTAATGCTGCTGTTGGAATGAGTTTCTGAGTCACCAATATATGGTATTTTTTCATGTGGTTGGATGACCATTATGTCATTGTAAGGATAATTAATTGTCAGGGTGCCATTTAAAAAAAAAATTTAAATCCAAAGAATGTATATACAGAGTAGGAGGAAATATTCTTCTTTCCCTTCCCTTTCCTGCCTCTTGCTCTCCATGCATTCCTACATCATTCATTAATGTGGTTGTGCTTTCTCCATGAAGGGAGCATTTGGGTCCAACAGAATAGATTACTTGGCAATGCAAGAGTTATCACTTCCTTCTCATGGGACTTGAGCAGTTGGGACAGTGTCCAGACTAAACTCTGATATGTACAGGCTATCCTACCCCATATTTTCCCTCATTCTCTCCCTTATTTGGCTCCTCTGCAGCTCCTGATCAGGTAATACTCACTCTTATTTCTGCCTGAATAGAGTCTACGAATGGCCCTTAACCTAACTCTGCTCCCATTGAATGTCAATGGGAGTTTTACCATTGACTTCAGTGGGAGCAGAGCTAAACAAGCCCTGAATGCTTTTGAGGATCCCACTCTGCAGTATTTGGCCTATTTGTAAATCCATGGGCTTCTAGGTTTATCACCTACCTGAATTATTTATAATTAGTCCAGTGGTGGCTCCACTAATAATTGGTGTTAAAAAACAGAATAAGCTCCAGCACCATGATAAGTGAAAAATATTGATATAAGCCATTAACATCTAACATACAAGACTCATGGTGTGAAGCTTATTTAAGAAAATATGAAATAGGTTGGTATCTCTAGAATCCCTTGTGTCCTTAAAAAAACTTCTAATTTTGTACCAACTGTACAAACAAAAGCCTTGTTTTGCACAGTGACTGCTGGAGTTGTGTGATCCTGCTCTCTATAGCAACCACCTGCTGCAATCAATGTTTATTCATCTAAGCTAATTCAGAGAGAAGAATTGATTATTGCCATTCTTAAATATTATAGCTAAATTGATATGTCACAGATCAAATTCCAGCTGGCAAATGTAAGGAAGTTCAGAGTTAAAATTGCCATTCTATTTTTAACTTGTTTAGTTGTGCCTCGGTATTTCAGGAAATGAGTAACTTTAGGTAAAGGAAACTGACTGGAAATCAATAATGTACCAGAAACTGAGTACAAAAGTGGTATGGATGTAAAGTTACAATCAGGGAGGCCAGAATAAGAATTCACCTGTGAAAAAGGTAAAAGCTAGAAAGGTGTCAGAAACCAAAATAACTACTGTATGACATTAGAAAAAAATAAATAAATAAATAGAAAACACTGAGCAGGAGAGAAACTGGAAACAATATGAAATTACAAGAGAGCAAATAGAATAATTACAGGAGCACAAAGAATGCAGACATAATTCAGACTGTAGAAAAAATCTGAAATTAACAATTCAGATTTTTTTTAACTCTATGAAACATAAAGATAATAAAGAAAATTAGTGCTTTAAGATGGTAGTGGAGTATTTCAGGGCCTAGGAAGCAAACATTATAAGGAGGGAATGTCTTATAGATAAAGTATTGCACTGGGAGTCCAGTGAGCTGGTTTCTATTCCTGACTCTATCAACAACATCTCGTGTGAGTTTCAGCAATTCATTAGGCCAAAATCTTCAACTTAAAGTTAAATGCCTGAATAAATCACCTGATTTTCATAGAGCCCAAACAGCCTCAGTTCCCATTATCTTCCAAATGACCTCTGAAAATCAAGCTATTTATTTAGATGCATACATATGGATTTAAAAGCCTAACTTTAGACACCCAATTTTGGCCTTAACCTTTCTGTGGCTTAATTTCTCCATTTGCAAAATGGGGATACTGACCTAGCTCAGAGAGGCATGGTGTGGTTTTAATAGGAGGCCAAAGAGCACTTAGCCCTTACAACAATTCCTACAGGATGTGCTTTGGTAATGGTTTAATAGGTTACAGCTAACAATAGTGTTACTATAGAACTCTGAATTGTTTTGAATAGGAACCCTGGGAAAGAGTTTTATCTTTGTTGTTGAAAATTCATATAAAATAATATAAAGATGGTTATGGAAAACAAGACTTTTTAGTGGGGATAGAGCAAATGATGAGACACTAGTACTGGTTTCAGAAAGATTTCAATCAGTTCAATTATTGGGCCAGCTGCTAGCCCAGATGTAAAAATTAGTCTGTGAACATAGGGAATATGTGCTACCTGAATTAAGCTTCTGGCATGGTGATGTGGAAAGGGATTTGAAGTTATTAGGGAAATGAACATAAACCATTGGCTCAGTGCACAGTCTAAAAGAAAAACTGAATGCTAGTTTTATTGAGATGGTACAAACAAATGAAATGATACTAAACAAAGTATTCGGATACAGCTGAAATCTCACAAGATCATAAGATTTGTGTTATTTTGTGGCCTCATTATTTTTGCAAGCTCAGATCATATGATTTTGGTGCAATCAGATGCAAACACTGTTCCTCATTTGGTCTTGAACCCAGACCATAGCCTAAACTCAATTCAAATGCCAAGCGATGCCTCCCTGTCCCCACCTCTTTTAAGTCTACAGACACCTCTTATGTATCATATGCATCTCCCTTGGATCCAATATGGTGTAAAAGAAATTGTATGAACATTTTATGAGCCACTTCTGTTGATGCTGTATTGGGTTTGTGGTTTTGAAGCTGATGCTGCATTAGTGGTACCATTTTGATTTTCATATTAACATCCTGATCCTGTAATTTGTTCCTCAAGGTCAGATTCCTGTGTCCACCTAGAACATAATGGATGTCAGTGGAGCTCCATCAAGGCACAGGGATCCTGTATGCACAGAACAACTTACAGGACCACAGCCTAATACTGTAACTACTCCGCTGGGAAGTATGTGAGATATTTCACTGATGGTTTATTGGGTCTTCACTGAAAGACTTGCAAGCACGATAAGAAGTGAGTGGATCCACATATAATTTGTTTACTTGGGTTTTGTATTAATTCTTGTTTCTCTCACATAACATCTCCACCGCCACATCCTTCATATTATTCTCATTACTTTAAAATCTTTTTCTTTTTCCTTTGAATGGGATTTTGTGTGCATGATTAATGCTGTCAAGGCTTTGCATTGTCAGATGACTTGCATCTGCATTGGCAATCTGCCATGTCTTCTGTGTGAGTTTTTCTTTGTGTGTCACCCACTGATCTTTAATGTGTCTGCATTCATTCTTAGCTAGTGTGGGGGTTAGACAGATGATCTGAGAGGCCCACTTACTTAAATTACAAAGGGAAATAAAAGGGGCATTAGATGAGTCAGACATAGGCTAATGAAATTTACAGCTCTTCATAATAAATCACCAGTTCAAAATTCAAGAACAGGTCAATTTGGTAGAGACCACAAGTTGTTTCTATAGCTGGTTTAATAGTATTTGGCAAATGTCTTTTTCAATGAATACCATTGTTTTTTGTCAAATAATTTATTTATGAATTATCTTTTCTGTTATTTGATCAGTTTTATAGCTGGTTGAACATTCTTTCGTGAACCTGTTAGTCCACAAATACCTGGGAAATATGTCAAATGTTGTATTTAGCTAATATATTTGGCCAGTTGTTACCATTTGATGGCTGTATGGAGGTCATTTCAGAGGATGTTCACTCTCATGTGCATTTCTAGAATAGATTTAACCCAGTTCCCAGTATGTGCCTTTGGCCTGGTCATGTGTGATATGGAGTCCTCCCCTTTCCCATTCAGTAAGAATGGACGGTGCTCAACACCTTCCAGGATGGGGCCTTGAATGTATATATCTGGGTAGAGAGATGTGTGTTATATGCCTTATTTATTAATTATGGGTATTTTGTTAGTACCTAGGAGCCCCAGTCATGGTCCAGGATCCCATTGTACTAGGCACTTGTACTAATACAGAACAAAAATCTGGTCCTTATCCCAAAGAGCTTACAATCTAAGTATAAAATGAGACAACAGATGGATACAGACAGACTGATCAGGAATATAAGGGAACAAAGGGACAATATTGATGAGCACGATAGGCAGTAGTGCCAGCACACCGACTGTGTTTGTGTGTGCGCGCACACATGACCATGCAGTTTTCAAACAATGAAATGAAACAAATACAAAACCTATCATTCACTTTTATCTCTTTGCTAAGAAAGTGCAAACAATGGGATCCTCAGCCCATATTGCCAGCTGGTTCTGTTGTGAAGCATTGCATCTTGCCATTGGTAATGAAAATGTGCATTTCATTCACTAAGTATTGCTGTTTCTTGAAAAACATTTGCTATTCGATCTCAAATGAACTTAGAACATAATGTATTTGCTTAATTTTTTGCTTCTGGAATGCCATAAAAATCAGTGATGCAAAGCATCTCATATCTTCTATGGGACCTGCAATATCTAAAGAGTCAGAGGCTCTTAAATTTTCAGAAGAGGCTTTAACAATTTACCTTTTATGCCTTCTCAGTGGCTGTAGCTGTAACAGTAACTTTAATGCTAATAGCATAACTGAGTATTTCCATGGTTATTAATGCCTCCTATGATTTGAATGTAAATCAGTCATTTGGTGAGAAGGCACTGAGACAGGAATTTTTATATCAGGGGCTTTATCATGTAAAAAATACACATGATCTCAGCTTCCTCTAAGACATGTTAGTCACACCTGGGGTTACTAATGCACTCAGCCATTTCATGACAGTTGCCAAAGGACAGGAGCCCTTGGAGGTTGCCATATACAGCAAGCCCCTTGCTATGGTTTGCAGCAACTCTTCATATAGCTTCCTCTTTGAAACAAAGTGATGAGACAAGGCACTGCACCAATCAGCATGCTGTAGGTGATAAATAATCTCCTGTCTCACAGTGCATCATGTCACATAAATAGGTCAATAACTTTAGATCTTTTGTTTTTTTCTGGTCTTTTAGAGTGAGGTAGCTCAATGCTATCCATTTGGATAAGCCTAATTTGATTTGAACGTTTGTCTTTTTTGAACCAGCATTAGGAAGACGGAGCCAATGGCCGGTACTTTTCCACCTGCATGCTAGTGAAAGCAGCTTTCTTGACAACAGGGTCCAGTTATGTAAGAGCTTCTTACCAGGTAAGGGAAAAAAAGAACCATCTAGAGCCTTCCTTCACTTGCTGATAATATGATTTTATTGTTACAATCTGCTCAGAACTTTTCTTTCATATGAGACCTCCTTAGAAAATCATACAAAGTAACCAATTTTAAATGTGACAAGATTAAAAGGACTTCTTGTTTTTAATATCAGTTATAAATGATCATGTGCTTTATTTGCAGGCTTTTTTCCTAAGCTGTGGGGTAAGATATTGGGGGCCACCATACTGTGCATAGTGCAGGTTGAAGGGGAGGGGCTGTGTGTCTGAAGGCGGCGCAGGGCCTGGGGCAAATCACACTGTGTAGGATCCCCTTAACATCATGGGTCATTTTTGCGTGTTTTGGGCCCGGTTGCATTCTGAATTGTAGGTTTTACGCACCACATGATTGGAGCTGGAAATGCAAAATCTGCCATCTTTGTTGCGATAAAAAAAATTGGGTGGGTTTGGTCATGTTTTCGGACGTACTTCCACTCTTTCTTAGGGTGAGACTTGGCAAATCTTGTGATGTTGAAGCATGGGGCCCCCCAAAGTGTGGGGCGCGGGGTGATCGCCCTGATTCACCATACCCTCGGGACAGCTCTGGCTACAGTGGCTCTCTGGCCATGCCTCCTTTCCCCAGACACATCTCTGATGTACCCCAACAAAAGAAAATAAGTAGGACTGAAGCCTAGGGATTCCCACAGGCCAGGGGAATCTCCAGGATGCTGAGTAAGATGGCTCTAAGGCTGCTCTACACAATCAGAGTGGCACAGAGCAGCTTCAGTAGGGTCCAGATTCTTTCGTCTGCATTCAGGATTTGCCTCAGGTTTGGAGTTTAGATACTCTGGTGAAAGGAAGTATAGAAAACATTGCAGAACAGTGTTTTGTTTCTAGTGGCTGGAAATAAACAAAAATGATTTTGTTTTAGTTTTAACACAACATGGCCAAACGCATTGAGCCCGATTCTTCACTGCATCTTGTGTAGTTACATGCAAGGGGGTGTAAAACTCTACTTACTCAGAATACGAGGTAATAGCTTTTTACACTCACTTTGTACAGGTGACTACAGAAGGTGCAAGGCATTGGCAAATCAGGCCCATTGATTAATAAATCTGTATTTTTTTTATATTGACAATCTGTCTGGTTTTCTTGTCCTTATATTGCTACAGAAAATATTAGCATAAAATAAAATAAATGGAAGAAATTACAGTTGGACATGTGATTTAATGGAGAAAAAGAACAACTTTTCTGACACTCTCATTCTTTTGCTATTTGCAATTTTTACTCTTGGTCTTCCAGAAAAAGCTGCAGACAGAAAATTATGTAATAACTTTTCTCTTCCTTCTTCTTTGATTCCCATCCATCATCTCAGCAGGGAAGATGGGCTGAATGAAACTTTTTGACCACTTTCTGTCTTATATCAGCTTGATAGGTTCATGGTGATCTTTTAACTTTTTTGTTCTGTATCATTCTTCACTATGTCTATCCAATGTATCCTTGGTTTTCCTCTCTTTCTAGTTCTTTGCAACTGGCATGTAATGCCATTTATAATATTCTTTCTTGGTCCATTCTCGACACATATCCAAATCATCACAATGATCTTGATTGGATCTTCTGTAGCGGCATTATTTCTGACCCTAGCCATGTTTTTATAACTTAATTTTTTATTTTTTTCAGTCTTGAAACTCTCAGTGTTCCCCTCAGCCAGTTCTTTTCTGCAGTCAATATCTTTTCTTTATCATCTTTCTTCATATTACAGCATCATGAGCCATACAGTAGTATTGGCACTACAATTGTCTCATTTTTGCTGATTTTCATTTTCCTCTAAATGTCTTTAGCCTTCCAGAACTTACAGAGTTTTCTGAGTGCAACAGCTGTTAGTCTGATTCTTCTTTTAATATTGTCTGCACAATTCGCAGTCCTCCAAGCTACACACTTTTCCATTTGTTCTAGTTCTCTGTCGCTGAGTTTCATCTTTGCCTTTTCCTCTTGTCTTCCAAATGCCATAATTTTTGTCTCTTCTGATCTTCAGGCTGCATTTTCTGCTTTCCTGGTCTAACTTGTCAGTTTTTCTTTATATATCCTCCTTGGTCAGTGGTATGAAGTCAGTATCTTCTGCAAACAAAAGGTTATTCACTGACTTTCCTCATAACTCGATTCCTCCTGGTTCATCTCTCAGTTCTACAGCAATTTCTGCTTCCAGTATGAAATCAAACACATCTGGCAATAACATGCATCCTCGTCTGACTCCTATAGTCATTCTGAACCATTCAGTCAGTATCTTGTCTGCTATAGAAATTTTCTGCTGTGAATATTTTCTTTCAGCTTGATCAGTTTTTTGGGGATGGCCATATATTCTCAAGACTTACCTTACCCCTTTTTGCGAAATGTTATCAAGTGCTTGCTTGAAGTCTATAAAGTTGTTGCAATACATTTTGTTGTGCTCTGTGTGCTTTTCTGATATCTGTCTTGTCACAAATAGCTGATTGATTGTACTCTGTCCTGGTCTGAATCTGGCCTGTTCCTCTGCAAAGCACCACTTCCACATACCCCTTCATTCTTCTTTGCAAGGTCTTGGATTATGTCCATACTGGTGTGCATACTTGAGTATTGGATTGTGTAAATGCTTTCACATACTCCCCATACCCATGCCAAGTGTCCACATATGCTTTGTTATACCCATTTCATACTGCTGCTGTTTGTGTTGTTACACAGTGTTAGACTTACCATTCAGGGGCAATATCCCAGGGCTCTGTATAGACATGGAGACAAAGAGGAACTGCTTTGCTGTTTGCGCTTGGTACTGCCCTGCACCTTCACACATTTGCTGATGACAGCTGCTGATCATGTCACCCTCACTGTTATTTCCTGCAGAAGGGGATGGAAGACATGGAGCAATGGGATGATGATTTGGTTCTCCTCCTGATCCTTATGGTGGGACAGATGGTTATGCAGTGGAGTAGGTGACTGGTGAGATACTGGATGGAACTGGGCAGAATTTTCTGACAAGGCTGGATGGAACTGCGCAAGAATTTTCTGATACTGTGGCATCTGTGCCATCTGTTATTTTAAGGGATTCCTGCCTTGGCTCATGAAACCATTCCCTGACATCAATGACTCAGGGAAAAGAGAATTCAGTTACAAGCTCAGTAGCTGTGCAATGACCATGGAATGCACATTGGTTAGTCTGCAAGGTCATTGCTGCTACCTATGCATCTGGCTGGATGCCAGTGTGGCAAATGCCATTTTATAATTGTCACCTGCTATGCACTTCATACTGTTTGCAAGGGTAAAGGGGACTGATTCTGTCTTGAATGGGCTCAGGACAAGTCCGGTTTACAAACTCTGCACAGGCAGCCAGATCCCAACAACATGCACATTGGTCTTGGTTTCTCATGGGCAAGGGAAGGGATGCCATATATGCACACAATTTTGGCAAAGTGGGAGGCAGAAGATGACAACTGCTGTACAGTTGCTGGAAATGCACATGGGGGAACATTGGTATGTGCTTGTGAGACTACATAGTTTAGTGACCTGTATCCAAAGGTCATTTGCTGTTCATTCCTGTGACAATGCACACACTTAAAGGCAATTATAGCAGGACACCTCCATTGGGTTATCACGTTGGGTTTGGTTTGTGCTGTGGAGTGTGATGGTTGAGTTGTAATGGGGTCATTACGCAATGTTTCTGTCTTTACTATTCACATTTGTTTACAAGCCTCTGTTATTGGGAGCATTCAGTCTCTCATAAAGACCTTATGAATATTTGGTTGGGGGTTAGTATTCAGCCATTCCTTTTTTTGACTGTTCAGTGTCAGTGGTGCTAATTGCACTTTGCAGCTGTTCTGGGTCACTAATCTCTACTGTGGATGAAACTGATTAAAATTTTGGGGGCGGAAGGAGTGGTGGAAGGAGAGGCAGTTTATGTACAGGATAGTGGCAGATGCTGTCATTGCCTGTATCGTTACTGGAATTGTGTTTAGATTTTATGCATGTGAGCTAAGCCATAAGGACATTCATCTCCCTATTTTCTGTGTTTTAGATTTCTGCTGCATTGAAAAGTGGTAGTGCTTTCTGTAAGTACATAACACTAACTGTATATTACCCATCCCTCCTGTTTATCCTTGGGATTTCAGATATTTCTGAACCTATGTTCGGGGGAGACAGACTGAAAAGTATTTTCAGTATGCTGGCACTAGACAGTTATACACCATTCAATTTCATGTGCTGTGAATTGTGGGACCCAGACTTGAACCCTAAAACAGCTTCAGTTCATTATACTTAGGAAAGAGGGGCCATGCACAAATCAAGGAAAGTATAACATTTATTAAAAATATCAGATGCAATGTGTAAGTGAAAATGTCTTTAAAAGAAGAATCAACCACAAATCTTTAAAAAATTAAGGGAATGCAACTAGGAACACTTCCCAAATGTTACTGCCACTGGACTGGGAAGCAATTTGACTGGAAATTGACTATATTCCCAGGAAGCATACCAAGCTTCCATGCAAATGGAAAAGCAAGCCATGAACGCCGCCCACCTACACCAGCATCACCAAAAAATTCTACCCTTGTGCCTAACAGTGGTGAAACTGATGGAAAGAAAGACATACCACAACTTTATTTGGTTCCCTGAAGTTTCAGATCAGCAGCACAAGTCCCTTACCCCTTCACTGCAAAGGGACACCACACTGTTCATCCAACTGTCAGACCAGATTGTTCTCCCACCCATTTCTCTTGGCTTGTGTCGCATGGCTTGGTGTGGGAACAAGCAAGACAGGGATGGTAAAATTTTGCAATCTTCCAAGGGTGAAAGGACTGCTGTGACTAGCTTTTCTTCATACAGCTAAAGTGTTCTATAGCTGGGTTCTGTTTCCTTCTCCTCCCTGGACCTAACTACCTCCCACCTCCACCCTATTCTGTACAGCTGCAGAAGATCAGGGTGACAGAAACACTGAAACTCTGTAATTTTCCAAGGGACAAAAGCCAGCTTTATTAACTTTAGACAGCCAACTGTAAGTTTTCTACAACTGTCCAATTCCTGTCCCCACTTCCCCCAGTCTGCATGGCCCCAGAACCATCACTGGCTGAGAAATGCACAGACACCAGGGCACAATGATTTTTTTCTTAATCTATTTTTAAAAATGCCTTTAGAAGTTGAATGCATAATAGCGGCTAATCAGAAATCAATACAATGATTGTATTGTATAACTGTAGCGTGCTTGAGGATTTTTTTGGGTTGAGCAGAGTGAGGGCTGGATGGAGGGGGAAAGTTGAAGAAGTTTGGTAAGGAGATGGGGTGTGACAGTGCTGTGGTGTCAGCACTTGTAGTTCAGACTCACAGAGATATAACAGCGCATGGCATATTGTCCAAGGCAGAAAAGTCAGTGCGCAGTTCTTCAGATGCCCTTGATCTTAAAATCAGGAATTTAGAACCAGAGCAAGTGCTGGTGGGATATTGGTGGGGAGGGTGGGGTCTGTTCTACTTTACCAGCCTCAGGCTCTGGTTCCTGCTGGGATCCTCCTCAGGTTTTTCAGGGGGCTTCCTCAAATGGCTTCTCCAAGAAGAGGTGCAGAATCACATGTGCCCTCTGGATCTTCTGGGTCATCCTGCAATATCCCTGCTGCCTTTTTCTCTGGCCATCATCAGCACCCATTGGACAATGAGGGATTGAAGAGTTGGGGGGGCTTGTGGGCCACTTCAGGCTCTGTGTGAGAGCACTTGAGAGCACCCAATTAAGCTCTGTATAGAAGGGGCATATATGACAAGCCCTCCTGAAGTGATTGAGTCTTTGGCCTTCCTGAACAGGATCCTCAAGTGTTTAATGCATTCTCAGAATGAGGACGGAGTTTTCTGAATGCCCATCTGCTCCTGACTCCAGAAATTTCCCAGGTGAGGTGAATATTCTTGATGCTCCAGATGAAGTCATGGAGGACTGAGTATGCTAGCCATACTTGTGTGGTCACTGGACTAAGTGGCTGCTATCAGATCTGGAACCATTGTCACTTGTACTGATCTGTAAAGAGGGCAGCGGAAAGCTGTTCTGGTGTGGTCAGTGCAGTACACTATTATCGATGAAAATGGGGACAGGAATTTTTATACATTGGATAAGGGTCAGGAAGAAAAGGGTTCAGTGCACTGTTGGGATAGGAGTGGAGGACTACTGAAACTACATGCTCCTTGCCCCCATCTACTGCAAACAGGCATGGGTACAGGGCTGTGCCACAGACGAAACTTAGACTTAACCTGTGACAGTGGCATAGCTGCCACTCTTCAGCTTTATCTCTGTAGTGGTTCAGTGTGGACACTACCTATGCTGATGGGAGGGGTTCTCCCATTGGCACAAGTAATACATCTCCCCAGGAGGTAGCAGTTAGGTCGACAGAAGAATTCCATTGACCTAGCACTGTCTACACTGGGGGCTAGGTTGCCATAACTGTCTCTCTCAGGGGTATGGATTTTGCCAATGTAAATTCCTAATGCAGACCAATCCTAAGGCAGGTACTCACCCACACCCTCAGGTGTGCTAGCTTACTCACCTTCTGCCCACCTTCAGACATGCTTCTGGGGTTTAGGTGTGGACATAGCGGGTAATGGCACAACCACAGGCATGTATGTACATACAATTGCTAATGTAAATGTACGCTTGGTGAATGTGTTCCCGGTATGCTCAGTGAGTAATTCTTGCATCATTCCCTTTTTTCCCTCCAGTTCGTTACTATTATTGCTTTCCTTCATTTCCTTGGCATTTGCTCCTGTTTGTAATTCTTGTTAAGTAGCTTCTGCTTTGCCTTTATGTGTTCCTGGCCTGCTTGTAGCAGCTCTGCAATTATGTTGTCACTTCCCAGAGCCTTTTTCTTTTTCAAACGTTCTATTGAGATCTTTACAACTTCTCACAATTCCAGCATCTGCTCTCCCTCTTTTGTACTGGGGAGCTTCTCCAGTTCAATTTCACCTACTGAGCTCTGCATGTTGTATAGCTTCTCAGAAATTCTTTCCATCGCTTTGCTTGTTTGCCCTCAATTATTTGCTCATGCTTCTCTTTCACTGCTGACATCTTCAACTAATATGTCACACTCACTTCTCTTGCAATACAATGCCTGTATTTCTCTTCACAGATTTTTCTGCTTTTTTACATTGTTCACGTATCCAGTTGATACTGACTTTCTTTGCTTTTTGTTCTATCTCTCTGGTCATCCTGTTGTACTCAGCTTTTAGACTGAAATCTTCCTTTTTTATTTCCTTTAACTTTTAATTCTTGTCACTAAACTGCAGCACTTCATCTGTTATCCTCCTTGGCTTCTTCCTTTTGTCCTTGTAGCCCAATCCTTGTTCAACCAGTGCCACTCTCATAATCCCATTTTTTACACTGGTCCATGTCTCTTCCATGTTCATTTCTTCTTTCACTGGAGACATGATGTTTTTCTGCACAACTTCTTTGTATTCTTTTCTGATATCTGGTATCCCTGTCATAGATCTCATTTTTCAGCACTTTTCTGATTGCTCTCAGGACCAACCTCATTGATGCCAACACTAACTTCTGATCAGATCTGATATTGGCTACAAATGATCTCCATGACAACACACATGATTTCCATGTGCAATTCACAAGCATGAAGTCTATCATGTTTTTCCTTTACCCATTTGGTGATATCCAAGTCCACTTTCTCTTCATCTGTCTTTGTTGAAACAGCATGTTTGTTTACCACCAGGTTGTAATTCAGGCAGAAATTGAATAGCTTTTCTCCTCTTTCATTTTCTTCACCAAGTCTGAATCTGCCTGTTGCTCCAGCTCAGGAATTCCAATCCGATTCTACTTCTGCATTAAAATCTCCCATCATCAGTAACACGTCATGTCTTGAAACTCTTGTGTTGCTTTCTGTAGATCATGATAAAATTAATCAATTTCAGTGTAGTAACTGGCCCTCCCCATATCTGAAGCCACTTAATATTCCTACTGGTTGTTTTTATATACACAGAGGCTATCACTTTGTACCTGTTGTAGCTGAAGTTTAGGACGTAGAAGTGATGTAATTTTATTGTTTTCGCTGGAAAGTTGTAGGAATGTCATTCTATTTCTGTAATAGATGATTGCATACAAAACGCAATAGGATTATGTCCAGGTGCTCTCCATAATGTTAAAAATAGTTGGTTTTACTCAGTCTTTATTATAACTGCTTGGAAATTTGCAATCAGAATCTGCTTCCTTACTGAATATTTTCTCTCAATGTGACATGCATGCAAACTGTTTTGTTGTTGTAGGGCAACCCTTGAAAGCAAATTCTTTTGTTATGGTAGGGCTACCCTAAAATACTATTAGCCACTATCGGTGATTTTTTAGGGTTTTTTTTTTTTTTTTTTAATATTCATAGATAGGATCCCCACTTTTATTTCTCACTCAAAAGCTAACATTGCAGTGGCTTGTCCTTCTGGCTGAAGAGATCCTGATAATGTCATGTCTGTGGTAGGAGGTGATATTGGTCTTGACTGATATACATTCCTCCTTCTCCAAGGAAGCTCGGTTTCTATATGGTTTTAAGTAGTCATTTTGCTATGCTGAAATTATACTATATATGCAAATACATTTCCATTTTAATTGGTCACTCAATAATCTACAGTATTGCAACAACTATTACATTTTGGGTAACTGCATTTTAATGAGGATGGAGTGCAAGCTACGTAGAGGTTTCAGCCAGCTTGTGCGGTGGTTACAAAACGATGATTGCTGTGAACATTTAAGGAACTGTTAATGTAGATCCTGCATCTCATAAGGAATTGATTTGTAGGTATTAATACATTTCCTTTCACTAAAATAAATGCTATCTTTTCAATGTGAGCTCATTCAGTAATAATTCTGTGATTATTACAGAGGATAATCTAGTATTGCTTAGAAATAGAAAGCCCTGGCAATTCATTTCTCTGATGCAGGATGCAGGGCAGACTCAGTCTGTTCTTCTGGTTTTGTTATAGGGGCCAATATCATTTAAGTTTTATCCATTATATAGTGTGTACAGGCAGTTTGTGAGGTAAACACCAGCAGCGATTGTTTAAGAATGCTCCAGAGCATCTAACTGTTCTTATTCCTTGTACCTCTTCAATGGGAAGATCTGGCATGCTTCATTGATCTATGAAAGTACATCCCCTACAGCAGGGGTGTCAAACTCAATTCGTATGGCGGGCCACATTTAAATTACATTCATTTCAGGGGAGCCACGCATGCCACACTCTACTCTGCTCTACTTTTCATAGTCTGCTCTCCACCGAAAAATCTCCCTGCACGGTGAAATTCGGCGGCAGAGTAGGAGAGTAGGAATGAGAACAGGCACTCACAGGGGATCGCAGACTCCACTCTCCGCCGTGAAATCTCACTGCGGGGTGACATTCAGCGGCAGAATGCGGGACTCCAACGGCCATTTCCATTTTAACTAGAGAGACTCCGACGCCCATTTCCCTTTTAAGAAGAGATCTCACGGTGCCCTGAGCGCGGCTCAGAAAACACTGCCGGCACAGCTAACACAAGCCGGAGGGCCGGATTCGTCCCGCGGGCCAGATGACACAAGCCGGCGGGCCGGATTCGGCCCGCGGGCCTTGTGTTTGACACCTGTGCCCTACAGCTATTAGAGATATACACATGACATAATGAGAATACAACTCATAAAGTGGTGCTTGGAAAAATACACTGCTCCCATCCAGTGAGAAAAAGGAGCAGCTTGCTAATTCAGACTAGTTTATGGCTCTTTAGAACAGAACACTATTTAGGAGCCTAAATATGTACTTGGGTGCCTAATTTTTTAACATGTCTTGACTTAAGTCTTTTAGCTGGCCACTATAGCAGATTCATTAACCACTCATGTGGCCCAACCAATAGAGAGGGAAAATGACCCACACCCATCTAGAACTAGATTTTTGCAAAGAGCTCAGGACCAATTTTCTAGGGTTCAACTTCTATAATTGGGTCAGATTTTCAAAGGAGCATTTAAGCAACTCAGAAATGGCCAGATTTTCAAAACAGCTCAGTCTCTTGTGCACTCCTAATGCACTGAGCTCCTTTGAAACATAAGTGATCCAGAGAGGTAATGACTCCCAGCTATGACTCCCAGTGATATCAATGGGAGATAGAGCAACCCAGCAACTTGCAGGTGAGGGTCCTATAAAACCATAGGTGCCAGGTTGTAACATTTTTGGTAGGGCTCAGAGCCTCTGGCAGGGGTTTAGGAAGCAGAGCTCCCTGTACTGGGCATCTGGGAGATAAAGCCCTCTAGGTAGGCATGGCATGATGGAAGGGTGGCCAGGTCAAATTGGAATGGCATTGCTATCCCATGTGCCAAGTTGCAACACCACTCAAATTTGAGATGGTTAGCAAGGTAGCCTGGGTCCCCAACCGTATAAAAATTCTGGTTGCACCCCTGGCTCAAACACTGATCTGGCTGGGCCCGCTTTCTAGAATACTGGTGGGGTCCAGGGCCCATGGGCCCATATACGTATAGAGCTTGATCTGAAGTCAGTGGGAATCTTTACATTGAATTCAGTGGGTTTTGGATCAGACCCTTAAGGAACACCAATTCCCATGTGAATCCTGCATATTGCCTTATGGCTAGGATGCTTTTGCTGTATCAACCAGACACTTACACTTATCTCCTGAGAGAGTTGGGTCCCTGCCAAACTCCTGTCTGAAATATATATACCTTGTCACATCAACACTGAGACTCTATAGGTTTAATAAAATGCATTAAATATATGTAAATGTATGTGACAGTACATATGACAATTGTGAAACTTTTAAAAGTTGGTGTTCTTATGTGGATGGTAGGAAAATATCAGTCCTTACTGTGTATGCAGGAAATATGAAAGCAGCCAGCTAGGCAGTCTCAGGGTATGAAGCCTTGTAGCACGCTTTGCATTTATTTTGGATGGGAATGCTCTCTGAATCAGCGCCTTGCATGATGGCGGCTGGTCCAGTTTCATACAGGAAAAAGAGATGGAATTAATTCCCAAACCAATGTGTGTGAGGGAGAAAATTCTACATTCTTCTGCTGAATAAAATATTCAGCTGTGTGAATGAGTGACTGATTGACAAATATTCCTGTGCTCTGTCTGAGTACAGCATGGACTCTGAGTTAAGGCTGCTGACTGAAATCACCATCCTCTTGTTAGATGTCTTCAGGGAGATTGCGTCTGTCTATTAAATATTTTCCAAACAAGTCAGGTTGATAAAAGCACCCTAATTATAGAATTTAAAGGTGTTTTCTTGTGTGTATCAAAGCTATTCAGTTTAACAGTTAAAGAAACATTGTGTGCTGCATGTCTATTGCTTGGTGGAGTTACATAGAGTATCTGAAATTTGAAGAAGTAACTTCTTCACTGTTGTATAATATGGTAACTCTTTACATAAATAATGAGCTGCTGCGCTACAGATGTGAAGACTAGGATTTAATAGAGTTTATATTTGATTACAGTACCCTGAAATCTATGGTTCCCATAGAAACAAATTATTCTTTTTCAAAAAGTGACTGGTCTGTGACTTGTTAGAGCAGACAGGATAACATCAGAGGGTTATTTTTTAAAACAACAACATTTAAAATGAATGCTCATAAGATATTCTATACAGGAATCTGGGGATGTTATAAGTGAAGAGATGTAATAAATGGTTTATAAATAATTCAGACAAGCTTAACAGAATTAGCCACAGATGGGTCAAAGAAGTATGCAAATCCAGGTATACATAAGGTTCTGCTAGTATGACCGTTCAGCACAGAATACTGAGAGCTTCTGGGGTTATGTTTTGATGGCACTGAAATCTTGCAAGCTAACCCAGGGAGCTAACCCAGAAGTAAAATGTAAGAAAGAAGAAGTTTTGGAACTGGAAATTTGAATTGGCAACCTCATATGTGGAAGCATTCAGATCTGATGTTCTGGTATGGGCCCTTCCCTCACATTAATTTGAAGGAGGGAGGAGAAGTGAAAGACAAAACAGTGGTAGTTTAGTAGCTATATGAAGATTGTTCATTAGCAAAGCCCGCTGTTTAAGTTTCTTCTTGTGTATGAGAACCTCAGTTGGTAGGTTTGTGTTGGGGAATGAAAGTGTCAGTGACTAAGAGAATTCTCTTCCATTGTCCATCAGAAAGCTCACCTCTGGCATGAAGAAAACGTCAAGGGCCAGCCTTGCTCTGAAACATGCCTGCTTGCTAATGAAGATTGCTCTTTTTTAAATTTTGGCTCAGATATGATTCTAGTGAAAGGTTCAGTCATATCCCATTTATTCAGAATAAAATAAACCTTGGCTTGAGGAGCCAAATAACTTTCCATGTGCCGTAAAATATCAGTTGAACATTTTAAAGGTAAATTGGGGATTTTTCTCCTTCTGCAGAGGAAAATGGTAAACTCTTCAATTATTATATTTGAAATCCTTCTTTCAGATTTTTATTTCTCTTTCTGCTGGGATAGCTCCTGCTGCCCTTGGCTGGTCCTTTATTCTGGTAACACTTCCAGGAACGTCAATGAGAATTATAAGGATTTAGGCCTGAAGGTTAGGCCTGTTACATTTAATCTGTTTCTGATATATGTTACAATAAGCCCCCTTAATCATTTCACATCTCTCGTATACACACTTGTCAGCATGCATTCAAGGTACAGTCCTACAGGGTTACAAAAATGTAAGGAGCTAAAAGCTATTGAAAGTGATTGACACTGTCAGGAATCAGGCAGAACCAGTCTCCAGGCAACCTAATGAGTACAGCTGGCCTATAGTAGGCTGCCTGATTGATTGGAAAAGTCAACAGACCTGCTCTTAAACTAGCAGCAGTGGTTCAGTGGCTGCTCAAAGCATTTGCCCATGGCTTTTACAGCATCTAAACCTGCTTGTTCCCAGCCTTGCTCCTGCCTTGGACCCAAACCTGCTTCTGCTTTGACCTATGCCTTGCCTCACTCCAGGTAACCTGGTTCTGACCTGGGCTCTGATTCCTAACTTCAGCTCAGTTTCTGACTCTGGCTCTGACCCTTAACTCTGGCATCTGACTCCTTTCTCTGGCTCTAACCCCTTGGCATGACCGCTCACGTCCCAGTAACTGACACTGTCATTTTTAAGCCCCAGCCTCTCCCCTCCCCTGCCCTGGCCTTCCTATTTTATAGTATATATGAACTCTTCATAGAGCACGTAAATGTACATGGAAAAAACGGATGGATGAAATAAAGGAATTGGTGAGAACTTTAGTAGTAACCTCATTTAAGAGGAACACATTTTAGATTAAACATTTTAGATTAAATATTCTGGTGGAAAAATATATCTTACAATTTAATAATTAGCTTAAAATATGAAGTGGCAGTAAAATGTATACCAAAAGTTTATATAAACCCTATTTTAATACAGACATCTTCAAAAAGCCAACCTGTACTCTGTGGATTATTATATAAAACAGAATGCTAATAACAGATAGTGTGTGTGTAGAATTTGTGAGTTCTTTATTGTCGAGCATCCACTGTTCACTATTAAACCCTTCAATAATCAAAATATAGGAAAAAACTAAGAGACTTCCATGGAGCATAAGTATGCTTTTCATAATGGCAATAATTAACCCAAAACATGTCACATTTTCCACAATGGAAAAAGTAGACAGTGCTACAGATTTGAGCTCTATGAAACATTAGTAACAGCAGATGACGGGTTGGATAGAAATTAGACAGTAAACGAGTAGCAAGATAATTATGAGACAAGGCATCATAATGCTAAATATGTGAGGGTTGACATGTCTCTCTTTCATGAGCTGGTGAACCACAGTATCAAATATAAAAAAAAATCTACTAACAAGGAAACTCTTCCAGCATCAGAAGTTCTCATAGTGTAATTTATCAACTTGCAAAGCAGGCTCAGAAATATGTGCTTTCTGAAGCTGAGAGTGTCATTTCAGGAGACAGGTATTAAATCATAGGTGAAAGCTGGGATAACACAGCACAGCATGTTCATACTATAGCAATGAACTGGGAGCTAACAAGGAGAGAGCTGTCAAATGGCGAAGACATCATCAACAGTGGATAATTGACAGTAGAATGAAAGGTGACACAAATTCCTGCTACACACTTGTATAATGGGGAAAAATACCTTTTTTGCTACAAACCTGACCTGCTAATTACTCTCAATGGGAAAAATCTTGTTCTTTGATCCACGCTGCAGTTGTTACCCACGGAACCAGTCGTTAGTGAACATTCAGAGCTTGCAATGGCAACTTATATCTCTTTGTCTTTTCCTCCCACTGTAAACTTTACACCTCATTTCTATTCTTTACCCTAGGTTTGGCAAGTATGCCCTCACCTGTTGCCCTTATTTTCAAATCACCCTTTTTTACCCACTGCATTCTCACAACTTTCCAACTCCCAGACAAGAAATGTTCAGTTTTATGCTTGGTCTTTTATTGTTTGGACTTTTATTTATTTGACTCAGTTTATGAAAACCTCAGATTAGTGGTATGTCCCCGGACCCCTTTATATGTTTGTAAATTGCTGTTTAGATTCATGGCATTCTAATGATCATCCTCATAACACATCTATGCAATCTAAAGGAGTCACAATCCAGATCAGAGCAGAGCGTTTTGCTCCAGGATGGCAACTGCATATTTGTGAGGAGATGGGTGGACTAAGGGACTGATTTAAAACTCATGGAAGTCAGTGGGTATCTTTCCATTGTCTTTAATAGGCTTTGGATCCTGAGTATCTAACTCCAGATCCCTATCTTTCTAATTTGTATCCAGGTGTCTTTTCCTAGAGCTGAGTGTGGCTTTTCATCGGTCATTGTGTCATCTAAGAGACCTACTTTAATACTTAGCAGATTTATCTGCTTAAAGTACCTTTAAGGTTACTAATAGAAAAGTTCCTAAGGACCTTTGTTCTGCTATCACTTGTAGTATTGTGCGTATCTTGTAAATGGCAAAAATTGCCAGTGCTTTTTTGCAAAATTGTAGAATTACAGGGCCACGTTTTAAAATCTGATCTCTGAATTACATCTGCAAGTTTTAAGTGTGCCACGGTTTGTATGCACAAAACTCCTTATATGTCTACAGATAACGTAGTCAGATAGCTCCCCAGTGCAGACTTTGTAATTTCAGAAGGCAACTTTGAGGTCAGTAAGAAATTAGTCATGCCTATTTTCTCTCCCACCTCTCTCATTTACCTTATCTATCTCTCTAACTTTTTGTTTTTATTTCTAATATGACCATCATCATTGTATCTATTCACCATACTTAGCTTTTTAAACTCACCTAGGATTAATTTAGGGTATAGTGAAATGGTTCTTGTCCTAAAGTCTGAATGCTCAAATCTCCTAGAGTACAATATGAGTAACCCTCCAATGACTTTAGTAGGATTTACTTGTAACATGCCGTAGGAGAATAGGGCTGTAGGCATTGTGCATTTTCACTAACAAAGGTTTTGTACAAAAAAAATTAAGTTATGTAACATTTTTCCAATCTAAAACATGACAACAGGAAGATGGGAGGATATAGAGTTAACTTTTTGTAGGGAGCAGATTTACTAATTGTCTATTGAACTTTCTCAGTAAAATGTAGGTACAATTAAAATAACTTTACCGTTGCTGATTAAAAATATTGTGACGAATTTGCAGGATATTTATTTATTGGCTTCATTAAAACTGCTTAAGTGGTTTCTATAGCAGCACTTTGTCCTCTTGAATATCATTAGAACTGATGGAGATTTAATATTTCTGTGTCTCCATGGCAATGTGATCCTATATTTCATTTTTCCTGGGCACTGTACAATTTACATAATTATGTCTACATGGTAGATTGTGTGTCCTGTTTATCTGTTGTACTATTAATATCCTCAGGCAAAACCAAATGGCTGAAATGTCACTTCTCTCCATTTTGTTTGAGATAAGTTTTTAAATATGAAAGGGGTAGATGTAGAAGGGTTTAAGCCTAAGGGAAAAGGGAGAACCATAGTACTAAGGAATATATATATAGATCGCTTTTCCACTGAACTTCCCTGCTTGGTTCAGACAAAATCTTCTCCTTTTGTGAGGGAAATTTAAGTGCTGGATAGAAAGTTCAGGAAACTGAAATCCTCTGTCCATACAACAGATATGGCAGTGCAAGATTTTCCCATGCTGCCTCACCAGTGATGAACAAATTGATGCTTCCTGGGGATACCCAGGGTTGTGAAGCACCTCGCTACCACCTTCCCTTAGGATGAGGAACCATTGTCTGTGCCTGCTGGGGGTCAGCTCTCTGACTCCAGTGGCCACAGGCCACACAAGCAGTCCCTTTTACACCTAAGCAGGTTCTGCTGTCTCTCTCTGCAAGTTAGCAGTGGGCAACTCCAATTCTCAAGCCCTCTGCACATCTCACTGGAGTGTCCAGCTCCTATTCCACTGGACACTTGCAGTATTTGCAGATTTGCTGCTCCCAAAGAAGTAGTACAGTCCAGCCTACCAGTTACATCTCAGATCACCATTCGACTTAACATGAAGCACTTACACATGTTTGTGGAGAAAACAAATAAAAATTTCTTCAATAAGGTATAGAGATACAATGGAGAACAATAGACCTATTGGAAACAAATGGCTACATACAAAATAAAATCATAAGATGCATTCTAGAACCTAAACTTATTTAACAAGATACTTTCATGTCATATGGAGCAAAGTTCACCTCACTTCTTCCAGAATTTTACAACCAGGCTTGGCTGTAATCTTCTGTTCATGAGACACTGGCAGCTTGTCTCCTCTGTGAATGAGCCAAGATGTCTGTTGACACTCCCAGTATATTAACAATCCATTGTCCTTTTTCATTAACAGGAAGCCCTCCTGCTGGCTCCTGTGGCTTTCCTCTCTTGTTGATATCGCAATCTCCCGATTTAGCCTCAGGCTCAGCATACAAATAGACATACATTGTGAGGCAGACAAGATGCACTACACAATGACCAGAAAGGGAGATAAACATCTGTACCATCATCCTGAAGGGAACATTCTTGAGGTGTATCACCTTCTGGCCACCTGCCTTAAAACCATCGATTTTCAGTGAAGACACATAACTTCTTCAATATTATCTGTGCATACGTTTTGCAGTGGTTATGATGACAAGTTGACTACCGAGTCTTGGTAGAGACTTCACGTGCCACCCTCTAATGAATTATTATGCATAGATCCCTGTGCATCCCCTGTGCTCTCTGCCACTTGGCACCAGGGGTTCCTGAGTCACACCTAGTTCTATGGTAGCATTCCAAAGTTGCTTGGCAATGAACTCAAACACTGGGATTTGGCAACAGTACTTTGATCACTGCCAAGCAAGCACTTCCATCATTCCACAAGCCAGTTCCTGTTCAAGATAGCTAAAAGAGTCAATTTCAGGTAACTACTGAGAATGCTCACAGATGCTGGCACTTGGGCATGACTTTCTGTTTAATAGTTCTCCCACGATTGGAGTGTCTTTTTATTGCAAATGAAGATTTTGCAAGTGTTCTGTCTTTATAGGCCAAATCATGAGAGGCGCTGAACGTCTGTAACTCACATTAGCCTGCATGGTCCCTAGTAAGAAATTATTTTGCAAGACGTTTGGCTATTAGAGAATTCAGAATCAAAGACTTTCTACCAGGATTAAAAAATGTAAAGCACAAAGGGTACAATGGAATTGGTTAGTGTGACCCAGAAGAGAAAAGCTAGAACTATGTCAATATTCCTAGGGTAGAGCAGGTTGAAATTTTTCAAATTTCAATGAAATTTAGAATTTTTGAATTTCAAAAAAAGGAGGAGGAAATTTTCATGAAAATTTCCCTTTTTTCCCTACCCAAAACTTGAAATTGGCCCCCAAATTAAGCTCTCCCTGGCTTGCACAAACATGGGCTAGTAGTTCTTGTAAAACTTACAGGACTCAGTCCTCAAGTCCCACTTACTCCACTTTCCATAGTCCAACTGGTGGGCCTTAGATCCATGCCTTCACGTTTTTAGTCTTCAAGGTGCAGAGGACCCCATTAATTTTATCCTGGTCCCCTCCTAGATACTTGCGGGTTAGCTAGCATGCATGCCTCATCTGTCATATCTAGGACATAGGTCCACTGTCCTCCAAATCCACAGGAAGGATTTCCAGAGGAGCTAGCTGGTTGCTCAACTCTGACATACAGTAGTTCAGCAGCAGTAGGATTGGAAAATGTTCCATCAGTAAAAAACAGGCCTGCAGGGAATGTTCACCAAGGCTTGGTTGGTTTCATATAATCCTGGAAGTAATTAAATCAAATTAAGCAAAGGAAAATTTAGACTAAATAGCAGGGAAAACAACCTAAATTGAACAGAATGTGAAATAACCTCCCAAAGGCATGGGGGTAATCTTGTTATTTGGGACATTTGAAACTGGATTGGTCTGGAATAGGCCATGAACAGTTCTGCACTGGCAGATGGATGGACTAAATGGGCTAATAGGTCTCTTCAATCACTGACACCTCTAATTCTATGATTGAGTCATCTCAGAAATCAGTTCTCCCTTCAGATATGCCTGAATCACAGGCATGCTCTTTGAGTTCTCTGTCTTCTTTACTGTGACTGTCTTTCATTAAGAATAGTTTTTGCCTAGCCGTATTACAGTGGGTTAAATCACTGCATTAAAAATCCAGGCCATGGTTCTTCAACTTTTTCTTTTGTGGGGCACTTCCTAAGAGAGAGATCCTGTGAAGGGCACCCTGCCAACACTTTGCTTTGTCCTCAAACCATTTCACTCTGCAGTCCACCAGGAAGGCCTCTGTTAATAATTGATGGTCCACAGACCACAGTTTGAGAATCACAGAACTGAAATCAAATGAATGTCTATAGGAGACATGTGTTTCTTACTACTTCCATAAGAATTCTAGTTGAATTACACACAAACAGGATAGTAGTGCTAAGGTAATGACTTTAGTGATTAACAAGTGAAGACAAATGACAATCTAAATGACTTATAGTAATGGTTTAAGTGAATTCCATCTACTTCTATGACATCATGTGCCATATATGGACTATACAATACAAATTTCAGAACATGCAATTTGCCAAAAAGCATGGCAAGACATTGACTTCAGTCTGAGAAGGATTAGGTTTGAAGGTCCCAGATCTGCAATTGGATCCAAGTGGACAGATGAATTTGTCTATGCAGTGTTCCACTGAAGTCAGTTGGGCTTAGCACAGGTGCAAGGTTCTCCCCAGGCATATCCAGCTGCAGTACTGAGGCCTGAGTTTGTAAAACCTTGGTTAGACTGTAAACTCTTTGGAGCTGGGAACTTGACTTCAATGGAGATCCAGCTGTCGGATCAGGATTTTAGTCAGCATAGATTTTATTTTTTGTCTCCAGAATAATATGGTTGACAAGGCTATGCTTATTTTTTTTTGTAAAGTGTCATGAGTCTTGATAAGGTTCATAATGACTAGGAGCAGGAAGTGTGATAGTGTATTAACAGCAGTGGGCAAACATGTTATATTAAAATAATAGGGAATTTGCTGACATCTAATTCACTCTGTGATGAAGTTTTACATTTAGCTTGTAAACACAATTTCTGTGCTGCATGTTATAAGATCTCATGAGATAACAACATTCTAATTGATTTCACTGTAAAATCCACATTTTGCAATTAAAGCAAAATAAATAAATACACATAGAAGTGAGATGGGGCATTTTAACTTTGTCTCTTCCTGCTTTTCTGATTTAACCGTATACATGTTTCTTAGACTAAATTAAATTATATCTAGGTCTATTTGTGTACAGAGATTTTATATATTTGGCATTTGAAAACTGCAATTTATAATAATTGAGATACACCTACCTCACTTCCTCTAGGACAGGAATTGTAATTCACATTACCTAAGCAAAGCAAAAAGATTGTTTTAATTCACATAGACTAAAACAGATATCAATTCATTGAACAATAATCTTGCCTCTTCAAAATAATTGTAAATGCCCTTTT
Organism: Mesoclemmys tuberculata; assembly: GCA_007922155.1. Taxonomy (NCBI): domain Eukaryota; kingdom Metazoa; phylum Chordata; order Testudines; family Chelidae; genus Mesoclemmys; species Mesoclemmys tuberculata. The sequence continues at coordinate 10,429,043 of ML675631.1, forward strand.
CATTGAGAAGAAAGTTCATATCACTGGTGTTCATTTAAACCAGGTTGTCAAACACTGGTATATAGAATGGTAGAACTTAACATACTGCAGTGTGTGACCCTTATCCACGTATGCAATGTCTGTGGCCCATGGTACCCAAACATTAGGAGTGAAATCCTGGCCCCACTGAAGTCAGTGTAAGCTTTGCTATTAACTTCAATGAAATGAGGCCATAATTTCACCCTCTATGTGGAGATGAACATCATCTTTGCTGTAAAAACTGTGTAACTTGATAATAATTATGAAAAAATACCCTTTCTTCCTGCCCTCAATATTCCTCCCCATCTCTCCTCTCCCAGTCCCTATCCCTCTCTTTTGCCTTCCCTTTCCATATTGTCCCTTCCTTCCTTTCCTTATGCCCAGGCTGCCTAATCCATTCTCTCCACCATCCCCCTTTTATAGATACATAAATAAAATAAACAAACATAACCTCCCCCAATTGAACAATGTTCTGTGATCATAGTGATCACTCCCATTATTTAACAGCTATATTGCAACAGGACCTAGAGGCCAACCAGCTCAGGGCACCATTGTACTAGGTGCTGTACAAACACAGAGTAAAAAAAAAGTCCCTGCTCCATGGAGCTGACAGTCTAAATGACTATGCTTATATATTGCACCTCATCCCCCTCCATTTGTCATGCCAGATTGTAAATTCTTTAGGGCAGGGACTGGTTTTTTTAATTATATGTGTGTACAGTGCTTAGAACAATGGAGTCTCTGATCTCTGATTGGGGAATTTAGTGACACAAAAAATAATCAATAAAAATTGGTGTCCATCTTTCCCTGCTGTCCAGTACATTCTATCTTTCCCTACCTCTTTTCTCTTTTCCCCTCCCTTTTCTCTCTTTCTCACCTCACCTTTCCTAGCTCTCACACATTTTTCTTTTGCTCTTCCTTCCTTTTACAAGCATTTTTTCATCCCAGTTTTAAAAAAATTATTTTCTCTTTTCTCATCTTCCCCTCTTTATTTCTTGATTATAGGAGAGATTGGCTACAGCTCTGCTTCTGAAATCAGCAGCTCTTTCCCTCAGGCCTGGCAGGAAAGCTGAAACCTTACATTCTACTCATCATTTTTACCCTGCAGTTTTCTAGCAACTTGAAAGAGCTCTGTACATACAGGAGGCCTCAGTTAATTTCTTTTTCAGCTGCTGGTGACTTAGCAGGAGACTCACTGTGTGTGGCTGTCACACAGAATGGAACAGTCAAAATGAAAGTAAAGAGTGGTAAGTGTATGTGTAATACTGATTTATTCACTCCTGTAAACAGTACAGTATATTCTATACCTCATTTCCTCTGCAACACATAGAAGGGACAGGTGAAATGATTAGGGTGAAAGTCCATCTGGATTTTCTCATTCACTTTCAGGTCCCAATTCAGCAAAGTGTTTCGGGCCTAATTCAGAAAGATACTTAAACACATGCCTAACTTTAAGCATATGAGTACTTCCATTGATTTAAGTATAAGTATTATGTCTCTTTCGTCAATAGAAGTTGGTCAAGTCAAAGATATTACCTCACCCACCTTATCTCTCTAATATCCTGGGAACAACGTGGCTACAACAACACTGCAAACAATACTTAAAATCAGGCATGTGCTCAAGTAATGTCCTGAATCAGGATCTTATTGAATTTGTACTTGGATACAGTCTATTTTTTTCTGATCTTAATACTGAAAATCATTCAGGCTTCTGTCTTCTGTATCTTCTTTGATCCCATAACTTTTTTTCACAAGGTGAAGGGACCCATCTCTTATATGGAATGAACCCAAGATACTCTCCAAGAAGTACCCTTCCTCCCCTGGAGAGAAAGTCCGGATTCTTATGTTTGTGTATAGATAGAAGTGGAGAAGCTGCACTTCTGGCCATGCAACGCATATGTCATCCCTATTACTCACAAAGGTGAATGGATTTTCTCTGGACAGAACATTCTTTCAGAAAAATGCAGCGTGAGGTATTAGTGGCAGTGTCTTGCTCCATGGCAGGGAAAGTGGTTTTCTGTAAAGTTGCAAGAGGGAAAGGTTAAAACACTTCTAACTCCCCTTCAATTGTTCTCCTTCCCTGTCCCCAGTCATTCCTTAAACGCCCCTTTTTTAGGTCCTCACAGATTTCCAATGACTATGTCTGCTTTATCTCATTTTAGTCAACCTTCTATAACCTGAATTCACTGGAAATTGAACTAGTCTGATGAAAGAGTGAAGAGTTTGATTCTTGATTACTGATATCTTTAAAGCATAGACACTTTGGATTCTGTGAGATGAGAGACTATGGTAAATGGTATATGATACTTTAATAATTAATCTTATTACATTATAATTTCTGTAGTACCTCAGGTTGTTTCCAAAGTACTTTGCTGACAGTTAGGACCAGAATCTGATATACCTGTTGAGGTTGCATAAAACCTTACTCCACAAGAAGTTCCACTGACCTGACTAGGACTACTTAGGGAGTAAGATACAATCCAACATGAATAAAGGGATCAGAATCTGTTCTTTATGAATAGCAGCTCTCACAGCATTCCTGTGAGGTAGATCAGCATCTGTGGAAGTCTAGGCTGCACAGATTATCAGGTGCAATTTTCCCCAGTGGAATTTTCCCCTGTTTTCCTATCTAGTTACATAGAATATGATCATGCAGATATGACCTTTGCATAATAAACAGAAACACCCTGTGGCCTGTCTTATGCTTAAACTCAGCAGGACAATGACTGTAATACCAGTGTGAGGGCCTCACCACAAGTCTTTTCACTTAGTTTCCTGGCAGCTTGAAAATAAGAAAAACAAAGATTCTGCTGTGACTTTTTGGAGTCCCACTTTTTTGTTTTCTTTGTTCCTCTCATTTGATATGTTGATGTTAGTTCATTTCATATTTATCTCATTCAAAATGTAATATTGGTTTTGCTTCCTGAGCTAGTCTCAGGTGGCACACACTTCCCAGGTGGCCAGCTGGCTTCACAACCATACAGACAACAGAGTGTAGGCCACTCAGTGTAAAACACTAAGCAGTCACTATTTCAGCTTTCATTTTCATTACACTGACAAAGCTCCGTAAAACCAGACAATATTGCTGCGTGTTTTAATGGAACAGGCTGGTTATTTCAGGCTGCCTCCTCACAAGCCTGCCTTTCACATTTTGTTTTGGCTCTAATAAAATTTAACACTTGAAGGACCTGCTCCTGCTCTCACATAAACCAATGGGACAATTCCTATTGACTTCATTGGGCATCAGATCAGAATCAGGCCCTTTGGTTTTTATGTGAAGTGTCTGTTGTTGTGTCTTGTGTCATTGGCCAGTACAAATCACTGAGTGAAAAGTGTATGGATTTGAAATAAAAAGATTGAGAAAAGCAAAGGGAAAGAAAAGCAACGACTAAATCTTGTACCTAAAGAACCCAACTGTAATGTAATGGGTCTGCTGGTTCAATATAGGGTTCTTGTCCCTTCCTCTCACTTCTTCCCTGCTTCACATGATCTGGAGTGCAATGGCTACGTTATATTAATATCAACCTATCTGTAGCCCTTTGTTATTTTAAGTATGAATTTCAAAAGGATTCCTCCATTTCTTGATTATTCCTAGCAGCTGCTGGCTTCTCCTGGGTACAGAAACCTTATCTCAACCTATAATTCTTGCTAAGGCAGGACTTAAGGCCAGATTCCAATACCTTTCTTCATGCTGATTGTCACCTGTGTGACAGAAAAAGGTTAAGCTAGCTTAGCTTAATTAAAAAAATGCTTTGTAGTTTGTGTGTAAAGTGCAGGTTTTGTTAGCAGTTGTAGGAAAGCCTTGAAAGAACATGGCTTAATTGGGAAAGCTGGACCTGAAAGGTAAACTGATAAGATAGAAGGAAGAGGAGGCCCCAAGTATCAGGGATAGTTAATAAGAAAAGATTGTGCACATTTAACCAACAAGGACTCCACACTGACCAAAACTTGTGTTTTTAGCTAAGTTAGCCACAGACAATTACATCACTTGTTTGTTAAAGGGAATAAAAGGGTAAACTCTTGAGGGGTTCATTGAGAATACTGGCTTGACCAAGTTGGAGCCTCCCAACATGGGTCTAAGGATTCCAGTGTTTAATCCATTTGTGAGTATTGTGATCAAATGCTTATCAATCTTTTATTGCTGTTTGGATGTGGTAAATTGCTTGTTATTTAGGCTTTTAGGCATATTTAGAGCAATTGAAAAAATAACATTTGGCTTTTTGGATATAATAAAGGAATCTGTGGTTAAATTAATGTCTAGTAATATCCTATATTAATAATAATAATTCCAACAACCCCTTACTTCATGAATAGTCCCACTGAAGTCATTGAGGCTAATTGTGAAGTAAAGTTGTACACAACAGCATAAGAACTGTAGGACTGGACGCTAGGTGTATGTTTTTAGCTATAATACATATACAATAACAATAGTGAAATTCTCATATATAAAGTTACACCGCACTACTCTAGGCTCTAATCAAATGGATGAAAATAAGCTTAGCAAAATAAAACTTTGGAAAATACATGGGCCCAGGTTCTGACCTCAGTTACACCAGTGTGAATACAGAGTTCTGTCAATTAAGGTTACTTTTATACAAACTGTGTTCAGTCTGGCCTATAATTTAAAGTAAAATACAACATGTAAAAGGCAAAGTGGTGTAATTATATAGGGGCTGTCTCAGAGGGAAGGAGAGTGATTTAAACATAGACTCCTTGGAAATAAGAGTTTTCAATAAATATTTAAAGGTTCTAATTCTGCAGATGACTCCATGTGGATAAACCCTGGTACTCTCCAGTGTAATTTGCAGAACCAGATCTGGAAAGTGGGGCGTGATGGGCTGAGGCTGAAGTGGAGAATTGTACACCCTAGAGCCAACAAGATAACGACTCAGTCACCATATAACCTATAGTGCAATAATGGCACCCCAAAAAGGAGTTTGGTGTCAGAATGCAAATACCTATGAGGACATACATATCAAATATAGTTTTTTTTTTTTTTAAGGATTGTATAAATCATTGAGACTAGCTAAAAATCAATACACCACTTTATGGGGAGCCAGAGGAAAGAATAAAGAAGACAGAGTAGGTCTTAAATGATCACGAGTAATCTAGTGATGAGGCATGCTGTAGGCGCAAGAAAGGAGCTCGGATACCCAGGCTTCGTAGAAAGCAGCAGAGTTTATTTGCCAGCAAAGGCTCAGAGGAATAGTTTCCAAATCTGAGCCCCGAACAGCGGGGGCGCTACCTTTTTATACAAGTAAAAGCATACATGACGTGTTATAGGTTGCATCCCGAATGCGTACGTGGTGTGTTGCTGATTGGGTGGGTTTTGTCGCAGTTTGGCACAGGTGTTTTAGGCCAGGAAGTCCATCCTGTAGCCATGAAGTGCAGTTATGTTGTTTTTGGTTGTTACTTTAGCAAAATTACCTTGACCCCTTGACCCCTGTCCTTTCCTTGTTTGTGCTGGAAAGGTTTACTTTTTCTTGGTGATCTGTGATACAAAAGGGATTATACTTCAATGATTACATATGCATAAGCAGATAAATGAGGAAGATAAGGAACAGAATGAACAGCTGCGTACTCAGGCCAATTAGTATATAGTAACTTAGGACCTGGCTATTCATTATTATTTTTAGTTTTTCTCCCTTCATGTCTTATTCAGGTCGGCTTTTGGGGTTTTCACCCCTACAATGCCATGCCTTCTGTACAAGATGCAATCAGAGGCACAGCCCTGCAGGAATCTCCTATAAAAGATTATTATTATACCAAGTCTCATGGTCAAGAGGCTGTGGCTACTGTTTCAAGGTCATCAAGGGATTAAAAAGCCCTCACTGTCATTGATATGGTTTGAGCAACCCACTTAGCTGAAACCTTTTCATACTGTCTGACACACAAGTAATAAGGTCTGGAGAAAAAGACCCAAGATATATTACAAGGGCATTCTTATACTGTTCTATTATGTTACATCACCAGCATGCTTTGTCCTCACGATAGTTCCACAGCTCATGCAACTACCCAGCATAGTCATCAATATGTTGTGGAATCACCTATAGCAAAGGTAAATAGTCTGTGTCATTGGCAGCAGAACACTTTTCACTTGGGAGTTGATTTGGTGTTACTTCCAAAGTGAACCATTTTCAAGGGCTTCTAGCTACAAAACAAATGGATCTGGGAACTGGCTCTGGCTCCTTAGCCACACTCTGGTTTAGCTGCCTTCGTCTGATGTCTAACGAACCTGATGTTAAGTTTGTACTGCATCATACATAAAGTAGATGTATTCCAAGTATTTTTAAATGATGGGGCATTCCTTAGTTGAAAGATGGGCAAGTCATGGAGTTGAGATTCAAATTTTAATTTCTCCAAAGCATGGAGAGTAGCAGAGATGTAGCTCTGGTGTAGAGGCTGAGACCCATTTCTAGCAGAAATTAGCATCTAAATTTTATGTCGTGTTTGGAAGGTCTCTTAATAACCTGCCAGTTTGCAATTTTCATATAAATTGAGAGAAAATATTTCTACAGAGGTATGAGCAGTAGCCCATCTGTGTCCACCCAGGCTACTGGGAGCAGCTTGTAGCTGAAGAAAAGAGAAAAATACCAAGTAGTGATAGACATCCTGTCTTTTAAGTCATTATGGATGGGATTTTCTAAAGTGTTCAAAATTAGCAGAATTCTGCTCCCCCACTGAAATCAATGCTAAACTCCTCTTGTCTTTATGGGAGTAGAGTTAAGCCAATGGAAAAATCCCACCCTAACTGTAACAAAAGCATCTTTCTCATTCAACTACTTTTGCCCTATGGACTCTTGCTTATATTTTGGAAATTATCTGTCTTTGCTTCATATATACCATAAATCAGAAGTGGTTGTGTTTTCTTTTACTCTGGTATGTAACAAGATTAGCAATACATGGGAGAGGGGAAAAGATAAAGATTCACATAATATACTGTAAGTAAAGGGGAAGGTGTCTAGAGGCTGGACTTAAATAAAACAAAAATAAACAACATCCCTCCCCCCAAAAACTTGATGTTTTTTGTCAGATCTACCCTAAAAATAATGCCTAGAATACCTGATGTTTGGAGAGTTCATTGCGACAGTGCATGAATAACAGAAATTTCATGTTTGTTATGTCATCTCCTATGGCTTACTCCACAGTGGAACAGACAATTTTTGTGGCACCAATTTGTTTTTTTACAACAACATTCTTGGCTCCCAAGTATTGTGTTATAATATATGAGGAAGTGTATACAGAATGTGAACTGAAATCTTCAAAGGGAGGGTGTTGTACTTTCAGGGTAAAATATACCCTCCTAGATGCACCAGAACTTAAAAAGAAAAACCCACTCTAACGTTTATTTTTTTAAACAATGTAGTTGAATGCTGCTTGTAAACTGTAATTATATAAGGTGCCAACAGATGACCAGATATGTGCTAATTTGTGATTTATACATTGAACATGCCATAGGTCAGTGAGGAAGTCAATTGTGCTCTAGCTGTAATGCTTTAACATGGCTTATGAAAACTATTACAATTAATTATTTAGTCAGATTGATCATTAATTATATAACATATTGGGGAACTTAAAAGTTCTGGTGTTTAATGTCTTCTGATTAATTAAACATCATCATGCATTAGCATTGAAGAAATGCAGTGTCCTCTAGTAATTCAGGTAATGCGTACTAGGATGTAATGTGTGGAGCAGTTATGAGAGCTTTTTGCTCATAAGACCGAAATAGGGCAGGTTATATAGTTATGGCAACATTAAGTCCCTTATTTATTCAGGAATGAATTGATGCAATCTTTCATCTTAACGTATATCTAATTTGACAAGGTGAATGAGGTAATAACTTTTATTGGACCAACATCTGTTGGTGAGAGAGACAAGCTTTTGAGCACCATAGAGTTCTTCTTCAGGCCTAGGGAAGGAACTCCCAGGGTCACAGCAATATGCAAGGTGGAAGGGACTTAGACTTTAATGTCAGAAGGGACCGTCATGAGCATCTATTTAGCATAAGTAGTTGGCACATATTGTAAGGAACCATTCAAGTTAGAGTGGCTTATTAATATATTTGCATTCATATGACAAAAATAGGGAGTTAGTGAGTTACAGACCTGAAGAAGAGTTCTGTGGGGCTGGAAAGCTTGTTTCTCTATGGAATAGAAGTTGGTTCAATAAAAGGTATTACCTCACCCACCTTGTGTCTCTAATATCCTGGAACTGACATGGATACAACTACACTGTATAGATCTAGTTTCAGTATATCTGATGGTTGGCATTAATTAGTAAATTAGCAGATTGTTAGTATAGTGTTAAAATATCATGACATATCACTCAAAATCAAGCCTATGAGTCATTACTTTATATGCGTTAAATTGATTGAAAAAATTTGAATCACAGGCAAAATATTTGACAGATTAGAAATAGTTTAGTTAGCCAAATATACACAATGCAATAATTTTGGCACTGGTTTCCTGTGTCTCTGCATCCTATTTTCACTTCCAGGTCATTGGTGATTTACAAAAGTAAAAGTGGCTCTGAAATAGTACCTGAATATTATGTCCAATGCACCTAGGATCCATGGTAACTGTGTGCTAGAAAGAGAAATGTTTTAGTGGGTGAAGGGTGGAAGATATAGTCATTGTATCACATAAATTACTTCTGACAGATTTTTAATGACAAAGTACTCTGCCACAGGAGGACTAGATAAATAATATCACATTAAGATTATATAAATATGGCACATACTTAAAATGTCTGGGCCAGTCTAATTTTTCCAAAACACTCCACTTCCAAACACTGGCATGTTCTGCTATCCATTCCTTTCTGATTCTTACATGGAAAAAGTAGTTTGACAATCTGTCCTGTTTCCACTTTCCTGACTACAACCACAACTGGCTCCTAGCAATCTTGGCTTCATGCATTTTTTTTCACTAAGGTTCCTACATTTGGAATAGTCTCTGTCTGCCTGTGCACAGAGCATCAATTCCACATCCATCTTCCACTTTCTTCTTGAAACCTCCTGCTTTCACCTACTCTTCCAGGGTGTTCTCACTCTCATTCCTTATCCTTATATTATTTGTATTGTACTGGTAAGTTCCCTGGGGGCAGAGCCCCATCTCATTTTATGTTTATTAAGTCACATGAACTTCTATGGCACCGTGAACGTGTGGGCCCCATGTTAATAATCTTCAGCTCTTGGCCTTGTAATGAATGAGCTCTGAATAGCATGTACAGTGGTGACTAACATAAATTTATATAAATTCTACAGGTAGTAGGCATGCTTGGAATGTTTCATTTTGGTGCAATGTATCCCTTTGAAATCCTGTGTTGTAACCTGGTATTATGCAGAGCACCATATTTTTCAGTATCTGATTGGCCTACAGAAATCGCCTCTTCCTCTCTGAACTGTGGCTTGAAGACAGTAAATGTCTATAAATACTGGATATTTTTCAGCTGTGTGCCAGGTTCATCTGAGGCCAGGAAAAATAAATCCTGTTTTTTGATGCGGTGAAAGCAATACTCTTCTTGCTGCCGGTATCTGATGTCTCTGAGCAGCAACAATTTCTCTATATGTAATAAACCTTCTCAGAGGTGAAATAGCTCTTTAAGTATCTTTGTTGTTCTTCTCTGGAAAACAAAACACTTTTTCTCTTTTCATCAGTAGATCCCATATATGATCTAGGTATTATAATTAAGCCATATAAGAGGAAATGGGATAATGTGATTTTTTTTGGAAACCTTGGAGAGAATTCTGGTTCCAGCTGTGTCAGAAGTATTGACTTATCATTGCCAAATTTACTAGAAGTGTTTTGATGACACCTCTAAGTGTGATCTTAGGATGATAGGACCCTATCATCCCAACAAGTGTGCAAAACTTGACTAGGAAAAGTGTTTCCACCTGAGCTGAGAATCGGCACATTCTTCAATTCCAGTCACCCTGCAGGTCATTCTCAAGCTGAAACTGGATTGTGCCAAGCTCATTCTGGGTTCTGGCACTGACCTGTTGTGTGACCTTACCTTTCTGTGACCTTGCTTTCTTTCTCATCTATTGTCTGTTTGGTCTGTAAGCTCTCTTGGTCATGCATGTTTTGTACTATGTGTGGAGTATAGTGCCTAGTGTCATGGGCCCTCAGTCTCAGCTGGCACCCACAGGTAATACAAATAATAATTTGTCATGGTATGGTGTCTTTGTCTTTGGTACACAATGGAAAGTACATTTAAATGACAAGAAAATCACACATAGAATGAAAATCTAAAGTACTTTTTCTAATTTAAATAAGAAAAGATTTTACTGCTGTCCATTTGGACTGCTGAGAAGAGAAAATGTAGAAACCTATTCTCCTTTGAGACTACCTAGTATTTTTCTCTGTGTGCCTCAGTATACTGATTGCATGATCAATGCAAAACGCATGTCATGTTGTGATAGGGTATGTTTGATTACAGTATGACATGTATTTGACTCAAATTACCTATTTTGCTGCTAGCCTTCCATTCCACCTCCTGTTCAATAATTGTGCATTAACCTACCCTTCAGTTTAATGGACTGTTATGCTACACCGTGTACATACAGCAGGCATACTTAAAACATTGAGCAACAGTCACAGGTTAGAGTAGAGTAACCCAGTGCATATAACCCTTGCTATACCAGCTGAAAAACCAATGGCAGTACTTTCTGTAGAAATATGCGAAAGAAGCTAATTGTCTATGAGTAGCAGTTATTTTACCATTGTGAATATACATGGGTTAGCAAGTACTTGTTCCTGGCATATCTTTATTACTAAACAGAATGAGAATAGTATTAAAATACTAAATTCAATAGGAATGTTAGATCTCTTCAATAGAATATTAATAAAATAAGTCTATAGATGACTAGCAGTCTTTCAGTCCATTCATGGTCAACTCTCTTACCACATCACCTATGTAGCAATGCCACTAGTGCCTGATGCTGTTCTTCTTAAAGTCAATGGCAAAACTCCCAGAAAAGGGGATCAGGCCTTTAACAATCAGTTGTCCAGCCATCACCCCTTTAATGTGCCTGAAAGAAATTTTTGAGCTTGGAAATGTGCAAATATAGAAGGCAGAGTCATACCACATAGTACTTGAAAAAAATGTTTGTTTGCATATGGTATTATTGAAACCATACTATAGCAGGATCATTTTAATTATTTGCTATTAATAATAATGTATTTTGTTTATGGACTGTCAATATTCTGTGAGGTGTTTTACAGATATGTAGGAGACCACATCCCTGCCCCAAAGATCTTACATTACAAACGGACTATAATACACTAAACATGTAATAGACTTGTGTACAATTAAAGGAAAATACTGATTTCTCACACTCACTAGTATCTCCCTACAAATATAGAAGATACTTTAAACACAATTAATAGTTTTTCACCTGAAAAATATCTTCTGCACAATAATTTGTCAGAAAACGTTGCCTCATGAAGAGATGAAGAACTAATTCAAAAGTGATGTATAAGTAAGACCCCCTCATGGTAATTTAGATTCCATTGCATTCATTTAATCCCATAGAGCTACTTATACCCACACTAAGATGTTGAAAGGAATATAAATTAGCATAATTTTAACTCCCTTTGACTTTGGTAAAGTAGGTATAATTAGTTCTGTGGGAGCCTAAATTAGTGTAAGAGGGGCCTAATTTATAAAAAACCTCTGAATTTCGCTTTGCTAGTCCAAGTAGTCTATGTAAACCTAGGAGTTTAAAATGGACAATGAGAAGCCTAAACAATATTGTACATTTTGCCAACTCAGAGATATATAATTTAGAACAACAAATGAAGACTAAAGGTGGACCAAGAAATAAATTCCTGTAAGGAATCTGAAGCCTTTGGATACGCCCAATATGCTACTTGTATATAGGAACATAAAAACTGACATACCAGTTTAGACCAGTGCTCCTTCTAATCCATAATTGTCTCTCTGTCAGGCACAGCAGTTTCCAAATGCTTCAGAGGAATGTGCAATATGATCTGTAGAAGACAATGGTGAACCATCTGTCCATAGGGAAAGTTTCCTTCTAATCCCCGTTAGCCAGTGGTTCGGTTTTTATAATATAAAGAATTAAGGTTTATATCCCTTGATGATTTTTTTTTAATCCTGTCTAATCTAAAACTGGATGTTCTCACTAACATATAAAAATCTAGGGTGAAATCCTGACCCTACTGTAGTCAATGGGAGTTTTGTCATTGACTTCACTGGGACCATGATTTCACCCCAATCTTTGAAAAAAAAACAATCCTACCAAGTTCTTGCACTCAGTGATACCTGGTGATAATAACTTTTATGGATTAATTTCATATGGTGTAAAAATGTATTTCCTTTGATCATCTTTAAATGTGTCACCATTCAATTTCATTGAAAGTCTCTTTGTTCTTGTATCATGAGAGAAGGTAAATAAGAGCTATTTACTATTTACCTATTTACTCTGCTTCTTTGGCTGCTCTCTAAGGCTATGTCTCGGCTATGAGCTAAGGGTGTGGTTCCCAGCTTATGTACACATACTCATGCTAACTTGATGAATAAATTTTTCCCCCTGGTTTGGCCACAGGAAAAGTTTTTCATACACCACTAGCTGCAGTGATTACTTTGTTGATAGCTATTTTGATAGCTATAACTGTTATACGATGAATGTACTTTTTTTAGTACTCAGAAATAAAGTGACTTAAGAGGGGACTATTTATTAGCAATGATCTTTCTGGAAAGATAATCTTTGGCTTCTTTGTCAAGAAGCCAATACTAATGACCTAGAGATAAGAGATTCATGTGTATTTCTGTTCTTCTGCTCCCTGACTGTACAGAAATAGCAACAATATCTAAGCAGCACATAATGTTCTGCATTGTTACAAAATAATGAGCTATGCCTCATAAAAACTTACAAACAACATTAAGAGGATAGACATTTTTTTAAAGCCAAACAAAAGATATAATTGTATTTGACTAAAATGAAAAATACTATATTGTAGGCACTAATATATAGTGCAAAAAAGAAATGGGAAATGTGACAAACACACTTGAATTTAGAATTAAAGATGTTTTTAAAATTACAAAATAACATACTTCTGGATGGTGAGTTTTTCAGCTACTTTGGTACAAAAAACCTGGAATAAATTTTTAAAAGGTATGAAGTCATGCAATGGCAGATATTTCTAGGTATTAACAGTTTACCTTGGGAAGCTTTAAAAGTACAAAGTGAATGACTTTTACTACTTGAGAAGTATAAGAATGTCCCAGAAATCCAGTGATTGACTAGATTGTCTCATTGCTTTTATAAAATATAATTTAAACAATGAAGATAAGGATAACACCTGATATAGTTTGGGCCTTAGGTGAATGGCAAGCACAGTGGCAGATGAAATACATTGTTGATAAGTGTGAGGAAAAGCACACTGGAAGGAAAAATATTGATCTATTCATATGCATTGGTGGTTAGATCTTTTTTTTTAAATGAACTGTAGGCATTCATATACAGCTCAGATCGATGGGGCAGGATTCTACAAACACTATTGGATGTCATGTTTATTGCTATAAGCAGCTACACTGAAGTCAACAGAACTATTCATGGGAGTAAGGATTAAGGGCCTGATCCAACTCAAATTGAAGAAAATGTATAGTTTCCCCTTAATTTCAGTGGGAGTTGGACCAGGCCCTCTGTTCAATAGTAAGTATTTGTAGGATTAAGTCTTTTCTGACCCTTTTTTTAACACAAGGCCGGATGCTGTTGTTTACTCAATCTACATGTAGAATCCCCATTGATGTGGTCACATACAGCATTTGTGGTCAGGTATATTATCACCTCGGATGTTCACAAAGCTCTTGGCTGAACAGTGGTGTTGGATGGGGGTTTGTACAGCTCTGAGATTCCATTTCTGGAAAAGTCAATCCTGTGGTATATTTGTTACTTAGAGCCTATGTATTCTATGAGGCATAGAAACCCTTGCTTCCACAAACAAAAAAGGCTGCAAATAACTTGGCCATTTTTCATGCAGCAGGTTAATCTGAATTTTATATCAGTTCATAGATTTTTAAGGTACAGCTACACAGCAAAGAGAAAAAAAGACTCTGTGGCAGCAAGTTTCAGAGCCTGAATCAATTGACTCAGGTTCCTGGGGCTCAAACTACAGGATTAAATTAGCACTGTATACCTTCAGGTTTAGGCTGGAGGCCGGACTCCGATACCCATGGAAGGTCTCAGAGCATGGGCTCCAGAGCTAGTGGGAAAGTCAACACTACTATTTTTAGCCCCATAGGAAAAGCCTTTCAAGCCCGATCAGTTGATCCAGGCTCTGAGTCTCATTGCTGCATATTTTTTTCCTGTGTGGACGTACCCTAGGTCATCTTGTCTGACCCTCCTGTATAAAGCTGGCCACAGAATTTAATCTGGTTACTCCTGTATTGAGCCAAATAAGTTATGTTTCACTAAAGCATATCTTACAGATAGGAATTCAGTCTTCCTGTGAAGACTTCAAGAAATGAAAAATCCACCATTTCTCTTGGTAGTTGCTGTAATGGCTAATTGCCCTCACTGTTAAAAATGTGTATCTTATTTCTCATTTGAATTTGTGTGTATGTCTTTTTTGATTATGCACAAATTAATCACCAAATTAGAGAGGAAATAAGGATTTTTGATAGATTTCTTGAACCAACTCATCCACAGCAGTGGCATAAAACTATACAATCGGAGGAGGCAACGCCTTAGCTGATGTAAATTGGCATAGCCTCCAGTCTGACCCATAATGTCCAAAATGAACTGATTATCTGCTACACCCCATTATCAATCCACGCAGCAGAGTTCAGATGCTTCAGACCCATCCCATGATTTACAGTCTGTAAGAATGCTCTCATAAACTGTTTTGACAAATGTTTGTTAGAAATCACTTCATGTTAATTGATTTCTTTTTTGACTGCCTTTAGCAGCTATGTTTTAGGAGTCTGGATTGCAAACTTCACCACTTTGGTCCTCAAGATAACACAGTTGATTTTTTTAAAAGAAACCTAAAGCACTTGAGCTATCACACAATTATAGAAGAATAATTTTTAAACAGGCATGTCCAAAACTTTTAACTGAAACAAAAGGGAAACATTTATCAAAGCAACATACACCACCACCAACAGCTGTATTCTTCTGCATCATTAGTAAATTTAATTTTGTTTTGTTTACAGTGGATGAATAGGTGCTATTATCATTCAAAATCATCAATGCAAGCAATTTTCTTTCTCTCCAAGCATGCCTTCTTCCTCACATAATGATGCCTAATGAATTGTTGTGTTCTGCATCTGCAGTAATCATGACTTCATCCTTGTCTTTAATCATTGCATACCAAGCCATTTTTGGTATTCTTTTGAAGGTATGGTCAGCAGCTCCATAGGGACGAGAAGCCAGGGTGGCAGCAGCTGCAATAACGGCTGCTCCCATCAATGGCAGTGAAAATTCTGAAAGAGGCAAAATGTAATAAGGTGAATTGTGGTGCTCAATGTGCAATACAATGTTACACCTCTGTTAAGTAAACCTTGGTGTTTAGGAAGCTGGAGTCTGTATATACAAATTTTCATGCTTATGCAAAATCTACTTATTCCTATCAGTCTGTGTGGTGCATTCCATGTAAATTGTAACATCTGTTTGAAAATCCTATCATTTTGCCTAATACACTGATTTTCTCAGCATAGACAGACAAATTATTCTCTTATTTATATTTCTACAATATCATTGAAGTCAATCAGGTTCTCTGCTGTTTATAATGTCATGGGTGCATCCACTCTAGGTTTCTGACCAGGATTTTGGAGCATCCAAAAAAGAGACTACCCATATAACGCTTCCCAGGTTTTACACTTGGTTTAGTGAACTCTGTGACAGTAGGTGGGAGTGATAGTATTTTGAGAATACATACGCACAACATCTATGAACCCCGTAAGTCCCACTTCAGATCTCAAAATAAGACTTATGCACTGCATGGATCTTGATCAGGCCCTCTGCACAGGAATGCATTTATGCAGTTATGTACCTCACTATTGAGGCTCAGTATCTCCTTGAGTTAAAGAGTTCCCATTAATCTGATAAACTTTAGCTGAGAGGAAGATTTGGTCCAATATATGTGCAATAATGAATACACTAAATGGAAAAATCCATGTGTTGGACCTCATTCTGCTCCCACTGAAACACTGTCTTCACTGGGAAAAGGACAGGGCCTGTTAGGTAGAATTCCAAAACATGTATGGAGAAGTGACTGGAAATAGAACCCTTAGTGTTTAACTTTTGTGAGCACAAAGACACGAGCTTGTATCACAAGCTGATTTTTGTCTTGAGGGCAACCTACAAAAGTTGATAAAATGAAACTTGTACTTTTGAGAATGTAGGAATTTCACAATACCAGCTGTGTATGTGACAAGTGGGAATTAAACACCCAGCTGGTAAAGGAGGAAGAGTCTTTGAAGCATTTAGGGTGCTGTAAAGAAGTAGGAATGAATAACTAGGAAACACTGGATGAAATCAAGAAAAAGAAGCTGTAAGTGGAATATCTAGAAAATCTTCACAGTCTCACAACCAGAATTAGTCTCCTAAAGAAAGTGACATAAATCCCATTGTCTGAGATCCTGAAAACTAGACAGGACATAGCACTGGAAAATACACTCCAGGGAACAAATGAGGATATGGAAAAGATGAAAACAGATATTTTCCAGATCTAATTCCTTCAACTTCTTGAGGTCACTGTTATTGACCTCAGCAGTATGATTCCATCTTTGGTATATACATATGTGCATACACATACACTTGGATGTGGGGAAACTGTTTTAGAGAAGTCTCAAAACTCCAGAATGTTTCATTAAAAATAATTGACCCTGACATTTGGAGAGAATAAAATTATACAGGTTCACAAGGGTTTAATTGTATTTCTTCACTAAATTCAATTTACTTGGGCTTATGATGACTTAAGTTTTGTACAGCTGTAAAAGAAATTCTAAAGCAGATGTAAGGTCAGCCATGAGGAATGTCGGCTATGTTTAACAACATAAATTAATTAACCATAATCTGAAGTTATATGAAACATTTCTTCCACAGACCTTAAAGTGCTTTGCAAACAAATTAATAACAGTAGGTATTATTATCCCCATTTTACAGATGGGGAAACTGAGGCATTAAGAGGTTAAATGACTTGCCCATGGTCACAAACTAACTCTGTGGCAGAACCAGGAATAGAACAGTGAATTCCTGTATGCCTCAGTCTCGAGGCCATTCTGTCTTTAGTTGTTTCTTTGGCTTTCCTGCATTTGTAGTGTTTCTTCTTCTCCCTGGGTAGATACTATGTCTCCTCCTGCTTGTCTTGTCTCTCCCTTAAAACAAATTTGCTGTAGGAGAGTTCTTCAGTTTGCAAAGCCTTATTTTACAGTTAGGAGTAAAAATGCTTAATTGATAAGATTATTCAGTCCTTTGATTTTTGTTTTATGCTTTAAGGTTGCTTCATTACATGAGGAAGGGAGAAAGAGAGGACATTGTTTTAAGGCAACTGTCTGCGAAGTCCACTGAGCTGTCTTATAATATATCAAGAAAAAAGCATTAATGTTTGCTGGTTTCTCTTCAGATTACAAATAAAATTAAGCAAAACTTGTTTGGTTTGCTCAGGTAGGAACATTTGATTATTTAGAGCAGGCTTGCAATTTTGGGGTCTGATCCTCCACAGATGTAGCTCACTTGAAATCAATGGACACATGCTGACTTAAACCAGTCAAAGATCTGGTCCAGAGTCTCCAAATGAATGTTTGCATGTGTGTCTGCGTTCAATGGAAAGGTATTTTTCCTTTATAGCCACATTTAGGGTCAGACTTACCGCTATGTTACTCTCATTAATATTGGTGTAAGTGCAAAAGATAATTATTTTTTCAATCTAAATAGTAAAAGCCCAATTCACCACTGCATTTCCAAGTTTATGCAGCTGTATGTGCATTGATTTCAATAGATAATTATTTTTTGTGATTCTGAAATTGTGACTGCTGTATTCATGGGAAAAATGTGTGGGCCAAAATGATATCTCTACATCATGTTAACTAAAGAGTGAACATCCTAGAGGGTAAAAGAGAGAGAGTTCTGTGGCACCTTAAAGACTACCAAATTTATTTGGGCATAAGCTTTTGTGGGCAGAAACCCGCTTCGTCAGATCCATGGGATAAACCCACTTCGTCAGATGCATAGGGGTAAAGAGTCTGTTCAGCTTTCAGAGGTCCCAGTTCTATGTGGTAACATTAGTGCTCATTCTCTTTCCTAAAAATTATTATTGATTTAATATTTCAATGCAGACACAGCCAAGCAAACATAATTTGGGATTAAGGTGTCCCTTGTTGATTTAAGGCTGGGATTTTCAAAAGTGTCTGAATGATTTAGGAGCAAAAATCCCATTCACTTTGATCTATTTAATAGAGAGAATTATTTTCTCTCATTTTTGAGAAAGTGCACCCCACTGCTCAATGTGTTGTGTCCTGCTCTCTGCCCACCACACCAACAATTTGAGTCTGTGACTTCTCTTCTTCGCCTCTCCTGGCTCTTTAGCGCACGATGTGGTGATTCAAGCCTTTAGCTTGGGAGGCCCCTGGTTCAATCCTTAGTGTCTTGGTAAAAGTGGTAGCATAAACTCCCCCTTTTATGAGAGCAGAGGGGTGCAAACCTCTCTGGAAATGGGTCAGGGTAAACATCAGAAACTTAACCATGTGGAAGCCTGTATTGTTGTCAGGCCTTTATAAGTCTGGAAGAAGTGTGCCACAGGCAGAGGGAAGAGTGATTGCTCTACTCACGATGCTCCCCTGAACTACTGACTGGCAGGTTTTGTAAACAGAAATTAATCTTGGTTTAAACAGCAACACCCCCTCTGTGGTTTCCAACTTTCCCTTGCAGGGAGCGGGAGGAGGGAAGTGAATTGTTAATGTGTAGCCACAGAGAGGGGGCAATGCTGCTCCTGAGGGAGCGGTGGGGAAGGATCTGCTACTGGCATTAATTCTTTGTGGAGGGAAGGTGGAAACTAATGCTGTTAACTTTTGGGCTTTACCAAGGTCTGGAGGTTGTAGACCTGTCCCTTTTCATAGGGACAAAAATCTTTCTCCTCTGAGGAATATGTGGCACCAAGGCTGCAAGGTGAAGTGCAGTGAATTGAAGTAGTTTTTGCTCCATGCTTGGTGATTTCTCTGTGGCAGGGGAGCACTGGGACATACTTGACAGGCCAGTGAACTACTAGGCTGACTAGTATTTTCAGCAACTGAAGCACATCATGATTAATTCATCATCTTTTACAATGGTGTCATCTTAATAGATATTTTAGGAGACAGCAGATGATATTCTTCAGGGTTTTTTCCCTAGAAGAATTTGGCATTAGGCATGTTAGCATTTTGTAGGGTTTTGTAATCTGCTTCTTAAAGCAGAAGATTAGGTCTATGTCCTTAATGGTATGTCTGAAAACCAAATAAGGACTCTCAGATGTTTACATGCCCACACATGAAGACAAATGAGATTCTGTAGTGCTAGGCAGTGATGAGAGCTGGGTAACCGCTTTTGGTTGGCAGGGGTTTATGTTTACATTTTTCCAGGTATCCTGTCACATGAGCTTTGCACCTGCTGAATTTTGCTGTGAGTTCCAGATTCAAATGAATTAAAAAATAAATGTGAAATGCTATCAAAATAGCTGTGCTTAGTCTGACATGAAGTGAAAAATCACCCAGTTTTACATGGCTTCCACACAAATCTATCATCAAGACACTCAGCACAGGTGCAACTGAAACTTGATCCAGCTTTCCTGTAAAGATTCCAATTCGTAATGAAACCCCAAACCAGACATGATAGCTCAGAGTGGCAGAAAGATCAACTGTGGACCCACTTCTCCTGCCATTTGCTGCCTACTAGCCCTGACTTTCCTTTCCTGAGAGCTCTGCTTCTCCAGCTAGGCTTATAACTGCCATTGACCCTCCTCTTGCATGGAGACCTAGCTTTCTCCCTTTCAAGATCTCAGCTTTCTCCCCTCCATTCTTGCCTGAGGGAGGTGGTCTGGCTTTGTATTTTGGAGGGAGTTTGAAATTACTGAAGCAATGTGGTAATGGACACTGGTGACAGATCAATGAAGGTTGCAAACTTGACAGCCATAGGCATAGGTCAACTTCATTCCAGGAGTCAGAGATGACAAATTAGAAAATATGAGGAAAATGTGTTTAATATGACATATTCTGCTTCCAGCTGCACTGGTAAAAACAGAACGATTAATTCCTGGGAAACCAATGGAGCTGGGATTTGTAATATGCTGAATTTACACATGTGCATGTAATTTAGCCTAGCTTTGAGCAGTCTGAGTAGCCCCACTTATTTCAGTGCAACTACTCACAGGATATAATTTTCAAAAGCACCTAATAATTTAGTAGTTTAAGTTCCATTAACTTCACAGTGCATTAAATTACGCACATGTGCAAGTCTGCAGGATTGGAATTTATGTGTAATAGTGACATTTTGATAGCAAATATGTATATTAATACAGTCACACTAGCTATTCTTTGCATTTTGTTCATTTGCTTCCTTTTCTTGTATACATTGTCCCTCTTTTTCTGCAAACTAATTTTTCTTTAATACAGCCTAAAAAAAACATTTTCTGAATTTTTCTTAAACCAACTTGGGCTTCTTTCCTCTTTCCAAACTTTCCCCCCTTTTTCAGATTCATGTTGCTTGTCTCCTCTCATTCTTGTAATTAAACTGTCCCTGTCTCAGTTGAATTCTCCTCTTGCACTACTTTCTTCCTTTCTAGAATCCAGCCTCCTTCCCATCTCTGTTTTGTAGGAGCTTCTCCATCTTTGTTCCTCCATTGTGTATTTTCTCATTCAGTCCATTTCTACTCTCATCTTCATTTGATTCTCCAAAAGCCCCCTTCCATGTTTTCTCTCTGTCCTTTGCTCCACTCCGCCTCTCATTCTGTGTACAACACACACATACAATTTTGCTAAGTGTGTACTGTGGAGATTGAGTTCAAAAGCCCATTCAGGCAGTAAAGCTTCCTTCCCATGAGAGACATTATTAGTTTTGAAACAGGAGACTAGTGTCTGACACAGCATTCCAATGCAGTGGATTTATAGCAAAGAAATGATGTGAATAACTGTCACTTTACTGTTTAAACAAGGGAAATATTGTATCGAATCTCACATCATGCTCAGAAATGATGTGTTATTATAAATGGATGGACAAGCTCCCAAACAGTAATTATTTAAAGATTTATTGTTAGTTCACAGATATTCATAATGTGCAAATACAACTTAGTTCCTTTTAAATGCTGATCTTACAAAGAAATGTTTGCCAGAAGGGTGAAATTCTGCCTTTGGAGAATCACTTACAGTTTTTGTTGATTTCAGAATAAGTCACTTGGGTATTTGAGGGCAGAATTATGTATTTT
Organism: Mesoclemmys tuberculata; assembly: GCA_007922155.1. Classification (NCBI taxonomy): domain Eukaryota; kingdom Metazoa; phylum Chordata; order Testudines; family Chelidae; genus Mesoclemmys; species Mesoclemmys tuberculata. Next base: position 10,450,483 of record ML675631.1, read on the forward strand.
AAATCCCACCCCACTAGAGGTGTGTCTACATGAAGCAAGGAAACTAGTGTAGGGACATAAAGTGCTTTTTGTATCATTTGTCCCGGCAGTGATTTGACATGCAAACGGTGGCTATGAGGGGAAGAAGCTGGTATTAGTCAAATGGGGACAGGGCAGTGTGTAGAGAGAAGGCATTAAATGTGTGTTGCAAGGAAAAGGCCAATATTCTTTTGCAATAGCTTTTCTCTAGTATAAACAGGGCCTATGTAATTCTAGTGTGTTGACTGTGAGCATGACACATCATAGCTTGGCGCTATTTTCGTACCATAAGCACACAACAGTACCTTGTAGTTTTTTGGAGGTGGAGCAGGATTACCCATCTCTGAGAGCTCCAAAATAGAGAAGCCCAAAGGAAAACACAATAAGTAGAATTTCAGATGAACAGAGATAAGTCAGCTGAGCAATTTTAAATATGTTGTGCTAGGCAGCTATTTGAAATACATGGTTAGCAAAATGTATCTGAGCTTCCTGGCCAGGAGTCTAAAGGGAGAGAGATTGCCAGCATACTCTGTGTTTCCTTTGCCCCATATACTTCTTCCTGTAGCATTTTCCAAGTTACACGTGAATAATTTACCAGTACTTCTTGAAAAATACTTCTTGCCTGACCCCTTCATTTCAAGAGCATTTGTTGGATAGTCTAAAATGCAAATTCTTCCCCACTCTCCTCTCAAAAGTATTCTGTGATTTTAATTACCATGCAACATCTCCTTTTCTAATTCTAAGATGGAAAAGGAGGATTGTGGTTATGGTTAATATTCAGTGATGATCCTGGTATAAATATGTGTGAACGTGAACGTGCAGCCTGGGGTCTGTTTCAAAGTGTGGGTTAGGGCTATGCAGCCTCTAGATGGAGATGCTGCTTCCAGATGGGTTAAACCAGAAATTCTCAAACTTTTTTTTGCTGGGACCCTTTGAAAATATTTCAGGCTGTGATGACCCCTCTCCTCCCTTACCATGCCATCCTTCTGCGCTGCTGCTGCTGGTGGCACTGACTTCAGAGTTCAGCAGCTAGCCAGCAGGCACTGTTCTCACGACGGCCCTTCAACAGTCTTATGACCCCTTTTTGGTTCAGAACCTCCAGTTTGAGAAACACTGGGTTAAACAACACTACAGGCTTCTTCAGTCAATTTGATTGTCCAAGCGCAGGATGCCCTGTTAAGGAGCCTGTGTCTGAAATTTGGAGTGAAATCCTGGTCTGAATAAAGTCAATGGGGAATTTTCCTGTTGACTTTGTTGAGGTTTCAGAAGGATTTCAGGGGGACTTCCTGTTTTATACTACTTTCAAGGAATTAAATATGTTAATCTTAATTTTCAAACTGATTATGAAGGAGCAAAATTTCATAATTAAAATTAAGGTGGATATGCACAGAATGTAGTATAAGGGGTTAAAGATTTTTGGAGAAGACTCGGAGCCTGAACAATGGTTTTCTTCCAGTCTTACTCTGGTACAACTCTTGATTTCAGTGGATATGCTTTAGCATAAAAGTGATGTAACACAGTGATTAATCAGACCTTCATTCTGTTCTGAACATGTAAATTGCTAGAGGTTGTGCTGCTGTTACACAAATAACTGACATTCTGAAAGTGAATGTGAAGACTAGTACCTAAATACATGTTTGAACTACAATTAGAAATGTTAGGCAGCCCCCTTGTGGCCATTTAAATTAAAGCAACCCCCTAAACAAACATCTGACACTTTGTAAAACCATTTCAAAAGGTCCATCGTTTTTTGTAAGATTTTGATATTTGTATTATGTTATGACATCACTTTTTAAAGATGTCATGTTAGAAAAATATTTGAATAAAGAATTATTAATTTTTTAATTAAATTCTTATGTATCCTCTTTATATTACAGCAATGACATTATTTGAAAATGATGTATTTATTGCTAATTTCTAAGGCCCCAATACTACAAAATTTTAAGCACATATGAGTGACTTTACAAATCTGATATTGAATCAGGTCTGGGTGTGTAAAATTATTCACACACTTAAGTCTTTGCCTAGTTCTCATATTTAGAATATTTAATATTTTATTATAGTAGAGATTTAAAATAAATGGGCATTGCAGATTTGGTCTTTTTTATTTGTGGCTTTGGTCAATTATTGGACTCAACAGGACTATGCACATGCTTAAAGCTAAGCATGTGTGCAAAGTTTTTGGAGGATCAGGGCCATGGTCTTGACGATATCAGTTAAACAATAAGTTTGAGAAAGCACATGTATGGTAGTTATAAACCTACAGATATCCTGGCCTTGTCTACACTAGAAATTTACATTGGTATAGGAAAATCAAGAACCCTGAGAGACATAGCTATACTGACCTAACCACAGGTGTAGATTACCACCTCTTGAAGAGGTGGATTCGCTATGCCAACAGGAGAATCCCTCTCATTGGTGTATGCAGTTGTGGCCTGTCCGTGCCTAGGGTAGCCACCTGAAAATGCCAAGGTCAGGGGCAGGCTGCAAAAGGAGAACAGATTTTCCCAACACTGGTGGGTGACACTGAAGTCAGACTTCCCAACCAGCCACAAACAGTGCTTCTGATTCCCCACACTGGTTATCAAGAAGCCAAAATAAAAATATACACAGCCTCCTTTACTGCATTCCAGTCTCTGGCTCCCAATCAGCCCCTAGGTCCAGTAAAAAGACCAGTTATTTAAAACTCTTTCGCTTACCAGAAAGGTTTCTCCTGACCCCAAAGGTCAGCCACAGTACCAGATCAATATAAGTTTGGATCTTACCCAAAATACGACGCTGCCAGCAAATCCTTTAGTAACTAAAACTAAAGGTTTATTATAAAAAGAAAGAAACTATAAGAGACATGTTAAATAATTAAAGCAATCAGACTCATAAAATTGATTTGAAAGTCCATATATATCAGGTTTCTAATAGAATTGTGGAGTTTGCAGGCTTGTATATCCCCCGGTATGCATCCAGTACCTGGATGGGTCTCAGTCCTCTGTTTCACAGCTTCAGTTCGGTTGTAGATGATTTGTTCCAGAGGTAGGCTGAAGACTGAAGACAAAATGGATTTAGTGCAGCTGCCCTTTATGTCCTTTGCCATGCTGCTTGTGGAAATTTACAGGAATAAGATGAAGTCCAGAATCATATGAGTAAGTCCTGGTGACTCATCAGGTATATCCCTGGCTTCTGCCCTTGGGCCCCTTGTACCAGTGAATTTCTTAATGGGCCATTAAGCAGGCTAGTGCTGCAGCCATTCTGCCTGGGGTGTCACCCAGACAAGCACAATTTGAAATACAGATACATCAAACATATCTGTAAGTTCCATTACACATATAACACATGAACATAAACGTTATCATCTTACTTAGCACATTATAGCCTTTCTAACAGTACCTGACACGGCATATATCATATGAATTATTATGATTTTGACATATTGATGTTTAATATAATAACCCTCCCCAATCCAGCCAGCATGACGGGACTATCTATACTGAAGTAGTTGTGCCACTGTAATTTTAAGTGTAGACCTATCCCCAGGTCCTCATTCTCCATTGTGCCCGTTTGATTTAGCTTTTTCATTTACACCAGTGCAAAACAAGATATCATGCTACCTTTTTAATCTGGTAGCATTTCACACCCACTGCACTCATTTTGCATTGATATAAAGGATGATGCAGGGTGCAAAGCAACGAGACTTTGGCCCTATTTGAAAGTAACTTTGACATATGATATTAAAATTATTTAAGGAGGCACAGGCAACAGAGTGCAGTGAAAGTCATATTAGATCTCCACTAACCTAAATATAGCTGCACTCACCTAAACTTGGTTTTTGGTTCTGAGATTTATTTTGGATCCCATTATTAGTTAGTTTGTATGTAACTGGCTTGAGAGGCCTTCATTTTCAGAAGCAGCTCTTCTTGAACCTGGCCCACACTAGCAGAATGCTATACTGATGTGGGAAACAGTCCTGCAAACACAACTGTAGCATAGTTACAAAACTATTTTGTGAGCAAAACTAGCCTAGGCAGTATTAAACTTTCTGTGTGGTCAGTGATCTTGTCCACTGGACATTGATATCCTTATTTTTGTTGCTTTTAGTGCTGCATATAATACTATCAGACAGTGTTTTTCTTGGTTGCCTAGCATGTTTTCTCATTGTATCTCAGGTACCTTTTTCTCTAAGTTTTGTTCCTACCTGTCCAAAAGGTCTTTCTCTGATACTAGCTCTGGTCACCTACTCTTTATCTATGGGGTTCAGTAACTGGACTCTTCCTGTTTAACTCTACCCTTGAGCACCTCTCTTTTAATGTAACCTTTGGTAATGTCCTTGGTGACATTCTGTCCAGTCTTTTGGAAAAAAACAAAGAAGAATCTGCCCCCAAATGGTCTTTCCAAGGTTCTACTTGAGGCCTGTGGCAAGCAGGGACATACAGGGCTTTGAGTTTAGGGTGAAATTCACCCTTGAGCATGGAAGCCAGCTCAAGGGTTATGCAAAATTTAAATTCCACTGGAGCCCTATTTTGAGGATGAATTTATTTCAACAAACAAAAGGCATTAATTCCTTTGTGTACCAAATGACTTTTTTTGGTGGCAGGTAGACAGTAACATAACATATGAAAGAAGAATGCCATACCCACTAAAATATTTGAAAGAAGAATGTTGAAAGCCAGTGAAATAAAAAATGGACTGTAAAAACTGGAACAACTTAGATATCTGGATAAAACTTTTATGAGGTGCCCTAACCCTGAGGATCTTTTATAGCAATAACAACTGTTCAAGCAGCTGTAAGTTTAAATTGGAACCATCAGGAAAAGTCGTGGTGGAATTTTTTATTCAGATTGCTTCATGGAACATTATGTTCTGCACATTACAAAGACTTCCTGCTTTCACCAAAAAAAAAAAAAAAAAAAAGGCCAGACTGAGCTTGTCTAGATGTTGGCTGATTCTGAGAAACCTGTATATTTTCTTCTCCAGATTAAAATACTATAATGGTTTGCTTGTTAGTCTGCCAAGCAGACTGATTACATCTTGTGCAAAACTGCTGCCTGGCTTGTATGTCAGACAAAGAAGCATGAACATTTTATTGACAGGAATGTGTTGTCTGATGAGTCTGACATTTCTGCACTGAAGGGGAAATTAACCCCAGTGCAGAGAACCAGCACAATCCGCATGCATCCCTGTTACAATCTCAGAATTGGGCTTAAGTGGCATTTGAAGGGCAGGTAGTCCTTCTGCACAGGTGTAAATTTCATCCCATTGATGAATTTTTTGTCAATCTAATGGTTTTATTTTCCTACAAGACCCTCATGGTCAGTATAAATTTTATCCATCTCTCTCAATTATCTCTGATTTGCAGAATATCTGATTTCAGTAGATATTGTGATACAGACACGTGTAGGACCCATGGATCTTGAAAGGTGTATTGGAGGGGAGGTGTTGATCATTGTAACAATGGAGATATGCCTGCAGGTTTTGCATCTGTTGTTCTGACGGGGTTGCGTACTGTTTCGATGGACCTGATCTGTGGGGAGTTTGCTCCTGATGATGAGCCAGGAGATGTCAGGGGAGTTGTATGACAGCCAGAAGAGGGGGGTGGAGAAAGATTTCTCCACTGCTCCAATGATCAATACCCCCCACAACATACCTTTCCAGATCCATGGGTATGACACATGTTGACATGGGTGAACCTCATCTGCTGCACTAAATGCCTCTAGAACAACTCTGTGGGTGAAACCAGACAATCATTAGGCTCCTGAATGAACTCTCACAAAAAAAGGATAAAAGACAAAAACACTGTATCACCTATAGGTGACCACTTTTCACAAACAATCACTCCATATCTGACCACTCAGTCCTAGGCCGGGTCTACACTAGAAAATTGTCATTTTAATTAAGTTGCTCAAAGGTGTGAAAATTTCATACCCAAGTGGAATAGTTAAACTGACCTAAGACCCAGTATAGATAGTGCTAAAACCTTGCCTACATTAGCATTCATGCTGGCAAAACTTTTGTCGCTCAGGGGTGTGAAAAAACATCCCTCTGAATGACATAAGTTTTGCTGGCATAAGAACTTGCATAGCTGTGTTATGTCGATGGGAGAGAGCTCTCCTGCTGCCATAATAAAGATGTGTGGCAAAACTTGTTACTTTGGGGTGTGTCTTTTCACACCCAAGGGACAAAAATTTTGTCAGCATATGACAACGCTGTAGACAAGGGCTAAGTCAATGGACGAATTCTTCTGTCAACCTAACTACTGCCCTTCGGTGTCGGTAGTGTCTATGGCTCAGTCTACACTTACCTTCCGGATTCGGCGGCAGTTGATGGGAGATATGCAAGTGATGTAAATCACTTGCGTATTTCCTGTCGACTTCGCTGCATTTGCTCCACGGGCCGTCCACACTGCGCCATGTTGACACAGCGCTACGCCACTAACCGGGGTGGTTTTCCTACGTCGATTACTGGGTCGACTGAGCAGGTCTACACAAACTGCTCAGTCGATCCAGAGACATCGAACTGACGGTGGCGAATTTTCTGCCATCAGTGTTGCCCCAGCCTATTCTGCAGCACAACAGCAGGGCAGATACAGCAGCACCTCAGTAGTGTACATATACTCTATTAAGTCTTCAAAAGAAACCTGCACCACACTTTCAAAGGATGAACCTGGGCCCTTAAATTCACACCTTTGCTAGATACTCAAAATCAATCTTAATAAAGACATAGGATTTGTGGCTTATTACAGCAATCTGTAACCCACTCATCCCCTATGACTGCAGGCATATAAGGGGCCACTTCACCTGGACTGGTTCCTTGCACATATTCTAAGTATCTACGCTAAACAATATGTCTGATCTTGTATTTAGCTGTGACGCTTTTAGGACCTTTCCCAGACCTGAACATCTTGGCGTGGGTGGAAGGCGTGTCTCTTTCACCAACAGAAGTTGGTCAATAAAACATATTGCCTCCCCACCCCGCTTGTCTTTGACAATGATTGCACGCCTGCCCCAAGAGGCTGGCTCCCAGCAGCTGTGCTCCCTTGGGGTTTTCCCCTCCGGCCTGTGTTTGTGCAACGCGCCCGTCTGAAAGTTGCCGGCTCCAGGCTCGCGTGTCATTATCGTTAGCTGTGCTCAGCCCCGGCCTGCTGCACGGGAGGGCAGGGCGCCGTCAGCAGGGAATGGAAAGAGGCCAGCGTGGGTGCCAAAAGCACAGTACCCAGCGCAGCAGCTCACCCCTCCTGGGGGCTAAGCACCCCAGTCTCTGCCCAGTGGCCGCCCCCGTTCCTCCACTCAGCGCCCGGCCCCTTGCCCGGGGAATCAGGCAGGCCCCCGGCTGCCCGCAGCGACCCGCTCCCGCAAAGGGCTCCAGGTCCCACGGCCCCGGCGTTCTTCGCAGGCTGCCGATTGGCGCCCGCCGCGCCTTCCGGCCAATCGGAAGCTTCCGCGGGGCTGACGTCACAGCGGGTTCGCTGCGGGGGAAGTTTGAAATGTTGTCGAGCCCGGGACGGGTGTGTCGCGCGACGTGACGTGCCGCCGCGCGGGCTGTGAGCCGTTGCTGGGTCGGCGGGGAGCAGCCGTTGCTCATGGCGGAGGGGGCGTCTGAGGCGGTGCTGGCGGTGCGCGGGGAAGGGCAGGAGAAGGCGGGCGGGGAGGGGCCGCCCCCGGCCCCGGCGGTTGGCAGTGGCGGGCTGCAGGAAAACATGGCGGGCCTGAGGCCAGGTATGTCACCCCGCTCCCGCTCGGCACTCCCCTGGCGGGAATGCATTTCCCCGGGGCTCCCCCACTCGCGCTCCCTTGTGCGCCCCCGGGAACTTTCACCCGTGCGCCAGTCGTCATTCCGCCGCCCCTTTGGTAGGCAGGGTCCCGGCAGCCTGCCCCAGCCCGGTCCCGCCTGCTCGCCAGCCCCAGGCAACGGCCTTCCACGAGCAGCATCTCCCTGAGGTGCCCAGCCCCTCCTCTGCGAGGGCGCGCTCCTGAACGCTCCCCCCAAGGTCGGTCCCTTGGGTCACTGAAAGGTGGGGCTTTGCCCCTGCCTTTCTTGTCTGTCCCCAGCCGGCTCTTCCCCTCAGTTACACACGCTGCCAGCAGGGCTGTGGGCGCTTAAGGGACGGTGTCGAAGAGCGCGTGCGGTGGTGGTGTCGCCCGTTGGGTTCAGGGTGGGGGGATGAGGTAAAATCTTTTACTGCACCAACTTCTGTTGGTGAGAGACGCAAGGTTTCATGCTTACACAGGCAGTTCTCCTTCAGTATCGATGGCTGTCTGACCTTCCCAGGCCATTAGTCTGTGCCAATTCAGTGTGCCCAGCAAAACCCGCAGGGTGGTGGCAGTACCTTTGAGCTTTTTATCCCAGTGAGTAAGGAAGGGGGGGGGATTCTCTTCTCCCACTTTCTCTCCAAAGCCAGGTGTAGCCAGTGCTGCTCCTAACTAGGAAAGACCTGGTCTACAGCTGTGCATTTTGGACCTGTCCTAAACTTTAAGGAATAATTGTTTTAATGTTTATATGGCTCTGACATTAACACATCATTGATGTGGGTGGTGTGCTGAGAGGGAGTAGCATTCTGGAAGGATGCAACAAGCCTGAGGCCACTAGTACAGCTAGGAACCTTAAGAGATGTCCACACATGAAGTTGTATCCTATTAACTCCATGTGTGGATAATTTATGTGGAGCAAAGCTGTGTTCTTTCGAAAGGTAAGTTTGCAGAGAAAAGGGCCAGATCCTTTCTTCTACTTTATGATGTGTATAAAGGTCTAAATCTCAGGGTTGGTTTTTTTTTTTTTTACATCAGAAGTTCAGATCTTGTCTTACACTATAGAAATTTAGTAAGAATGTTTGGTCCCCAAAGAACACTTATAAAAGACTTGTGTCCTCACACAAGTGATCTAGCTGAATTACATGCGTTTCAAGAACTGTTTGAATTACTATTCCTATTGTGTCAGCATCTAGAAGTTCTAGTAGATTGGGGCCCCATTAAGCCAGGCACTATGTCAATAACTGCCTCATAAGCTAACAGTCAAAAAGGGTTAGGTAGACAAAGCATGGGAGGAGAAAGAGAGGCAGAGAGGTGAAGTGAGTGCCCAAGGTCATGTAGCAGTTAAGTAGCCAAACTGGGAATGGAACCCAGGGCTCTTTATCTCTGGTGCTTTATCCACTGTGCCTCATTGCTTACAGGCGAATGAGAATATGTTCAGTCTGCTTGTGTGAAAGGTACTAGCGTGGTTCAGATAAGTCCCACAGAGCCCTGTAGCTTTTTTCAAGTTTGTGGCAGATCTGTGCAGGACTGTATGATAGCTATATAGAGGGCGTTGCAGTTGAAATGGCTGAGCAGTGGAACTTGGACAAAACTGCACTGGTTCAGAGGTCAGCATCACTACCATGGGTATGCAGAACTATTTGTGCTTTAATTGGTTGTTAGAAACCATTTTAGTCTCTAGCATAGAAACCCTGGGGTGATGAGTGAACAGGTGAAACTGACATGCACTAGAGACTGAAAACTGAACTATTGAGGGGAAGATATTTTTAGCTAGATTTGGTTTTGTGGGCAGAGGGATGTGGGGGAGGTGAAAGGCACATCTGTCTAATTTAATATCTCTGCCTTTCAGTTAAGAAATGGATTGTGCACCCTTACAAGAGTTGGACCTTGCCCAAAGAGGTCATCTAGCAAATTATAGAAGGCCAGGCTTGCCAGTCCTGATATTTCTAATGCGAAGAGTAGAGGAAGAGACCCATTCTATTAGCAAAAGCCTTTCAGACCTTCTCTGTGCTACACCTAATGAAACAAAACGACATAATCTCAGTTTTAAAAATCCTGTTTGGGTCTGTATCCAACAGGTAGGGAGACCCTGTTTTGGCAAGCGTGTGTACCCCAAAAAATCTAATTTAGCTGTTTGCCCTTCATTCCCACAGTAAATTAATGTCTATTGTAGAGAGGAGGCATGCATGGATTTTGCACTGAGCAATAGATCCATGGGACAGGAATGAAAGAGTTCAGGTTGTAACTTTTTTCTTCAGAGTTGTTCCAAGAAGATGATGATGACCGCTGCAGTGACTATGAGAGCCGTGAGAAATCAGGGAGCATTTTAGGAAGGATTGTGCCAGATAGGAATGTGCTTTTCCCAGACACGTTCCAAATGAATCACCTTTTGTTTTATGAGCGATTTAAAGCCTATCAGGATTACATTTTGGGTGAGTGACATTTCTACGTCTAAAATTACCTGTTGTCACAATCTCTGTAGTTCTGACTTTTCCTGGTGATTCAGTTTTAATATGTGTATATTTGTCTTCCTTTTAAATTGCACCATCCTCTCTAGCATGGTAACTAGATTGGATCTAGGCTAGTGGCAGGGGTAGAGAAGAAGTCAGATAGTTAAGGAGTTGACAGTCTAAAGATCCTTAAACTCTTCCTTTTTATATTAAAAGTATGATGACATAACACATTGTTTTAACTAGAGGACTAGAGTTAGTGGGATTTTGACATCACAAGAGACTGGAATCTGAACAATTGAAAGGGGAAGGGATTTTTGATAAGACTAGTTAAAACACTGTGTTTTCCGCCCCTTCCCCTACACCTATTTAACTCCACAGGCATAATTGAGAAAGATGGGGTGCTCTTTTTGTAAAGTTTTTTGGTGGCTGAATGAGCACCTTTGCTAGCTCTCCAGTCCTCTGGTTTAAGATGTTTGGGATGGGGGCTGTCTCTTTGTTTGTTGTTTGTTTGACACCAAGAACAATAGGGTCTTGGTCTGTGACTAGGGATCTCAGGCACCACGTCAATACAAATAAAAAGACTGAGCAGAACAAAATTTAAGAGAACTTCTGAAGTAACAGAGGAGTGCTAAAACTCCATGTTCAGCTTACCTTTAATTGCTTGTGTGAACTTGATTCCTTTTGTCCTTTTATTGCATACATACGTATTGTAAGTTATTTTAATTTAATTTTAGCTGACTGCAAGGCCTCGGAGGTAAAAGAATTCACAGCTGAGTACTTAGAAAAGGTCCTTGAACCATCTGGATGGCAAGCAATCTGGCGCACTAATGTGTTTGAGGTGCTGGTCGAGGTAAATGTAATTCAGTTGTTAGACATTTGTCTCCAATTAACATCACTTTATTCACTGTTAACAGGCAAATCACTTATTTTTAATTAAAGTTTATTAGCTGATAGAAAGTAGCATATTTTTCAGATCTAATTGTCAGTGGAGGATAGTGCATTAGGTGAGAAGCTATTTAACTGCTTGCAGAGACTTGAGTGCTATTGTCTCTTTGAAATGAGAATGCAGGTGAACCGCTTGTGATATGTAGAAACTTACCACTGACATTCACATGAGCTGCAGTTAATTGTTAGCCCTCATGATGGTAACACATTTTGTGTCATTTGTAAGTTGTTTGGGACCAGGGCAGTCTTATTGTCTGTCCACGGTCTAGCACAATGGGGCCCTGATTGGGTTTGCTAGGCTGCTGTACTACAAATAATAAATAATTATCCATAGGACTGCTGCAGTTGCTCTACAGAGCTGCAGCTGTATGGCTAATGTTCTGGTAATGAAGGGAATGATAGTAGGGATTGCATTGCATTTTTATTCTACTGGCTTGGCCTTTTTGAAAACAACTTGCACTCTGGTTATATTTGTCAGTTTTGCACCTTGTTCTATTGAAAAAAAACTGTTTAACCTATAAAAGCCTGAATTTAAACAGATTTCATAGGTACATAGGTACATTTTGCATTTTGTACATTATGTACATTTCATAGGTACATTTTGCTCTTTACAGTTTCTAAGACCAGAAATCATGGAAGCGTGGAATTTTCCTTCTCTGTTTCCTTGGCCTTAGAAGTTGCTTATCTTCTCTGACTGTTACTTTTTATATTATACTAGTGAGGATGCTATTGAGTTGAATTTTTTTAGCATATTCTCTCAGATAAACAAATGTATGGTATTGAGCCCTTTTGTAGTGAGCTAGATCAGCTTGCGTTCCAATGATAGTATCAGTCCTTCATGGATGTTTAGTTTAGGACCACATAGACATTTGAACCATTGGAGGGATGCAGAGGTGTGTAAAACAGGGTTTAAGAGCACAGGCTGCTGTTGTGTTGTCCGTATGAGACTGTCATGGTTTGGGTAGTTCAGGATTTCCTGATATTGCACTTCACATTTCTGATCAGGAAATGGGTAACCTGGTGCTAGGGGCAGATGCCTTATGTGGTCCTCAGTTGGGTTTCTCCTGAGGTGGGTCAAGCAACTGCCAGTTGACAATGTGGCCTTCTCTACACTGAGTGTAACTGGCAAATATGTCCCACTGTTGCTAACATTGGAATACACCATTGTTTAACAGTGTCTGGGTTACATGGAGGAAGAGGGCTAATGCAGAGATAGGCGGGGCAGGGGACTGAAGGACCGTAACACAGTGACATGGAACTGTAGTTTATGGCAGTGGCTCTCAAATTTCCAGTCTGTGGTCCTTTTAGGTCTCCAATTTGTCTTGACTCTCCCCAAGTTTCACCTTATTTAAAATCTACTCTTCACAGCATCAGACATAAAAATTTGTGTCACAGAAAACTATTACTGAAAAATGGCTTACTTTTTCATTTTTACCATATAATTATAAAATAAATAAATTGGAATATAAATCATGTTCTTACATTTCAGTGTATAGTATATAGAGCAGTATAAATGTAGCAGAAAATGTGCATGTAGTTTGTATTGACTTCACAGGTGCTTTTTATGTAGCCTGTTGTAAAAGTAGGCAACTATTTAGATGAATTGATGTACCCCCTGGAAAACCTCTGTGTACCCGCAGGGGTATGCATACCCCTGGTTGAGAACCACTGGTTTATGGTCTAAGGCATAGGGGCTTTTTTTCGAGATCAGAGAGGAAGCACATCAAGGAAAGATGGGGTACATCTAAGGTATAAATCATGGACAACGGGTGAGGTCCCAGAAGACTGGAGAAGGTCAGCATAATACCTGCCTTCATAAAGCGGAAAAAGGAGCATCTGGGGAACTAGAGACTAGTCACCTAACTTGGATACCCAGAAAAATACTGAAACAAATTATTATATGATCAGTTTCTTCAAACCTGTAGGATAAGAAATAACCAATATAGATTTGTCAAGAACAAATCATGCCAAACCAGTCTATTTTCCTTTTTTGACAGTTTCACTGGAGAGGGTGGAAGCAGAAGATGTGATGCATCTTGATTTTTAATAAAGGCTTTTTGACACATTTCCACATGGCACTTTCATAAGCAAACCAGGGAAATGTGGTCTAGATGAAATCACTGCACAGTGGGTTGGAAAACTATTCTCAAAGGGGATCTCTACAAAGCAACTAGACACCCAGAGCTGGCCCGTGCTAGCTGACTTGGGCTTGCTGGGCTTGGGCTGAGCAGTTTGTTTTCATGGCTGGAGTCTGGGCTCTAAGACCCTGCAAGGTGGTCCAGGCCTGAAACTCTACATAGGAATGAAAGAACCCCGTGAGCCTGAGCTGGCCAGGATGGGTCTGATGCAGGTGTCTATTTGTTCTGTAGACTACTCAGCATGCCTCCAAAAGGCCCTTTCAGTCCTACCTTTCAGTGATGGAGGTGTAAGGAACTGTGGGCACAGAAAGGAATGGAAGCTGGGATGGAGGGAGGCTGGCATAGAGCAGGATGTAGAAATTCAGTCTTGTTTTCCAAATGTAAAACCTTGAAGCACTTTTCTCTGTGTTAAGGTTTTGTGAATAAAATCCTTGTCCTCCAATCTCCCTGTCTCAGCCAGGTATAATTCCTCAATGCCCTGCACGTGTGTGCTCCTGCTCTTTATAGGCATGCTCAAGTCTGCAGGAGGGGACCCTGCTTTGCTGGGCCTTACTTATAAGGCCTGTCAGTCATGTTGCCTTTGTGCAAGCCTTCTGTGTGAACCTGATTTTAAACTTTTAACCCACATTCATAAAAGGGAAATGCTACTGTCCTTCTCCTGCACTTAAAACATCTGCAAGTGAACTACAATCTTAAAATAAGTAGAAGCATGCAAACATATTGGTGGCTTCTCTTTATAGAGGAACAGAAGTTGTTCGTGTTTTCCAGCAACAGAGACCTGCATTTGATCAGCTTTGTCCTCCCCCTAAATAGAGGGAGAGGGTTGATAGAGTGTAGGATTATTCCCCAGGCCCCTGTTGAAGCACTGTCCAGCAAAAGGGCATGGTAGCATATTGGGTTAAACATGGGATTAGTGCACAGGAATTCCTTGCTCTGACACTGAGTTGCTGTGTGGGCTGCTGCAAGGTAGTTGGGTCCTGATTTGTTTCAGTTGGGTTCTCAATTCCAGGTAAAGTCAATGAAAGCGAACAGATACTTGGCGTATCCCAAATCAGGCCCATAACCCTTGCCTCTGTGAAAAGAAGATAGTAACTTCCTGTCTTCCCAGGGACATTATGAGGCTTACTGTTTGTACAATGCTTTGAAGATGGAAACCACAATATTATATGGATGTATTTGCTGAGCACGAAGCTTGTTTTGGGGTTATAATTTCAACTATACATATTATACATACGTATATATTTCAAATATACATATACATACTGACATCTCTGGTATAAAATGCCATACATAGTGATTAAAAAAGTTGCTAATTGGCTTCTCTAGTAAGTTTGATTGTGTTATGCATATTACTTTGGCTTTTCCAGTGGCATGTACTATTCTGTCTGAAGCTGCCCTAATAGCTGTGTTGTTCATGTCAGGCTGTGGATGTGCAGTACTCAGCTCTGAAAGCAGTGGTTCAGCTCAGTGAGCCTTTCCAATGCGACCCCCATGTTAGCACCTTTACCTTGGAGTGTATGCAAGAGCTCTTAGAGCTGAAGGAGCATCAGTTACCACTGCAGGAGCTGTGGGTTGTGTTTGATGACTCCGGAGAGTTTGACCAGACAGCACTGGCTATAGAGCATGTCAGGTAAGAAAATGTTCATAAATGTTAATAAATTCAGGACTAATTGTGTCCTGAACTATTTTTTTTTTTTTTAATTTCAAGAGTCAGTTTAGGCATCACGTCTGAACTGCTATAATGTGTGGTTTCATACATGGACCTACAGTAAAAGATGTTAGTGTCCAGTCAGAGAGAGCTTTTGGTAAACGCCCATATTTATGAATTCTTGATACCGTTCCTGGGATTACATTGACCAGGGCTTTAGATGTAAACTTGATGACTGCTAGCTGAAGAGCTAAGCTGACTGGCCAGAAGAAAAACACCTGTATTGCTATGTCACAAGGAATCAAATGTGTGTGTTTGGGTTTTCATTGTAGTTCACTACCAACTAATTTTCTCCTAATTTTAAAAGATATAACTTGTTCTGGTCCTTGTTTTTACTAGACCTTCTCAGCTTCCTCCCTTCACTGCACTCTTTCTCATTTCCCCCCCATAATTCATTTTGTTATATCTTTCCCTGGTGTCTCAGCTCTGCTGACAGTTCCCTGCTGGCAGCTCATCTGCCCCACAGGCTCTCGGGCTCCTGGTGGGCTGCCCCACCTTCCCTTTCCCCTTGCTCCGTGTCTCAGCTGGGAGTGGAGTCCAGCTGCTCGGGTTTCTCGCCCTGGCTCCCAGCTGGGAGTTGGGGGGCAGCTGGACTCTAGTTGCCCAGCTTTCTTGGCAATTTCACATTTCCACTGGAGCCATGAAATTGAAAAGAATGACAGCCAACAGTCCATGTAAGGAACGCAGTGGCTACATTGACACTGCATTGTCCTAACTACACAAGTCCTATGCCTCTCGTTGAGGTGGTTTTATTATGTCGGCATAGCAGGGGAGTTAGATCAGCAGGAGGAGCATTTCACTGTGTACACCTCCACTTTTTGTCAACAAAACTCTGTAACGGACCATGCCTAAGTTTTGTTGAAATCAATGGAACTTAAGAGACTAAGTGGTTCAAGGCATTTTTGAAAACTTTACCCATGATATATGCAGCAGAGCAGGAAGATAAAGCTAGTGTGTGTTTACTAAATAGCCTGGAGGAGAGTGAAACGGGAATTAGAAAGATCTGATGTTTTGAGATGTCTTCCTCAATTTATTGCATTTCTATTTTCAGTCCTAACTTTTGTTCAGGTCACTATGGACTCATCAATGGAGCACTCTTAACTGCTTGTTTTATTTTAAAAGGTTTTTCTACCAGCACATCTGGAGGAGTTGGGATGAAGAAGATGAGGATGACTTTGATTATTTTGTCAGATGTGTTGAACCTCGACTAAGACTGTAAGAGACTTTTTAAAAAACATTTTGTTTAAAAACACTGGAAGGGGAAGCATGGGGTTAGTGACAGACAAAATGAAATTCATACAAAACTCTTCATTAGCAAAGCTGATAACTGCCAGTCACTAGAAATGTTGTTTGGAAAAGATCCAGGGAAACGAACAACTTCATTGCCAGTTATTTTCTTCTTAGCTTTTTTTTTTTTTTTTTTTGGCTGCACAACCCTCTTCTTTCCATTAGATGGTGTTCTGGAACTGGGTATAGCCTCTTTCAAATATAAAACTAGTTTGACTTCAAGTATGAAGTGTAATCCTAATTAAGACTAGTGTGTGACGCATAGATACCTCTGGGTGTGGAATAAGAACCCACATGGAACAGAATATAGAAGAAAACTTAAAAAACTAGTGACGCTGCAGGAGGCATGTGTATTCTTTCTCCAGTAGGATTAATTTGTATTAGGTTTTTGTGAATGTCTTTTTAATACATCCAGCCATATGGAACTTCAACAGCGCACAAGCTCACAATCTGGAAATATATTAGAAACACATTTTTAAATACCTGAAATGAATCACGGGAAAGTGGCTTTACCAGTTCTCTACGCCTTTTTCCTCATATTTGACAATGTCAGCCCATTATTTTCATGCCTGTTTTCTTCAGTCCTTTTTTTCTGCATATAATTATTTGGAATAGGAATTCAGGAATGCACATTGCATGCCAATCCAACTTTGATACTGTGAGGACCCTGAAGTGTTGATTCTTTGAAATGGAATTCATTATGACCGTTCAGTTTCATGTTATACCTGGGCCATGTTGAGCTCATACAAACTGCAAGGAAATGTTTTGAGGTCTGGAAACATTACATGTGGAAAGAAGTATTTTTCATGTGTTGATGCTTCTTTGCTGCTAGCAGATGGGGAGGCACAAGGAAGGAATTGGCTTTTTCCTTGGAGGAAAAATCCTTTGCATCTAATGAAACCGGCATGTAATCACATGCAAACAGAATTTTTTTTGTAAAGGTAGTTAATTGGTTCAGATAGGAGTATAAGCATTTTTAGAGAGGACCCAAAAGGAAACAACACTTCTCTTCATTGCAATACAAAGCAGTAAATATTTTCCTTTCTCATTCCCAACACTGTGCTTGAAGCAAAGCCTGTACTCTAAGCTGTACTGAAGTTTATATGCTGTTCTGCTCTGATATAAGCAGTGATGTGTCAGTTGATATGTAGCAGTAACATACATCCTTCTATCCATTTAGACATGCAGTGTTTTACTTTTATTCAGAGGGGTCTCCAGCGAGCTTAGATTAATTGAAGCAGACAGTCTTCACACTGCAAACTTTATCTCTGATCCTGTTTATTTTAAAATGTAAGCTCTGGTCTTGTAAAACAGGTAAATAATTCTGTGCAAAATATTTTACTGAAGCTTAGTTTAGTTATAAAACGAAACTAAGTTATAGTTTAGTTATAAAACTAAAATCGTTTAGTTTTATATATCTACAGAGTGGTTCGCTCTAAAGCTGAGAATATACATTTTAGGGTCAACTTAGGTACGAATTCCATAGTTTTCTTCAAGCATTGTAACTTTCTCTATTACATTAAAAAAAACAAACAATTATCTAGTTCCTCACCTACTCTGAAGAATATTCACATGTTGTTGCCAGGCACGCTACATCTTATAATGCACTTGTTTTAGCGGTGAGGTTTTTGTACCTCTTTACTATCTATTAGAACCAAGTAGATATTTACTCTGCTTCCAGTTTGTTCTTTATGGCGCAATTTTCAGAGTGCACTTTAGTGAACATCTGAGTGTTTGGCTCTAAAGAATTGTTTTGGCTCTTAATTTCCTTGGATTTTTTTTCTTTTCAGTAAGAGCCCTCAGTGCCTGGGCGTGGAGTTACTTACATTGGGTTCACTTACTTCCCCTTCAACTGTACCAAAGACAGAGGAGGATTCTTCTCACTTTGCTTCCAGTATCTTTTCATTGTTGTCTGACCTTTTTTCTGGAATGATCACTGTCAGTACCATCGCTCTGGAATTTTCATCAAGCCTTCTTTTATCTGGCAGATATGTGACTGTCTGACTTAGGCAGAGCATTTTTGCCGGAGTGTTTCCAGCTCTTGTGTGAGAGACTCCTTGATGGTGCGTTATATCTTGTAGTAAATCTGCTCTTTCACTTCTATCATCCAGTTCTAATTGTTGCCTCTCACACTTTCCCTGTGGTATGTTTCTTTCTGTTTTGCTGGACAAGTTTCTGCTTTTGCTATTTCAAAGCCAACATTTGCTACATTATCACGGCTATTGCCATGAATTTCATGGTGCCTTAAAGGAACACCATCCAGTTTTTAAATAGTGAATTAAAAATAGTTCTAGATAATGTATCTACCTGTGAAGCTTCCTGGTAATTCTTGTGGTTTTAAAAGTACATCTTCGTATTTAAAAAAAAATATTTCTCTCTTTGTCTGTGTACTCTTTCAACTCTAATAATCTTGGGTGTACATTGTAACAACAAGGGTGGTATATTTAGACAAATGTGCTATTTGTCAGCCCATATCTCTTTGAGTTGGGGTGTTATAGATGCAGGGAGCTCAGCACTTCTGATTCAAAGCCTATAAGGTCAGAAGAAAGATTCCCATGGAATAAAATAGGCTTTGGATCAGGTTCTCTCTGCTTCAGGAAAGTGAGGAACACTAACTCTCCTATGCTTTGAATTGTAGGCATTATGACATACTTGAGGATCGTGTCCCTTCTGGACTCATTGCTGATTACCACAGTCTGCTGTCTCAATGTGAGGTGCTCTACAGAAAGTTCTTAAACCTGAGGAGTGGCATATCGAGCAGTGACTCTGACTCGGAGGCAGAAAATGTCTCCATGGTGGAAGGCTTAAAGCTGTATGATGAGATAGAGCATCTGAAGCAAAAGCTAAAACTCATTGAGAATCCTCTCTTGAGGTACTGGGGGTGGTGGGAGGGGGGGTTGAAGAAACCAGCTAGGAACTGCTTTCCATCAGGATAGAACTAATGATTTATCTTATGTTTCAGGTATGTATTTGGTTACCAGAAGCGAACAGGACTCCAAGCCAAAGGCTCCCGTCCAATGGGCACAAAGATCACTCACGTTGTATCAACTACTATAATAGGAAGTCTGTTGCAGTCTTTGCTCAGAGATAAGCTTTGTCCTGAAACTTGTGATGAAGAACTGGAAATACAGGTAGAATAGCAGGAGTTGTCTTCATTTTCTCAAAGTCCTCCATTTTCTGTCTTTTCCAATAGATTAATTTCTTCTTTCACAGTATTTACTTCTGTATGTACAGAACTTACTATGATGGGACCTCAGTCCCACAACTGTCATATGTCATATATAAGTCTTAACAACACCTGGATGCACTCTTTTTAAAAGTATTGCTTTTAAATTTTGTCTAGATCTGGTTCTATTGATGTCGTCAGGGCAAGGGCACAGGGAAGGAACCCTTCTCAATACATCTGTTCCTTTTGTGTTTGTATCCTCCTACCTTAAATCAGTGATCGGTATGATTTTACTGCTTTGCTGCTGCATGTCTTCAAAGCCAGCGAGGCGTTGCCATTTGTGTTCTATTCCTTATGAATAAACTACGTTGTTTACTCAATTCCCGTTACAGCTATGTAAAAAAATTACGAAGTCATTTAGTTGCCCAGATACCTGAGAGCCTAATTTGGCCTTCAGAACTGCTACTACTGGTTTGCAAAAAGGGAAAGAACCAGGCTTAACTCTCAGATCCTGGGTTGAGTGTGCAGGGCTAGCAGTTGGAATTGAATCTTAATACTTGTAAATTGAGCATGCTTAATCTGGAAGTCACTGAGGCAATAAACGTGGAACTCCACTGTGCCATTTTCAGTCACTGTTCAGAATAGAATCATGTTTTTAAGGCTTGTGATAAGTGTCAGCCTGTCCACCTTGGAGACTGAAGTCTTTAGTTTAACATGAGATGTCTAGCAGGCAGATCCAAATCTGACACAGCAATGTCCTTGAATTCTGTTTTGGAGGGATCAGCTCCAGGAGTGAGAGGATAGTTCAGTGTCCAGACAAGCTCCAACTTAGTTCCCTTTGCTGTTTCTGCCTCTGCTTCATACTTCTTTTGTGACCTGGGTAAATTACTTACGGCAGAACCTGCAAGACTGCATTTACAGGCATATTGGGGTTTGCATTTAGGCTCTTTTAAACATGGCACTTAATTGTTCCCTGCCTCAGTTTCCCACCTGTAAATGGAATGATGCTGCTCACAGGGATGTTTCGATACTGATTTGCTATTCTAAAGTACTTGGAGATCCTTGCAGGCAAAGCACTATATGAGCACAAAGTATTAATTGTATTCTATAAATGCCACTGAAATGGGTTTCCTTGAAGCAGTAGCATTTTGACTATGTAGCAACATTCAAATTGAAAGGAAATTCTGTTGGTGCAAATTCAAGTCATTCTCTTGCATTTTCTGAAGCTGATTGTGTTTTTACTGTCTTTTTACAGTTCCACAGTGATCCACTGACAGCTGTCAATGCCTGCTATGAAGGAGATACTGTCATAATCTGTCCTGGTCGTTATGTTGTAGATGGCATGTTTTGCATTGCTGACTCAATTCAACTAGAAGGTACATAAGAATGACTATAAGAAGTCAAACCAATGGTCCAGGTAGCCCAGCACCCGATCTTCTGACAGTGGTCTGTGCCTGGTGCTTCAGAGGGAGTGAACAGAGCAGGACAATTTTGAGTGATCATCCCCTGTCGTCCAATCCTAGCTTCTGGCAGTTTAAGGTTTAGGTTAGAGTCCTGTGCAGGACTATTTCTTTAATCCCGCTTCTGTCCTGCACCCATTTAACCTCTCACCCAATCCTGCATTTTCTTGCCTTTTTATCTTGCTCCCACCCACAAAAACCTTAGCTCCTGCAAAAGAGTCAGATTCCCCCATGCTACTAAAAACAAGTCTTTAATATATAGATAAAAATGGAATATATATAAAAATAAATGGAAATCAGACACAATTTTACGACTAAAAGAATAAAAAAAAATACTTTAACTCTAGTTACAATAGACATCAAATCTCTTTTTATCCCTTGCTTAAATTTAAGTATTAAAACTTTTTTATTTTAAAAAGTGTTTTCCCATCAATTATCATAGTCTGGTTTTTTTGGTTTTGTTTTGTTTTTTGTTGCCTACCCAATCCTGCCTGCAACAAAGCACATCTTATGGGCTCCTGCTATTGTGGCAGTGGACCCTGTGGGATCCCAGTCCCGCTGCAGGGCTTTAGTTGAGGGACACGCAGATCATAGCGATGCATCTCTGACCATCTTGGCTACTGGCAGTTGTTGGACCTATCCTCTATAAACTTATCTGATTCATTTCTGGCTTCAAAACATTCCATACCAATGAGTTCCACATGTTAATTGTACATTGTGTGAAGAAGTACTTCCCTTCAGGGTGGATTGATGAAAATCAGTAATTTAAATCAAAGTGGAAAGCCTTGATTTAAATAATTGATTTTAATCAACTTTGCCATTTGTTCTTCAGTTACTTTCTAAAGACGGGCATTCTCATTGGTTGATACAACTGTTCAGGCATGTTGATTTATAACTAATTAGAACCTTTACACTAGATTTGGTACATCTCTTTGCTACTTAGGATGGTACTCTAGAACTATTTACATTTATGTAGCAATTGTATAGCTTAATATTTTCAAATTCTTATTAATTGTAAATTTTTAGTATGGTAAATGGTGAATGATATACTGCTTATTCAATCACTAACTTTTGTGTCAAGCTGTATAAGGATGGTACCTGGACTTTAAACACACACAACAGCATATAAAATTTATTTTTTATTAAGCAAAACAAGCTCTTAATACCATACATGACGTATTGTGCCATATTTATAAAGCTTGACCTCAGAAGTTAGATGATTTCCCCTTGTTTTTCTTTTTAGCCTTTAACTCAAAGCTTTTTGATTAGAGGCTCATGGATTCAACATATTTATTTTTTAATTTAAATGGTTTAAGAAATTTATAATTTTGATCCTTAATGTATTTTGTAGTAAATTCAAATTTCCTTTGAAACAGGGTTATTTTTAAAAGAAAAACTCATAATTTAAATAACAAAATAAAAAAAATCCAATAGTTTAGATTTTAAAAAATATTTTTATCCCCCCCCCCACTACCTTTTTGTTTGTGTTAAACCAGTAGCCTATTAATTTCATGGGGTGACCCCTAGTTCTTGTATTATGTGAAGGGGTAAATAACACTTCCTTATTCACTTTCTCCATATAATTCATGGTTTTATACACTTCTATGATATCCCCCTCTTAGTTGTCTCTCATCTGACCTGAAGAGTCTGGTTTTATTTAAAATCTCTTCTTGTATGGAATACCTGGGAAGGGTATTCTGAAGATTTTGTACAGCACTCGTATGTAATCTTATGGAAGTAAGGGATGAGCCAAGGCCTTGTAGCATGTTGTGTTGAAGTATTTGTTGAGAAGTATGAAGCTTGTGTCTATAGTGCACAAATTAGCATAGTGAATGGTGATGCTATACACTATAGAGAACAGAATAGAGAAAAACGTCACTGGCTAAGGGTTCAGATCTCTGTGTTTATTTTGCAGACCAAATAGGCAATGTATACGTGTTTATAATATCTTCTCAACAGATGTTGCTGTGCTTCTGGGAATGGCTTTAAAATCAAACGCTCTTGCCTTGTCTACATTATATCTCTCGCAGTAATGCCTTAGCTACAGGCATGCACACCTGTTAACAGTTTGCCAAACAACTTTAGGAATACAGCTTGTTGTATAATAACCCATACATTGTGTGCTGTTCAGAAACTGCTTCATCTGCATTATTTATCTTTATCTTGTCAAAACTTCTTAATAGAAGAAGGCTCAGAGTTTAATTTCCTGCTGTTCCATACTATATTTTCTTGCCTCTTTTTGTTTTATGACTATAATTTTCTTTCTCCTCTTGTATATGTTTGATTTATATAGATATACATGCCCATATGAAATACATCTGCAGGACAGGGGCCGCAATAAATTGCTTTATCAGTGAGAATAGTATTGTTTGGAAATTCTGGTGGGTGGTTTTTATGACAGATGTTGTTCTGTCTTTCAGAAAATGGTAATACAAGGGGTGAAATAGTAGGCCTGTTAGTCATAGGATAGCCATTCTGATTTAAGGAGCAATGCATGCATGCACGCACGCACGTGCGTGCGTGCGCGCACACGCTTTAATAGGGACCACTCCTTCAATGAGCAAGTGTCAAGATGTGTAATCTTTGCATATGAGCCTGTCTTTGGGGAAGTTCAGCAGCAGGAGTTGCTGAAGATGTCCTCACTAGATAGGACCATCAAATAAAATCTTGTTGGCACTAATTTGAGTACTTAATACTGTTTTGGCAGCTTTTTTGAGATGAGGGGATGGGAAAATTTATTTGTCAAAGGAATAACACAACTTAACTGTATAGGTGCTTTCCTTTTATTTATTCCCAGACAGAATGAAAGTTGGTGTTTAGGCTGAGCATGAAGATCAGTGACCTATGGGGAAATAAAATATTTCAAGAATAGTTATCAGTAAAGTGAGCATTAGGAAATTGAGTTTACACTAAATTTAGAAGAAACCCTAGCACTTCTGATGAAGTTCCCAGTTCAGGCACACAAGCAAGTTTTCCTTTGCTGCAAATGATAGTCTCAGGAGAAAAACAAACCAAGAAAACTTTACTCTTCTATAATCTTCATTCCATCAGCGATACTAAATGTTTAATTCTTCAGTGTGCAGTGATTGTTTAAAATCCAGCTGTTGTACAATCAAACATGGTTCACAGGCAGACATACTTTCTAGAATCCTGACTAGACAAACAGCATACTGAATGCCATCAGCAGAATAGTAGGATAGGAAGCAGCCAATATGGCTCCGTTAGGAGCTTTTAATTACTTGCAAACCAAAAAGCAATCTTACAAAAAGTGGAAACATGGATAAATTGCCAAGGAGGAGTATAAAAGAATAGCACAAGGCTGTAAGGACAATATCAGAAAGGCTAAGGCACAAAATGAGCTACACCTAGCAAGGGAAATAAGACAATAAGAAAAGAGGTTCTATAAATACATTAGGAGCAAGAGAAAGATGAAGGAAAGTGTTAAGCCCTCTACTTAGTGAGGAAAGAGGTAATTGGCATTGAGAAGACTGAAGTGTTTCATGCCTGTTTTGCTTTATTCACTTTAAAGGTGACCAGATACTCAACATAAATTAATATTAAAAGCAAGGGGGGAAGGAACACAAGTCAAAATAGGGAAATAACTGGTTAAAGAATATTTAGATAAGTTGGATTTACTCAGGTTGATGGGGCCTGATGAAATTTATCCCATGGTGCTTAAGGAACTAGCTGGAGCAATTAACTTCGATAATTCATGGAGGATGGATAAGATCCCAGAAGCTTGGAGAAGAGCAAAGCTTTAGAAAGGGGAACACAGAGGACCCAGGATAATGTAGACCAGTCAGCCAAACTTTGATTCCTGGAAAGATTCTGGGATAAAATAGTAGGCAATCAGTTTATAAGCCTGTAGAAACTAATAGGTTATAAAGAGTAGCCAGAATGAATTTGTCAAGAAAATATGACAAACCACCCTATTTTTCTTTTACAGGTTTACTGGCCTAGTACATAGGATGGAGGTTGTAGATGTGATATATCTTAATTTTAATAAGGCTTTTGACATAGTTCCACATGTCATTCTCATAAGCAAACTAAGGAAGTGTAGTCTAGATGTAATTATTTTAAGCTGGGTGCACAACTGGTTGAAAGAACATACTCGAGTAGTTATCAATGGATCGCTATCAAACTAGGAGGGTATGTCTAGTGGAGTCTAGCAAGCATCTGTTCTGGGGCTGGTACTAGTTGATATTTTAATTAAGGACTTGGATAATGGAGTGGAGAGTAGGCTATGTGGAAGACACTGAACTGGGAGGGGCTGCAAGCACTTGGGAGGACAGGATTAGACCTCGAAATGACCTTGATAAATTGGTCTGAATTCTAGATGATGAAATTCAATAAAGACAAGTGCAAAGTACTTCACTTAGGAAGGAAAAATCAAATGCACAACTATAAGATGGGGAATAACTGGCTAGGTGGTAGTGCTGCTGAAAAGGATCTGGGAGTTATATGGAACACATATTTGCAATGTGATGCAGCTACGAAAAAGGTCAATATTGTTCTGGGGTGCATTAACAGGAGTGCCATATGTAAGGTATGGTAGGTGATTGTTCCATCTAGTTGGTACTGGTGGGGTCCGAGATGGAGTTTTGTGTGCCACACTTTAGGGAAGATGTGGACAATTTGGAGAGAGTCCGGAGAAGAACAACAAAAATGAACAACAAGAAACCCTGACCTATAAGGAAAGGTTAAAACTGGGCATGTTTCTTCTTGAGAAAAGAAGATGGAGGGGGAAACTGATATAAAGAGGATGACTGTCAATTGTTCTCCATGTTATCTGAAGGAAGGACGAGAAGTAATGGTCTTAATCTGTGAGAAAGGGGATTTAGTTTAGATATTAGAAAAAACTTTCTAACTATAGTTAAGTTCTAGAACAGGCTTCCAAGGAACGTTGTAGAATCCCTGTCATTGGTGGCTTTTAAGAAAAGTTTAGATTAATATGTCAGGGATGGTCTACGTTTATTTATCTACCTTCAGAGGTGCTGAGACCTAATTCGTTTTATATCTGACTTCTTTAAAACCTACTGTGAACTTTCTCAGTATTGCCTTATCTTTTTACTATACATCAGAGCGTTCATGTACTAGTATCTTGCTCAAACACTCTTGTGACCTGGGATCCATGTACGTTTTCCACCAAATGATAGTGCTCATGCCACTTTAATAGTTGCCCCATTATCAGCTTCCTTGTCATGATTATTGTCTATGACCAATAATAAAGGCTTAATGTGCTGATACATTTCTCCATAAGTGGTTGAATGTTAACGATAATGGATGCTATAGTAAATCAGTATTGTCATCTGCTTTGTAAGTTCATAGTTTTATTTGAATTCTCCTGGAAACTGCTATAGTCAAAGTTTTTGACCTGTTTCACTTAAATTCAGAAGTCAGTAGTGCAATGGATGAAATTCACCATTTTTGCATGGCCCTCTGCCTCAAAACCTTTGCACTGATCAGTAGTGATTTGAGTGAAGCAGCCATTTAGGAGACTTGAACCTTCCTTGCATGCTTCAAGGGTAGGATTCCTGCCAGTTTAGAAAAGGCTCTTGTGTTGTGGGTGGTCTGAGTGATGTGTGGAAAACTTAAATCTCTTATGACAAAACTGAAGTTACAATCCTTAGTTCAACTCTTAATTTTGATATCTTGTCATGTGTACTTTGAGTACCTGTGTCCACCGTAACCTATTACACACTAGCATTTTTTCCTTATCTAAACTTTTCATTTCAGGATATGGCCTGCCAGATGATATTGTGATAGAAAAGAGGGGCAAGGGAGACAACTTTGTTGACTGTACAGGGGCGAATATAAGAATCTCCAGTTTGAAACTGGTGCAGTATGATGCAGTAGAGGGGATATTAAGTAAGTATAAAAGTCTTTGTCTATTTTTATGCTTTCATAGTTATTGGCGGAATTAAAGCTTTGCTAATCTGTAAATTTGCACCCAATATTACAATCTTGCAAAAGAACATGGTAAAGAAATCTTGTTTGTATAAACATGATACCTTCAAGATGTTTTTATCTAGATTACTAATAATTTTTAATTTAACTCCCAGCCTTTGAACTATGTGATTGCAGTTTATAGTTTTCAAGCTTTATTCTCGTATTTAAAAAAAGACAGTTTGATTAGAATCTGCTGCTAAATCTACCTGCCTCTTAAAAATTGATACACAGCCTGCTCCAGTTTGGCTGGAAAAAACCTGCTTCCCTTACTGGCAAAGAGGACTGCCTTGGAAATATCTGACTATTGCTGAACCAACCTGTCCCCTCACTGGTCACCACAAATGCCTCTGGTCACTGACAGCACATTCAAACTGCAACTCAGCTGTAGGAAAGCTCTTGGCAGGATGCTTCTCCTTTGTCCCTTTTCCTCAAACAATATTTGTTACTGCCATCTAAGCCTATCCCCCACCCTTCTTGCTGGCAGCTCAGTTATGTAGCTCTAAGCTGTCTCTCTTCCTTTTGCTCCCTACTCTTTGACTGGCAGCTTAGCAGCATTGTGCCTCACATCACTCTGCCTCCACTGTTGTCCTTGCCCAGCAATCAAGAACTTGATCCCTTTGCTTCCCCAGAAAGCACTGCTATCTGCCCTGGGCTCAGGATGATAAGATTTTTCTCATCCTGTAAACCATTTTTTGTAAGCAAAACCATGCTATGTTACATGCCATTATTTTCATCAGACCTTGGAACACAGTATCACTCTAGACAATTCTTTTGATCATCCGAGGAAAAATTAGTTCCCAATTGCATCTGAATAAGGTCATGTTCTTCTGCCTTTGGGGAAGGTGCTAATTAACTCTTGACTAAACAGAGGTGGGTTGGAATAAATATCACTTTAAAATGCTTAACACTTTCATGTAGGTATTTCATATTTTAGGGAAAACATTCACAAAGAAAGGGAATCAAGGCTGATATAGAGAGGCTACTGTTGTAATCACTCACACACTCACACTCACACCCCCGTCCCTTGTCACCCTAAAAATGACTGTTCTTTTATTTTCACCACAATTTTTCTAACAGGTGCCTAGTCTGTCAGCTATGGGCAGTACTATTGGGTGCTCCACCTATTGACTAAGCACATGCTCAAGCCAAGTTTATAAACCATTTTATCAGACGACTGTTGTTGTCAAGTATTGTCCTATTTTAGTTTTCACATTCACTGTATTAACATGACCATCACATACACTCATTACCATGCATACTTGGAGTTATTTGGCAACAGTTATGCAGAAAGTAAACTTTTTGACTCCAGGCCCTCTGTAGACCAAAAGACTTAAGACTTTATTGCATTGTTTCCTTTAAATTTAGACTAGCTAGTTCTAATTCTATTTAAATTTGCATTCCACTTCTGGAAGTGGAAACCTGAAGAGTTTTCCACTAATGTGTAAAAGCAAAGCTTTACCACATTTTTGTGTGTCTGATAATTTGGATCATGTGGCATGTGTAGGGCTGTGTGTGCTCATATACTCAGCCACTTTCTTATT
Source organism: Mesoclemmys tuberculata (assembly GCA_007922155.1). Classification (NCBI taxonomy): domain Eukaryota; kingdom Metazoa; phylum Chordata; order Testudines; family Chelidae; genus Mesoclemmys; species Mesoclemmys tuberculata. The sequence goes on from ML675631.1 coordinate 10,478,884, forward strand.
TCAGACTTTCTGAGGTGTGTTAGGTGGACACTTGATCTTGCAGGCTATGCATAGAACAAACATTTTTGTGGCCCCAGTCACAGTAATATGTGAGCCAGACTGACTTTCACTAGGCATGTTACACTCAAGTGTTAACTTTAAAGCTCAGTTTCACACACTTCTGCTCCTGCGGCAGCTCTGTGTGGGGTTGGTTCTGGTCCCCATATTCTCTGACTGAGCAGGCTGATGACTGCTCAAACTTTTAGTTAGGCTGCACTGGCCGTGGTGGGGGAGAGCCCTGAAAACACAGCTGAGAACCTGCATTGTATTGGTGTCCTAGTCATGCCCCATTTGCTTTGGTTGTACAGCCTTCCCCAGTTGAAACAAGCAGTGGGGTGGGTGTATAAGGCAAAAGAGCCTTCTCAATGTAATCTGTCATTGGAGGATCACTCATAATTGCCTTGATCCTCCCTGGTTTTGGATTCATATTATGCTGCTGGAAAATGTCTGCACTGCAGCAGTATGTCTGTCTGAGTGTGCATGAAAATTGTTTCCACTTAACTTGTTGGTTTGATAACCCAGAAAACAAACACCCTCAAGAACATACTCATTAAAAAGTCAAAATGGTAATGCGTATCTCGGGGTTCACTGAAATCTGACTGAAAAAATGTTTCCTTAACAAATATTAATCTAATATGATCTCATTACATTATCTGTGCGATGGGGCGTATTGACCTTGTACTGGTCAAATGGAGGCTGACCAATCACTGTGGGTCCAAAAGAGCACAGTTTGGACTGATAGACAGAAAATTCCTCTTGTTATAGATCATCTAGTAGACTCTCCTTTTTAGAATGATTTCTAATGTTGATGTTGCGTGTCTTTGATTGCAGGTGTTCATCATGGGAAAACCACACTGGAGAACTGTGTGCTACAGTGTGAAACTACGGGTGTTACAGTGCGGACATCAGCTGAACTATCAATGAAGAACTGTGATCTGTACGGTGCCAAGGTGTGAACTAACTTTTAAATCTTTTTTGAAACAAAACTCCAGCTTGTATAAAATGAAGCTCTCTGCTGGCAAGTAGGGAATCATAATCAGGAAAGAGGATAATTTCTTTATCCTTTAGAAAACCACTAATATTTTCCATTGGATGAATAAATCAGTCACAGGATTCTTTTAACCTCTTAGGTAGTAGGTCTATACTGGGTGGAGACTCAACCTCATATTGACTTGCATGTGACACTGAAAATCAAACAGTAACAAGTCCATTATAGAATAACCCCAGGTACATTCTTGGAGCTGATTCATGGGATAAGGCTGTTGTTCCCTTTAAATGTTCTTGTCTCTCATTAAACTAATATTCTCTCTGCAGCTGAACTGTCTTTTTTGAACATTGTTACCTATTGATTCTTACAAGGAGATGATCAAAATTTAACAGTTGTTACATCACAAAAAATTATTGGCTTTCCAAGGATTAGGCGTGGTGTATTAAATATCAAATACATGTGCATGTCCTACAATCTTTTCCCACCAGCATTTTTGTGATGTGGGGATAGCAGCATTGTCAGTGGGGATTGCGACGTGAGCTAGTTTACAAAGCCCTGTAGCTGGAGGAAATAGCAAACGTTTTATCATGTAGCCACTAGGTGGAGACACAGACTCACTTTGGAGTAAGTAGTGTAACCCATTACTCTGTGAACTTACTGGCTCATTTGGGACATGTCTCTTTAACTTACAGGGCGCTGGTGTTGAAATATATCCGGGTAGCACATGTACTCTGCTGGGCAATGGCATACACCACTGCAAGGAGGGAATCCTCATAAAAGTGAGTTCTGGATGGAATGTGCTCTAATCAGTTCTCAAACTCTCACCTGTTGGGACTGGTACCTACCAATAACTATTCTAGTTAGTTATCTCATGATGTTGCTACTTTTTTATTTTAACTTATTTGAAAGACAAGGTATGATAAGACTGATATCAGTGGACTTACATTTTTGTCTGTTACAGCAAAATATTCCTTCTGTTTCATGACTGCAACAAGAAATGTGTTTGACTACATTTAACTATGTCCCTTAAAATATACAAATAGATCTAGTTCTTTTGTGTTAGCTTTGTTTATAGAGAGGACACTCTAGCTGGGTTGTAATTCCCTTTCTAAGAATTTGTTATACATCTTTTTACATTTGTCTTCTGCTATAGGATTTCTTAGATGAGCATTATGACATTCCCAGGATAACCATGGTGAACAATGTGATCCATAACAATGAAGGGTTTGGAGTCGTCCTGGTTAAACCTACCGTTTCCTCTGATGTAAAAGACATTGCTGCCAAAAATTCAGAAGGTATTTTTTACTCTGGTGACTTAATAGGCATCTAAATATAGTGGTGAACCTAGTGTATTTTGGTAAACTAGTTAAAAAACGCACATTATGTAACTAGGCAGAAAGAGAGCGTCCTTTCTAATAAGGAGAAAAATATGATTCTAGATATGACTTGCCCTATAATTATCAGAACACTGGGATGTCTCAGTTCACAACTACTGCAAAGAAATATTTAGGAGTATCTGCAGACTTCATGTGTGTAATAACTTGTACTTCAATTTCACTTTTTTTAATCCAGTGAGATCAAAGCACTTGTAAACAAATACTTAGTGTCTCTAAAAGCTTATGCTGGGCTCTGGAAGCATGTATCAGGTGGCCGGCATAATGGTCTTTCAGAAAATCCTGACTGCTTATCATTTTAAGAATGGCATTTTCTGCAGTACAAGGAGGTTTAATCTCTGTTCCATGGTTGGCTGGGTCAATGTGTTTTGAGTCTATCTTAAATGGTGTCTTGCTATTCAGTGAAGAAAAAGAGCCTTTCCAATTGATTCTTGCCTACTGGACCTATCTACTCCACTATGCAGATCCTTCTTAGAGGACTGGAATTAACTCCTTGGTCACTCACGCAAAACGGCATGTGGTCAGGGAGAAAGTGAGCTTATTCCTTCCACAGCCCATATTTATCCTCTGGTCTGCTGTTCCACCATGCAGTAGAAATGAGACTTTTTGGGTCTAGCATACTCCTGGCAGTGCAGATTTTTTCCCAACGATAAATATCACTTGACAAGTATACTTTCCATGTCTTATTTCACAAAGGATACTAAGCTTTCAGTTGCAATGTCTAAAATTCCACTTAGTTCTCTCTAAAATACTTGTCTGTCTGAGTTATTTAACAGTCTCAAGACTTTCTTAATCATCATACTTGTGTACTTGGAGTATATGGGACTGTCATTAAAATTGCCATCCGAAATGGGTGATAAGAGGAAGCTGGTGAATCTGTTGAACCTTTCATAAAATATTCATTGCCACTTTACCAGTAGCAATCACGTTTGAAGTTTATTTTTGCATTTAAACTCTTTGTGCTACGTTGTCTGAGCAAAAGCATCCTACTTGATACCTGACTTTGCTCTTTATGCTTTGTCCTGTACTTTTGTGTTTGCACTAGAAGAATGAGAACTGATGTAGCTGAACTGTGTAATACTTGGAACAGTTATTGCAATATACAGGATATTTTCATGGTTTAATAAAACTTTAAAAAAACCCTACATTTCAAACATTGCAAATCTGACACTTAAACTACTTCAGCTCCTCCAGGCATCTGCCCAGTCTGTAATAACCACATCACTGTTTTCAGATTTAGGAAATATACAGACTCACCGGTCAAATGATGAGATGGACAATGTAGAAGACTTGGGAAGTGAAGAGCTACATGTATGTGCAACAGACAAATTGGAGCTCTCTGAGAGAGCTGAGACTTCTGAACAAAGTGAAGGCAATTACGAAATTGCAAACGAACTTGCTGCTACGTCTGTAAAGAAGAGCCAGATGCATAAGAAAAGGCTGAGTGAACTGGGAATCACAGAGACTGATGACAAATTAATGTCTCAGGAAATGTTTGTTTCTATTGTGGGCAATCAATTCAAACGAAATGGGAAAGGAAGCTTTGGCACGTTCCTCTTTTGACTGTCCTGACTTGAAATGCCGTTATAATAGAAGATTTGCACAAACTGTTATGTTCACTGCTGCTTTCAGAGAAGTTAATTGACTCACCTGTCTTCCATTATGTTAGAAAGTGATAACTTGCAAGAATATTTATTCTTTTTAAGTGTACATATTGTACGTGTGAAGTTGCCTCCTTGCAGCAAATGTAGAAAACAACTCCAACGTGAAAACCTTGTATGGACATAGATGATCCACAAGCTCTTTCTTTACCAGCCATGTACTTCACTTTTTTATAGTATTTATTTAACTTCTAAATGTAAAACCCTTTTAAAACAAAAAAAACCTCTATGGTCCAGAGGGGAAGTAGACAATAGGTGTAACAATATAACTCCCTTCATGCTATTTCTTAACCATGACAAGGAGTTCTGACTTCCATGCAACACTGGCATGGTACTTCATGCGTACGTTAATAAGGACTTTTTTTATAATTAGGATATTACTCAATCACTTACTTATTGTTAAGAAATTGGGGGTTGCCAGTCATAGTTACAGGATCTATTAGGATACCTGTTGAACATATGAAAAGATGGTATTGCTCAAAGCAATGTGTATGTGCATGTAATTTTTGTACTGTCTAGTGCTAAAAAAAATCTGTATATCTTTTCTTTAGCCATAATGTTCTGAATTGCAACAATTTCCAAATGAAAAGTAATTAAAGTAACATTTGTATTATCATATTTTTAGTTGTAACATGCTTTCTAAGTAATAAATATTACTTGTTGTGACATTAGGACTGAACTCTTAGAAATGATTGGAATATTATAGCAAATGTAGTTTTCAACAAGAATTTTTTTCTCCAGCCCATGGAAATATTTATTAATAAAAAAGGCAAAGCATATCAGATCTGATCCTGCAAGGCAGACACCTTTGCTTCACAAGTTTAAGGGAAGACACAAGGTTATCCCCCAAGTTCTTACTTGGAGAAAAACTTGCAGTGACTGTGTGAGAATTTGGTCCCTTAACTGCTTTAGCACCTTTCTGGGCTAATTGTAATAAATCCTTATTAACATTCTTTATCCTGTTGCCCTTAAAGGTTTACAGATTTACTTTCTTGTCATTTACAATATGTGTAAGAGAATATTTGCAAGGAGAGGGTGGACCTGGAAAGTGTAAAGTAACACAGCTTGCTGATAAAGGGATGATTGTGTTTTCTCAATGTTAGGCTGCAGAAAACTTCAGAAGATAGTTTAACACAATGCAAAACAAGAAATGAAATGCACAGCTTGTTAAAAATTGATGTGATCTTGACTGTTTAACAGTCTCGACCTCAACTTCAGTGAAGTGGTGTTTGGAATCTAAATACCTTAATCTGTTTTATGCAATTAGTCGTTGATGCCAAGGAAAAAGTATAGACTTGTTTGTCAGCATTCTGCTTTGCTTACTGTAATTTGCACTGTCAGTAGAATTGTAGAGAACTTATTACTGTTCCTAGCTTTCCTATCCCACCGTTTGCATGCTTTTCCACTTTAGACATGCAAATTAATATTTAATTTCCATTGATTGTTACTGAGAATTGACTGCCCCACAGATCCCAGTTTCACTGCAGTTATCTTAATTCATTAAGTACAGAGCTTTGCATTTCTACTAGTCAACAAATATACAGAAGTTTTATCATGGCCTAAAGTAATGTGAGTGTTTTAAGGCTGAGGCTCTGTAGTTTATCTCTAAATAATTCACGTCACACCAAGTATTTTACTCTTCATGGGGTTTATACACATAGCAGATGTGATTTTATGTCTATGATTTCTGTAATGCTAATTAAAAGAACTGGTGTAAAAAAGGCCGTAGTTCTTTGGGTTTTTCCCTCCTGCATCTCTTCAAGTGAGCTGGTTTAGAGGTGGTGGTACTTTCTCCTACTCTTCAATTCATAGCTATCTTATCTCTGATATCTTACTACTTTTTACTATTTTAAATGGGACAGTATATGCAGGCACATCACTATACTAAGACAGTATTCTCTGAACATGCTTGCTTCACTACAGTTGCTTTTTCTGTGTCATACACAGAAGAGTTGATGCAACTGGAGGTCTATATGTGCAGTAAGAGCAAATGGGAAAGCAGAGTTCTGCTCAGTAAAGCGAAAGAACTTTGTCTTTTTTTCCTATTACAGAAACTAGATTGCTACTTGGCATCTGTTTTCTAAACCTCCAAGCACTAAATAGTTCATGGCTGCAGGCTGATAAATATAACTTAATTTGCTCATCAGATATCAGTCCATGCATGTGTGTGCCCAACAACTATGAAAGCCTCTTCATTTTACCTTTGGTAGCCCTCCGTTCACTCTTCACTTTCTGATGTGAGGAGGTAGGTATGCTTAAGCAGGAGGAAGCAAGAACTTTTCACTACGACCAGGACCATTGCTTGTGTATGTGTTGATGCACCAAGCTATGTAGTTTGCTAGTGGCTTTTAACTTCGTCTCTATAAATGAAGTCCCTATAGGATGGGGCAGGAGAGTGAGACACACGTAGCATAGGCACATAAGTCACTTTATAAAGCAGTAAGAATGTCTCTTGCATCCCAATTTAGAACCTGCTGCTGCTGTCCTCTTGTTTACACAGCTGAACAGGAACATGAAGGAACGTTTCTGACAAAGTCTTTGCATTCAAGAACTGTGTGGAGGATGGCCCTCATTTTTTTGATCCATGCACAAGATGATTTAGGGTCGGATTTTCAAAATCTCCATATTGGCCTAACTCTAACTTCTATTGCTCTCAAAGTGAGTGGAATTAGGTGAAGACAGCACTCTCGGAAAACAGCTCATACTTCATAAAGAAGTATCAATATTTAACACAAGCCTAGGAACCTCTCTCTTGACTTCCAGCCTTTGGCTTGGTAGATAATTGATGGGGCCCACGCTGACTCTACCTTTCCTTGAGTCCAGCTCTTCCTACATAAGGACCATTTGTGCCAAAAGCCCTCATCTGCTACCTTCTATGGAGTTGAGAGGCTAGGGCTGTGTACAGAGTGGCCCTAGCCATTTTGCCAGCCAGGGCAAAAAAACATTTTCAGCAACCTTCACTCTGACCTGTCCCCCACATTCATCACAATACCTTGAGCAAGCTCCAGGTGCACAATATTACCTTTGCAGGCTTTTGTAGACTATATTTAAACAAATCCTGTTAGCTCTTGTCTGTTGTGGACAGGGAGTGTTGAGACAAGAAACAGTCTCCAAGTATGGACTAGTTTAAGTATATGGTTTTGTAAATGGGTATTTGGCATGGTTAGGGACCAGGGACACCACACTTCTAACAAACACTGTCCTCTGAAGTTGCTAATAATGTCTCCCTGACCAGGGTAGAAATCACTTACCTACTTTCTTCTGGGTGAGGTGCTATACATAAATAGGTAGGCAATGGTCACTCCCCTGATGAACTTAAAATCTAAAAAGAGATGTGGACACTGGAAGTCTGTTTCCCATCTGTATAGGAGAAAAGGCAGGGACAGATTGAGTGAGTGCCCAAGGTTGCACATGGAGTCCTTGTTAAAGTCAGGGATAGAGCCCACATTTCCTGATTCCTTGTCCAGAGTGTCTGCTTCAGTTCCCCCCTGTAAATGTGGATACTGCATTTCCTTACCTCACATGGGTGATGTGAGGGTACATATATTAGAAAGTATGAGGCTCAGGTAATATGGTATTGAGAGCCATAAGAAATAGTGTCCTACTGCCTGTTCGAAGGGGTAAGCTGCTCCTTCAAAGGAAGCTGAATGGAGGACATGTCAGTAAGCCATTTTCTTCTATTGAGCTTGGATTTCTTTTCAATGAGCAGTTTGTAGATGATTTTAAATAGTGCAAGTAGATTCAAATTTTAAAGGAGAAAAATGAGTGAATGAGAGAGAGAGAGGCATACAGATTAGCAAGAAACTTGTATACATGCAAAAGTCCAGCTCAGCCACAGTACTGCAAGAAGGTGCATCTTCAAATCTCTGTGTCTTAGTCTGGGACAAAATTTGTTTACATTTAAGAAGAATCATCATATAACTAGCCCTTCCTAAGCAATAAGTCGTGCAGCTCAGTATGTAGATGATCTTTTATTAGAGTATAAAGAATGTGATGAATTTCAGAACTGATTTTTAAAAAAGTGAATCCTATCAAAGACTGTAATGAATTATAACTGCAAATTGGAATCCTACCTCACTTTTTATGGTACACATAAAACACTGCAGGTGTAAGTAAATGATTTTGTTAAAAGTCAAGAATACTCAATATAATACTGTTAGCTGGCCTTTAATTCACAGCCAGTTTCGTAGGTGATGTTGGCTTACAATTTTTTGTCTATAATAATTTTTTGGCACCAACCTGCTTAACTTTTTTATCACCAGGACTATTGTAGATCGCCACATAGATGTAAAACCTCTCAGTAAATCTCTGGGGCTGCTTGTGGGATTCTCAATCAGTTACAGGATAGGTAAATAGATTCCAGTCACATTAACTGTTTCTGAAATAAGGTTTTAATTTTTGCAGCACTAGCCATCTCATTATTTTTGTGTCAACACAGCTAAAATATATGTTTAATCTATCTTTCATAGGTAACATTGAAATTAATCAAAAGAATTATTCCTGGTTTGTTATGTCTTAATACGATTGTCAGTGAAACAAATCCTGTTTTCAGATGCAAAAGGTAAATGAGCATTTTGGCTTTTCATCATAGTATCTGTATTAAATGTGCAGCATACATTTCCCTTAATCTTTAATATGCATTAGTGGGGAGAGCTAACAAAGAATTTCCTCCTCAGTCTCTGTACCCAGGATAATATGTGTTTCAAAAGAGGTGGTCCTTCTAAATTCAGTTGTCACTTCTCCTTTGGAATACCCGCTTTGTTTAAAATGGACACGATAATTCCGTATTACATAGAGGTTTTTCTTTAATTTGAAACACTAAGTCAAGATCTGAATCTCTCTTAATGGGTATAAAATGTGTCCAAACTGTGACAGTATTTTGAAATTGATAAGGGATGATTGAAAAGATTGGGCTCTAGTGAGGACTGTATCCTAAAAGCTCCATGGAGAGGGAGTTGATACGAAGTGATGTGATATCGGCTTCCAAGCCAGGTAGTTAACCATTACAAGGCAATGTAAAGAGGAATGTAGTTAGTTGGGAGTGGCCAGGGACTAGCCAAGGAAACAGCAAAATATCCTTATTAGCTATATTTTTTAAGACCTATTACTACTGGATGGTTCACTTGTCCAGAAAATGAAACACAAGCTCATTTTAAAGGAATTCCTTCCTTTTCCTCCTGCAGCCTGCTTTAGAAGATACTACCTTGGCTCACAGTTGTATTCTGAAAGGGCAAATCCTTCAAAAAGGAGGAGCCTCTGTTAGGGTGGTGGTGTGCTGAGACAACTACCCATTGTGCTAACCCATATTGTCTACTTGTTTCTTCAGACTCCCCCATCTGTATACATCTGCCTGTTGTGTCTTGCCTTATCTTCAGGTAGCTCTTCGGGGCAGGGAGTGCCTTTTAGATCTGGTTGTGTACAATGCCTAGCACAGTGGGGGTCTTGGATCATGATGTGGGCTCATAGGCACTACCATAGTGTAAGTAACAATAACCTCTTAAATGACTGGAAGCAGGCAGTGTTACTCACTGCTCGTCAACCCTGTGCACCTCATCCCAGATTGGGAAATTTAAATATTTATATGACAGTAGTATTTCTCAGGGCCCTGCTGGGCTAGGCATTCCAGATACCAGAGGTAGATTCAGTCTGTGACTAAAGAGCTTGTGATCTAAGGCATCAGTCTTGCAAGCTGCTCAGCATGGATGCTGTACCAGCTGAAGTCAGTTGGACTGACTTTTGATACACATACAAGTCAGTGGAGCTCCATACAGGTGCAGGAGTGGGCACCAAGCAGATTGTGGTATTGAGACCTCAGTGAAGATTTTTGCTATGGTGCTTTGATATGTATAGTGTCTCTTCATTGAATAGAGAGAATATAGTCATGCTGGGGTTTCCATGAGGGGATAAGGTTCATAGTTCAAAAATATAGCACATCCACCTTTCCTCGTGCTTACTCTTCTTGAACCATTGCTATTATTGCATGATGAATTGTATTAATTTCGCCTTCTTGACAGCAGTTGGATCTATATTCTTGTTTTTTGTAAGTTCTTTCTTCCCAAAGGATCCCTTGCGAGGACAGCCACTCATAACTAAGCATTGATATTTACGTGTCTTCATCTAGGTCAATAAAAATGACATGTAAAATATCTTCTGTCTGGAAGAACCATAGCTGTGCGCCTAAGGTTTATGAAAAGCCTTTTGCAGCAAATCAATAGTGCTGGAGTTTCTGTTTTAAAACTCAGTAAATGATTAACAAGCAAGTTAAGAGAAATCAATAAGTGGGTATATATCACTTCACAGTTTAGGCAATTAAAATGCACTTATCTTTTCCTTATAACAAAAAGCAGATGGCAAGCAAAGATAAATGGATCTAGGTTTTGTTATAACCACTAGTTCAACACCCACCTCCTTTTTTTTCATAAAATATTCATTGGCAGTCTTTAAGGCCAAAGTGAGAGGGGATAGTTGATAGTGTCTAAATGAGTGTTTTATAACAACAAAAATTAGAGAATTTTAGGAGAAAAGGGGCCAGAATCTGAAGCTTTGCTAGCTTATACCATCTAAGGATCAGGTCCAAAATGTCTCTTAAATGGGAAGAAATATTGTCGAGGAAGAGAGTGGCGTTACTTGGCTTTATCCCAGGCTTTACCATGGTGTTGCTTTGTGATCTTGGGGACAATACTCATCTGCTGTGAGGTGTGACAGTAATAAGAGCCAGATATTATAATTACTGTAATGTGTGTGCACTTAGGTGTGGAGACCATTGGCAAAGAAATCCACAGCACACTAAGGAAACTTTTACCTGTTGTTCTCATTTTCATTTAGCAGCAGCAGCCCAGCACTTCTATAGCTACTTTTTCTGTGGATGTCAGACAATGATGTTAATTTGCACTTTCATATATTGCCTTTCATCTGAGGCTCTCAAAGTACAATGATACATGTCTCAGAGGTAGATGAGTATTATCCCCATTTCACAAATGGGAATTAGAGCATAGAACAGTTACATGACTTGCCCAAGGTGAAAGAGCAAAACCAGGGTAAAGTCTGGGATAAAACCAAGGACTGCTGATTATCTCCTGCTCTAAATTACTAGACAGTATTTTCTCCCTGCCAAGCGATAATTTGGATCTGATCAGATTGCCTCAGATATGGCATTCAAACCTCCAAATTTATTCCACAAAAGGAATAAGGACATCACCTCAAAAATTGTGTGTAGACTGCACATCCCTTTCTCGCATTTTTTTAAATCTTGCCTGCTTTCTAACCATAACTACAGAAATGGGGCTATTCTGTCCAGGCTCTTCCTCCCTAATACAACAGATTTATTTTTGTCATACCTCCAGTTTGATCTGAAGGAAAAAGTAATGAAAAATCCTGTGAGATCTCTACACCTGTTTTCTAGACTTCAAGAGCTTTTGCACCAATTACTATGATTGCTAATAAATTGAATGTCACCTCTGGTGACAAAGATTCAACAGACCAAATAGTGCCCTGGATGAGAACTGTTCAACTTTGGATTGTACTCTTCATGACACCTATGCCAACAACCATTGTTGTCAGTCTGAACAGGTGTAATTGGAGCTTAGTGAACACTTTGGCTGATACACCAGAAGGCATAGAAACCAGCTCATTCTCTTAACTCTGCAGGGCTAATGGGAGCAAAAAGTAAAGTAAATTCTTATTTTTGTCACTGAAGTAAAGAGACATAGGATCATAGGATTAGAAGGCACTGCAAAGGTCACCCTCTTCCAAGATGCAGGATTTGTTGTCTAAACCATCCAATACAGAAGGCTATCCAACCTCTTTTTGAAAATCTCCAGTGAAGGAGCTTCCACAACCACTCTAGGCAGTCTGTTCCATTGCCCTATGGTTCTTACAGTTAGGAAGTTTTTGCTGAGATTTAATCTAAATCTGCTATGCAGTAGTTTGAACCCATTACTTCTTGTCCTGCCCTGTGTGGCAAGAGAGAATAACTTTTCGCTGTGTTCTTTGACAGCCTCTCAAGTATTTGAAGACTGATATTGTATCACCTCATAATTTCCTCTTTTCCAAACTGAGCATACCCAGTTCCTTCAGGTTTTGCTCATATGGCTTGCATTCTATCCCTTTGTCATGGCTGAATTCACCCAAGGAAAGCATCCCTATTCAGGACTGCACTTAAGAGCTTTACTAAATCATGGCCTTGATGAGTAAGAAGGTTACACAGTCAGTTTTCAGAGTAGAAACATGCTTTAAATTTGACATTTCCCACCCCAACTCATTAGCACCTACCCAACTAGTGCATGTTTGAAGCCCAAATTCTGCTCCTCATTTACATACATTTAATAAGACCTTATTGGTAAACGGTCCCATTGAAACCTATTGGAAAGTTTGTGGAGTAAGATACTATTCACCATCAATAGGAAAGGAAGAGTTAGGCCCTAAATCATTAGTCTGGATATGTCCATTATAGAAGAGTCTGTCATTTGTTACATTCTAGACTGGTAAGACAGTTGTTGCTGGCACATTTCCAGTTCCATGTTCCCTGGAGCTAATCAAGCTGCTCCATTCCACAATCAGACTTATATTTAAAACCAGTCCTTGTATGCAGTGCTACATATTTTGGCTTGAGTCAGTTAGGATTTATAAAGGATTTTTGGTCAGTTAGGATTTATAAAGCCATCCATTATGTAGCACATTTTGTAATACTGTTTGAACTCACAGAGTACTTTGAGCTACAGCTGAACTGGGGAGCTTTGAACTTGCTTGGGTGCTTGGAGTAGGGAGAGAAATTAACTTTATTTTTTTAAATGCTAAGGAATCCCTGAGTCTTCATCTCTTTCCTCTCCACAGTAGGATTTTTGTCAGGTTTATCTCTTACAATTGATGTGTTTCCCTGTGGATAATGTAGTAATAAAATCACACACAAGTAATTTCATATAATAATAAACTAAAATTGTGAAATCAAAGACAGGCAGTTGTCCAGTGACATTTAAGAAAAAAGGTTAAAAGTTTAATAAATAAATTGGTCTTAAAAGTCAGTGTCTTTGGAATTTGTCAGGGGCCAGGAGAGATGCAGAGAAGGTGAGGCGGAAGGCAAAACAAATAAAATATTAGTTCCTAAACTTCAGGCCAATGAAATACAATTATTTTATGCCTGATCTCCCTATTTTTTATTGATGGATAAAAAGCCTCCCTATGACTTTGCTTGAAATGAGCAGTTGGTATTGTTATACATAGGAACCCCACATTATCTACCACAGCCTGCTCCACACACGGTAGTGCTCTTCAGTTACCATGGCCAAGTTTTTCTAAAGTGACTGATTTTGGGTGCCTAATGCAAGGTACTTGAAAAGAAGCCTGATATTCTGAAAGGATTGCGAACTAGCCCTTTGACATTCAGGCCACTTTAAAGTGGCTCATCTTAGACACCCACAAAGTGAGACATCCCATCTCAATGCTCCCTTTTGAAGATCCTGGCCACATCATGTCTTAGTAACACAACTTTTCACTCATCCAGTTTTCAGAAGGGAGCATCTCCAACTCCCATGGACTTCAGTTGGAATTGCAAGTGCTCTGCACTTTTACGGATCAGGTCCATAGTCCCCTGTTGTCATGGAGATTCTCAAGATCCATTTCTATGTTGTTCAGAACTTTGACTTTCTTTATTAGTTAAATGAAAATTTTCTGAGACCATAGGGATCTGGTTTTTCCAGAAGTGCTGGGCACTCCCCAATCCCATAGGAGTCAGAGAGAGTTAGGGGTGTTCAGCACATTTGAAACATAGGCTGTTGTTCACTTGTTGGTTATCTAAAATGATCCAAAGGGAGTTTGGAAGTTACTTTTAATATGACCTGCTTTCTAATGTTTGGATCTAATTATCTATTGATTGAATTAAGCAGACATTCCTGTGATGATTTTTTGTGTATTTGTAATGATCCTGAAAGATTCTATCGTTATCAGAATTATGACTAAGGTAAGATCAAAATGTGAAAGAAAGAATTGCACAGGAGTCAGAGGAATTAACAAAGTGGGTCAGACTCTTGGTATATCTAGTTCCATATCCTGCCCCTGAAAATGCAAGGTATATTTTCTGATAGTAACTAAGATGAACTGGAGTAACTGTTTGGTCACAGAAACATAGTACTATAAGAATGCTGCTGATCCAGAACCTAGTTGGAGGAGGAATCCACACTTTCCATGATGCCTTTTTTACTATTCCAAACTAAAGGAGGGAATAAACAATCTCATGTCCTTTATTATGTGAAATTTAAATAATGTGTTGTCTATGTATCTTGTCAAAATGTTAATTAGCGATTATATTGCAGTGAGTTTGCCAGAAGCAGCATGTTATCATGTCTCAGAAAACGTTTTTTCCAGTGCAAAGGAATTCTGCCAGATAGCTGTTTTTGCTTTGTTTTGATTTTTTTTAAGGGAACATAGCTCATATTCTAGTCAGAAATAATTAGTATGGGTTTTTTAATTGTGAATACAAAGTTTGTTTGCAATATGCAGCATACTGAGAGTTAAAACATAACAATTCAACTAAAATGGAGAGGTTTTCATGGTTTATAAACCAGACCTGGGTTTTTTACTTTTCTGTGGTGTCATTGCAGGGAATAGTTTGCTTATATATAAAATCAGGTATTTTTGCAGGCAGTGGGGAGAATAAATTGAAAACACCATTTTCAAATCTTTTGGGAATTAGAAATTGTGAAAATCAATAGATCAATTGAAAATCAATAGAAAATCAAAAAATCAATAAGAACTATTACCCAACAAAAGGATATTTTAATCAACAATACACTGAAGATATTACATTATGTAAAACGAAATAAAATTGATAGCTCAGCTAAAAAAGCCTACATCATTCAATGCATTTCAGCAACACTGTTGTCGGATTCATAGAAGAAGAGGGTTGGAAAAGACTTTCAGATGTCATCTAGTCCAACCCCCTGCTCAAAGCAGGACCAACCCCAACTAATTCATCCCAGCTAGTGCTTTTTCTAGTTCACTAGTTATAAACTACATTGCTTATGACATTGGGCCAAATTAATTGCTGTTTTAAGCAAGTGCAATTCCAATAGGCGATTGTTAAATTTGGCCAGTGGTTGCAATGCCTTCAATTAAGCTGCCCTTATACAGACAAAAGACCAATTTCCAATCAGAAAGGATGAATGGGGCATGCTGAGTAGAACAGGCATGCTTTTGTCTGTCTCTTTTCATTTACCACCCACAGAGAGTTTGCTCTGCAAAAGTGGAATTTTAGGGCAAGAACTGGTATTAGGCAGGCATGTACAACAAGTTTACACATGCCTGTGCTCCTGTCAGGAGTAATATGGTGGGGGATTGTACATAGGGCTTCCTACCAGCTCAAATGCATAGTATTGTGCAGTAATGATTTCTGGGAACTACTCAGTCTTTACTATAAATCATATTTAACAATGTTAAAATCATAAAGCAGTTTTTTTTTGTTTAAAATGATTACTGGTAGCATCTGGATGTGAAGGTTAGAATGTTCTATGGTTAATATGTATGTTACTGTATTGTATCTAGATTTGGTTTTGCTATTGATGATGGGCTATATCCACTTTTTATTAGCTGGTCTGGAAGAGGCTATTTTCTGCTAACAAAAGCCCATTTTTACATTTGTAATAGTTAAGGCTGAAGGTGTGTACTAATGGAGATACTTCAAGGATAATGACTGCTGTCCATGCCCCTCAAGAGTTGAAAAGGGGAGGAACTCAGCAGAAATTAGTTCTGTAGAGCACTCCTTCCAATCCACAGATACTGAAGGATTAACACTCTGCCCCCACAGTCCTGGTTAATGGCAGGATATCCCAAGCCTACTGCCAGCTCTTCTCTGATTGAAGGATGAGGTAGTAAATTGAGTAGGGCTTTTGTGTGCTGCTGCTGAAGGGATACCGCACCCTTCTACTTTTAGGAAACAGCTGTGAGCTTGGATTGCATGGCATGTATGAATCAGTTAAAGCCGAAAAGAAAAAAGATACTCTCGTTGGTGACTGAGGGACTGATGCGGTTGGGGTATTTGGACTGTTTGCGGATGAAGGTGAATGTTACTGGTAATAATGTTGCAGTGATTTCTGCCAAAGGCTGTAGGAAGGTTCTTCACCCCAAGACAAGGGTGGGAGTTTGGAACTAGCAATCATACAGGGTGGTCCCCACCACAGTTAAATATGGTTTTTAAGGCAACCTTATTGGTTCTCTTCTGAAAAGGATTGTAAGGACTATAATTGCTCACTGTGAGCCTGTTCCCATTGATCCTGCTGGAAGCTTGGCCACTGACTTAAAAGGGAGCAGAATTAGGCCTTAGAAAATACTAAAAAAATATTTTGGTTAGACATCTTTTTAGCACTTGGTCTTGGAGTTGCACTTGAACCAATGCCCCTCTGACTTCAGCTTTCCCTTTTTATTAAAAATCTTTCCCAGTGAAGATAACATTTTGTTTTTCCCCAGTTCTGATGTTGTAATAAAAGGCTAACATTTCAGCTGGAGCTCCAGATAAAATGTGATTTAGCAATGTGTTTGTACTGACCCAATTTATGACAAAAAATTAGATTAAATTGTCTGAGTGAACAATTTCATTTTAGATGCTACCTAGCTGTCTGACTTAAAGTTTTACTTTTATTAAAAATAGAAGTGAGATCTAGAAAGTTTATAATTCTTATGGCTTAGAGTTTTTTAATAAGTGTCAGAGCTAATATATGACACAAATTAACTACTGTACCAGCCCTGGAGTGAGCAAAGTCCAAGGGGAATGGAGAAAAGAAATGTAATTAAAATTAATCTATGTCTCTATATTGATATATATCACTTCAGCAGATCTAACATCATAATCTGAGTATGTTTGTTTTATATTACAGGCATTTGGGCTAGAGAGCTCACACATAATTAGAAATACATAGTTAGGGCATGATCCTGTCAGATGTTGACTAGGGAGTTGAGCACCTTGCATTGAATTTTGATATCTTTTGATGTGGGTTGAATATGGTAACTGATACCTGTGAAGTATCTCAGTGTACAGTGACGGATGATTAACTTTCTGAAAGATTGCTTCACTAACTGAGAGTACAGACTTCCTCACATTAAGCTCAGATAAAGTAGATTTTTAATGTACTTAGATTGGATGATGAAATCACTGATTAGCTGTCTGCTATCTAGCACAGAGGTTCTTCTCCTTACCATTTGAGATCGGACAGATCCTACCTTCCCCTTCATAACTGCATATAGCCCTATGGCTCAGATAGAAAATAACATCAACAAAGTTCAAAGTATGTTCACCTTCTTGGTAGCTCAAAATAAGGAGAACTATCAGCATGTGAACAACCAGCTGTCTGCAGACCTCTATCCTGTGCTTCATGGTCTAGGGACTACACTTTGTGAGCCATTAATCCAGCGTGATACTTTCATGGAATTCTAGGTGAACAACTGAATGGTCTAACCAGTCATTGCTGGCCTTAACCTGCCAACTGAAAATTAAAACTTGAAAGGAAATAATATAACTGAGGTTTCAGATTATTTGAGAATTCTCAGTGTTTTTCAGATTTTTTCAAAAGAGTATTTTACAATATACTCTTTTATTCAAACATTTTGCTCCAGGTTTTGGTGCGCTTGTTAGATAGCGTTAGGCATCTTTGTCGCAAGTATTTATCGCTAGCACATTCTCTAGCCCTGACAAAGCAGCCCTACAGGTGTTTTTAAATAAATGCTAGTCTCTAATGTGTATGCATGTTGGGTGCAGCTCATTTTCTGCAAGTTTGGGAGACCGTTATTAGTTATTTCTGGTTAATGTATGGCAGGCAGGGTGTCTTCTCCCTGAGATGAACTGAGGAAAGGTTTGATACTGTACTAACTTGCACAGCTTCCTTCTCCATTTTTATTTTCTGGGATAGAAGTAACGTCTCCATTAATGTGGCCTATCTTAATAGATTGATTAATAGTTGTCTCAAAATATGATAAATCCTCTTTACATTGCTCTGTGAAGACTGGATATTTCCAATACTTGTAGCCTTTTGACTCTGTTAATTTAAACAGTCTATTTGCTAAACTAAGGCTCTTCTCCTCAGGCTGAAATACATCCCTTCACAGCTTCATGATTCTTTGTAACTGGTTTGAGTACTTTAATTTTACTCATATCAAAGCTAGTGCTTTTCAATTGATCTTAGTGTCATGTAATTGTAAACAATTACTTTTATTTTTCTTGGTAACTGAAGCAGGACATATTAATCATGGGATGTATATTTGAAAATGCAACAAGTTACTTTAAAAGAAAGCTTTTACTCTACTGTTGTTTCTGGATATGTGTGAAGGGCCACAGAGCTGAAATTTCCCCCCTTTTCACATGATTAATATTGGAGATCAGCCTGAGATCTAAAGCCTGAAGTCCTTTTGGACCTGGTTGTTCTGTGCCAGGACCATCTTGAGATGATCTCAAGCACAAAATTCAGATTTGATCTTCCTCAAAATTCAAGGAGTTTCAGATCTATTCTTTCAATTTGGGCCTCTCTCTAGCTAATTTGTCCCCTATGTACGTTTACTCAGAAGTGAATATTCTACTATAGGCAGAGATAGAGGGGGATTTAATACATCTTCACGATTCACTGGAATTCATGGCATGCTTATGGGCAAAGGAAGTTAACATGAAAATGTGGGATATTTACCTAAAGGTCTGATGGTGACAGGTGACTTGCTTCTTTTTAAAGATCTCTGAGGAGCTGTGTAAATCTTTCTGATTTCAGAAGCTGTTCAGTGATTTTGATGTTGGTTTACAAACTTGTGGTTGTGCATCATTGGATTTCATGACTTTCTGCCAGCTGCAGCTTTTTTACTGTATTCAGTTAATACAGTTTATACTGAAATGGACAAGTCCATGCTAAAATTTAAACAATACAAGTAAACTTGAAAAGGGTTTTGATTTGGGTTTCTCTCTCTCTTCACTAGAGAGCTCTGAACCTGAAAACCTTTCAGATAAAAACATCAAAACCTTTGCCTGTCTGCGAAACACTGGCACTTTAATGAAACAGCATTTTTTTTGTTCAAAATACTCCAATCAGCTCTAAATCTAACTGCTGGGTTATGTTGCTGCCTTTCTTCTGCTCTCCTTTTGCACTTCTTTCTGCATTATTCTCCAGTTCTTTCCCTTTCATTTGCTTTATCCCTCTTCCTTTTCTGCAGTTTCTTTGTATTTCTCTCTCAGCACTTCTGTCAATTTCTGCCAGCTGCCCAATATTCATAACTGCAAGGGGACAGATATTTAATTGAAAATCTGGAGGAAGCAGCTGTTATCACGTGTGTGTGCGTGCGTGCGTGTTTTGCACTATAGACCACTAATCAGACTGTTACACTGAATGGAAAGACCATGGGTCACTTTCCTTTCAGATGACATTGTGGGAATGGAGAAGATTTTGACTGCAAATGTTTGCCTGTTCTGCCATCCCACGTGAGAGAAACAAATATGACAGAAAATAATATTGGGCCATACAAATACGTCTTCATTTTAATCCTCCTGTCTCTTGCTCTCTTTCCCCCACTTAAATAAGTATGGCCCCTGCTTCCCAACGGTCCTGTGAGGATCTATTATCTTCATTTTACAGATGACGTCTTTGTCTTAGTTCTCTAAGGCCCAGATCCACTAAGGCATTGAAATGTTCAGCATTGAAATGCTTAACTTTTTAGGTGCCTTGAAAATCACTGGGCTCCACAAAGCCTGGGTTAGGGGCATAGGCTCCCTATTCTTTCAGGGGGGAAAGATGTGCCTGAGAATGGGATCCATAAAGGTTAGTACACAAAGCAGAGAGGTGCCTGAGCTAACCAGTGGCATTTGTCAAGGAGAAAGGTGTGTGTTAAGCCCACCACTCTGACAGTGGCGCTCCGCTTCTCAGGTGAATGTCCTGACCTCTTGACCTCTTGACCTCATTCTCACCCTTTCACTGGCCCAATTAATATTTAATTATTTAATACAAAATGGGGGGGCCAAGACAGACTGAGAGAGCCCCACAACAGACTATTTCATAGCCCTGTGCTTAGAACACTCACCAATGTCAACACAGGAAGTCTCTGAGGAAAGAGAGAAGAATCTGAGTCTCTCAAATCTTAGGCTAGTAGTCTAATCTTCATTGCTATTCTTTGTTCATTAGAACTTATTTGCATTTAATTTTTATGGATGGTTTTTTTTCATCTGAGAGATCCCGTTAAACTGGAGCATGTCTGTTAATGTAATCAATGACTATTTAATAAAGGCCTTGAAGAAGCTCCTGCCTTATCTTTCTGCTCTCCTCTCCTTTGGCATCTCTTTGCCCTGTTTTCTCCCCCAAGCACAAGATTAAGTGCCATCTCTGTGCCTTTCCCACACAGTCCTTGTGCTTAGAACATCCTTCCTCGCCTAGCCTGCCATTGTCTCTATCTTTTCCCCCTTCAACTACCTTTTTAAAATGCACCTCTTCCTTTCTTGGATGCATAGTGGTATGGCATCATGAAGGGAAAATCTATAATTTTCTGTATTGGAGATATAAATCAACTATTCTATTCAGAGCTATTCTACCTCTGAATCTGGAGACATTTTGCGAACCTGGCATCATTCTTACTGGGTGAAGTTCTACACTTTCTGTTATGCAGGAGCTCAGACTAAAGGATCATAATGGTCCCTTCTGGCTATAAAAATCTATTAATGTTACCTGCCTCATTTGCCCACTTCCAGTTGGTCTAAAAATTCAGATAAGTGCCCATGGAAAAATTCTGCAGGAATTCCTTTTCTTCAGTCATCTTTCCCTTGGCTCAGATGCCATTTTGCCCTGTTGTTTTATCACTCTTTAGTCCAGGGGAAGCATAACCAAAGCAAAGTTTGAGTTTAAATAGGAATAAGATGACAGAAAAGTACAGTTCCAAGATAGATATCACCACCAATAATCAGAGCATGAAGTAAACTCATTTAAAAAAACCAAATTCTTAAGTGTGTGATATAAGAAAAATGAGAGAAGATTATATTTAGAGAAGAAATGGCCAATGTGCCTTAGCAACAGCTAGTCTGTGTGATGTGTCTTTCTCATTCATACAAGCAGGCCACTGGTGCTGATGCTGTGGGAAATTATCCAAAAGTGATTACTGCTGGTTCATTGAATAAAGACCCATGTAAATATAAGCTGTGAACATGATTGGTTCTTCCATGTGTAAAGGAAGCCATTCTGCGGGCTCATGCTTAGTTTCTGCACACAAGCGCACACTTTGTCTGCCAGATTATAGCCCTCAATTTTTTATTTTGAACTGGCTGTGAAGTATGAACTCTGAGTCAGAGTTAACTTCCCTACAAGCACTCTTTCTAGGGATGCAACTGGCAATCTTGATTAGAGAGAAAATTGGATTGGGGGGAGGGTATTTAACATAGTTTACCAGGCAAACCAGAAGTGGTCTTCAGTTAGTTTGAAGGAATTTCAGAATTTTGAAGGAGGAGTAGAAGAATATTTTTTGTGCTAAAGTGATAGTTTTATACAATCTAAAGCATGGGATAAATGGCCAAGATTTCCTTCATAATTTTCCAGTCTCCCAGGAGGATTTGATTTGCATGGTTCCAGCTGCAGTCTAAGAACATCTTTAAGAACAGTCAAATCAGTTAATAACATTTCCCAGTGGTTAGGTTAAGTTGAATGTCAAAGACATTAGCAATTGTACTGATCTGCGTTACAAACATGTCCAAAACCTAGGAGATTTGTTCCAAATTTGGGATTATCTGAATGGAGGCAAATGTCATATTTGTATTACCTTGCGTAGGCCTGGTTTATACTGCTGCAATGACACAAGAGGCAAGGTAATGCAGGTAAGGCAGTTGTAAGCGTGAAGCATTGGGCCCTGAATTACCAGTAAGTAGACAGAGGGTCAGTCTGTTCTTAATTTTCTGTGCTGGTATTAAGCTTTGTCTAAATAATGGACAGATTATTGGACCCTAGATTAAACCCTAGGTTAGTTTATCAGTTTCTTTTCACTAAACACAAATGGAGCGTTTCATTTTTAGACCTGTTTTGAAATATATAAAGAGGGAGAGAACTTTGTCTTTCATATAGTAACCAGCAGCATTTATTCATTTTTTACCTGCATTCCCCTTCATTTTCTGTTCTATTAGGTACTTTCTCTGAACCGGCTTAATTCAAGTTTTAAACTATTGAAATAGTGTATTGAAACATTGCAGTAACTATTACCATCTCAAACATATAGCATCCTTCATCTGTCAAGTGCTTTATTCTCATTCATAGGATGCTTTCTTAGAAAACTGCATTTTCAATCTTTGCACGGTATTTTAGAAGGACACAATGCTTTTAAATTTATCCTTACATTTGTGCATATTTTATATAAAGAAACAAGTGAATTGACTCATGTAGTATTAATCCTAGATTTTAATTAGAATGCTTAAATTCAGAGGCAATAGTTAAACAAGCTAGATTTCAATTGTGATTTCAGTGTTTCTGTTGTCATTCCTGGATTTCATTTCTTGAGTTAATTTTTGTTCTGCCTCTTTGATTATATACAGGGTTTACTCATGCTGCTTGCTATAAAGTAGTTAAGTGATGCAGTAAATGAAACTGTTTTGACTTTTTAAAAACTACTTTCTGAATCAATAAAGGATGTGACAAAAAATGGCATGGTTGAACATTGATTTTTTTTTTCCATTAGGTATATAAAGAACCTGCATTTTAATGACAAATCAATGTACATTTTAATGCAAGGTGTTTTGGATGGCCGCTACAGTTTGAGGATTTTACTTTCTTGTCCCCAAATCAAGTATATTACTTATTTCTGTGATGCCTTCCTTTTGATTTAGTGCAATTTTCAAAAGGGATTTAAGTGCCTAGAAGATCACAGGAACAACACCATGATTCTCGAATTATGAGTTAGGCACCTAGGCTACTTATACAATGAATGGGATGAGAGAGGCATCTTGGAATGTAATCCATAAAGCCAACCTGCTAGGTGGGGAGCTGTCTGAGTTAGCTAACAGGAGATGCTGGTGAGAGGAGTGTGTCCCAAATCTTGCCACCTTACAGAGTTTGCTGCCTATTTCTGCTAGCAATCCATGAAGACAGGAGAAGATAAGTGCTTCTCCGCCTAAATCAAGTGTGGGGTATGATCTGGTAGGTGTGCTCAGAGGCCACCTAGCTCTATAAATACAGCATGGAGGAAAACAAGAAGAAGGATATCCGTTTTATTCTTTTAGTTCAGTGGTTAGTGTACTCACCTAGGATGTGAGAGATCACAGGTTCAAGTCCTATCTCTGCCTGCTGTGGGGAAGAGATTTTAACTGGGATGTCCCAATGCTCTTACTACTATAGAGGATATATTGTGGTGGGATTCCCTCAATCTCTCTGAATGAAATATTTCTATTTGATTTAATATTAATTGGCCCATTCGAGAAGTGGAAAATCCCCTCTTCAAATCTCTTTTTCTCAAGCAAAAGGGAGAGTTTAACCTACAGACTTACATCCTTGGCCAGTGCCTTAACCACTAGGCTTAGGGGACCACCACCAATGAGCTACAGCTCATAAAGGAAATCTCTTTCCTAGCTGTCTTGTGTAGAACTTGGCAGTTAGTGTTTATTCCTGCCAGACTGGGATCTGTATGTAAGTTAAGCAGAAGAATGCCAATCATCCCCTGGTTCATGGATTGGTCTGGACATAGAGTGCGGGCATATAGAGTGGGTCACAGTGCGCATAGTCACAGGCAGAAACTTAGGCATCCAAAAAGCTTCTACTGCAAAAACTGAGGTGCTAAGTTTAGGCACTTACAAAGTGAGATGGCAGCTGAGCAAGGATTTTAATTGGAGTGGTACCTAAAAGCAGGACTTAGGCACTTAAGTATTGGTGTCAAGCACCTATGTGGAGCTGGGTGTAAGTGACTTACGAAGATAAGTTCCATTAAAAATCAATTGGATTGGGATCTTAACTCACCAAGCTGCTCTTGATACTTCCACCTGTAGTGTGAATGAATCAAATGGATAATTGCAGACATACAGTAAGTTTAGAAATCGATATCAGCACACTGAATACCCAACAGTAATATTGCACAAACTCAGAACTGTCTGTCAGCACCTAGAAATAGAGACATATGGTCATTCAGTGGCATAATTTAAGGTTACAAACAGAATTATTGAAGAGGCAGACAGGAAAAACAAATTTCAAAAATGAAAAGTGGAGATGATTCTTCATCTTCAGGAGGAGGAGGAAAAGGTTTTGTTTTGAAGATGAGGATTAAGGATGAAGAATTCTACAGAGTTAGAGGAGAGGATGATACTGCCTCCTGAATGAAGAAGCCTGATTTTATTAGGAAAAAGGGGGAACAAAGTCATGTAAGTTCTTAAGCTCCAAGATGTTGAAGAATATTGCCGAAGCATTAATGAGAGAGACAAGACACTGTGGTAGTTTTCTCTAGATTGATTGCAAGAAGTCTAAAGCATTAGATTAGAAGCTCAAGGAAATCATACTTTTCAACAGGAAAGGAGACAAAACACATTTAAAGAATTCAAAGTCAATCAGGCATTTGTCACATGTTTATAAGTTACTTATCAGTGATATTTAAAAGAACAAACTACATTCCTTCCTTCCAAAGCTATTGCTTAGGTCAGACAAGCTGTAAAGATGAGAGTTACAGACCACTGGTGCAATGTGCTCAAAAATATCAGAGGTATTTACTGGCAGTTGTAATAGATTATGAGCAGTTATTTCTTCTGAGACATTGTACTCAGCCTTTTTTCCTAGAAGCTTTAATAGAACATGGCTAAAGAGAACCTGATCAGCCATTTTCCATAAATTCCCCTTGTTTTTATGCATAAGTAAGATTAGAAAAGGATAGAGAAATGCTCATGATGCTTTTTGATGGTTTGTTTTGTGCATGTCCTCAGTATTTCAGGAGTCTCAATCCCCCCATTCCACCCAACCCTGCAGATAGGTTAAATCCACTTCTAGTGAGGTTTTCAAAGTACCATGGCAACCGTCCTGAGGAATTTTTGTTCAAGACGTTTGAGTGACCCTGACAGAGCAATAGAAATAGTCACACACATGAGTTGAGGCAGAGAAAAAGAGAAGGGTAGCCAGGAACTTGACAAAGGGATCTGTACTAGGTTCTTTGTGTCAAAATCTTTGATTCTGTGGCCCTGGCAGGGCAATGTGCTAATCTGAGAGACAGAAACATTAGAGGGCACCAAGTGTAAACTCTCTTCACAGATGAGTGGTCTTCCCTTGCTTTGGAGCTACTTTCATTTAGCATGATCATCATGACTAAGCAATGGAGGTTTAGCTCACTTCTACACAGGTAAAGGTCACACTCTTGCAGCTGGTGGTGTTAATGGTGAAAATATACAAAATGTCATCATCACCTCTGAAAAAGTGAATCAAAATGGCTTTTGCTAACCTGTTATAGCCCATTGGGTAGGCTAAGCCAATCAGGGAACCAGAACAAACACTCTATGAATTGCACAAACTTACCTATTTACAATTTACTGCAAAATGTTCTATCATCCTAACATTAACAAAATTATGTGGAATTTAATCAAAATGCTTTGAAATGTCATAATTGTTCTAATTTCACAAGATTTTAGGACACTCAAAAATAAAGACAGTTAAATAAAAATTTTCACCAATCTCTAGAAAATAACAATCCACTGTAAATGCACTAATTTGAAATCTGCTTCCTAACATCTGTTTCCTTTTGTTCCTCCCCTACATAGCACTTGCATAGTAGTTTATTACTGTATTCTAAGGCTGCATGAGTTTAAAGGTGCAGACTTTTTTTTTTAAAAAAAAAGAGGAACAAATTAAATTAGTGTATTTGTTTAGGAAAAGAAACCCACAAAGAATTTTGAAAACATCAAAATGTAGGTTAGATTTTGACTGTTCTTTCATGTCAACATACTCATAATCAGATAAACATAGGGACACTTTAGTCAGAGTGGGGATTCATCAGTCAAATATTTATCAGAATTGGAGATAAAATATCCCAGATGTTGTTTAATACAAATCTAGATGAAAACAATGTAGTAATATTTTTGGATGCACAAATGTAATGCAATATAGCAGAAAGGATAATTTTCTGGCAATGTTCTGTTTATTAGTGAATTAGATTAGCTCAAAGAATTTCTGATTCCTTTATTGGCATTCAGAAAAATAGATTTTTAACGGAGAAAACTAATTGCACTGAAGCATATCACTTCACTTAAGAGACAAACCAAAGAATTAGACCAGAATTGCAAACATTTGAGAAACATTTTAGTCAACTGAAAGCAGCCTGCATTTCCTCCTCAAAGAAAGAGATGTTTAATCAATGCATGTTGCTTTTGTTTATCAGTGTAAGTGAACTATGATTTGGCTGCTGAGCTGAAAAACATCTTCAAATAGACTAGTGGACTAAGAGGCAACTGTGATAACTTAGACAGCATGATAAATTCTTGAAGTAGGCAGTTATCTAAATTAAAAATGCAATTAATTAAATAGAGTGAAGAAATTATTAGCAGTTGGTGGGCCGCTTGGATAGAAAAGGTGATGGCAAGTGGAGAAAATAAGTGACAAAGCAGATGTGGAGGAAGAGGAAGAGAGGCAAAATTATGCAATCAAGTATATGAAGATGTAAAATGAAGGACTTGTTCAAAGGAGACACATTTGTGGAACATCTGGCTTAACTCTAAATCAAAACTATTTCTGCAATGCAATGTTCCATTGCTCTTTATGAACTAAAATAACTTAACCAGCCTAAAAAGGATGATTTTCTGTCTCCCTAAATTTTATTCTTCTAGTGCTTCAGTCTCAGGTGTGGGGAAAAAAACCCTTAAGCATCCATTCAGAGAGGTCCTATGTTTATTTAACACCCCCTTAGTTCACTATTTTTTCCCAATGAGGCTGCACTTCTTGGATGACATTCTGAGATGCTTTTCCTGTTACAGGATGACAGAATGGGAAGCCTCTTCCTAGTGATTTAGCTATCAGCCTTTTTGCACTCTCTCCATTAATGTGGTGCCTGATTTGCATTTCACTGTGTACCTGGTACAGTAGAGCTGGTTAATGATAGGAAAGTTTTACATGAAGATTTTTGTTAAAAATGTATTTCTTTTTTCATTGAAAATATGTTGAATTTTTTCAACCAGTGCTAATGGTATGCCATTTAATAGGAAAGGCAAACACATTTCAGAGCGATTTCAGTGGTAATGTTAAAAGATAGAATTCATAAACATGCAGTAAATAGACATGTCTATATATTTTTCATTTGTCACTGCTTTTAACTGATACAGTTGGCTAATATAGAACAGTTGTTACAAAATTGCATTGCTTATGTCAGGACAGAAATGGTGTATGTGAGAAACACTTTATTAAATGTAAACTAGAAGAAAAAAATGTAATTTCAATCCATGGGCAGATAGACCTTATGTAATATATGACTGGGTGTAAAATGTCTTTATTTTGTAATGTACATTGTAATGTACATTGTACCTGCTGAATATAAGTAGGAATGAGAGAGCTGACTTGGAAATGGAGAACTATATAATCATAATTAAGTTTTTAATTAAGTATTTACATGATAAAGTTTTAGAAAAGCACTTGTGTCTAAACCTTGTCCTTAAACCTGGCATGACTTGAATATATTTTAAAACATAAACCACTTTCTTGCTGTGTAATTTATTAAGAAAATCATATTCCAGATTTCTTATTTTGGTAAAATTCAGCTGCACATTGTATTGCACTTTGAACATATTTGTAGAACAGAGAGTGACCCGTGCCAAAATCCTGGATCAGAACTCTGAGTGTGTGCTTTGAATTAATGCTTGCAGCTCCAACCTGCAAATATAGGCGGCTGAATCTGAATATCCTGAAATTCTGGGTAAATTCAGATTTCCTCTGCCAAAATTTAGGGGTGGTTCAGATCCAGAAAGTTTGGTTCTTCTCATTAGACAGCTAAGAAGTTTTGCTCTGGAGTTTGGTGCTGACCTTTTCTCAGCATTACTGGAATGGTGATGAGCTACTTAGCAGTATATTGAGTTATTACTGTCCCAAGTGTTACACCGTGTTTACATGAGCAAGCTTACAGCCGCAGAGCTGTACTGATGCAGCTATGCTGCTGTAAACTCTCTCATGAAACCAACGGGAGAGAGCTCTCCTATGAACATATTAAAACCATCTTAATGTGTGGTGGTAGCTATGTCAGCAGGAGAAACTCTCCCACCGACATAGCACTGTGCACATTGCCACTTATTCTGGCAAAACTTATGTTGCTCAGGGGGTGTTTTTTCACACCGCTGAGCGACTTAAAGTTTGCTGACAGAAGTGCCTTACTTTTATTAAAAGATCTAAAAATATCTGACAAAGATTTCAGTGTTACAAGTAGACTAATTTACATCAATTGTATCTTTTGTGCAGAGGATAGGCAAATAGCCATCATTTTGCCATTTTATATTAGGTAGAGGGTGCCACAACGTTTAGAATTCATACATATCTTTCATCGGGAAATAACAGAGTCTAGATTTTAGAAAAAATGGATAAGAAACTTTAGGGGCCAGATCCTGTAAAAGTCTGGATACTGACCCAGCTGGTTCACTCTACTGACTGTGAGTTGTGGTAATGAGGACATCTCAGGGTTTAGTCTCAGACTTCAGGTAACAATCCTGTAATGCCAGAGACTTGGAGTAAATGTCCATTTAACAATATTTACTTTCTCTAAATTCTAGGATTAAATGAACCTGTTCAGTACTATAAAATACTCAATGTGTAGGATTAACAAGCATCTGGAATTTTTCTGAGTGAAAGTAATGCTGTAGCTGGTTCTGGATGGACAAACCTGAAGAGCAAAACCCTCTGTTGCTTCACTTGAAAGAGCAGAACAGCTGAGGGTAATGACAAGATATCCTCTTAAACAGTTTATGGTACAAATTCAGTCTCTTGCCTTATGAATTCGAGAGCCATGTATAATTACATTTACTCTGCCACTGCAGTGAGTAAAACAGACGTCTCTCCTGTGACACAGGCTGCTATTTTTGGTGAAGATGAGACCTATCTGTGTATAAAACGTGATTACACAAATACTTCATGTAGCCTCTCTTGAACTGTCAGCAGTAGCATTTGAAGCAGCTGGTACTATAGCAACAGTCAAAACAGGCTGTTTTACATTTTTTATTCCACAGTGGGAGAATCTTCATATTTCTTTGCATTTTGTCTGATATGGGAAACATGCTGGTGTATCATTTCAACACATAAACAAATCAACTCTTATATAAATCAGGCTACTGGGAAATACAGCATGTTCCACTCAGATGGATCACTTGCCTGAACAATTTTTTTGCTAGAATTCTGCCTTCGTACAGTTGTTTGGTTTCTGTAAGTTGCCTCTGTCATTTTGTGGAGATAGTGTCTTATACATTAGTACTTTATTTGTCCACCTTCCCTCCTGGAATATGCATGGAAAATTAATTAATAAATGAAGGCTCCAGAATAAGGTGAAAGAAACAGAAAAGTAAGTGGAAAATGCAGGCTCCTGTCAAATTAGATAGTCCATGTACTGAGATGCGTGCAACTCATTTCAGTTAAGGGGACAGAAGAGCAAAATGTAGCCGCATACAGTATAGATGGCATCTATCTGAAACTCTGCTTTTACTGAACTAAATACTGAAGTACATGCAAAGGGCAAATTTCAGTGGCATGATGGCACAGCACATGCTTCAAAATAAACAAGAAAGGAATGCAAATGAACACAATAGGTTTGGTAAAAGCCACCTACTTTATAGATCTATATTCAGGATTCTTCAGGGTTTGACTATCTGAGCAATGCTAATCCTGAACCACAGGAAGAGCTACCCAGCCTTCCCACTGGAATAAACAAAGCTGCCACTCACTTGTCACCCACACAATGGCACTTAGGGACAGTAGCTGTGTTGTTGGGGTACTCTTTGAATTCTAAGCTAAGAACTGTTGCTACAAAATAAAGAGAAGCTATGAAGAACACACCTGTTCTTGTTAAATGTACTAATGAATTGATACTTGGGCTATTCCAGCATTTGGCTTTGCATGAGGATTGGGACAGGGTAGGTAAACTCCACACTGGGACTGAAGAAGTTAGGAGCAATTCTGAGCCCAGGTGGCTCTGCCTGGATGTACCTGCAGGACCT
The DNA here is from genome assembly GCA_007922155.1 of Mesoclemmys tuberculata. Taxonomy (NCBI): domain Eukaryota; kingdom Metazoa; phylum Chordata; order Testudines; family Chelidae; genus Mesoclemmys; species Mesoclemmys tuberculata. Next base: position 10,509,091 of record ML675631.1, read on the forward strand.
GCTCCAGCTGGAGGAGAAGGAGCTTAGAAAGGACAGCTCAGAAGGAGGCAGACAGGATAGAAGGACAGACCTATCTTAGGTGCTCTTGAATAAGGGTTCAGCTGGAGTTTTGGCTGCAGGGAGGAGGGCTTCAAGCTACCCCTGGCCCTAGAGGAGGGACTAGCCTTGTTAAATAACACCAGTCCTAGTACAGAACCTTGGGGCACTTCATTGTTAATATTTTGCTCTGTTGAAAATTTATTTCTACCCTGTTTTCTGTCTAGCTCATTCCTAATTTGTGCCAGTATTTTTGCCTCTTATGCCGTGGTTACTTAGTTCCCCAATAGCCTCTTGTTAAGGGACATTGTCAAAGGCTTTTTCAAAGTCTAAATAAATCTTGTCAATTGGTTCTCACTATTTTGCTAATCAGTCATTAGGGATGCATGACTTATCCTCTAGAGAAAGGATTCTAGTTTGTCCCCATCATAATTATTTTTATATAGGTGCTTAATAATTCCATTTTGAATTATTATTTCAAGTAATTTATTTTTTATTGAGGTAAGAATCACTGGTCTGTGCTTCCTAGTAGAGCTGTGCAAATAACTGATTTTTTGGGATATACTGACCATATAAAAAAATTAGAGAAAAAAAATTCATATCAGGTCTACCTGAAACTAAAATTTTTCAATTTATTTTGATGAACTGAAAAATTGAAAATAAAATTCAATAACAGGTCAAATGAAACGTTGCATTCAACCCAAAACAAAATGAAACATTTTTACCTGTTACTGAATGTTTCCATTGTTTTTGAGCTGTTTAAAATAGAAATTAAATATTTTTTGAAAAAAAAGTAGTTTCAAAGTGAAACATTTAGTTTAAAAATGTCAAAATAAAACATTTTGATTTTTTCTGTTTTTTTTTTTCTGGCTCAAAGGATTTGCTGTATTCAGTAAGAATTTGTGCAAAGTTTGTCAATCTGAGTCTGGGGGAAGCTTTGGCAGAATAATTTTGTACAGCTCTTAATTCTCAGTATCTCTTTAAAAGGTAGGTACAACATTTGCTACCCTCCAGCAATTATTATAATAATTTTAATTAGAGATTGTACATTTTTGCTAACAGCGTAGCCACTTCACACTAAATTTCCATCAGAACCATTAGATGCAGTATGCCATCTGGTACTGGTGACTTGTTGCTCTTTCATTTATCGGTGTGTTCCATCTCATCATCCTCTTATATCCTCAGTTTCTGACTGTGATTCATCTTTATTTTCTGAAAAGAATAGATCTAGGGTGCATGTCTTCCCAGCATCCTTTGTGATGAAGACTAATGCAAAGAAATTAGTTATCTTCTCTTTAATGTCCTTATCCTTCTGAATTGTTCCATTTACTCTTTGATGTTCCAGCAGCCGCTCGATTCTCTCCCAGGTTTCTTACTCCTGATAGACTTTACGTATTTCTTGTCATTCATTTGTATCTTTGGCTATTTGCACTATATATATATTCCTTCTGAGCCTCCTAATTTCCAGCTCTATTGGCTTCACTAGGGTTGGATTTCCACATTCTATCAAATGACAACTTGATACTTGTTGACTACTGTGTTTCTCCCTCTCCTTCCTGTTTCCCTTTTTGTTTGTCTTTTGTGACTCTGCTGTGGCTGCTTGAGCAGCCTCAGTAGTGAGTCTAGCTTCAGCTAGCCATCCAAGTAAGCATCCGGGGGGTCGAGTGGGTTTGCATATGCACAGCTAAATAAAACTGCCACCTTGTTACTCCTAGCTACTCTGCTATTTGCGGTGTGCTAGCTCAAGCGGAGATAGTGCTTCTTTGTCTATCCATACTGGGACTCACACTCCCAGCTGCAGTTTAGACTCATCCTGTAAGGCATTTTCTCCAGTTGTTCAAAATTTTTGTGGCTCTTCTCCATGCTTTCTCCAATTTTACACCAGTCTTTTTAGAATGTGAACACCGGAACTGCAGGCAGTATTCCTGTCTCAGTCTCATCAATATCACAGACAGAGGGAAAATTCATCCTGGAGTCTCTTACTCATTGTTCAGTTTTCCATCTCAGAAGCAGAAGTTCATACACAGGAACTCAACTGATGCCTAACAGTACAAATACAGGCACTGATCTGCAAACACTCAAGCACATGCATAACTTCACTCAAATGAATAGTCCTGTGCAAGCCAGTGGGATCACTCGTGCATAAACGTACATGTATGCTGAAGGGTTAGGACCACTTGACTTTAGTGGGATATTTTATTGATGCCAATTTGGCACAGAATTTTAATTTTTCCTTGGAAATTTTTGCTTTTGTTGGGTCTGATAAAGCAATAACAACCATTTGTTGAGGTTTGCATTATAGATCTTAAACTATAAATAGGAGTGGAAGTACCTCTTGCAAATGTCTCAGTATTGATTTCTGATATGCAGAAAATATAATTTCAATTTTCTGAATAGCTTAAAAAAAAGTGCAAGACTGAAATTCATGATTATTGGATGCCTTGACTGAGCAGTGATCTGCTCCAAGCGGCCTCTCATTAAGAGGAACTTTGTGGTTAATAATAATAATAATAATTAATAATTAACTTGCTTCATAGATCCCTGTTTAAAAACAAATATGTTTTAAAATATACATTACTCATTAAAGACTAATGAGTTACACTATGTGAATTCAGTAGAGAAATTATCCATTCAGAAATCCCAAATGGGAAATTATCCGGTGCAGTAAATTAAAGCTTTTTCATCAAGGTTTGATTTCAGATATGGCTTAGGCCATTGATGGTTGCAGTGCATCCCTTCACCATTTAACCATGGCACAACTATAGTGGAATGATCCTGAGTTCAGTAATTTCTAAGGCACAGATCCTGCTGGCTGTTCCACACATGCCTACGCAGGGCTTCATTGGAGTTGAGGGATTCACCTGCCTGGAGTTCTTTATAGGGAAGAGCTTAAATCAACAACGGCAGCTCCTTTGTTTCTTCCACCCACCCACCTGACTATGTTGTAATAGGTCAGATTCACCCAAGCAGGTACAGAGAAATGTAACTGACCTCTTTTTCTGCTAAGTAAATTCCTGTGCCGCAGGGATGATTTGATCCAACAGAGGGCAAGTGGTGTTTTCCACATGGGGAGGGGCAGCTTTATTTAAAAACCGAAACTTGATAGGCATCATGCTGAGGGAAACTGCTAACATGATATGCGAGATTAGTTATATCCCCTGGTTTTGTCTTTGCCTGGTTATACTTGGGCTGTGCTGACTGCTAAAAGGCCTCCTAAACAGAGGAAGTGGTAATGGTCTCCTGATGGACTTTCTGTCAAAAGTGCCCTATGCCTGAATTTCTCCTGGCATAAACTTGGTAAATCTGGCCCTGGATTTTTAACCTGCAGCAATCTTCACTCTAAGTGCACATGGACATCTCTGTATATAACACAAAAAATAACACAGAAATTTCCCTTTCTCCCTGGTCATGTCATTAATAAGCTTTCACAAATCAGTGCCAAATGCTTTTATTTTCCCTGTCACTTTTAGTAGTCTCATTTGAGCCTGATGTCATGTCCACTTTTAATAGTTCTAATTGTCTAACTATGGTATGAGGTTTGGGATAAACAAAGCCTTTCTAACACTTCACTCACCACACCATCCACCCCTAGGAAAATGTATCTCTAACCCAGGGCTGTCCTTCAGCTTCTTTCATGAACGTTAAGGCCAATAATTTATTCAGGCCTTCAGCAATGTCAACCTCATCTGTTACTATTAGTGTATTCATGTTGCTTAATGATCCTGTTGACCTTTTTCTCGAGTACCTCATGTGCTTCCTAACGTGTATCTTTAGGTTTGGCAGAAATTCCATTTTGGTTTTTTATAAATGTGATGGTTAATACCAATGTTTATTTTTAATTTTTTCCCCAATTTTATCTTAAAAAAAAAAAAAATTTCAGGTTCACAGCATGGCTGCAGGGGGCTTTGGTGACACTGGATCCCTCCAGACACAAGGTGCTGGGAAGGCTGCAGTCCTGGCAGGGTAGAGCAGAGACCCCTGGCCAGCACTGTAAGGAGGAGGATGAGCCCTGATTTGTGGGGGAAGCCACCCTACTGCTGAACAACTCCTGCCCAGGGTCACTCCCTTACGCTCCTAGCTGGTGAGCGGATGAATGGGGCTGTGACAGTGGAGCTTCAGAAGACTCCTTGAACAGCCAAGGGACCAGATACTGGATTCCTGCAGGCGCAAGGGATGGGGAGGCTGTACTCAACTTCTGTACGTTAGGTGAAATCAACTTTTCCTGATGACTACTGATTTAAATGGAATCCTGCCAAGCCTGTTTATCTTTATTCACTTTGAACCCTAGTTTTTGTTTTTCTTATCAATATTCCTGTTCTTCCTAGAATGGTCAAATGGCATTGATCACTATCGGCATTAACTGACCTTTAATAAGTATAGTATTATCTTTACTATAGTTCAATGCCTAAAGAGTAAGATTTCTGGGATCAAGCTATTAATGATGCCACTGGATGTAGAAAAAGATTTTTCTTCTTGTTATTCCCATATAAACATAGCTGTTTTGTTTTTTTTATAGAGGTTGCACTAAATATTTACTCTGCAGAGTTGCCTACATGAAATAATTATTTATCAGATCTAAAGGCTCTAGTAAAGATTGCTGCTAGGTGCTCTGCTTTGATAGATGCTGTAAAAGTAAAAGACAATCTGTTTTACAAGGAGCTTGCAATTGGAGCTGGTCAGGAATTGAAACGTTTTTTCATGGGAAAGGATCAGTTTCTGTGAACTTCTTGATTTTTTTTTTTTAATTCTGAAGTTTTTTGAAATTGTCAAAATGTTTTGTTTTGACACTATCAAAGCAAAAATAAATTGTTTTTTGGGGTGTGAAACAATTTTTCACTTTGAAATTTGTTAGTCAATAATAAAGGTCATAATCAAAATTCTTTTTGGATTTTCAGGTTGTAATAACTTGAAATTTTGACTTTTCACCCTGATTCGAGATGGGAAATATGTTTGATATTTTTGGGACACAGTAGAACCTTAGCATTACAAACTGACCAGTCAACCACAAGCCTCATTTGGAACCTGAAGTACACAATTAGGCAGCAGACACCAAAAAAAAAAAAAAAAAAAAAAAAAAGCAAATTCAGAAGTGTACTGTGTTAAACGTAAACTACTACAAAAATAAAGGGAAAGTCTAAAAAAAGATTAGACAAGGTAAGGAAACTGTTTCTCTGCTTGTTTAATTTAAATTGATGGTTTAAAGCATCATTTTTCTTCTGCATAATAAAGTTTCAAAGCCGTATTAGGTCAATGTTCAATTGTAAACTGTTGAAAGAACAACCATAATGTTTTGTTCAGAGTTACGAACAACCTCCATTTCTGAGGTGCTCATAACTCTTAGGTTTTATTGTACAAGAAAACAATTTTCTGGCCAGGTTTACTTACAAGCTAATCAGAAAAGTCCAAGGAAGTAGTAGTATTCCCATTTCACATATGGGAAACTGAGATACAGAAAGATCAGCTGACCTGGTGGAGGTCACATGAGGTATATTTATACTGCAAAACCCCTGCGCAGCGGGGAATCTCAGAACCTGGGTCAACTCTCTTGGGCTTGTGAGGCTTTTGCTATGGGCTAAAAATTCAGTGCAGATGTTCCTACTTCAGCTAGAGTCTGAGTTTTGAGACCTGGGGAGATGGATTTTGGAGCCTGGACTCCAATGGGAATGCTCTATGCTGCTACTTTTAGCCCTGTAGCATGAGCCTGAGTTAGTTGATACAGGCTCTGACACTCACTGAAGCATTTTTTTTCTTCACTATAGATGTATCTGTAGTTAGTCTGTGGCTGAGCTGGTCAAAGAACCCAAATCTCTTGCCTTAACCATAAGACCATCTTACCAGAAATGACATTACTTGGCATCTCTTCTGGCAGTTTCAGGAGAAAGGTCAATAACTGAATGATCATGAAAATTGAACTACACTTTCTCCCCTAGAAAGGCCCTTCCAGAGCAGGTTTATGTTGGGCTAGTGGGATAGTACAAGAGGAAGTTTCTGTAGTCAGTATTGTATCTATTGTCTGGAGAAACAGAGCACTTGAGTCTTCAGGGCTGCCTATCTAGCACACTTTCATGTAGGAAAAGGTTAATTCTATTTTATTTTCCCTCCCTTTAGTCTCTTTGCTTTCATTGGCTAGAAGTAGGTAAAAATAACTCTACATAGATGAAGTTGTTTAAAAAATTTTGGAGTCTTCAATTTTTATTCTAGATTTTTTTTTGTATCGAGTACTTGTGAAATCAATAGTTTTTTTTTTTAAAAACCTTATCAAATGGTTGAGTTTGAAAATGAGTTGCGTTCTGGTCTTTCACACTACAAAATGATTTAAGTGTATTGGTTTTCTTCTCATTTTAAAAAAGAAACCTTCAAATCCTTCCAACCTATAGATTATAAAAGTTATGGTGCTGCAATAAATCCAGACACTAGATTCTGGTTTCAATAAAATTAGTTTTAGTTTTTTGAAGCAGAGCATTGCAGCTGGTTTGACAAACGAGAGGCCCCTGTTCTGGGGGTGTTTTAGGAACTGGTTAGACACAGTGGGAGTGCTGACAGACTTGACTTGAAATAAGAGCCATTGTGGTCTGAATCAATTTCCATTCTCAAATATGGGGAAGAGGGCAAAAAGTTAAGCCTGGCTTCCTCAGTTTAAATGTATATGAATGCCTGTATCAGGTTTTGTCTGAAACACTCCATGCTGATAGCTAGCAGGTGTTGCTTCTGTTGGAAAAAGGGTATGTGGATTCAGCTGATTCGTGGGTGGCTTGATACCTTAGTTGGTATAAGAGAGGTGGGAGTGGCTCTTTTGGAGAGAAAGATGAGCTGTCCTGAAATAAGAATTCCCACAGCAACCCAGACTGGGGAGAAGGTTTGACTTGAACTTTATATTGTTGTTAATAAAGCCAAACCTCCACGAAGAAGCTGAGGTTTTCTTTGTTCTTTTTTTTGTCTTTTCATAGTATATGTATTCTGATTTAGAGCTGGTTGGGAAAGGCACCTGCTTACAGTTTTCCTTCCCCTCTGATCTTTAGTTTTTAAAGTTCCTAGTTCTACAGCTGGCCCCAATAGTACATCAAAATTGCTGTCAGCCTCTTTCACTAGCTGCTAGGGAAACAGCCTGGCAGTTTCATGTGTGTATCCTTGAATAGTTGCTCCCTGCAACATCCAGCAGGCTCAGACCAGTAAGTGCTCAGTGGTTAAACAGAGGGCTGATAGCTCTTGTATCCCAGAGGGCTGTTGCTGCTCCCTAGGAGAACGGGAGTTATGAGTGCTACAGAAGTATGTTTAGCTGTTTAGAGGGAGTAAATGTCTCATCTGACTGAAATTTCTCTGTCTGGTAAAGGGTTGGTAAGGGCACTGAAGGGTTCTGAGGGCAGCATGTCTATTTCTTGGCAAGAAGATGACTGATTGGGTGGAATAGTTTGCAAGTGAGGGCTCTTCAACAGGGAGGGATGATTGTAGGAGATGTATTCTCTCTCACATTATGAGTTAGTAGCTACCATTTGTGTGAACAGACTAGCTGGGGGCATTGAGGTGTAAATTGCTGTTATTCTATGTGATTTCTAGTCTGACCGGTCTACTTGCTATAGCTCTGGATTTGCTTGGTAGGTTGGTACTGCTCAGCTCTGAATCAAAAGCAAAGCACAGTTTATGTACAATTAATTCCTCAATTAAGTTTATGGCAAAAAAACAACCCATGTTATCTTTTGGGGTTTTAAAAAATGAATTTTTGCTGCTTTCTTGGCTAGTAATTAAAATCTAAGAGCACAAGGAATCTGTAGAATGAAAGAACGAATTAATCTTTCTTCCTTTTTCAGGTTCCTTTATTTCTAGTTTCTTTATCCCCACAGAAACGGTGTTTGTTTGTCTTTTTCCCCTCCGTGACGCAGTCAGTCGTTTTGCTTAGTGATCACAAACATTGGTACCATGTGAAATGTCAGTGGGTGCAGTTGTTAACATATGAATACCTGCTGCAGTATTTTCTTTTTCCAAAGCAGTTTTTGCCCCTTCATTCTGTGGGTCTGATTGATGATTATTTGCATTACAGTAATCCCTAAAAGCTTTCATTCTAAATAGATACAGGTGAAGATGAATGGGAAGGGGCAACAGAGGCATAGAGAAGTTAAGTGACTTGCCCAAAGTCACATAAAAGGATAACAGAACAGATGGCAAAAGAACATGTCACCTGTCTCATGGTCTGGTGCCCTATCCATTAGCCCATACAAGCCATGTCTTGGCTAGTTTCTGCAGACAAGATATTACCCAGTGATGATATTATCTGTGAACTGTTCTTCATAAAGTATAAACATCTTAACTAAACCATTTGTATGGATTTTAGTAAATTCAGTGACCAATAGAGCTTCCATCTTTAAACCAAATCAAACTTTGTGTCAGCAAGGTGTAAAGGACTTTATCCATATTGGTTTAGACAAATTGCTCTTGGGATGCACTACCTGATGCTTTTACTAACTGGTAAACCTTTTGGATTTACTATTACTTTCATCCTAAATAATTTTTAGGACAAAGGAACAAATCTTGGAACAGCCTGTTCTTTAAACAGTGTATACTTTTAATTGTAGATGTCTTAATGTTACTCTAACATATGAAGATAAATGGAGTGCCGATTTCATGAATTATTTCCGTACAAATGGAAGCTTTAAGTCTTTATCTGAATAACTGAAACAAAGAAGTCATTCATACTGATTCAGTAGAATTGCTATTTTCTCCTTCTTCCAGAGGAACTATGTTATCAAGTTTATGCTTCAGTGCCTGTTAAACTTGCAGATGAATAGATTTTGAATTTGTTATATGCTTAGTGCTTTGTCAGTAAAATTATTATAATATTTCATGCCATCTGCCATTCCCTTCAAACAGCAGAAATCATTTTTAGCTATAATGTTGCGAAGTTTAATTTAACTCTTAAAAACTGATAGCATGGAAGTCACTGGACATCTTGCTATTCAGTCAAAGTACCCTGTTAAGGCAGGATGAGCCCATGTGTACAAGGTTTAAAAAGGGAAGCAACGGTATGTCTGAAAACAGCAAACAACTTAACTATCACTGATGTATTCTTGGTCAGCGCTGTGCTGTTACTATTAGAACGTCTCTGACCACAATCAAAGGATTGTGTCCTTAAGAACTAATGTTCCTGTTTCTGCATCACTTATCTTTTCTCTTCAGGGCTGTTTTTGGCACCTGCAATCAATTTTTGAAAATAATAATCATGTGGTGGATGAAAAATTAAATAATAGAAACAACTGTGTGCAAAGTATGCATGCTGAATAGTAATAAAAATGGTATAAACAAGCTAGTGACTGCTGAAAAGAAGCTGGCATCCTGACAAGTCTGGGTACCACAGCTGCATTTCAGCAAGCTACATCAATACTTTGTAGATGACAAATAACTCTGTCAGAATTTTATACAAGGAGATGCTTCGGAAAATGTCTGAGAATTCACCCAGAAACTTTACTGAGGTGTAACTTCATTTGGGTGAGAGATGTAAAACTGAGGGCTTTGATTATTCATGGTCATTAAAGAGCCCATGACACTTTCTGCAGAAGCTGGGGTGTTGACCCGGCTATCCTGGCCAAATTCCAGCTTGAGTAAATATAGTCATCCTTCCTAAATCCCTTTGCCACTTCTGTCCTAAGCAAGTCTCTAGCTGCTGGTTCTGATTTAATGGGTGCTATGATCTCTGCACTTCCATAGACCCAACTCCAGCAAAGATTAGCCTGTGTGTTTAACTTTATGCACTGTTAGCCCTAATTGAAGTTAGTGTGACTATTAAAAGTATGTACATATTTTTGTTTGTGGTTTTTTGCAGGATTGAGGCCAGTTTGTAAAGCACCTTGTTGCTTGTGAAACTAACAATAATAATGGCAAAATGTTATTTAGGACTTGCATTTCTGGAAAAGTTTAAAAGACTGAGTGAGGTTGAAACTATGTAACTACTTAATAGCTGAGAAGTACAAAGAATTAAATGTTCTGGGAGCTGATGTCTTTCATTTGACTGAATTGGAAACTCACCTTCAAAATCAGAATGTAGTGAAGTGAGTGCAGTTGGACTTACAGATCTTGTTGATGTGTCAACAAGAATTGTGCTAATTAAATTAAGTAACTCTGTATTATTCCTACCTTGTATTGTTAAGAAGTGAAACTTTGCTGTTACTGGCTGAATTTTGGTTTCATTTGGGTCTTTGTATTTCAACATGAGAGTATCTTTGGGGATTTGAAATAGCTATATTCTGAATACTTTAAATCATAGGAGGAGAAATGGAGACCAGTTGCACAAGTAACAACAGATGAATACATAATAAACTCGTAGACTCATAACAATGGGGGAAATAATTCCACAGGCAGTTCTGCTTTCATGAACTAATGAGACACTCATCAATATTCACTATCTATTCTGCAGAGGTTAATCACAGTGTAGCAGGGTTACTGCTTATTTCACTAAAAGTAGCCTGTGAGTCAGTTGTTTGCCATTTGCACCCATCTGCTTTTTTTATGTAAACTGCTTGTCTAATACAGATTTTCTTAAAATTTTGCATGTTATATGCTACACAAATCCTGTACTCTTGAATATTTCTGAACAAAATCCTCACTTTGCTTTCTTAACTATGAGCTTTGCTTCAAAACAGGCTAGAACTCTAGTATACCATCAGCATATGTGAATAGTTTTAAGATCCTGTCCCTGTGATTCAACGACCACTTGCATTTCTTATTACTTTTTGTGTGCAGGAGTGTATTTGTATGTATTTGATACATGTGAAGTTTTATTGTATAACTTACACTTTAGTAGCCATACTGAAATACCATGTGTTTGTTCTGTCATAGATCACAGGCAAACTACGTCAAAAGAAAGCTTTATGGTTGAAAAGTCAAGCACTTGACTGGAAATTCCAGATCTACAGTTGCCTCCGCAAACTCTGTTCTTCTCCCTTTTGTGCCCATCCTGTGCACAGAATGGGGCAGGGATCCTATGGAAAAATAGCAGGTAATCATGTAATTAAAGATTGTATCAAATGCATAGGCTGAGTTAGAGTTGCAACAAGCGGAGGCATATGAGTGGGATATCTCCTAGCCCCGGATTTCAATACTCTAGTGATGGCACTCACAAATTTCAACAAGTGGTGATGGTGGCCTCACGCACTCACAGGAGGGTGCTGGGCCTGAAGCTCTTCCTCTTCCATGATAAGGCAGTCCTTTGACACGGTCCTTGCTTCTGCTATGTACTGGAACCAGCAGCTGCACGGCACTCTTGGCACAGGTTGCTGGGCTGCTGCTTTTGCTTTGGGTGGGAGGGGAACCCACCCCCGTTAGACCTTCAGGGAGAAGAACTGGGGAGCCAAAGGGGGATCTTTCTTTGCTGAAGCTCAGGGCTGGAGATGTAACCCCAAAGCTCACTTCTACAGGAGGGAAACAACCATGGAATCCAGGCAGTAGTTCATGTTTCCCTGTGAACTTCCATACGTATGTAAGTAGTGCTCTGATAACGTAGAGCTATTTTTTCAGGCTATACTTTCAGAGGCATTGTTAACAGAATATTGACTTTCATAATGTAGCAGTTGATATCTTCTGGCAGATCCAGAGATTTAAGAATCAATGAAACATTAAAAAAAGCTTAAACATTCTAAATAGGATGAATCAGAAGAGATTATTTTCTTAATCATATAGCCTTGGTGAAACTTACATTACTTAGGTTGAGCACCCTTAAAAGGGACTGTATCTTATTTTGCAGCAGCCAGGACATTGTGGACATGTCTGTAATACAAAGTGTAATAACAAAAATTAAATAAAAAAGCTATGCTGTCAGGGGAAACCATAACAAAAAAGTATTAAAAAGTGAATACCAGGAACATTTGGGTTTAGCGTAAACAATGCTGTCTGTAGCCAGAAAAAGGAAACAAGCTGCTTAAAATAAAAGACAAGAACTGAAAGCTCACAAAATGTTTTGAGGTGTTAGGGCAGAGGTAGAGGCTTGTAATGCCTAAATAGAGATGTCTCTGAATAGAGATGATGGGTTTGAAAGGCTCTTCATCTGAATCCGTATTTTGCAGCTTGTCTCTCTCTCTCTCCCCCTCCCCATAAAATGCTGGTTCAAGGCCTGCTTCATAGCTGACTCCAAATCTTCCCAAAGTTCATGGTGTTCCAGTTTGGCCCATTTGAAGCGAGGTCCAAACTGAGCAATAACAATCCAGAACTGATTAGGTCATCTACATCAGAAACTTACAATGCTCCATTCCTGTCAAAAGATCTTAACAGGAAATGAGAGTGCTCAAAATGTCTCTCATTTCTTGATCACACCAGAAAGCTAAATGGTGAAGTTGATAGAAGGTGGTAATTTTTAAAAATAATTTGTACAAGAAAGTATTTTATGAAAGAAATTAAACTAAGTGTTAAGTTGAGTAATGTGTTGAGGCTAGCACAATGAACGTGCTTGAACATTTTTGCAAATTCTAATTCAAATAATGGTTGAATTTGACTGACTTTGTACTCCTTTTTATTTGCTATTCCACAGTCATTCATGCAAGTGAATTTTTTTGTATGTGCACCAATATTTGAGCAAGGAGCGTGTACTTTACAGTGGAAGTGCTTGGTGTGTCTGTGTATATGATACTACTGTACATGGGATGGGGAACTGTATTACAGGGGCTACGTTGTTGCCAAATGCCAGTCCATTAGACTGGCACTAATTTAATAAGAATGACAAGAGTGGTATCAAAACACAAGCTGTGTAGCAAGTATCATGTGAAAATTAATGGTAATATTTCTGAGAATTGTAACAGAATTGCTTACATGAACCAGAAAAGGATCTGAATAATGCCTACTGTAGGTAGAACTGTGCAGGTCCATGCATCCAAAACCAGTTGGTGTGAATGTAGCAAATGTGTTTCAAATAATCTTTGCTGTTAAAGAGCCAACAAAACTTGTTTTCAGTACTAAGTGACACAGTTCGTGTAACAATTCTGAATATAAAATACATGAAGCAATACTGTTATGCTGTGGGCGAGCTAGCTGCCATCATTCAGGAAGAACATAAGAAGCAGTTAAATTCCTATTTGGAATAAGATAGCTAAAAGAATTGAGGCCATTGCTCAAGACTCAGGCCACATGCAAAGCTCATTAGAAGCTGATTTCCATGAGTGGAGGGCTTTGGCTGGGGGCTGAGGCTAACTCAGGGGTTGTGTGTATTTGTCAAAAGTAGCCGAAAAGCAGGGTAAGAAGCACTTGGGACATGGCCTTAAGAGAGATCCAAGGGAAGGAGCTTTTGGGGCAGAATGCTGGCTGGAAAAGCAAGTTTGGATTTGTGAGCAATGAAATTGCCTCCTGTTGTTTTGTTTTTTAGTGTGTTCAGGGTAACAGGACTTGGTGCACATTCTTGGTTAATAAACAAGACTGCGTCAAAGAAAAACCTGACGACTTCTTCAATTTCTTCTCCTAACAGAAACTGCCCACAAAACCTTAAATGTTTGCTAACCTGCAAAGTCCTTGATAGTGTAAATGTTGCTGCTGTCTCTTTGCCGAGGACCTGTAACATGATGACAATTAAAAACAGATAGTAATGCAAGACACAGAAAATGGAAAGGTTAAGAGCAGCCTTCCAAGCGGCCTGGCCAGTGATGTAATATGTGAAATCTGCCTAAAAAAATACTGAGTTTTAACAACTTAGGTGAAAAGAGATTGTGAAGGCCATCTTCTTAGTTTCTGAATTACTTCTGGTAAACTTTCTTTTATGTAATCAGGTTCTGCTTTTTCTTCCCCTTTAGCAATCTCACAGCAAAGAGTGTTACACTTTGGCCCTGATATTGCGATGAGCTCCATACACAGTCAAACACTTTGGTCTCACTAAATTCTATCACTGCCTTTACCAGGAATTCATCTATCTTGGAGTCTGACACAGACTCTTTTGTGCTGGGTTTAGGGTGACAAAGGTGAATGTTTTATCCTTCTTGCATCAAACCAAGTTAGAACATTCTGATTGAAGCTCTTTTAAAGTTAATTTTTGTGTACCTTGGCATTTAGCACTTTTGGAAATAGGGCTGCTTATTAGGAGTCTAAATTTAGGGTCCTAAATTCTGACAATCTTGGCCATGCAATACTTTTTGCTCTTATAGAAGTGTCCTTTGGTCCAGATCCAGGGCACTCTATTTTACTATGGCATTCTGAGTCATTAGTATAGTATTTCTTAACAAGGATGGATAGATGTAATGAAACGTGTTTAAGGGGCAGCCATATCTGGTTATCATGTGGCTTCCAATGATTTTGTATTTAATCAAGTAAAGGTTTAATTTCATCTCCCAGGCGTGAGTTAGGAATGTGGAAGGAGTATGAAGTGCTGTTTTAATAATAAATTGGAGGGGAATGTTCACAATTCCTTAATCATGTGTATTTTTTTACAGGAAATGTTTAAGAGGGCCCAGCAGGCTTCAGTACTCTATCTCATTACTATTGGCAAAGCGTGAATTTATGTATTTAAAGCTGCATGTGGCAAAATGTACTAGGGTTTATGAAAACCCTCCATTAGCTTGTTCACATTTTCCATCACCATTAAAATGTCAACTGAGGTAGCTAATATGTGATAATATATTTGATAAATCTCACCTGGTTTTATTCTTTACCTAGTTCAGTAATAATTCAGTGGCTCAGATTGCTTCATAACTTAAATGTAGTTAGTTATGCTGCCTTTAAAAAACCAAAACTACTTGCTGTAATTCCAGTTTCAAATCTAATTCAGTTATTTCAGACGACACATAAGAATTTAAGCAACTCCCTTTCTGAACTGCTGAGATATGTCATCTGAAATCCCTCAAATTAAACAAACTTTAATTTACTCTTGTCATAGATGGATTTCTTTTTTGTTTCTAAACATTGTATGCTCTTCTGTGAGCTGGCATAGGGGCCTGCATGGGGAAATAAGAGGTCTTTAAGGTGCTCTTACTATTGTGTACAGGCTACCTGCCTCACAGGTCACCTATCTCAGATCCACTACTGCACTCCCACTCCAGTGAGTGGGGCCAGGAATGGTCTGAAATTTTTTTTTTTCTATGGCTAGCATAGCTGAACCAGCATGGTGGGGACCCTGTTCCAGGAAAAAGGGTTAATACACCTTCCTTTCTCCCAGGGAACAAGAGGAAAGTAGGGAAAACATTTAACTGAGTATTCCATGTTCCTCATGCTGGGTAATTACATGAAGACTCCAATTTCTTAAGCTAAATTGGCTTTTTATTAAGAGTAATATTTACAGAGGTGTTGCAACTGCAGTAAGCATTCTGGCCATACGCTCCCAGACTGACTTCCTGCTTGCAACGTTTTGCACCTGCAACCAGTGCTCCTCTCTTTAAGTTCTGTGCAGGTTGCCACACTGAAGGTATGTCTACACAACAGCTGGAAGTGTGCCTCCCAGTCTAGGAAGACGGATACATGAACTATGCTTGAGCTAGTATCCTCAAAAGAGCAGCATGGACATTGTGGCACAAGCTAGCTGCCTGAGTATAAACACACCTGAGCCTCTGGGTCTGTATTCAGGTGGTTAGCCTTGCTGCTGCCCAGGCTGCAAAACCCATGCTACTATTTTTAGTGCACCAACTTGAGCAGAGCTAGCAGATGTCTGTCTGTCTGTCTGTCCGTCCGTCCGTCTGGGTGGGAGCAGGGGGGAGGGGTATGTTCCCTCTACCAAGAGAAGAGACTGGTCTGCCAGGGATTCTGGCCTGTAGAGGAACTGGAAACATGCCATGCCAAATAACAATTTCCCTGAGGCACTGTGGGAGCATTTCTGAAACCAGTTTTTTTAAGTGTCGGTTTCACTTTTGAAATAATGGACCAGCTCCTCAGCTGGTATAAATTGGTTATCTTTGACTTTCACTTATTGGCTCTGTTAACCTTTACATGGTATTGCCAACTGCAGAAAACGAAGAAAAAATATTTTTTGTTTTAAATAACTATATCTTGTGGAGTTTTTTTGTGTGTATCTTGTCTGTTTCAGTTCTTGAATTCCACCCCTGCTGATCCCCAGCGTGTCTGTGTGTTTGTGTGATGATTAGCGTTAACCACTGCTGCAGATTCTCTCACCAACACATCTTCCCATTTCCTGCTTAGGAATTATCCTGTCTCTGACAACCTCCACGTCTCACTTGTGCTCCTGGGTCTCTTCACCCCCATGCCAGGCCTGGAGATGCTGTAGCAGAGTCCTTTTAACAGATTTAACCCTTCCAGGCTGGGGCAGCTCCAGGAGATCTCCACTCCCCTCTGCCCCTTCCTAGGACAGATGGTTGGGGAGTGGGGAAGGAATAGATGTGCCGTCCTGTCTGTTTCTCACAGAAGGAGGGGAGGGAGCAGAGGTGTGCTGGGCTCTTTGCTCCCTCATCCCCCATCTGCTGCTGTGAGAACAGCAAACAGAAGAGGAAGACTTTCTGTCTTCCAGCTGGAGTTTCTTTTGTCATCTCAAGATGAGCTGTAGCACCACTGAAAATCCTGTCACTCATGGAAAGAATTGTAAGAGTTGATAATACTATTTTACACAATAATAATAGTGTGAAGAAACCAGATGGGCAAGGTAGGCCAAATAATCAAGTTCACTAAATACACACAGCTTGTGGCCTACTTCCATATCTACATGACTACTCTGGCTGTTTCTAAAATGTAGAACACAGTGAGACAAGAGGGCTTTCAAGCTCTTCCCAGTTCTTATACACCACCTCTCCAAGTGAAGCTCTGAGTCACGGCCTGTAAGCTCCTTGGTGCAGGAATTGCTCTTTATTTGGGGCTAAGTGAGTCCGAGAACATCGGTGACAGTGCTTAAAAGAGAGCTGGCAGAATAACATTGTTTAAAACAGTAGAACTAACTGTTTTCTGACTAACTGACAATATGCTGGGAGTAACTTGCATAGGTCACTTCTGGCTGTCCAGAAACCTCCAAGCCTTATGCCACCATGTATGGGGTAAGAAACCAAAAGTACTCCAAGTGTTATTTCTTCTCTCAACAGCCTGGCTTTATTTTTCACATGGATCTTTTAATACGTTACTTTCTTTAATCTCTGATACCTTTAAAAATGCTGTAATTAGTTAGTGCTTGGGCTTTGAAATTCCACTAAGAGAGTCAGTTAATTTCTTAGTAGTTGTTCCTTCTGTTTTAGCCAAAACTTCTAATTGCTTTAGAAAAGGAAATTCAAGATGCCTACCTGCAGAAACGTGTCTTGTGCGATTTTTTTTTTTAAATCATAATGTTTGAGTTTTTCTCCAAATTCACTTTTTATTTTAGTAGGAGAGAAAAACGGAGTATGTTTAGACTTTTCAAGAGCTCTTAGTACTTGTGTCTTAGTAACAATTTGGATGACGGATTCAAGTGCAAACATTAATTGTAATAAGTGAGAGATGGACTTTCAAAGAGACCAGCAATGAAGGGTGTGGTGAAAAGATGACTTCCATGGGAATTTAAAGAGAACCGTCTTTATATTTTGACAAATATGACTGATGGCTAATGACAGTATGATATTAGGTATTTGCTATAACAAGCCATCTTGCTTACAATATTGAGTCAGGATATTTTTGGAATATGTCTGTGGACCTGTGCTCTGATATGCCTGCCAGGTGATACTCTGACATTCAAGAAGAGATGTTCCTTGCTCCACAGAACGTGCGTGTGTGTGTGTACGCATACCTGTATAATGTTGCTCATGTATTTTTTTTGACACAGTCAGTCAGGAATGCAAAGACTATCCAGTGCTGACCCCACTAGCTTTATCCTTTTCATGGATCATTTACCCGAGCATAATTTGTGCCAGGGCTTGCCAAGGCTGAGCCCCGGCACCTCTAAGCTTGATAGTTCATATCCCAAGCACCTCTAAGCTTGACATGTCAGTTATGAAAGTAAAATAAATTGCATGAGCCTTGGTACCTCTTTCATTACAAATGAAACACTGGATTTACTTATTTTAAAAATTCTGGGTACAGTATCTGTTGCATTATACATTATAATGATGCATCTCCTCTTCACAGAGGAGCAAAAAAAATCTGTGTAGTCTCTTCGCACACGAAACTGTGCACTCTGTCAGGAACAAATAGGAATATGGAGGGAGGTCTTCACTGGTTCCGAGGTCTGGCCATGCCCTTGGCTTTGCTGTGATCATGTTGTCACTGGAAACATATTGGGAGGAAGGCTGCATACTATTCCTTTTGGAAACAGAAATGAGGAGCATTGCAGAACATGTTGCTACATGTCTATTCTGTCTATGCCATCTTGCCATGTGCAGGCAGGAAATCAGAGGGGCTTTTTACTACGATGCTGTTGTTCCCCGCACAGCAACTTGGCTTGTGCTTGTATGACAGAATTTTGTTCTACAGACAAAAGCTTGGTAATGGAAACATGTCATACAATAATGCTCTGAACATACACATGCCAACTAGTATTTTTAAACTTAAGTTTATATGGAACTAATTTAAAAAGGAACAGGGGTTTCTTTTAGTCTCAGGGAAAATGACATACATAAAAGTATATTGCTTTAGCTTAATTTCGTCCCTTGAAAAAGCTTTCACATGATTGAGATGAAAGATACAAGTGCTTCTATAGCAGCAGAAGACAGAGATAAAAATGTAGTAGTCTCTAGGGATGTTTTAAGGATGAGACTTTGCTTCCTACATATTGTGCCTGTGGCTAGTCCTTGGCTTGTTTTCCTCCTTAGAGCTTTGTAAGTTGCTCTTCATATACAAACTCTGGTGTCTGAATATTGTCTGCTTAAAATATCACACTGCCAATAAACAGAAAACTACAAGTGCTCTAGGGTTCAGAATCTCTTCAGGTGCACACATTCTGCAAAGACCACATGGGAAGTTGTTAAAACTTATGTAAACACTAGTGACATATTGCCACAGTTATTTAAATAGTTGCGCTGTTCTTGGGGACAAAGGGCTGCCACTGTAGGTTATTACCAAGAGGATGCACAATCTGTAAGAAAAATATTGCTGAAGATATTACTTAAAATTGTAAATGTACAAAGTATACACATCTCCATTGATGCTCTGTCTCCATGTGAACTGCAATTGTGTTTAAACACATTAAAATACCCTTAGTGATGGAACCTTACTTTCATTAGTCTCTTAGACCAAGTAACTTACCTAAAGGATTAAGGGAGTCCAGAAAGCCCAATTAGCTTATTCTGTGGCACCTGGAGGAGGAGACAGGTAATTACGGATTAGACCCAGCAGGGGAGAATCAGACCAGGTGATAAGAACTGCAGAGCTCTGGAGGGAGGTAGTTGGGAGTCTCTCCCCTTATAGAGGGGCCTTCAGGCACAGGTGCTGGAGCTAGGGGTGCTATCACACCCTCTAGCTTGAAGTGGTTTCCATTCTATACAAGGTTTACAGTTTGGTTCAATGGTTCTCAGCACCCCACTAAAAAAATTATTCCAGCACCACTGCCCACAGGAAGTGCTTGTAGCTTGGGCCTATCCCTAGAAGGAGAGGGTAGCTGGAGAAGGAAACTTATAAATCAGGCCTGGGAGAAGACTTTCAGGGAAAAAGCCCTGAGGGTCAGCAGTTCATGAGGAGTTGGGCCTCCTGGGGAGAACCCTGGGGCAGCGTGAAGAAAAGCTCCGCAGAGCCTATGAGGGGTGAAGAGTCTGTGGTTGAGTGAGCCCAGAAAGTTCGAAGAGTGTTTGTTCCTTTGAGTTGGGACTAGGTTCTAAAGCACATTCTGAAGCGAGTGAAGGTGGATTTCATGACGAATTCTGGTGCTTCAGAATCATAGAGTACAAAAGGCCTGGATGTTAGAAGCCTTAGGGTATTTGGCTTGAGGGCGTTCTAAAAGGAGAAGATGGATTTCTCTACCATTGCATTTGTTGGTCATGTTTAGTAATTATGAAAAACATTTGCACAGGCATCGAGTCATGTTGAGGAGTTACTCCTTGTGTTGTTCAAATGCTTATTCTGCTTGCCCAATTTAGAATGCGGAACAATAAAATCTAATAGTTTGCAAATGCAGCATGCCTAGTTAGACATGTGGTGGTCATGGGATTTTGCCCTTTGAGTTTCAGATTTGACTGAACTCATAGGGAAGGGCTAAACTGATCCCTGGTGTGAACTCCTTGAAGTCAGTTGGGTTGCATTAGGAATGTTTTGGAATACCTCATATCATTTTTGACTTGACTCATTTTCATGGCAAAAACATTCATGGGTTTGATCTGGCAACATACCGAATGCTGTTGGCTCCCAGGTGGCTAATGGCAATTGAAGGTGCTCAGCATCTCACAAGATTGGCTCGATGGGATTTTGATGCTAGCTGAGGTTGGCTTGAAAGCTTCATGAATTCAATAAACCTTTCAGTGAAACTGGTCTGAGCTTTGGGTTTATAATGGAACCTGAAACCATATGAGTTTGAGGTGGTTTGGAGCTTTACTGTGAAAGTCTGGCATACTTCAAGTGTATATACCACTGATCATTTGGTTTCTGTTGAGATAGCATTGAGGTATTCACAAGGAAGGCAGATGTTCTTATTCTGTTTTTTCACCAAGCTTTAATTCCCAGAAATACAGCTGTCTGACATTATATATGATGACCATGTTACTTAGCTTGTGGTTTATTGAAAGTGCAATTGAAAACCCTGCTGTGAAGATTTCCATCACTTAGATTGCATTACTTTTGTTTTATATCTGATATTTTTGAATTGCAGAGGGAACAATATCTTATGGTGATTGGATGAAACTTCTAAGATAGCATCTCGTGTCTGCCAGTTGTTTTACGGCCTCTTTGTTAAGATGAAGGTTGATCCCTTGGAGCCCATCTAGTTTGGGAAAAATGTGTGAACTCTTTAAAATATCTTTCACTTCATAGTGCATCAATACTTATTTGAATGTATTTTTTAAAGTCAAAACAAGACTCCTATCTCTGATTCTAGGTCCCTGCCACTGGACAAAATATTCCCATACCATGCACATCTACACACACAACCCAATCAGCCCAACCTCTTAACAAAATGCAGGCATCAAACCACAGAATAAATGAACCAGTATCCTATTCTTCCTCAAAGCTTAGGCTCATTTGTGATTTGTCTCTTTATTTTCCCCAAATGCCTGAAAAAATAGATGGGTTTGAGTATTAACAGGTCTGGCTGTTTGGACACAAGGGGGGGCGGTAGTGGTGAATTCCAGTCTGTGGGCCTTGTTGGTTGCTCCTTCTAGGTTGAATTCTGCCATCATCTCCATTGTGGCAGCATAGGGTGGAAAGAGGCAGTCTCTCAAGAAAGCAAGAACCAGGCAATTTAACTCTTTATATATCAGTGACCCTTCAAACAGTACGTAAAAGGTAACCACTGTCTAGGGAGCCTCAGTACAATGTTCTCCTGTCAAGAGACTGTTCATACATCACTGAACTCAAAGGAAATTGTATCCTTGGCTTCAGTGGAAGCAGGGTCTAGGCAGCCACACATGCTCTTCACCATTTTACACTCCTGAATCGTATTAAAGCATGACCCCTTGCTGGGTGCCTTGTAATAGTGTTCTCACGCACTGCCAAAGAAACCATTTTAGTATTGCGAACTATTAAATTTTTATTGCAAGTCTCATGATATTGAATGATTTGTTTAGAGCTCCTGGAGACCAGTGTTTGCAGGAGAATCAGCTCTTTGATTTAAAAAAATACATCTGGCCTTCACGTTTGTAGAGGAAAAAGCTTGAAAATGTGACCCGAGTGCACCCTATAGGCTCAAAAACCAGGTGACAAATAAAAACACACAATTAAAAAAAAAAAATCTTGTGACTTCTTTTGAGTCAATATTACAGTATTTTGAGGCCTGACTTGTGATATATGTGTGAATATTTGAAGATTATCAATACTTCAGATCCACATCAGAAGTAAAAGCCATACCTTCTGGCCAAGCCTAAATTGGAGAGAGGAAAAATCCTAGTCACAGCTGTTAGATGTCCTCTGAAAACCAGCCCCCAAACTGTGAATGAGAGTCCTGCTCACTAGTCGAGTGGTGTCCTTTTCAGCAATGCCATTCTGCTCTTTGACTTTGGAGGGGATGGGGGGTTGTTTGGGGAGGCAGATGCAGGTACTCCATTCCTCCACCTGGGGTGACCAGATGTCCTGATTTTATAGGGACAGTCCCAACGTTCAGGGCTTTGTCGTAGATGGATGCCTATTACTCCCCACCTCGTCCTGATTTTTCACACTTGGTATCTGGTCACCCTACTCCCCTGCTACTTTCTACACCACAGGCCCTTTAAAAGGTTTTAGTTAATTGAACGTTTTCACTTGAATGATATTTGTACAGCAGCATTTTTAAGATGAGGACCATTAATGCTAAAGATTTTATTACAAGTTTATTTTCTGCTGGATCCTGGACCCCCAGTATCCAGCAAAAGGAATATATATGTGTAAAATCCAAACAAATAATCTCGTAAATTTGATAGGAATAAACTTGGAATGTGAGATTGGTGCAGATCCCTGAAAATAGAATTTGATTAACTAAGAGAAACTCCTGAACTACAATAGCAACTACAATTGCAACTACAATAGCAAATCACCTGAATAACTGTGGATTCTTTACCTTGGGGAAACACACACATCTAGAATGCTGCCAGGCATCTTGCTTGGCAAGTTCCACTGTTGTCATGCATCATAGTCTCTGCAGGGTCTTCATTACTTGACCAAATTTGTGGAACAATGTGTAACATGTAGGAGGGGAGTTAGGTGTGATCTGTTGAGAAACCTCATTCCCTGTCAGTCATGTGACGTTAATTACCAAAGACCTGTTAGAATAGTCTGAGAGTGCAGAGGACCATGAAAGCATGAATAAATAATGTCTCTAGTGACGAACTGTCAGAATGGCAAATATGTTGGTCTCTGTAGAAAACAGATGGATCCTCTGCCCATTGTGATCACTTCTGCAGTAAAAAGGGACAAATGTATTTTGTACTATTTCTTGTCTAAGAAAGTCTTTCCACATCACTCAAGGAGCACATTAAGCACTTCTTGCGACAGTGTCTTTCTTTTTTCTCCTTCACTCTTGGGTTTTGGGAATTAGATGACTTTTTATTACTTCCAGGAGATGGTAATAGGTAAATATTGTGGAGTCTCAAGTTTTTTGTTCTTATACCTATTACAGAAAAACTGCATGGGCAGGGACCTTATGCTTTGAAGACATACTTGGAAGCCAATTTTTATCTTTTATGAGAGTTTTGTCACACCACTCTATCTGAAGGAGCGCTGTATTTCTTCTCAAAACTGGAGTATCTGTAACTTGAAGGTACCTACAGTACCTTTGTGTTGGTGGTGGGTGGAATTTTCTTTTACTTGCAGCTGGTTTTGATAAATCAAAAGAGAGAGGCTCCATACAGAATGCTGTAGGAGGTAGAAACCCACACAGGTCACAATTTAGTGACCAGGCATGTGGTTGGAGCGCACAAGGTTCCTGGCTATCCATCTCAGGATAACAGCTCACAGAGGGCTATTATGAGCCCGTGCGATTTAAGATAGTCCTGGGACTGGGCCACTTTTGCCCCATACCTCTCTCCTGTGTCCAGTGAAGCACTAAAACTCCCAGAATCTAGGAGCCTGCATTCGCGGTAGAACCGATATTAATGATATCTTTCTCTGCCTCTTAAAATGAGATGACCGCTCCCTCTCATTGCATCAAAACAGTTTATGGCACAAATGTGTACGACGGACTAGACAGACCTGAACCTGACGTGCTCCTGCAATGTTTGAGAGTGGCTAGATTTGACACTGGTTCTGCACATGTTCTTGTGGGTTGCATCTGCAGGCAGAAATGGGCTATTTTGTGATTCAGAATCTGCTGAAAATATGGCATTCCATGCCCTGCCCTAAATCTGCTTTGGCTGCAGATATAATATTTTCCTCATTTATGTAAGCTTTTTTAAATAGTTGTATTAAATTGATGTGTATTGCCAAATGGAGAAATGGCAAACTCCATCCATTTTACTTGACCAGTGAAATGTTTCCCCATTGCCTGATACAGCACAGGTTTAGTGCTAATATTGGAGTCTGATCTGTTGCTGACATTCATTGCTTTTTAAAATTCAGACAGGCAACATATGCTTGCTGGTTTTTTTTTTTTGAAGTGCTTGAATATTCATAAGAGGTATAGATATTGCAGCTGCTTTAATTTTCTGTTATTACCTTTCTCTACCATAAATAAGTATTAGCTGCCTCCTGTGGGCCAAATAATGCAGTCCTCATGTAGGCCAAACTCTCATGGGAATAAAAGCTGCTGCTGCAAACCCTTGCTCACCTGAGCAGATGTGGCCTACGTGGTGATGCAGAATTCTGTCTTTGGGGGAGAGGGCCTAGTTCACATAGTTAATGAGTATTAACCATGTTAATTTGCATTAGGTTTTACAAACTGAAACGAAGAATGTTCTTCCTTAAAACCTGTGCAGTAGTGTTACATATGCTGCTACGTAAAAATCATGTTAAGGCTGAAAAATGTTCTACATATATACATTGTAGCTGTAAACAGTGATGATATCCCAAATTTTCAATAACCAGTTCTATAATGGCAGGTCATATTTAAGAACCTATTCTGAACTTCCGACTACTCTCCACCTGAAATTGACTCTGCCTTGTCAATTTCGGCGGCGGAGCTGGGGCATACTCTCTGCCGTGAAATTGACAAGGCAAAGTCAATTTCGGCGGCGGAGAGGGAGACTTGGCATCGCAGCCGAGAATCTCCGCTGTGAAACTCGCTCTGCGCTGCCAAATTCGAAACCCCTCCAGCGCCCCGCAGAGCGCAACGGGAGGACGCTAACAACCGGTTCGCTGCCTTTTTTTTATTTTAAGAACCGGTTCGCGCGAAACCCGCCAGCGCCCCGCAGAGCGCGACAGGGGAGGACGCTAACAACCGGTTCGCTAAATTTTTTTAATTTTAAGAACCGGTTGGATATCATCACTGGCTGTAAAGTACTATGTAAGAAGTGTAACGCAAAGGCCCGCAGCACAATATGATGTGCACATATTATAATGGTATCTAAAACTATACAGAAAATGGAGAAAAATGTTTGGCTCTCCAAAGTGGATTTGGCTAGTAGAGTGACTTGCTGGTGCATTCTCTGTACTTTCAAGTCTTTAAACCATGATTTGAGGGCTTCAATAACTCAGTCATAGGTCGGGTTTATTACAGGAGTGGGAGGATGAGGTTCTGTGGCCTGCATTGTGCAGGAGGTCAAGCTGGATGATCCTATTGGTCCCTTCTGACCTTAAAGTCTATGAGACCAAAGCTGTAGGCATATGGTTTCAGGAGATATTGTGCATAACAGATTTTGGAGAGGGGAAATTTAAAAAAAAAAAAAAGAGGAGAGGTGTGGAAAGCCTGAGCAATTTAAGTGTATATGAAAACTTTGCAAACCAAGAGAACATCATTGCTTGCACATCTCTATTTTCCAAGTGTGTATATAAATATTTTCAAGAAGGAGGAAGAAATAGAAGGGGGTAGAGGGAAAGTGCAGTGATACTTGTCATTCCGTGTTTCACTCTGCAGTTTTAGCACTCTGCTTCCCTGCTCGAAACACCCCCCCCAACTATTTTGACTGCAGTTTCCAGAGCTTTCAAAGACTGAAACTACAGCTGGCAAAAACTGTACTGTAAATTAGCTATCCTACTCTATTTCCCTTCTAACACATCAGCTAGTGTGCCATCTGCACTAATTCCAATCTGATCTAAGATTGACTGCTGATCTGTGAATCCTGCTGCTGTGCACGTGGAGCCAGTGGAAAAAATGTAAAGCAGTCTGACACAGTTTAGCCACTTTTCTTTAGATCCTAGGCTTGTTTTGTTACACATGGTCACTATCAAAATTTAACCTCAGCTTGACTTTGAAATGTTTATACGAAAGTAAAAAGGAGGTTAATGAAAGCTGTTAAATTTGCAACAGCACAATTCCCAAGAGAAGCCAAATGTTCAATGAAAATCCAAAGCTAGTAAAGCAAATTTGAGTCCGGATCATCCCTTGTATACAGCTATTGACTTCTGTGGAGTTACAATGGAGGTGTATTTGGTCCATTGCATTTAAGTTGCTTCTTGTAGTAAGATATACCTAATACTTTATGAAGTGCTATTATAAACATGAAACACTGAACATAAAGGGTGTGTGTGTAATTAATAGAAGTAAAAATACTAACACTAAATACTTTTTCAACACAATCAAGCCTGGTAATGTGTGCTGCAATGAACTAACTGTACCTCTCTAATGTGTTTTGGTCTTCTGTCATATATGGTACTGCATTGTCATGTATACCAAAATCAAACCTGTAATCTTGAATTGCTTTCAGATCTATCTAAAACCCAATAGCAACTCAAATATGAGATTATTCAACAGACACATTCCCCATTCATCAGTGAAAGACTTACTGAAGAGAAATACAAGTTCTCCTGTAGGGCCAGTGTCTCAGAACCTTGCTTACATTGAGCAATGTCCCACTCTAAAAATGGTTCCAGAATGTTTATAGGCATAAACATTCAGATATCTGCAGCTAATTTGGTGAAATTGCATTTTTTTTACCCTGAAAATGTGGGTGTTTGACCAGCATTAAAGCTAGTCAAAATGTATTCACTTTCAAAAATTTAAAACAAAGGTAAAAAATTCCTTAGAGGTTTTCATAGTGTCTTAATTTTGATCAGCTCTAGTAGATATGTTCAGTCTGTAGAATCATTCTTTTTTTAAAAAAGAAAAACACAATGATAAAATAAAAACACATTAACTTTTTTCTTTCCTTGTAAAAGATAAACACAAACATACAGGATTGAAGGCCCTTTCCTCTGCTTAGGGCTTTAATTCTGTTTTCAGGCAGTTAGTACCATTCATTCCAGGCAGCAATCTGGGGGTCAACCTTGGATGTTTTTACAGTGCTTAAGTAGCAATATATTTTAAAGCCATGTTATTGATTTTTGGAAAGGCACAAACTAACAAATCATGCACACTGCCTTTGAGTCCAATAAAGAGGATGCTTTCTAGATCACGAATGAAGTATGTGATATGGCACTCCATGGGGCCACAATCCTATTATGTAGTGCTGTATATTAATGGTCAGTTTTGATGCTTATTGAAGCATTACATTCCACATTAATAAAAGACAGACTGTTAATAAAGACTGATGTGTTTATTGGGCCCAATTGACCAAAGCTTTTATTAATTAGAAAAATGAACATAGCCTAATCCCAAGCAAGAAGACTTTGCTATCCATACCTGGACCATTGTGAATGGGTAATGCTTACTGCTACAGGAAAAATTGGTTTGCAGAGCACTACACTGAGCCAGCTCTTGGTATAAGTGAGGACAGGATCTGGCTGTCACTGAATACAATGAATGTAACTGAGACTGAGTAGGCAAAGGGGCACCTATAGTAGTAAAAGCAACTAATATCAGGATGTAAGCTAAAGCAAAAGGAAAGAAGTCCCTGCCACACACAACGGGGTGAGGGGAGGGAACATCTTTCTGCTGTGTGTTTGTACAGCATCTAATGTGTTGTGGTCCTTGTGAATGAATATGGCTCCTATTCATTATGGTAATACAAATAAACATGATTCTTCACAATGAGCAAACTGGGATCCTATTTCCATTTTACCAAGGGAGGGAAGTTGTTTTTCCTGCTTTAAACCACTCCTGCTGCTTCAGCAGATAATTCATTTATCTTACTATTAAATTTAACCATGAGTCGTCCAAGAGGACTGCAACTGCTGATTGCAGGCTAAATTTGACAAAGCACATACTTGGCTTCAATAAGATTTAAGCATGTGCTTTTATGTTAAACATGTGCTTAAGTGCTTTGCTGAATCAGGGCCTAGGTGCCAGCATCCAAATATGGACCCTCAGTCTATGGATTTATTAACTGCATATGACTTTTTGAAGACTTCATTTCAGAAGGCAGTTAAACAATTTGTTGAGCTAATTTTAAAAAGATTACAAAGAAAACAGAAAAACTGGGATTTAGTCAGGTGATCTAGAAAAGCAGACAAATAGTCTATCTTCTTTAATTGACCCAGAACATCCCCTTTTTGTACTGATGCAGCAAATTAATACACATTGGTCCTTTCTGGAAGCTCTGAAGATTTATTTTGGCTTTAATAACTTGGTGGCTCTTCACTGAAGCTTTGAAGATACATAATTTATTTGCATTGGCAAGGCTTCTGCAAAGGTCATCCTCTAAGTCGAAACTCCTCTGCCTGGTTAAATTATGTTCTTCCATAATTGTAGCTGCTTCTGCTTTTTGTTTTAATGCAGTATTCAAATTTTTTCACTATGAAATGCAACTTCAATAAAACAATAAATTGGTTTCTCCTCTAAGAATTGGCAGCCTGGAGAGAGTTACAAGATGTGTATGTGACAAATGAAATTATCTTGAGCATTTGACCATTTCACTTGCTCTCTTTCCATCAGCCTTGGGACTGCTTTTAACATTCTGTGCACCTGAATGTTGCTTTTGTTTTAAACTACTTCTTCCCTCTCTCCTCAAATGTGGAATATTTCTCCACCTATAATCATTCTGACCTAAGGTTTAGGATGGACAAGATTCAGTCCTGAACCAGTCACTGCTGGTCTGTGTGTTGTTTAAAGGAAACTAAGGTTTTGGGATGATGATGAAATGCAGATTAAGTGGTTTACATCATGGTAGAATTTGGTCCACGGTGTTTGCAGGTGGGAGTGTTCTATACCACATGCTTCCAACCTCATTACTGACCAAACTTTCAGGTCAGGACCCCTCCCTCAGAGTCCAACAGTTGCTTCTTTTGTCTTCTCAGATGCAAAGAGTGAGCTGGACAGAGTGAGGAGGGGAGTGTCTTCGGGTCTCTGCTCCTCGTTTGTCCCTTTTTGAAACGCATTTCTAGCTGAGAGCCAAGAGACGGAGTGGGGGAGTGGTGTCTGGTGGAGGAAAGAGACTTCATATGGTTGCTTTGATAAGATGCAGATCTCTGTCCCTGCTCCTGTTCCTTGCCAGAAAATGGATACTTGATAGGTGAGGGCTCATATGCTTTGTTGACATCTGGCTGGGGTGTAAGATTGCCCTTTGTTTTTGAGAAATTGGTTTAGCCACTCCCTAGATTTATCTGAGGGAAACACTTCAGTCATGGTTTCACCATATGTTCATAACCTTACACAAAATGTTGTACATGCATTTTACCATTATATTACTGGTCAGCACATTGAGTTTTCAAATGGTACCTCACCAGGCATGTCTTGTAGAAAGATTATTGCAACAGCATGTGGTGGATGGATACATGGGTGCATTCCATCAGTGTCTCTTTATGATGACACCTTTGTATCAAATGGTAGTGGACCACCAGGTTCCTGGCACTATGGATGGATTGTCTTTTTCCCCTGTGTCAGCTGTGCCTCTTCCAATGGATGGGTAGTTTTCAGATTGGGAGAATATTTTGGAGAACTTTTCTAGAGAAGTTGCCGTGCATCTTTTGAATAGTGCCTTAAGCCTGAGCTGGTTTCTGTATGTGTTACTATTCCTAGTACTGTGCCTCAGTGTTGTCTTGCTGAAAGCAGCAGGAGATCTGTTTAACGTTGTATTCTATCAGGAACCAATAGAAACAACTGTTTACTAACTGCCCTCTGCTCTCCCCCAGTCCATCTAAATTGCTAAGCAGACTCTGGTGTCCGTTCCGCAGTGTGCTGGCCTAGACAAGAATTACATGAAGTCTCTTGTGGCTTATTATTTTTCACTCAGCATGAATAAGTTTTAGCAATTGGTTCTTTTACAACTTCCAAATTCCTGACAGTATCTTAAAAAATATTTAAACGTATGAATCACATAAAATCCAGTTAGTGTTGCCTTTCTGCTAATGACACAACACGGGTTTTATGATTTTAATTTTATTTACTTTACAACAGTATAAACCTGGAATAATTGCATTGACTGCAAACTTGATCAATGATTTTGTTCAATTCCAGTTCATTGATAAATAGTGAAGGGGCAAGACCTCACTAGAAACCTATCAACTTGATGGTGCTTCCCTGTTCAATTACGTTTTGAGACCTATCAATTAGCCAACTTTTAAACCATTTAATTTGTGCTTTTAATTTTATATCATTGACATTTTCATTAAAAAACTGCATAGTACCAACTCAATGCTTGAGTACATTACCCCAATACATTTTATCAATCAAACTTGTAATCTCATCAACAATATATCAGGTTAACTTGATGATCTATTTTCCATAAATCAGTGTTGACTGGCATTAATTATATTACCTTCCTTTAATTCTTCATTAATCAAGTCTCATATCAGCCACTCCATTATCTTGCCTGGGAGCGATGTTGGACATATGCTTAGAACTATACTGCATTAAAAGACCTATGGCTGCCCAGGTCAGCTCACTTTACAGGGTTTGAGTTGCTGGCCTAGGAGTAGCTGTGTGAATGTTTGTATTCAAGATGAAGCCTGCGTACTGAAACCCTGTGAGTGGGGCGGGGTGGGTCGGTCTCAAAGTCCAGGCCCCAGCCTGAACATCTACACTGGTATTTTTTATCCCTGCAAGCCTGAGTCAATTGACCTGGGTTTTAAGACTTGATGAAGTTGCAGGTTTTTATTGCGGTGTGGATGTACCCTAACAGACCTATAAGTACCTGGATTATCCCATCTATCATTTTTAAATATTGGCACAATATTACTTTCTTCCAGTTGTCTGGAAGTCAAAATTGAATACTGGAAGTCCTGAAAGTTTTGAAAGTCAAAATTAATAGTCCAGCAAGCTCATTGGCTAGCTCTTTTGAAACTCTTGGATACAAGTGATTTGAAAATGTTTAACTTTAAAAACTGCTGTTGAACAACCTCCTGAGATACTAGTGGAATTAAAAGAATTTTATCATATCTGACTACGTTGTCTGTGTTTCCCAAATACAGAACAGAAATATTTAATGAACACTTCTCCCTTTTCTTCACTATTTATAATTCTGCCATTTCCATTTAGTAGTGGACCAATACAACTGTTAGTATTCTTTTTCTTTCTAATATACTTTAAAAAAACTTTTCGATTTCTCCTTCTCTTTTGTTCCCCTTATCAATTTTCTACAATTCCTAGTTTCTGATTTATGTTAATTACTAGTAGCTTCCATTATTATGTCATCTTTATTTATAATTATTTCATGCTTCCTTCACTTCCCCTTTAAATCAGGTCAGTTTTGCAACCAATACAGCCTTCTTCCTCAATTTGTGGTTTTGGGACGCCTAATAAAATGTTCTTAATTTCTAGTTAGCCTTCACATATTTCTGATTAAATTATTCCACCCTGTTGATTGGCTTATTGTTTTCAGCTTTGTGAAATTGGTCCTTTAAATTGTCAAGTATATAAATTACTGGTCTGGACTTCGTTCTATTTACACCTTATAAATACGATCAACTCATGATCACTTGTACCTGAGCTAGTATTTAATACATTTTTTTTTTTGGCTGGGACCACACCACCCTCCCCTTGTACAAAAGGTGAAGGGATAAACGAGAAGAGTTTAGCACATATAAATCAGTGAATTATTTTCCCCAACAGAGACCTCCAGACCCTTGTGTGTGTTTGATGCTGCCATTGATAGGCATAATCTGTGGGGCCCTTATTCCAAAATGTGCTGTGGATGCAACTAAACCAATCTGGAATGAGTGGAACCCCACTTTACCAAGGGAACCTCAACAAAATATGTTCACATCTTGAGATTTATGGGGATTGCATTGCGCTAGTCCTCCATGTAATGATGAACTTCATCCAGGCATAGCTATAGAGAATAATAATCTTGAATCTGCTTGCATTTGCAAACACATTTTAGTCTGTTTAGGATTCTGAAAGGGAGCAGGTTAGAATTTTTGACTGAGCTGCAAGGTTCTTACTCTAGTTCTGTTCTTACAGTACGTCTGCAATCACTGTACTGCAATAACATTCTCAAAAACAGTCGGTGTAAGAGAAATTAAAAGATTGGCATGCTGGTCCTATTTTTCCAATGCAATAATATACTTTTTTAGGAGATAATGTTAATACAGGATAGTAGTATTATCCTCATTGTGCCACAGATGCAGAAAGTGTTTTGTTTTGGTTTTTTTTTTTTATTTTAAAAAAAAGCTTTCACTCATCAACTGAGAAGTGTAATAGGGACTTGTCTGTAGGTAGGGTTTACCCTATTTTGTGTTCAATACTGCCGTGTTGTCAGCATTCAAGATCTTCTTATTATGAGTTGAACAATATTTGGTGCCTTTCTTAACCTGGCTACAGGAACAGGGCTTTATTATAGAAAAATTTCATCTTTTATTTTAAAAAAAAGTTAGTTTCTAATCTTCGTGGTTTTACATAAAAGCTCTAAACCATGAACTCTAAAGGATCAAAACCTAGAAAGAAAATACAAGATCCTAAAATGTATTATTTTTTAAAGCCTTGTGATTCTTTTTTGGGGGTTGAGAGCCTGATTCAGACTTTTGAATGACTTGGGTTGGCATTACTGGACTCCCTCTACCTACTGCTCTAGATTAGCCCTGAGTAGCATGCTTGTGTCAATTTTGTCCGTTTGACTTTTGGATGTCTCCAATCTGTAGCCACCAAAGAAGATGTGAAAGCACAGCAATAGGATCTGTTATCCATTATCAATGTTCTAAATATAAAAATCAAGGTGTCAGATAGAAATTGAGTCCAAGGATACATTGTTAACATATCTGTAAATCAAAATAATTTAACACCTCTTTATTCACATGCAATGTCTCCAGAAAGAAATCAACTAAACCCCTGAAAGGGGAAAAAGTCTGTCTCTAGTTGATCCACATATGGTGCAAATTATTAAGGGATTAGCATCTCTACATAATAGCTAAGGCAAGAGCTGACTGTAGAAAGTAATGAATCCCATGCAATCAATTGACTCTAAATGCAATAACAGGAGCCTGCATGAAGATTAGAAAGATGATAGAAGAGAAACTTCTGAACCTAGCAAACAAACAGCATCTTGGGAAGAGTAATCTAACAGTAATAACCAGAACCTACTGACGGAAATTCTAGTAACCCTAGAAGACAAGAAAAGGGAGAACATAGCAATACTACTTAGCAGTTGTTCTTCTTTAGCTTATGTTTTCAAAGGACTTCAATTACCAGCATCCTCTCAATTTCTGTGGGGTAGGTAAATATTGTGTTCTCATTTTGCAAATGGGAATTTGAGGCAAAGCACTGTGACTTGCTGAAGTCTCCAGAATCAGGATGTATGAGACTTTGGAAGTTTCCTAATTAGAACTGAATGAATATACGTTTAATTTTGCTTGATGGCTGCCATAAAGAAAATCAAAACAAATTGAGAAACAATGTTGTTCAGTGTCAAAAGAAATGTTTCACTTGACCTAATAATTTTATTTCTTTTTGCTTTTGGGCATGTTGTTTTTGGATTTTTTATAAAAATGTAGCTAAATTTTGGGATGAAGAATCTAAACACCTTGCCTTGGCAATGTTAAAACCAAATATCTTGACTCTTTTTCTTCTCTTTTGTTGCCAAAACTATTCACCAAATTTGTGAATAGTTTGACCCGAAACTGTTTTTGTGAGAACAAATTGGTCCAAAACATTTTTGCCCAGCTGTATTCCCTTATATGTTAAGGGAACTAGACCCCACTTCATAACACAGGTGTCTTGAAGCTTCCTAAATAAAGAATTCTGCACAGTGTGATCCATCCAACCATTGTTTTTTATTAGGTAATTAGATTTTCCAGGTCTGTCATGTTGTGGTCATGTGAAGAAGAAGCCTTTACTTTTAAAAAAATGTTTACAGTTCAGATATAGAACTACAAATGCATAGCAAGACCTAAAAAGAAAGAGATGTTTTGACCTGTACTGAGTGCTTAGTGTCTGGAAACCACTTTTATAGGCCCTACCCATCCAGACTTACCTAGTTTTCTAAGTTTGTTCCTGCCTCCTAAAATGTCTCGGTTTTGTTTTCTGTTGACTTTCCTACCCGTGCCTGTCATACAAGTCCACTATGGGTATGTGCACTCTGACAGCGGCAAATTCGCTGCCATCAGATCAATCTATATGGATCAATTGAGCTGCAGTGAAGATCTGCTGAATCAATCTGGAAGTTGATCCAATTGAACCACCTCCTCAAAAGGCGTAGCATAGTGGAGACGACATGCAGAAGAGGACTTAGTAAGTTCATGTGAGTTATGCAAGCTACTCTACAATGGGCAGATCTAGACCCACAGTTCATACACTAATTTATTGTAAAGTCTCTGAAAAAATATTCCATAGGTGGGCTTAATAAGTTGAGGAAAAAGTCACAATCTCTGAACAGGCAGGCATCAACTTAACTGCCACCACTGCAGATAATTGTATATCTTAAGAGAATTTCTGGTAGTGGCTATGCTGTCTGCCTTTAATACTTGCTTATCTAAACTGTTACACACAACTGAGGAGAATCTGACCCTTAACAGCATTTGGTGCATTGGAAGAGGTTGCAAAGGAGCCATTTGCACCTCCCAGTCTTAGGATTGTTGTTGCTCTAGCCTGGAGTAGTTCATGGCAGCCCCACAAATGGTCCTAAAGACTTACTTGGAGCAATCCTCTGGGCTTGCAAGTTGGGGCCAACTATGCCTGCTCACTCCATGACACACAAACAAATGATTTTTCTCGAAGTTACATCCAGCAGGGCCTAGCACAGGTAGACTTAGTGGGGACGAAACTTTTTCCCTATAAGTGTGAACTGAGGGAAAAGTGAAGGAAAAACGTTGCTGTTTAGATAATTTGAGTACACTGTTACTGCATGCATGGTGGCGTTATAATTTTAAAGCAAGGTCTTACGCTGCCTGAACAGACTCCAAAGGCTGATTTCTTCCCAAAGGGTGTTTAGTAGTGAGTGAACAGGATGCACCTTCAAGCTTTCACTATCCTTTTGGAACATCTAATACTGACTTTGAGCCATAACTGAGGTAAAAGCAGCTATGTTTTAAATTGGAGATGGCTCTGGGCACTGACATCAGAAGCTGAGGCCACCATATGTGTGGTGAGCATGTGTTTGAATTTAGAAAGCTGTTGTTAATCATAGTGCAGTGAATTACATCAACCGTTGCTGAAAAACCCTTCAGTTTGTAATTCTACAGTGTTTCTGTGCTTTGGGAATTTGAGCTCAGCTACTACAGTGATTGGTGGCGTTACAAAACCCCAAGGCAGAAAGAGAGAGAAGCCCATGTGTGTGTTTTATAAATACATTGTTCAATAGTTCTTAAATTTTCTACATGTAAATGTAAATAATACTTAAACATATCATGTACCTGAGGGCATAGAGTCATATCAAAAAGTGCACTGTAACCTGAATTGTGCTATTACCTAGCCAACTGCACCACAGACGTTTATCTGTCATATGTTTGCAGAATGGGCTGTGACTGCCTCAGTACTTGAAACATTTGCCAGTGCTTTGTTTTGCAGTAAACAGTTTTTTTTTTCTATTGGTCGTATTCATTTAGTTAATCTCCTTCTTGTCTAAACTGTGTGTATCTGTGGCTAGAATTACCTGTGATAACTACAGGATTCAGAAGGAGACCTACAAACACTAGTGGCTTAATAGCAGATAATCCTAATATGACATCTCTAGATATTTTGTGCGTGTTGATATTGGATAATTCTTTAGCAAATGTTACTTTAGTTGTGTACCTTTTTAACCACTAGAAGGCACTCTGGTATAGAATTTCCTCTGGTTTTATGGTTTACAAAACCTGCTTCTAAACAAGGGGGCATGGAGGGAGGGGGGAATCAAATAAACAAAACATGCCTGGCTTTAGACAGACTCTTTGCAAAGATAACTATGCTCACTTATGTGAAACCATAATCTCATTATTATTTCTTAATATATTTTTTCTTTGTAGGGTACTCCAGACCTGAAATCTTATTCATGCATATAGTATGTATGCACCTACACAAAAATGTTTATTTTATTTAACATTTATATTGCAGCAGTGCCTAATGGCCCAACCTGATCAGGTTGGACCCCATTTTTCTTTGTGCTATTCAAACCTATAATAAATAACAGATCCTGCACCGGTGAGTTTACGAGAAGGATTTTTCACTGGCCTAACTCTGCTTCCATTACTGAGTCTTAGAGCTCTTTCCAGAGAGAGCAGTGTTTCCCTAACAGTGAGCACTTGTGAAAAATCAACCGGAAATGCATAAACTTACACTAATGCAATGTTAAGACTCTCACTGAAAATAAAAATAGAAGTTTAGAAATGTGGAAGTTAAGGTTTCTACTGCAACAGTAATTACACCATTATATGTTGTGGCAAGGTTGGGGCAGGGGGGGTAAGGTACTCCGCCCTCGTGGGTCTTGCGCTCTGCCGGCCTGGCCGGTGGTGCAGCTGGGGAAGGATCGGGGGGGGGTTAGCCAGGGCCCGCTCTGCCCCTGGGTACTGCTACCTTCCCTCTGGGGTAGCCCATAGACCGCTCCCTGCGTCTCCAGCCAGGTATTCTGCCCTTCGGGGCTGCGGTAACAGCTGTGGAAGCTGCAAGCCTCTGTAGGCTGCCGGCCGCAGGCTGCAGCCTGCCAGCTCCAAGCCGCCAATTCCAACTGCAGGCTTTCGAGCTGCAAACCTCCAAAGTTGTAAACTGTAACTGACTCCAAACTATAACTAACTCAAACCTCCGTCCTCCACGCCTCCTCTCTCCAGACTCCACAACCCACCACTGCCTGCCTGCCCTGCAGGCTTTTAAGTGTTTGGGGGCGGGGCTTCCTGATTGGACCCAGCTGGCCTGATTGGTTAAGCAGCCCCAGGTGGCCTAACTGCCTAATCAGCCCCCAGCTGAGTCACCCAGGGAACAGGGCTTTGTTGAGCCTGGGGCTGATATATCTGCCTTCCCACACTCTGGCAAAGCCGTCAGGCCTGGCCCTGTCACAATGTATACTATGGTTGCACTTGAAGTTCCTTCTCTTTTGTGAGATTACTAATCCTGTTTCAAGACAGAAAACTCTGAGCATAACCACCATAAAACATATTTTTCTTGTTAAATATTTAATATTTTCCTCTTTGTTTTTTAAACATTGCAAATTCTAGGGCTGCACAAAATTAGTGATTTTTTTTTTTCCAGGGAGAGAGGGCAACTTTTTAAATCTTGCAGTTTCATTTTAGGGTATCTTGTGGTCCCAAAATGTAGCCTACGGACATTTTGTGGACCACAAGTTGCTTGTTTTATATTGGATTGGTATGCCAAAGCACAATGTGCTCCAGAGACATAAAGGAAGATATAATCCTTCCAGGAAAAGCTAACCATCTTGCAAAAAGAGCTAACTTTTGAAGTTGTGTATTTCAGTGTACAGCTTGATACTCTGCGCAGCTAATTTTCAAATGTCAAACTTGAAATTTCAAAAATGTTGAGAGCTTTTACTCAAATACGGTACCATCTTTTAGTAGAAAAATTTCCAGATCACGTTGAGAAATGATTTTCCTTAGCATAGAGCCAAAGCATATTTTGATGCTTATATTTTGCCAGTGGAGAGAGCCAAAAACATGACACCCATGGTTTTTCTTCTTCCTAATGGCTTATGGAGATGACTTTGAAAAATTTAATTTCACTCAGAAGCAGTCTGAGAGTAAATAATTCCTCTCCCTTCTGGGCACCTAGTCAGGAAGAATGGTCTTTATCTTGTCAGAAGAGACCAGGGTTTCATTAGCCAAAGAAACTTGCAGATGGTTACTGAGAATGCTGAGAACTAATTGGTCAATCTCTTAACTTTAGCAACGTAGGTGTTTCTCTTTCTAGAACTCAGTGGGTTGAATGTTTAGCTCTGTCAATTTATACTATCTGAAGATCTTCCATTGTTTTCATCGGGGAGAAAGAGCCTTGGGTTTCATTTGAAAAATTGGAAATAGAGAAAATTCCAGTGTGGGTGTGCGGGTCAATAAAAGAACATTGAAAGGATTTTTTTCACCTTTTAGGTGAAGTTCAAAAGATGAAACATTTCAGATGCATGCATGAAAGTTGTAGAAAAATGAACTTTTGAAAATGGAAGTGTATAATGTAACTGTTGGGAGTCCCAGGTGTAGTGGTCTCTGCCTGCAACTACAATAATTCAAAGAATATTAGCCCTATTGGAATTTAGCAGTATTACCTACTATGCAGGAAAAGCTTCATTTTGCATCTTTAAGGAATGGACTACACTTTGGTTGAGAGCCTGGAGATGGTTAGCTTTTTAAGGGTAAGGCTTTGGTTTAAACTAACAGAAAGGACGACAGAGTCAATGGTAGACTTCTTCCAAGGTCATGGGGTGTTGCAGGCATCTCTGAACAGTAAAAGATGTTGACATAATATAGCTACTGCAATGCCTAGCAAAATGAGAGGTTTACATTAGTGATGGCTGAACTAAATTGTTTGACGCAAAACCTGTCTGAAAACAGAACATACCAAATCTTGTAGACTTGAAAAAGGTTGTGTATGTGTTGCATACTTTCTGATTTATCTGGCCTGGAAGCAAAGATGTCCAAAAAAACCAACCTCCCCCCTTACCCCCCCCCAAAAACAAACAAACAAACAAACACAAAAAACACACACCCAAGAAAAGTTATTTTAGCAGCTTTTCTAGCTTCCTGGAAATCTTATGAAGGAGCCTCATTTCATGCTGTTTCCAAACAAAATGTTCTGTGGAGGAAAAAGGATTCTGTTACTTTTTTAGTAAGGATCTGAACACTTTTGGATGATTGGGATTGAAACCCTTTTGAAATTCATCCTTGGTACCATGCCAATAGATTATGCTATTTGCTCAGAACCCAAAATATCAAGTATTAGTAGTGTCAACTTCTTTTACAGTTTTATGCTAATTTATTTTGTTCCATCATCTTAAGTTTAACAAAAAAGTTAACATCTTTGTTCTGGATGAACACATCCTACTACATACAGTGGAAAGACACATTGCTTATTTACTGCTTTTATAGACCTGAGTGCATTAAAATAGCTTTGCAAAGGTATGCCGTTAGGCTATCTTTTTCTATAACTGGATCTACAAAGACAGGTCTCTGTTTAGACATCCATTAATTAAACATAATACTGATTTACATAATCTCTTTCCAAACATATTATCTTCAACCTTCTTGGATGCTGTCAGTTTCATTTAATTCCTATGGAACACTTAGTGAGATGATATAAAGTTGAAATCAAAGCTCTTGTGAAAGGGTAGGCAGGCATGGAAGGAATTGACATTTAAAATTAAAACCGGTCAGAAAATCCTTTTTAGAACTATTTGAAGTGCAAAATATACTTAACACAAAGTGCAAATGATGAAATACTAGATATTTGCCAAATATAAAATACTTCATATGCTATTTTGCAGACTCACAATGGTGAAATTCTTGGCAAGCTCATTAGCTTTTTTTGTGTGCGTTTATCTTTAAGCACAAGAGGAGCCCAATTGACTTGAAAGTTAAGCATGTGGGCAGGTGTTTTGCTGGATTGGGACTTGAGAGCTCAGTGTTTTGCAGGATTGAGCCCTTTTTGAGTAGTAAGGTTGTGTCTGAACAGTGATGTTAAGTCCCAGTTGACAGCACAAAGACCAGGATTACCTGATCATTTCAGGGTAGGCCTCTGTCTGCCTCTGAGTAGGTGTGCAAGAAGTGGAGAGAATTTAAGGGGTTCCTAGGATGCCTATGCTTGTGCTGCTTGAGTGCAAAGTGAGGAGGCTGATACTGGCAGTCCCTATCTAAAGGGTTGTAGGTGGGCACCATCTTCCTGCGCACCAGATAACATTCAGACTCTGGATCTGGGACCAATTCTGCATCTATATGGTGTATCTCTGCATATAATTGAATAGTAAGTGGAAAAATTTTAAGAGTTGTGGCTAAGCTTCTTTCCGTTGTCCTTGGAGGTCTTCTATTTTCCTTAGTCACAGGTAGAATATCTCCGACCATTGAAAACTTTGGACATGCCATCCCAGTGGTAAACTCTGTATAGAATAATTTCATTTCCTTTATTTAGCCACACTTCTGAAGGATAAAATAAGTTTATTCCAAGAAGAATGTAACAGTAGCAGCAGTGGAGAAACTGTCTATATTGATGAGAGAGTTTGCTTGTAAGTCTTTATCGGTCTACTGCATTAGACGCTTATGGAAATTTTATAGTTCCTTTTAAATCTGATGACATGAAACCAAAAGCTGAAGGGTCTCTACTGCCTGCTAGTTCTGTGCATTTCTAGTTATAATTGATGTTAGCATGATGCACAAAACCATCTCCAGTTCACTTTGTCATTCACTAAAGTAGTTTTAAAAGTCCTGGACCACGTGCCTGGTGGAGACGCTTATTACTTTTAGGTTGCTAGGAAAAGCAGCCTAGAAGTGTAAAGAAACAGCAGAAAAAGGTTTCTTAAAGACAGAAAGATTGAACTGTACCCATCTTTTAAAAAAGGAGGCAACTGCTGAAAGATTATCATCACTTTGGATGTGAAAGCAAGGAGAACCAGAACAGCTATGTCAAATTGGGTGCTTGTAGAATAAAAATGATCAGCACGTTGCCTCTCCTGCAGAGCTGTGTCCAAATACTCTACTGAGCTATGTAGGCAAAATGCAATAGGGAGACACTTTGGTGAAATCTTTGTGTCACTCTGATAGAGGTACTGGGAACATGTTCTTAAAAATGAAAAAAGTTGCTCTGCACTCCCCCTCAAAATGCCTTAACTGAAATTTCTCGTACCATCTTTGAACACTTCTTAAAGGCTACAGATATGCATCTGGCTGCAGGGGTTGCAGAGCGAAGGTAAATCTGGCCCCACTGAAGACCACAAGAGTCTTGCTATTGACTTCATTGTGGCTAGGATTTCACCCCAAGTTTTCAGAAATGTAGGTGTCAGTTCAATAGCTAGCGCAATATTTAGATGAAAAAGACTGTTTTAAAATATTATCAATTTAAAGTGTCTCATTCTGGACCCTAAACATATAATAGTTCTCCAGTAACTTCCCTGAATATTCACTGATCATCTTCCCTGTTGTGGTCAATATTAGCTGAAGAATATTTATGTTCATGCTAAATGACCAGCATCTCATTAGTTAATCTGAAAGAGTTTTGTGTTACACTGGAACAAAATAGATTCCAGAGAGAAGGGCTGGAGAGAAGGATTGCCTGCAATTCATAAAATGAAGTTAGTTCAGCAATAGTTAACTTTAAAAATGCTGGGAAGTCAAGTTTGTTTTGCTCAGATTGTTCAGATTGGAACAACCCTAGACTGGATTATTACAGATTGGGTCTGGGAAGATGGGTGCAAGGGATTTTGTACATTTGGGCCCCAGCATGTGAGGTTTATAAAATCTAAAGAGGCCTGGGGATTCAACTGACTTTCAGAGAAGGCAGAAAATCAGCTTTTCCTTTATTATACTCTATCTTGGGTTATGTAAAAACAAATTAACTATTTTGGAACATTCTC
The DNA here is from genome assembly GCA_007922155.1 of Mesoclemmys tuberculata. NCBI lineage: Eukaryota > Metazoa > Chordata > Testudines > Chelidae > Mesoclemmys > Mesoclemmys tuberculata. Next base: position 10,550,472 of record ML675631.1, read on the forward strand.
CCAATTCAGATATAAAACCCCTATTAGTGGATATATTTTTCTTAGGACATAAATGTAAAGCACAGTACTTGTAGGTAAATTGTAGATTTGGAATGGATCAAGGAGCAGCTCCATTAATATTCTGAACAAATTTCCATAACATAGCTGCTTTAAACATTTTGTAAATTTGTGACATAACGGGGTACAATCCAGACCTGTGTGTGTGTGGGGCGGAGCTCTATCACCCCTGCCCTGTAATCTGGGGTGCCTTGCAATGCCTTGCTGCTGTAGCCTCGAACCTGGATGGCTCACAAACAGCTACCAGCATGCAGCTCATTCCTGGGCGTGTTTGTGTAACTGCAGCCTGCTGGTCACACCCTGACATTCACTAGCCATGGTTATACTGTAGGGTGATTCCAAGATACTCCCACACCTAGATTTTCTCCCTGAAATGTGTTCAGTACTGCCCAGCCCTCTCCTGGACAGTCTAAATATATTAAGTCCCTTATTCATTTAAGGGAATAATATACACTAGCCTGTTGACCTAAATAGAATTGCCCAGACGCTTAAACTTAAACGCACTGGATTTGATAAAATAATAAAACAACTTTAACTACAAAGAGAGATTTTAAGGTGAGTACAAGTAATGAGGCATAAAAGTCAGAAATGGTTGCAAGAAAAATAAAGATAAAATGCTGCTAGGGCCTAATTTAACAAATTCTGTTAGATTTAAGTAAAGTTTTTTCACCACATGCTTCCAGCAGCATTACTGAACACACTCTTCAAGTCAAGGCCACTCCACCCAGAGTCCAATGGCTGTTTCCTTTGACTTCTTTGGAGCAGAGAATGAGGTGGGCAGGGAGGGAGGGAAGGGGTCTTATGGTGTTTACCCTTCCTTCTTAAAGTGTTTTAATCCTTCTTTGAAAAACATTTCCAGCTGAGAACCACGAGACAGTCTCTCTAGAAGGATTTTTCCCTGCTGGCTTCTTTTCACCTGAGTGAGCTTCCTTTATTTTTTTCTTCCTCCCCCTTTCTTCTTGAAGACTTTAATTAATTAATTGCTTAAATGCAAATTAAGACAAACATATACTTCTCTGTTCAAGACAGTCCTGTTTGACAACTTTTGCTTGGGCAGGACTATGGGGGTTTTGAACAAGTATTTTTAATATCCAACAGTGGAAATTTCATAACTTTATACACAATGCTGCTAAATAAATTTCTCCATGATGATACTGACCAGTAAATTATGAGTGTTCAAATGCTATCTCACAAGGCATACTTTGTACAAAGATTATTACAATAGAGTGTGTGTAGGGGGATGAATACAGGCATGCATTCCAGTACAAAAATGCACAGATCTTGCACAGAGGGTCCTGATTACAGGTGTGTATTTTTTGTTCTAGAACAGAAAATTATTATTGCTGGATCAAGCCAATATCTGTTGTATATATTTCAGGACCTTTCTCTACCCAGCAGATATTAAGCTAACCAGTATGCAACTTCTTTGCAATGGTCCAGGATCTTTTTGAAATAATGACGTTATGTTGGCTACTTCCCAATCTTATGGGTCATGACCATAGTGAACTTGCAAATTCAGACTAATTATCTCTGATATGTACATTTCCTTCTTCCAGATCAAAACATCTAAGACTTCTGACTCACGAACACTTCCAGTGTAGTAGTCATTACAAGTGGTGTTGGTGTGTTTCCTAATTCCTTTTTCACTTCACTACTATATTTCATTTCAGTCCAGGCAAATCCTAGGGAGGTGGTGGAATCTCCATCTATCGAGGTTTTTAAGCTGAGGCTTGACACAGCCCTGGCTGGGATGATTTAGCTAAGGTTAGCCCTGCTTTGAGTAAAGGGTTGGAATAGATGACCTCCTGAGGTCCCATCCAACTCTAATATTGTATGATTCTATAAATCCACAGCCAATTAAAAAAATGCCTCTTCAAAAATCAATTCAAAATAAGACTCTCTTCCCCTGCTCAACTCCCAAGTCTATTTCCTTGCTATTTCAAGGAATATCTGTCTCTGGGGCAGGGATAGGCTCTTCAGCTACATTTGTTCAACATCCATCCAGGCTTGAAGCTTTTGGGCAATACTAAGTAGGCTTGGATGTTGGCATGAACTTGAGAATGAACTCCCACAACCTATTATCAGAACAGTGTAAAAATTGTGAGGTGGGCACCAGTGCAGATGCACCTGTGGTGGGTCAAGTGAGTGTAAGCCAAGAAATGCAGGTGGAGGTAGACTTCCATTAACCTATCCCTCCCCCATATGCTTGATCATCCATTATATTAAAAAGAAAAGGTGGTAGCTAGTAAATGTTACTGCATAAATCCAAGTACATTATCTACCTTTCTGGCTGCTCATCAACATGGTGTCCAAACCATTGATTAATGAATGTTTTCCTGTTGGCTTTCAGAGGCTGCTGCCTTTCACCTTAAGTGAGTGGTGGTCAACTTCTCCTTTGCACTCATCCACCCTACGCTTCTTCTCAAACTCTGCTTTTATAAGGCATGTTCATTCCTAGTTCTTATCTTCTACCCTGCTAATTTCTCAAAACCCAGAGTAAATATCACTTAATCAATTTAAAAAAGCTTGTTTGTTTATATTCTGATGAGACTGACCATCCTCTGGTCAAGTCATGCAATTTAGAGAACTCATTTCTTATTGAGATGGATCCATTAAAAATGTAAGAATCTGGGGAAACGTTACATTGTGTTTAAAAAAAAAAAACATGCCTGGATAGTCTGACCTCCGGTATGTTCTGAAACTTGCTATCTTTCGCCAGTGCTTGAGCATCTAGATGATTAATCCTCTGCAAAACCCTGCAACCATGCATGCACCCATACCCACACCCTAGCTGCTTCCAGTTCTGGGCAAGCTTTCTGTCTGCCTACACATGCACATTAATCTTTGGAAAGAGAAGCTATACTAAATACTCAGAGGAAAACACACCACTGTGTGCACATGCAAGATTCTTTGAAATCTTGTATCAGATTCATATCTATTGAAAAGTGCTACAGAACTTTAGTGAAGAGAATTAAAAAGCTATCTCTAGAAATGACTAAAATACTAATGTGAAAAAGTGCTCTGCGTAAGTTCGAAAGCTTGTCTCTCTCACCAACAGAAGTTAATCCAATGAAAGATATTACCTCACCCACCTTGTTGCTCTAAAATACTATAGAAATCAGTAGAGAATATCTATAGACTTTTTATATTCTGTAGAATTTAATACAGAAATATAACCTTTTGTATTAAATTCTTTGGGATTGGTTTAAGAAAAAAAACCTATAGAAGATTAGTTTATAGAAAATTGGCTTATACAATTTTACATTTAATAAGACACTCAGAGCCAGCTTCTTATATAGTCTCTCTCTCTCTCTCTCTCTCACCCTAGATTTTTCAGAGTGAGTATATCTGGTTATACTGCACTTTTGTAACATGTGCTTTTTATTTGAATTATGACAGATTGGCTCTTTTTTTCCCCCCCTCGCTGCTAAAATTTAATCTTCTCAGTCCTTGCATTATTTGATCTTGAGTATCCTGTTTACCTACTTCATTGATGAACTGCATTGCCTCCTATTGTCACTTTTGACATTTTATAATTTACAATAACCAGAACAAACTGAAATTTCGTGTCCTTAGTTTCTTCATTAGCTATTTTTCATTTTTCTTCAATAGATTTTTTATTTGAAGTGTAATGGTTTCCAGTGAGTTTCGGCAAACTACTTCATATTCCTTCAGTATGTCACTTTAAAATCTAATTCTGGGTGGTGTGAATATGCATTCATGTATATCTCCAGTTTCAAATTTGGTTCACTTATCCCTAGATGTTAAGCCACTCTTATCTTATAGCCCGGGCATTTTATAGGGATACATTTGAAATAATATCTCATGTTGGTTGCTCAATAAATTATGTGAGAAAACAGTACTGTTCAATCTCCAACAATGTTAGCCTTTTCTTAACTATTAAATCTTATTCTAGCCCCATGTCAGGTAACTGATATCCCTTGTGTCAGTATATTGGCTTTATTTTACAGATTCTCTGATTTGCATAATGCATCATGATTTGTCACTGTCCACACCCTCCACCATCCAGAATTCATATACTCCCTTATTTTTAATTGTTCATCTCAATTTGTTTCCTCATCTGTTGTGTCAGTTCTGTGTATGTAAATTTTATTTTTAGCTACACACCCTTTCAATGCTGCATTTCTTCCTGGCCAACAGAGTTCTTTTCTATACTTGAACATTTGTGTATACTTGAACATTTAGTGCTGGTTAAAGGTGCTAGACTGACAGCCCTGGAGACTTCAAGGTGTATATATGTGACCTGGAGATATGAACCTCTCTTTATCCTTTTATCTTTGCATTTCTTACATAATTTCACATTCAGGGCTCTGGTCCATTGTCATGTGCCTCCTCTTCTGCTTTGCATAAGATGTATACTTCCTTCCTTTGTTTTTAATTTTCCCCACCACAGCATAAGATTGTTTTATCCTAATGCCCTCCATTACCCATGCATACACCACCATTAAATATTTTCCTTTTGTCTGAATACAGCAACTATAGTAAGTATGAATATGCTAAAATTAAGACCAACTTTGACACAGGCATCTGGATGGCTCAACACTTTATTCATCAGATGCCTTTCAGCAGTGCACATGCTTTGTTGCCTGGTGGTGTCTAAAAACCATTGTTTTCAACATCCCTCTGAAAAATGAGTTGGTGGTCTCAGGCCAATGTCCATGGCAAAACCTGTCAGATATCTGAAGCCTTCCTCCTTTCCCCACCATCCCATTTTCACAGCAAATAGTCCATCCCCATTGGAAGAATATCTGGCCCCTTCACAGAGACTGGGGAGAACAACATCTTGGGTAAGATGCTTTTATGAAGGACACTTACTGTGACCCTAAGATTTTTCTCTTCACTTCTGCTCCATTGCATTCATTTGAGAGTGGAGGCAGGAGAAATGGTGTAATAAGGACTAGAGAAGAGAAAATGGGGTTATATGTTATATGCCTTATTGTAGAGAAGGAGGGTGGATAGTTGTACGCTGCAATTTCATTGCTGCAGGGAGCTCATAAAAATGTGGCGTTGCAAGAAGCAGTCATAAGACTTACTTACAGAACTGTGCTATGGAACCTAAAAAACTTTCTTCTGCAATTTGTCTGTAGAAAGAAGTCCTGCTCCTTTAAACAGTTGACTAAAATCTTTAAAAAACAAACCTCTTTTCCATTTTAAGGATAAGATGTTTCTTTGTTGCCAGATCCAATACTGCATCAAGGCTAATGTCTTGCAGAGTTATCACTCCTTTTCTCTGCAATGCACATCAATAGGGAAATCAGGGAGAAAAAACATTTTCGACAGCAATCAATGCTTGTCAAAGAGACCAGGAACTTTATTGATGTGACACTGATGAATGCATGCAAACCCTATAAAACCAGTACTGACCTAGGACAATAGAAAATTGCTATTAGGGAGGGTTTGTGTGCTGGTACAGATGATTGCACTAGGATGGATGTCAGCATTCGAATACCACAGGCATCTAAGTAGGAGCTGTATTTTTTCTAAATGGAAATGCTAGTGTAGTCAGTTCTATCCAGCTATAAAAGTCCAACTTCTGCCATGCTTAGACCTTGTTTGCACACACATGTTGTACTGCTTTTTAACTACACCAGGATCATTAAACTGGAACACCCTCCTAGTTGTGTTGGTATGACAGGGTTTATCCTGGTATAATTTATTCCCATAAGGGAGGGGAATAAGTTATACCAGTATAAGGTAACTTTATATTGGTGTAAGTAGTTCACAGTAGGAGTTGTACTGGTGTATACCAATAAAACAAAACATTATCCACCCTCTGCACCTTGCAATCAACCAAACTGTTGCAGTGAATATTGGGGGATATTTCTTGGGGGGGAAGAGAGGTACATATGTTCCTATTCATTTAGCAAAGATTGATATAAAATCTCCTTTCTCCCCCTTTATAACCGCAGGAACTGTTTTTAAGGGAAAACAGTTACCCTGAGGTTTTTACCCTGGATATGTGGAGCAGGGTCTGGGTTATGCCAGCTCCAATCACCGACTTGGAGAGTTACCAGCTGGGTTTTTCAAAAGCGTTGCAACGCTTTTTGTGTGTGTGTGTGTGAGAGCCTCATGCACTCACAATTCCTGGTAACAAACTTGTAAATTTTACTTTATTCAAAATATGTGCCATTTCCCATGACTGGCAATGGGACTGAAACCAGAGGCTGCTCCTAGCTAAGATGGGCTGTGATTCCCTACATTCTGTATAAGAAAGATGACAGTCAGCTCTCATTATTTTTTACTGGGCTGATACAAGAGCTAATGAATCAACTCCCCTACCTTCCACCCAGGCATCTGCCAGAACCCAACCCCATAGGGATCAGGTGCAGTGTTAGATTGCTCCCTATATCAATTTCCTACCTGAGTGAATCTCACCATGTGTGTCCTTGAGCAGCGTGTCCCTTGTAGCTCTGGGACACCTCTGTGGGGCCAGGGCTCCATCACCCTTGTGTTCCTTTTGATTTTTGAGGACTCTCTGCAACAATCCCAAGTCTTCACAGAAATCTGCCTTCTCTCCCTTTCCCTGTCATCTTGGAGTCTCTGCCTTTCCATCCCCAAATGACATGACAGCTTCTATGCATGATGCTCCCTTAATGCTGGGAGAGGCTGCCTACGTCTGGGGGAAGCAGCCCCCAAGACACTGGGGCAGTTTGACTGAAGTGCAATGTGTTTGAGTAGGATCCAGGAGGTGTTGGGCGAGTGATTGCTGGGGGTCAGAGTCCTGGCAGCAAGATGGGAATTGTACTCACTACAGGAATTCTTCGTTGTTGTGTGGTGTCCATGTTCCCTGTAGGATTCTGGAATCCCAGCTGCTGGGGACCTCAAAGCTGTGACTGCAGACAGGAGAGGTTAACATCGAAGGAGAAGCATTCCTGCTGCTCTCCAAGAGATTTTCCTAGTGCAGAGACCCCAGCCTGCCACATACAAACCTTCCCTCCCTCTCTGGTCCCCACAAAAATAGAGCTGAGACCCCAGACTTCGAGGGGACGGGAGAGTTGATCCCCCACTGGCAAGCCCCTGCTCCCAGTGTTGGCATTCTTACCTTCCTGTAAGCAAACATCTTCCCATCACCTCGCCCACAGGGAGTGATGCCTCCTTGTTACTCTCTCCCTGCTGACAGGCTTTGACATGACAGGCTGCTCCGAGTTAGAATGGTACCTGTCTATAAAGACAGGAACAAAGGGGACCTGGGGAATTAGACCAGTCAGCCTAACTTCAATTCCTGTTAAGATACTGGAACTAATTATTAACCTATCAAAATAGATCATATTCTAGAGGATAATAAAGTATAAAGAATAGCCAACATGGCTTTGTCAAGAACAAAACATTCCAAACCAGCCGAATTTCCATGTCTGACAGGGCTACTGGCCTAGTGGATGGAATGAAACAATAAACATGATAGGCCTTGATTTTTGTTAAGGGTTTTGACACTATCTCACATAACATTTTCATAAGCAAACTAGAAAATGTAGTCTAGATGAAATTATTGTAAGGAGGATGCACAACTGGTTTGAAAGACTGCTCAGGAATAGTTATCGGTGGCTTGCTGTCAAATGGGGAGAGTGTGTATATAATGTGGTCTGGTATTATTTAATATTTTCAGTAATGACTTGAATAGTGGAATGGAGAGTGTGCTTATAAAACTTGTGGATGACATCAAGCTGATAGGGATTGCAAGCAATTTGGAGGACAGGTTTAGAATTTAAAATGACCTTTGACAAATTAGAGAATTGGTGTGAAATCCACAAGATGAAATTCAGTAAAGAAAAGTGCAAAGTTACTATACTTAAGAAAGAAAAATCAAATTCAGAGCTACAAAATGTGGAATAATTGGCTAAGTGGTAGGGCTGCTGAAAAGCATCGGGGGATTATAGTGGATCGCTAATTGAATGATTGAACAATGGGATACAGCTGTGACAAAGGCTCATGTCATTTTGGGGATGTATAAACAGGAGTGTCATAGGTAAGACATGAGAGGTAATTGTCTCACTCTACTCAGCAGTGGTGAGGCCTCAGCTGGAGTACTGTGTCCAATTCTGGGTGCCACATACTGGGAAAGATGTGGAGAAACGAGAGAGTCCAGAGGAGAGCAACACAAATGATCAAAGGTTTAGAAAACCTGACCTATGAGGAAAGGTTAAAACAACTGGGCATGTTTAATCTTGAGAAACGAAGACGGAGGGGGTGACCTGATAACTCTTAACGTATTTGAAGACGGTTATAATGAGGACTGTGATGAAGGACACTGGAGGAAGGACAAGAAGCAATGGGGCTTCATCTGCAGCAAGGGAGGTTTGGTTTAGATATTAGTAAGGTTTTCCTAACTATGGGGCACATTCAGTTCTGGAATAGGTTTCCAGGGGAAGTTGTGGAATTCCTGTCACTGGAGGTTTTTAAGAACAGATTGGACAAATACCTGTCTAGGATGGTCTACGTTTACTTGCTACTATCTCAGCACAGGGACCTGGACTTGAGGATCACCTGAAGTCACTTACATCCCTATGCTTCTGTAAATGTAAAGTTATACCTGTACAAAAATCTGTGCGTGGACCCAGGCCTACTCATAGTGTGTAGCACTTTATTATGCAAATAGTCAATGGGACTACTCGTATACTAAAGTGCTATTCATTTTGCGTAAAGGGGGCAGAATTTGGCCTTTTGTGAGAAAATGTGTCCTCGGAAAGCAAGGAAAGGAATAGCAATCTTCACCAATGATTATTAGAAGACGGTTTGGAAAACAAAAAAGACTCTGCCTTCCTATCCAGGATGGTGCAGTAGAGAAAGTTCTATGCCAGAATACTTAAGGCTATGTACATGGGTGTGTTTCAGTAAGATTTCTGGAGATTTCTTCATCATGCACCCATACATACCTTTCCTCTCTCTTGCTGGTCTCCTTATTCTTATTTAGCTGTAACTGCTTCCTAAGAAAAACTTCCTTTTAAAAAAAAAATGTGGACCTTTACTAGACTGTGGTGCAGACAGGTATCCAAACAGAGGCATAGATACATTGTGGGATTTTTGAATAACCAGTCAGTCCAAGTGCACAAAAGATAAGATGTGTTGTGAATCTGTATAGCAACACATTTATTTTTAACTTAGTCTGAAAACTCTGCTTTGAGATCCCCTTGGTGGGTCAGATCATGGGGCTATTTCTGATCTCACCGTGACGTTACCCTGGGGTAACTGCACTGATTTTCCTCGACTTGCTCCTAGTTTATTTAGACTGGTTTAAGAGAGATCCAAATTCAGTCCTTTGATTCCAGAGCTCTATTCTTCCAATGTGTGTTAATCTGCCATTGGACACGATACCTGATATCCATTGCTCGATTCTAAAATCATTGTTTTTCTGTGAGCTAAACACATGGCAGGAGAAACAGTACTTGATAAGGAAAAAATATATTTGCCTAATGGAGGAAAGAACAGCTCTCAAATAGGGTAAAAATACAGTGTTTCATGTGCCGTTTTGTCCAATTGTAAAAATAAATTTCAAAGTAAAACTGTCTAAATAACAATAAAAAGGCTCATGCAGCAACTACTGTTTCAGAATGAGGGCTGGATTCTTCTCACACTGGTGTAATCAGGAATAATTGTTGAATCATGGAAGCACAACTGGTGGTAGTGACAGGAGAATCAGACCCTATGTATGCATATGCTTAAGTTATTGATGCATATTGCTCTTTGTACTATATATTGATCAGTTATATCAGTGTCTAATTACACACAATAAGGTGAATGAATTGTGCTGGAGCCTGGCACAAAGATGAGTTCAAAAATGAAAAATTTAGTTACAGGAAGTATTGTTTTTTCACAGTAATCCCCTCTTTCAGAATCTCAATGTTTGGTTCAGTATGGTAGCAACAAAATTGCTCCTTTTGATCATTCATTTAGCTAGTTTCCAGCAGTTACAGACAACTGGGAGTGCACAGTCAAAGGTATAATCCTACATGAACAATTGACATGCTGCCAAACAGCTCACACATCAGGGTCAATAAGTTGAATGACGTGCCTCTGTCTGTGGCTATCAGATAGGAAACTTCTTTTTGGTATGATCAGTCTTCCTTTGCTAAAGGCAGGTGGGAAGTAGTGTAGGTTGTGGAAGGCGATACGCTGTTAAATAAAGCTAAATCAGTGAGCTGTGTGGTCAGATGAGAGAATGTTCACCAATCCAGCAACACTAACCATTTAGCAGTCCCTTTTCTTAAAAAAATCCATTTGAGTTTTAATAATATGAAGTGGTAGCAGTGAGTCCACTGTGATATATATGTCTCATGTCTTGGATGAGCTGTTTATCTCCTTCTTTGTTCTTAATTTTCTCCATCCTGGTATAAAAGATTGTTTTCCACAAGCTACAGTGTAGCACTTGCCATTAGCCTTAGTGAAAATTACCATTCAAGTTTCCAAAGTTGAGCACTATCTTCTTGTGATCCTCATTTTCATGCGTCTTCAACTTCAATTGTTTTTTATCAAATCCAAAATAAAATGGAAGGGGGTGGTTAATATGACTGTTAAGTAGGTAATAGTCAACCTTTCATCTTTTGAAAGATGCAAGTGAAAAGATGGATTTGAGGGAATCATTAACTTATATGAAAGCACTGCAGTTAGCGTGATGTGCAAGAAAGATTAATGTGAGGGAAAGATACTATAATGGACACACAAATGAATAATCAGGGTAAAATTGTATGAATAATCTAAATAGTAATAACATTAGAGCTCCATTAGGTTTTTAATTTATTTAGGTTCTCAGAGTTTTTTGACATACTACAATATCATCTCTCACAGTGCAGTGAATAATTACCAAAGGGTGCTGTTGCAGCCTTGAATACTACAGTACTAAAGTCAAATGAAAGATGCTGTTCAGAATTTAGCTGGAATGGCATGCAACCATTTGCTCATTGGTTGCTCTCATCTCCCAGCAAAATATCCATTCACAAAACAGATCTTAAAGACTATTTTCTTGTAAAATAGGTAACAGAAAAAATAAAATTGGCTGAATTGCTCATTAAAAAGGAAAAACCTTGTTGGATCCCACAATTGTTTTAAAAGCTCCTGCTACTTTTTAAATGACTATATATGGCCATTTAATTGAAAACTAAATTAGATGCGCATTTACTTTCTGAATATGCACATTTCATAGACAGTAAATGAATTACACACAGTATGGTGAAAGCAGTGATTATTAAAGAGATGCAATCCTGCAGCTTTGCACCAAAACTTTCCCTACCATAAAATAATTGTAGTGTGTAGAAAGTGTTTAATGGAGTTTTCAATTTGTGCTGCAGTGTGTGCTCTGTTGCTGCACAGCTAGCAAGTGAACTGTCCAGGCTGATTCCTACTGCTCTCCTGACATTGTAACAAGAGAGTGACACAAATAATGACTTAAAATAGATCTAGTTTGGCTTTTGCCCATTAGAAAACAGAGTACTAATTAGTGGGCCAGGTTGGGTCCCCCCCATTCCTTATTCATAGGGGCACTGAGGAAGCACTGCACGTGTAACTCTCATTTGACCCATGTGACCTTCTTGGGAGGAGCCATGTGCAACTTTCTGGGATTCCTCAATCCTCCAGAGGATTGGGATCCACACAGAGGCAAAGAGTAGGCTGTGTGGAGCCATGTTGGGTTGCGGGGCTGTCATGATTAGGCCAGAAAGATAATATAGCCCTAGGGTCTGTTACCTTTTCTGTGGGCTCCCTCTTTTTTAGGTGTCATGAGAGGAGCTCTGGCCAGGGAAAACCCTGGAGGCAAAGAAGGAGATGACAGGGTATGTTAGTCCTCCACCAGTGCTAGCTCAGAGGCACAGGTGCCTCTTGCCTGATGCGGGTGTCCTTGAGTTCTTGTAGATTCCTCCAGATCTGCTGCGCTTGGGGGCAGAGCTATGGCCTGGTTCATAGGAAGTAGTGGACAACCTGCTCCCCTAAAAGAATATTTTGGGGGAAATCTGGGAATGAGTTCATCTCCTTTTAGCCTCCATGCATGGAAGAGTGCGCTTGGGGCAGAAATCAATCAGCTTTCCCTCAGATATCCCCTTGTTTTGTGGGGTTGTGGTTTGTCCCCTGCAGAAAAGTCTGAAGCCTGGAAGATCCCAGGGGATTCAAAGGGTATAAGAGGAAAAGCAAACATCGTGTGTGCGCGCATGCACCCTTTCCCTGCCTCACCCACCCCATTATGGGCCCTGGAATGCATGTTGATGTCTCTCTAGCATGTAGTAGGGTGTAATGTAGCCACTCTTCTGTGCAGAAGTGGTGGGATTTGCATCTGGAAATAAAAAGTCTTGCAAGGTGAAAAGCTGTTTGCTAGTTCTGCTAATACATTTCACTTGCAAAGATTAGTAGTGACCCTCTGGACATGCTCTTCACTCATATTCCTCAATATGTCATAGTTTAGCATATCTCTAGTGAGGGCCTTCTGTGTCTGAACCTCTCAAAGTAATTATCAGGTCAACTAGCCTGTGAGAAACAGGCATTTTCCCACAATATGTATAGTGTATTAGAAGTTCAACTCACATCTCTAATCCATGCTTTACCGCCCTTTTAACAAATCAAATACAGAAGAAGTATTGAGGATACCTCATTACCAATGGTGTGCTAATGAGCAACAGGGGATGCAAATTACATTTGGAATAGGCTGCATGGCTTCAGAGATAAAAATTATAACATGTCATTGGCATAGACTCAGATCTCTCTCGCATGTCATCACCTTGCAAGAGGCCTTGAAAAATGTAAAGGTTGTCGTGATTATTTCTGTAGTAATAATCTATATGTAAAACAAAAATATAATCACTCCAAAAAGATTTTTCCCTAACAACTGAAGAGGAAAAACTACACTATGTTTATCTGCATGCAAATTTACTGTTCAAAGTATAATGCAAAAACTCGGTGAATGATTGTAAAAATCAATTATTAATGCAGTAATCTCATTTGTAATTTGCCCACAGGCAGTTTATATTTTTTTTAAATGGGAAACAACAATAGATAGAGATCAGAAAATAATAGTCATTTTATATTTATTTCATCATAGCAAAAGCACCCTTAGGCATAGAAAAAGAATATTACTAAGAAAGGGCCAGAAGCAAAATCCTGGATCCAAACACCTTTGACCTTGGGTAAACTCAGACTTGAATTTGAACTTTGACCCCTAATTAAGTCCTGATCTAAACTCAAAATTGCACTGGTTTAACCAAAGTTAAACTGGTGCCACTTTGTGTGTGGTCACTCTTACATCAGTTTAGCTTGCCTCTTATTTAAGCCAACATAAACCAGGTATAAGCCAATGTGAGAGTGTCAACATGTGACTACCACCATTCTGGCCAACACATCAGGGACTGAACCAGGAACTTCCCAAGATAAAAGCTTGAGCTGCTACAGCTTGAATTCAAGTCAACATGCTCTATCTGGGGCTGCAACACACTCCATTCTTGTCATTCAGGCGCAGTATGGGACCTCTAATGCACATTCACCTGTGAGTAATATACATACCTAGTTCTACCAATTTAACTCCATTATATTTTTCCACCTTTCTTGAAAGGTTGTGGACCTTGTGTCAGTGCAAATGGAGACTTTTTATGCCAAAAGTCCTTTCTTTGCCTGTTGGTCTCTGGAAACCTAGTTTGAACCAGTTTATACAAGTCTCTCCAAAGGGTGGAGCCTCTCCTCAGGTTTTCACTGTCCCCTGACCCACCCCTCCAATCACATTGTTTTTGCTTCCTGATGGAGTTGTAATATCCCTTCTGCCTGGAGTTCCATATAATTCCTGGTCCACAGTGATACATAAACCGATTACAAGATGGTCCCTAAAGATATAGCATGGGATTGTGCTATCTGTCTCAGTGCACAAATGGAATCTGATGGCTATCACAAATGTAATGCATTCCACGTAATTCTGCCTCTTCATGGAACCACACTGAGTGACCGTGGTTCTTTGTTTTTATCCGCACTATGAATAATGATTCCCTTTCTGTGTGCTGACACCCTAAAGATCAAATAGGATATGTTGGTTAAAGGCAAGATTTTCACAAATAGGAGCCTAAAGTGAGAGTCATAGTCCAGCCTGGAATCCCGCTTTGGGCACTCACTAGACAGCTGAGATTGGATGTATGTGCTGGGTCTGTGCATTTCTAAGCACATCAGTATTATGTTGTATCAGTATTACATTGTCTTCATGTATAGGAATTCCCATTGTAACCCTAAATCCATGGATATACCCAATAACCCAGCTATATCTATTTTGAAATAAATCTGAGCTCTGATAACTTCATCACTCAAAGAGTGGGGTAGATACACTCGTACTATTGTTGCTTTAATTGAAAACATAAGGGGAGCTTTTTCCTCAAATTGAAAATGAAATACTGTGCAAGATTTTGAAATATCTTTTGCTTCGAGGCATGGCAATGTAGCAGTGATTGGGCTTGTGTAAAAAAATAAATGGATCTCTTCAGTAACATTTCCTATTTCTTCACTAAGAGGCCCTAATGTTGTGGGAATGCTACTGTTGCTACCTGAGTTCCTCAAACAAATCCCTAGAATTATCTGCCTAACATATAATTTTGAAATAAATAATTGCCCTGGAACAAAAATCTCACTAGTTGTATCATAGTGTTATCAATGTGTAGTGCCAACCACTTCATGCCCAGATGGACTATTTTGGCTCTGCTAATCTGCTTTCACCAGTCTATATACCTCATAACTGTAGCTGATTTCTTACTTTATCAAAGCAGGGATTGAATTCTCAGTTGTGGACTAGTTGGAATCTTGTGTGTTTGTGTATGTGTTTTATATTGAAGGCACTCAGAAACTATCACAATGAGCATGGTATAACTCCCTGGAGAAAGATTTTACATGCTCTTAGCATACTGATAGTCTCCAAGGCTTTTTTTCTTGCTTAAACAATGAGCATTTTAGAATCTTGTAGCAATTGTTAGACTAAGACACAGGGAAGACAAGTTCTATGCCATCTTTCACATATAACAGCACTGCCGATATGTTGTGCTCTTGATCTCCAGTATACCTGGCACACTATTCAGGTTTTGGCCTTTCGTTAGGAGAGAGCCAGTTGTTCCATACTGCATGGTGGTTGAATTATGGGGGCAAACATCTCTTAGTAATTATGTTTGAAAGTGACCAGAATTATTTGTATTTATTAACTATGCCGGTTCCTCATAGGAATTCTGAGATTTTTCTTCTTTTCAGGTGAAAGAGTAAATAACTAGTGCAAGCTGTGCTTTCTCTGGAGAGATCAAACAGCATGTAAAATGCATTTTCTTTTTGTAGTAAAGATACAGCCAGCCCATATTAAAATTACATTAATCATATCTTTAAAAATAATAAACCCCTTTTAGAGGTAAGAAGAGTTAACACCTGTGATCTGGGATTTTGCATCTACTGTACGGTGGCTTTAAAAAAAAAAAAAAAAAGGCTGCAGTCTATACAGCAGGATAACCAGCCTGGATAGTGAGAATATGAATGTGGTTTTTCCTAACAAGGGGTCAAGCCTTCTTGAAGGAAAAATTACTATACTTTGAGGCATCTCATTGACCTCTACACCCAACGGCAGTCCTTCATACAGTTAATCTATTACGCTGATGGACAGTCATGGATTCAAATGGAATATTTTTAAGTTGCCTGCCATCTCTTTTGTTTCTGTCAGTGTGAATGAATCATATCTCTGGGATAATGAACCATTTAATGACTTGTGTGTTGATTTATCAGATGGTGCTGGAGAGGCCAATTTAAAAATATAAAGCCATAAGTCACACAATTGCTGTATATGGCTAGTCAAGGCTGCTAGGCTCCCTTACCAATGATTGCTGTGTTAATCAAGGTGTCATTAAAGCTGGCAACCGGCAAAACTGTGAAAGTGCTTATATGCAACACTTTTCATTCTGATGTGGCATTGATTCTAAATAAGAATTCATTATTTTTCTCAGGTTAAAAGAGAGACTAACCTAATAGTCAGTGTTGCTGCCTTTCATAATTAGGTTGTTTTGGCTTGAACTTTAGCCTTGCTTAGCTTCAAAGAAATAAGTTAACAGGGAGTGTGGAGATATCCTAAGCAACTCAATAATCTGTTCAAGTCACTGGAAACAAACAGGCAGTATCTCTTCCGTGCTAGGGGAGTAACACTGTTTGATGACCCAAGCACTGTATACTGATATGATATACACACATTTTAACTAGAGAGACAAGATAGCAACGCCCAATATAAACAGAAAAAGATTGTGGGAGATTTCCAAACAGAGGCACTTTGTGTCTGATTTTTTTTTGTATCCAGTTTTAGAATGGGGCCCAAACTGATGTCTGGGATGGGCACAGTCTGAGTGCCCTATTTTTACTAACTAGTCATGACTTAATCCTATGAAGCAGAGCTGTAGGCGGGGGTGGCTGCTTTTTAGGAGACCATGGAACATGCTTTTGCAAAGTGGTAATAGCTGAGCAGTGTGGACCCACCAGAAATCCAGGTAAGTTTTGGGTTGTAGTGCATTCTGTGAATGTTTTGGAACTGAAGCTGATACAATACATACAGTTTGCTGGTCTCCTTGCGTCCCCAATGTTTTCCTGTCCAGGGCATCCAGGGAATGTTAGATTTTGGCCAGGGGCCAGCTTTCTTTAAATGGGTAGTAGTTGTATAGGACCAGAAGCAGGCTCTGGGCCCTTTGTCTTTGATGTTAATTCTGTCCTCTCTATACTACATTTTTTAAAACTATCTAAAATTTAAAGTGAGTAGTGGGCAGGTTGTTTGTTGATATGTCAGTTTTCTATCTAAATAGCACGTATTGTCTGAAGGACAAATGCAAACTTTTGAAATACTGTCCACTTTGTCTCCTTTATTATCTGGGGTTTTTTTTTGGTGTTTTTTTTTTATATGCATGCCATAAAAGGGTCAGTTTTCAGAAACTGCCTTTAAATGAGTATTCCCAGCACTGCAAACTGATGATCATTCTAGGTTGGATGCCAAAGCTTGTATTCCCCCAAACTTGCAATATTTTGTTCATCCATCTGTCTGATATGGATGCACAAATACAGTTGAAGCGTGCTTATAGGCAAGCAAAAAGACGGGCACTCAAAACTGTACACTCCAGGGGGGATATTGGATTTGGAGACTAGATTGAGGTCGCTTCAAAAATTTGATCCCTGTGGTTTCTTTCAGTCTGTAGCGCACTCTGCTGTTTTGAGTCAGTTTACTGGTATAGCTCAGTTAAGACCTGGAGGAGACTGCCTGGGAGCCTGGTAACCATACACTCATCCACCAAAGATGCTGTGTAAGACCCTTCCTTATCCCAGAGGAAAGCACAGATTGTCTTTGGGATCAAGAGATTAGGTTCCGAAGTTGACAACCGGTTTCTTGAATATTAGCAGGGAGTGCTATCAAAGGAACGCAGATTTTTGCCTTTCTATTTAAAATTGACATGTACAATGTTTTCTGTTCTAGATGAGCAGTCAGATTAAGGCTGTAGAGTCCCTGGATTGCACAACCCTGAAATGTGAGAATTGTGTGGGGTTTCAGCTGAGTCACTCCCTTTTACAGTTTATGGGAACCATATGGCCCAAACCTTCCACAGTACTTTGAAAATTAGACACGATTTAAATTTTACCATGTGTCTGAAAAATGTGTTGACTAATCTGAATTCCAAATCCACAAACAAACATACAGCTTTGTTTTATATTTGTCACTTCCTTCAGGAAATAAACAAACTTGTAGTAGGAAGATGGTCAGCTTTATTAAGGCTGACAAAATTAGACTTATCCTTAGAGGAATGACGGACCAGTGATTAGCATGTTAGTCTGGGACTCAGGAGACCTGAGTTTCACTTCCCTTTTCTACCACAGATGTCCTGTTTGTCCTTGGGCAAATCTGTCTGTGCCTCAATTCACTTCCTGTAAAATGGGGATAACAGCACTGCACTACTTTATAAGGGTGTTGTGTGAATAAATGTTAAAAGTGGAGATGCTCAGATATTACAGTAATGGGGGCCATATAAGTACCCGAGATGGGGAGATTCCTGATTGGCCTTCCTGAGCAAAGCATGTGTAATACATTGAAGATGCACTATTCTGACACGTTCAAGTAGCTTTTACCAAAAAGAAATAATGTTGATAGCTTTAACATAAATACCAAATCTCGATTAACATTTGCACTGAAAAGAGGTGATTTATGTTGTTCAGGCTTATGGTGTCTAATTTAAATATCAATGATCTTTCAGCATAAATAGGATAAATCACAAGTACACTGCTCACAAATCCGAACATGCATACTTTTATGTGCACTCACAGTGACTGCCTTTATTTTACTTGTCCTCTAAGAGTGAACACATCAACACGCATCCCTTCATTTTGATGATCGTTGCATGAATAGAAGGTTTTGAAATTCATGTTCAGCTGTTGTGCTGCTGTAGGCCTTAATGATTCGGTTTGTGCCAACTTACTTACCCTGGACATGTTTAAAATCAAGAAGAGACTCAGATTTCTTATGAACATGGGGTCTCAAGGAAGTTGTACTCACGCTGATATTCTAGTTAGAAGCATATGAAAAATGCTTGGTAGGATAAGATTCTGCTTAATGCCTCCTGGAATTAAGAGCCAGTGGTTAAAAATGCTGGCTCACCAATTTGCAAATCCATTTAGACCCTGGCATCCAGCTATTTTATGTTAACCAAAGAGATTAATTTGAAAAGATATTGAGCACGATGGGCTGCAGAATTAAGATGTTGATCAGTGTGGCAAGTTGCCAACTCAGCACTCCTCCTCCTGGTTGGATGTAGCCCTGCAGCACCTTTTTGCCTCAGTTCCCCCACTGTCCTTTGGACACCTCTGGCTTTCAGTGGGTCCTGGCCCTCTAGTCAGATTACTTTGCAAAGTTCTGCCCCTTCCAGGACCACGGTCCTTTAGCCAATATACCACAGAAACATAAAAATACAAAACTAAACACTTAGCCTGGCTGGGCAGAGCTAGCAGCCACCTCCTTACAGGCTTGCCTTGCTGCTTTCTACTGTCGTCCTGTTTAACCACAGGCTTGTGTGCCTCAATCCCAGGGCTCAGAGGCTGGCACACACTTGCTCTCGCTCAGCGGTTCTGCATTTCTGTCTTCAGTCAGGCTTCCAGCACAATCTTGGAGGAGGCTGTCTGCTCTCCTTCTCTGACTTTTCAGGCTGCTTCTCCGAAAGAGGAAACTCTTTTCTCTGGGTCTCCCCTCTTCAGCTGGGCTTACTTAGCTCTTAAAGGAAACCAGCCCTGCTCCTCCCCAGCTGGGCTTTACTTCTAATTAATCCAGGCCCAACTTCCAGGAGCCATTTTTGAAAACCATGAGCCAAAGCATTTTCGTGCATGGTTCCTCTGAAGATCTTGTTTTGAGAGCTTCTAAGCACATGGCTTCCCTTGAAGATTTAGGTTCCTCCTGTAAACTGTCAGCTGAGGGAGGAGTAGGGAAATCCCCCCCACCTTCTAGGTATGAGGTTTTAAAATGCATTTTGGCTTATATTCCAAACCCTCTTGTGTCCTGCTGCACAATCCTGGGGTGTTGTCAACAAGTAGTTTCCCTCCTCCAGTCTCCTATATCTTTCACCAATCTGTTGAAAGAAGGGTGGGGACAGGGGTGGGCCAAGGTTCTTCAGCCCACCTGCAAAGCACTAGCAAGACTTACTGCAGCTGTGGAGAATGATCTCTAATGTGAGATGTGGCCAGGGGCTAGGATGGCAGTCTATTTGTTACTAGTTTGCTGCTTATGGTATCAGTACATCGTTCCTCACCTGGGGCTTCTGGCATAGATCTGTTGAGCTCAGCCTAGTGCTCTTACCTTGCTAACAGTTTAGCTTAAGTGTTAGGGGCCTGTAGATTTTTTTTTTTTTTGAGCTACAGGACATATATGTGTGATTAGCAGAATACTAATTGACTAGTTAGTCTGCAGACATGGCTTCATTACTCTTCATGGCTGTTAGCTTAAAGCAGGAGACATTAATAGTCTCCTATCATTCAAACATTTGAGTTTTGACCCAGTGTCAGTGGGTGTCTTGATTTGGAAAAAAGGCATTCCAAGATGCCATGGTGGTTATTAGTAAAGACTGTGTTTTATACTATCTTTACTACATATAGTGCAACAAGGGCCAACTAATCTAGTATCCTGCTTTCAGCAGTGACCATAACTGATGGTTCAGAGGAAGCTGAGAAAGCCCTGTAATGTCAATTGTGCAACATGACAGATCTAGGGAATTATTTTTTGCTTCCTGGTGTAAGTGACCTTTCTATTAGATATGCTGTACTTCAACAAAAATTTCTTGGGCTAGGTGCAGAAATTACTGGTGACATCTATAATCTGTATTATACAGGGGATCAAAATAGATAATCATGAATCAAGCCTTAAAATCTACAACTCTTCTGAAGCATGAGGTATAATTATCTATACCATTGGCCTATCTTACAATGTGCAGTCTGTACAGTCATACAAATTAAACCTTATTTATGGCCATCTGAGGTGTTTAGGTGTCTTCCCCCAGATCCCTATTCTTTACAGTATTTTTTAAATGTCTTTTGTTTGTTGAATGCCAGAAATGGTTACTAGATTTCAGTAACACAGCAGGACGAGCTGCATAAAACCTGACATTAAACAAATGGAGAGTTCAAAGAAAGTTTTATTTTTACATACTGATTTATAGGCTCTAGAGACCAATATAAATGCACATTCAAGGTACAGCTGAACACAATGCCACACTTAAGTGGTAGAAAAAGTCAATAGACAGCAGATGGCAATTACTGTGTTTTTCTTACCAGAAATATGAATAATTAATGTATGCTCTAAAATGGCAGCAACTACAATTATAGACATGGAAATAAATCTTTACATCAGAAAAGAGACATTGAGAGAAAATATGGGTGAGACATGTTTTCATGCTTGTTTGGAGCCCTTGGTGCTGATTTCTCAATAAGCTGTTGATTCATTTATAATTATTTTTGATGGTCTTATGTCATCAACAGGCTATCTCCTAAACAAGCTGAGTATAATTGTGACTGTTGTTTGCTAAATTATTAGAAAACTGATTCCTTGTGTACAATATTTCCTTTTTATTCTGCTTGCAAATTGTCAGTTATGCAGCCTTGTGATCTGCATATACAAAATATTTTAATTCAGTCTCTTCAGCCCAAATCAATTATCAAAATAGGTAAGTCCCATTTTTGGGGAGGAGGCAACATAATCTATTAATTTTTGTTTTTATGTAGTAAAGATAGATTGGTATCAATAAAGTTAAAGAATGAACAAGAGTCTCCTATCAATCACATCATATCAAAGCAACAAAATACACCCCTTACATCATAGTTATCGTCTTGTGAATCTCCTGAAGCATACAGATTATACAGAACATGGAAGCTTTTGCTTCGCTGGCATTTATGTGTATATTGTTTCTTCAGTTTTCATAATAGTATTCATAATAGTAAAGCTTTTTGCTTTGATTTTTTTTGATCAAAGCAAAACTGATTCTAAAGCAATAAGCTCTGTGTGAGAGAGCAATGTGTGAATGTTTTACTAACTGTCCCCTGGACAATTGTGAAAAATGAGATTGTGCAGTTCCTGGTATAGTGTCCTCATGTTACAGGCAAAATAAAGGAAGGAAGTGAATAGACGACATGTGTATGTGCAATGTATGTGCTAGTTTTACGATCTCCCTTGAAAAACAGACAGCATTTGATCACGAATGATCACTTTTCTCAGGACCAAGAAAAAATGTGTAGAGCTTCAACAAAACTCAAATCATGTCAAACACATACTTTCTGGCCACCAAATTGAAGAGACAATAGTAGATAAAAACCTTCAGTCCACCTGAATGGAAACTTCATAATAGTGACACTCTAGTTTCTGTATTTCCTTAGAATTCTAGACTACTTAGAAGTTTAGCCCTTCACAGTAGGGACTGTCTTTTGGCTCTGTGTTTCTACAGCACCTAATACAACAGGGCTCTGGTCCATGACTCATACTTCAAGGTGTTCCATAATGCAAATTAATAATCAGAAAATTAATTAAAAGAAAGGTGTAAGAACTGCCATACTGGGATAGACCAATTGTTCATCTGGCCCAGTAGCCTGTCTCTGAGAGTGGCCAGTACCAGAGCTTCAGGGGGAGTGTACACAACAAGGCAATTGTGGAGTGATCCATCTTGTCTTTCCTTCCCAGCTTCTGGCAGTCAGAGGAGTAGGGTTGCCCTGAGCATAGGGCTGTATCCTTGAACCTAAGACTGAGTTATTGAAGTCCTCAAATAATGATTTAAAGAGTTAAAGCTACAGAGAATCCACCAGCAAGTGACCCGTGCCCCCTTCTGCAAAGGAAGGGAGTGTACAAGGTGTTCATATCCCCAAACTACAGCTTTAGTTGGCAATACTTGGCATCCTTGATTGTGTTCAAAAAGGGTTAAATGGCCATACAGATTAATCCTGTAAAGACTGGGGTGTCTGCTTAACTTTATTTGCTGTGTGTTAGTTCTATATGTCCTGGGGGTGGGATTTCTGCCCAGTTTTTGGGCTGGGGCTGCCATGGGAGAGGGGTTACCCTGGCTGGGTTTAATTTCCCCTCTTCTGTCCATGATGCTGATCTAACTGCTTTTGTGTCTGGTCTGCCTGCTTTGAGTCTTTCTGCCTATGCCCCGAAGTGTCTCCTTTTTTTTTAAACCTGGAGGTACTCTGAGCTGCCTTCAGTACATTAGTGTGATACAGAATTGACCATAAACCAAAGAGAGAAAATGTTCTCCCTGCTTTTCAGATAAAGGGGAGTTTAATTTATTATGTTAAATAACGTTTTGCATGGTAGGAGTTCTTTATGATAGTGATTCCTACCATGCGGCAAGTATCCGAACCCTACCCCCAACCCCTGTATAGTTGACACCCAGAAAAAGTAAGATTTATCTTATTATGAAAAATACCCCTTTTATTTCTTGATCTTCCTATGTGCCTTTCTCCATTTAATTAGAGCATTACTGCGGGATATTCAAAAAAATGGAGAAAAATGTGTAAAATGTCAATTTTTTAACAAATTTTAAAATCTAGGAAATTAAAGGTCTACATTACCTTGGTTTTTTGTTCAGTACAACTGAGCAACAAAAACCTGATTTTTATTGGGATTCTCAAAAACAGTAATTGTGCTTTTTCTTGCTTATCTGCTTGAAAGCTCTTTTTGGTCATGAATATGAGTTAAGTCAGTGATTCCTGGTGTCTCTACTTGAGTTGACTTTTACTTCATTTATTGCAATTGAATTCAGAGGTGTAAAAAATAATTACCAGGAAATAAAATCCCTATCTTGTCTGCACTGTAATTGTTCATTTGTTTTTTGTGATTTAAAATGATAAAAAACACATACACAGCATCCCGACTGTCCATACATTTCCCTGTTGTGTTCCAAGGAAACGAATAAATAATCAAGCAAGAGTCGTTTTCTTTTTTTTTTTTTTTGTGGCTATCTTCTAAATGCTTGTTTCACTGGTATCTGGAAAAACTATCTCAAGTTGGGTGCAGGCTGCTCACTGGGAGGTGTTGGTCACAGGGTACTCAGCTCATTATTTTTATTTGTATTGCCGTAGCACCTCAAGCTCCATTCTTGGACCAGGGCCTGTGTCGTCCTGATTCAGCTGGAGGATCTTCTGTGGAATTTGGGCAGTAAATTAAAGCCAGTTAAATTTAACTTTAACATGTAACAATAAAAGATTTCATCCTAAGTCTCCAGAGCTAGATCACTACAATTGTCCAGTGGGTGTTTGCCCACAATAAGAAATAAACAGCCAATTTGGCATAATTGGACAACTGATAGTGACTCACCATGACTGGACCATATCTATGATGATGTGGCCTGACAAAGCTGTGTGTGGGAACTTACACAACTCCTTTTATTGTTTGTTCTTTATTTGCATTTCCTTTAAACTTTCAGAGGAAAACAAAACAAACTAGGAGTATCAAATGGGATATTTTTCACATCACTCTTTTATTTATATTGTGTTACCAGCATTGTTAACTTCTCTTCTATTCTACTGTTGTGCTCTTTCTTGCTGACTAGTATTTCTTTGTAGAAAAAGATCCACATACATCTATCTTGTGATCATTTCTTTAACTTCTACTGTCAACACTTCTTGCGTGTTTGTTCTCTTGCAGTTCCTAAATTCATGCCATTCATCAGAGCAGGTGACATTTTTCTAACTGCTGGTAGACGTGAAGTGAGCCTGATTCTCCTGTCACTTAAATTGGGACTAATAGAATTAGTAGGAACTTCTGTAGATGAGAGAATAATCAGGCTCAAAGTCTGACTTTAAAAAGGGGGTGGGATAGACCATGCTAATCTCTGGAAATAAAATTAATTTAAATAAGCAGTCATTGTCACTGCCTAGTTGTGAGAGTCTCAGGTGTTGGCTGTTGAAATAATGCAGTTTGGGTTAAAGTGAAACTGAAGGGATGGATAATGTCTCAGAACGATGATTGCCATTATGGTGAAGGAACGTACCAACTACTGTTCTTTATCTTCTCTAACCATCCAATGCTCTTAGACTTGCAATAAAATATTTATAGGCAAAATGAATAACCAAAAATGCATGGCATTGTTTATTTACTTGCACAATAGGCAAATTACAATACTAGTTTTGTTCAGCAGATCATAGGAAAAATTGCTAACCTTTCATTTCATTGTGGCAAAAGTATTTTCCCCTTTCCACAAATGCTACTTTTGTCCAGCTGATCTTAATGCAAAGATCATAACTGTTCAAATGAAGACTCACATCTCCTGTGCCAACCACATAGGCATGTGCACTCTCTTTTCTGGTATCTTGCTCACAGTAAATAAGATAGAAAGAAAATAATCTATCATCTATGGATAGTGAGTACTGTTTAGTCTACTTTGGTGAAATCAGACTGCACTAGATTTTATGTCTGATGTCAGATTAAAGGTATTAATAATGAACATGGCTTGATTGCAGAGGATTTGTAGCAAGCAGCTTTGAAATCCAGTGGTATCAAGGGTACTGCTTATGACAAGCTAGAGATGTGCTGTGACTCCTAACATATAGCTCAAATAGAAAAATTGTTGAAATTCTTCTGAGCAGGCACATACACACTTGCAGCATCCAATCTATGTAAGAAGTAATGCATAAATATACCCTTCTGCTTGAAAGGTTTGCTATATTACAAACCGTAAAGGTTGTCAGACCCAGTAAATGATGAGATTTTAGCAACAGAATAGCTCATTTTAATCTTAATCGTAGGACTGCCAAGCTTTATAACAACCGAGTATTAGAGTGTTCTTGAAAAGTACTTGGTGATCTAACTAGAACAGCTCATATTTGGGCTGTACTGACATTAACATTTTAAAATTCCAAATAATACTTCTAGTCATTTGAGCTATAATACTCCAATTTGCTAAACTACAAACATGATAAATATCTTACTAGGATGCCTCTATCACAAAATCAGATTTGCTTATTTGGAACAATAAAATGCATCTGGTTAAAGCAGATGCAGTCTGAGAATTAAGAGATTACAGAAAGTGACTTGTGTGAAAGAAAAGGTTTTAGGAAATTTGCTAATTAGCCATTTGAAATTAATGTGATGTAAAATATTAAGTTGAATCGCTTATAAGCATTGTCAGAATTAATGAAAATAATTCTTGTCTGAGATTTTTAATGTAAGGTGATCTTTACTTAGGAACAGAGAGGGTCCAAAACTGGAAACTCAAATCTAAATTTCTTGGCATTTTGTGAGGTGCGGGGGAAGGAAGATGAAGAGCTTTGAGATTCAGATCTTAGATCCAAACTCCAACTCCTACTGTCTCATTCTGAACTGAATTCTAAATGAGAGACACTTTTGGGTGAGGTGGCATTTCTGTCCTGCTCCAAAGAAAATCTGTGCACATTTACCTCCTTTCCTGGGATTTGGCTCTTTATCAAAAGAGAAACTAATATCAATATAACCCATTTTTTCTCAGGTGTGGCAGCTTTTAGGGTTCCCTCTATACCCCATCTCTGTATTAGATCTCTCAGCCCCCATCTCCTAGTATCGAGGGTAGAGGTAGTGAGCTATGCCTACAATGAGCCAGCAGGAAACAAATAGTCTTCCCCAGCAGGGGTCCAGCACCTACCACCAGGGTGGCTCCATAGAGAGACCCTGTCACACTGATAGAAAACTGTTTTCCAGCATCAGATTTTGTACAGTCAAAGTCTCACGAAAACAGTCTTCCTTCATGTTCTTAAACTCAGGTTGATAGAAATCTTTTGAGATTAGCTTGATTGCATGAGAACTATTTGAGATTTCCATGTTGTCAACTCCAAACCTCAGCATACAGTTCATCTGGATCTGAATACCATGTTGGTGGCTCATCACTAGACATTTTAAATGGACTTTTCTGAATGTGATACTCCTTAAGCATAAAGCATGAATTCACTCTATTCCATTCTGGGTTTAGATGTTTTTTTAATGTGTTTGGAGCTATATTGGCATATGTAAAAATATGGTAGGATGTACACCATTCAGTTAAAAACAGATGGAATGCTAACAGCTTTCAGTACATGTGATGTGTGGAGGGATTTTTCAGTGGTTGCATGTGGGTATGGGAAACATGGTTGTCTAATCATGGTATGGAAAATGATCAGCTGTAAAGCTGACTATGCCTGCTACGAGGGCTGATGAAACATTTTCTATCAAAACTCTCTATGGAAAACTGGGTTTTTGACTCAACAAAGTGTTTTTATGGAAAAATATTGATATTTTTGTGTCAAAGAAGATTCTGAACTCCTGAAAAGTGAAATATCTGCTATGTGGTTCTGCTGCCACAGTGGCAATGAGAGCTGTGATTCAATTACCTTATGCCCCCATTCACCTCTAGTACATCTCCCAGAATGCACCACACCCAGGGACTCCCCTAATGCACTGCCTTCCCTGCAAGAAGGGAGACTAGAGTGCATCATGGGACATGTATTTCTTTAGATAATTTGATAAATGGAGACGAGTGGGAGCATAAGAAACCCAAACTACAGGTTCCAGGAGGACACCGAGCCAGTGTTTCTGAACCAAAATATTTCTGTATTCAAATCTTCACTGAACACTCAAAATTTTCCTTGGGGGGGGGGAGAAGAGAAACATTTGCTGGTAACTCCACTTGCTACAGTGACTGAGTGAATTGATCAGGTAGGTGTATGTGACATTCCCCAGGGTACAATCTGGACTGTTGAATAGTTTGTCTCTTCAATTCTCCAATGTGGGGTGCCTTTTACGCTGTCAGAGCAACCACTCCTGGTCTGCTCACACACAGCCTCCAGTATGTAAATTGCTCCCAACTATACTGTGTGTGATGTGGCCAGCCACTCTTGAATTACACTGTAGAGAAACACCAGCAAAGCCCCAGGCCCACTTTCCCCCAGAAATGTGCAGCTTGTACTGCCCAGAACTCTCCTGGACACCTCAAGCTCGTATATAGTCTGTCATTTTATTAATAGAAAATGGTATGCACAAATCCATTTATCTCAAATGGAGTTTCCCAAATGCTTCAATCCAAGCACATTGGTTTAGATAAAACAATAAAATAAGTTTATTAGCTACAGAAAGATAGATTAAAGTGATTACAAGTAATGAGGTAAAATGGAACTAATACCTAACTTAAGCTAAGTGAATTCAAAGCAAAAGGTTTCATCAGTCTTACTGGCTGACACCTTTCAGAAAGTATCCCTCCCTCAGCCCTAAGCTGTTTTTGTTCCTCAGGTGCCATGGCTGCCATGGGCAGAGAAAAAGAGAGGAATAACTTGGGAGATCTGTTCCCCATTCTTTATACTTGTTCTTGGAGAATCATCTTTAGCTGGGGTTCGGGAGACAGTCTGTGGGGATGGGAATCTCCTGCTATTTGTTTGCCAAGATGTAAATTTCTTGATCTCACCCTTTTTCTTGGGTGAGAATGGCCACTTAACTGGGTGATGTTCCAAGGTTTCACTGACACCTGGCTCAGGCATCAGTTTGTCTTTCGTCTCTGAAGAACTGGTTTATGGCTGCTTTTCTAAACTTGGAATATGTCTAAATACTGTTATACAGTAGAATTTGCCATACATTTTACCAGGACAATAATAATCACAAATTATGAGCTTTCAAATGATAGCTCACAAGGCATACTTTGCACAAAATTTATCATAGTTGTAGCTTATAGGACTAGCCTGCCTGCTTGCATATATATTGTGACAGGGCCAAACCAGATGGCTACGCAAGGGTTGCCGGAAGGCATATATATTAGCCCCAGGCTCAGCAAAGCCTTATTCCCCGGGTGATCCAGCTGGGGCTGCTTTAAGGTAATTAGGCCACCTGGGGCCTATCAAGGAGATTGCCCCAGCACTTAAAAGCCTCCAGTTCAGGCAGGCAAGCCGTGGAGTTTGGAGTGCAGAGGGTGGAGTTCAGAGTTTACAGTTTGAAAGCCTGCAGTCTGCAGAAGCTTGAAGCTTCCACAGTTGCTGCCACAACACCGGAGGCAGAGGACCCAGCTGGGGAAGCAGGGAGCAGACCACGGACTGACCCAAGGGAAGGTAGCAGAACTCAGGGGCAGAGTGAGCCCCGTCTCCTCCCTACCCCTCCAGCTCACCTTCCTGCAGCTGCACCACTGGCCGGGCCGGAAGAGCGCAGGACTCATGAGGATGGAGTACATCTCCCACCCCCACACACACTCTGCTACAATATGTATATCTTTTCTTATAGATTTAAGTATGATTGTTTCATTATAATAGAGTGTTAGATTTATATTAAAGTATTTTAGCTGTAATGCAAGGTACCCTACAGGCCACATCCTGTATGAAAGCTATGCAGTTAGTATACATATATTTGGGGCCTTTGGCCCAGATAAGTGATGACGAGTAAAAGGATAAGACACACATGGTCACAAACTTTACCCTAGATAAGTCAGGAGGCATTAAAACGGGGGGCTATCACAAGTTATGCCCCAAGGAAACTTTACAAACACACCACAGAACCCACAAAGGGCCAGAAATAATGCAGGTGAGAGAGAACTATCTGGTACCACCTGGAAAGAATGTGGCTATGTCATTAATACGCACAAACCTGCCAGCCTATAGAAGTTGTACCCCAATAATTAGGGGAGGGGAGTGACAAATCCAAGTTTGGACTTAGAAGGAGGACCCATAGTCTTAGGGTATAAGAAGGGGCAAATCGTGCTACTTGGTGCAATCAATTGTCAGCTACTCCCGCTTGAAGTTTCTTTAGTTATTTTTAGATTTTGTTCTTCTTTTATACTTAGCATTATTTGTAGTGTTAGTCTTAGCTCTCGAGCATTGCCTACTCTACCCAAGAGTTGAGGAACCAGACATCTCTCTCAACGAGGTCATCAGGGAAGGGTGTGAGTATATTAATCCAAAGCATATCGTAGAAATATATATATGATATGAGTCTCTAAAATTAAGATTGTATTACCCATTATCCATTTGATTGTTCATTTTCTCAATATCAGTCATTTATCATTTTGTTATCTTAATAACAGCTTATAAAAATTATACAAATTTGGTTATCACTAAGAACCTTCTTGTTCTGCACTCTGGGGTCCCTATAAAACACTTCTGGAGCCTGGCTCCGGGACAAGAACCTCATTATATTCTGATCAGATCAATTGGCGAGCCTATAACCCCATTCACATAACTAAAACATCTAAAATCAGGCTACAGAGTCTTGAAAAAGGGGTGGACATAGAGACTATCAGTGTAATACAAGACCCAAGTTTAAGAATAAAGACAAAATACTGCAAAAGGGAAAGACCATAAACAGAGTAAAACATAATGAAGCACATTCAAGGGCCCTATTTAGCCCCTCTATTAATAGAATCCTAGAATTGTAGGACTGGAAGGGACCTCAAGAGGTCTTCTAGTTCAGCCCTCTTCACTCAAGGCAGAATTAAATATTATCTAGAACATCCGTGACAGGTGTTTGTCCAGCTCTTAAACATCAATGATGGAGGTTCCACAATCTCCCTAGGCAATTTATTCCAGCACTTAAACTACCCTGAGAGTTAGGAAGCTTTTCCTAATGTCCAACCTAAACCTCCCTTGCTGCAGTTTAAGCCCATTGCTTTTTGTCCTATTCTCAGAGATAAGAGAACAATTTTTCTTCCTCCTCCTTGTACCAACCTTTTATGTATTTGAAAACTGTTATCATGTCCTCCTTTTGTCTTCTTTTCTCCAGACTGAACAAACCCAGTTTTTTCAACCTTCCCTCATAGGTCATATTTTCTAGACCTTTAATCATTTTTGTTGCTCTTCTCTGGACTTTCTCCATTTTGTCCAAACCTTTCCTGAAACGTAGCACCCAGAATTGTACACACTATTTCAGCTGAGGACTAATCAGCATGGAGGAGAGCAGAAAAATTATCTCATGTCATGCTTACAAAACTCCTGCTAATTCATCCCAGAATTATGTTTGGTTTTTTTTGCAACAGTGTTAAACTACTGACTTATATTTATCTTGTGATTTGCTATGACCCCAGATCTCTTTCTGGAGTATTCCTTCCTAGGCAGTCATTTTCCATTTTACATGTGTGCAACAGATTGTTCCTTCCTAAGTGGAGTACTTTGCATTTGTCCTTATTGAATTTCAGCCTATTTACTTCAGGTTTTCTCCAGTTTGTCCAGATCATTTTGAATTTTAATCCTATCCTCCAAACCATTGGGTAACTCCTCCCAGCTTCGTATCATCTGCAAACTTTATAAGTATACTCTCTATGCCATTATTTAAATGATCAATGAAGATACTGAAGAGAATTGGACCCAGAACTGATCCCTGTGGGACCCCATTAGATATGCTTTTCCAGCTTGACTATGAACCACTAATAACTACTCTCTGGATGTAACTTACGTTGTTGGTTTTGATTGGTGTGGTCTGCTCCCCCGCACCAACGGACATAGCCTGCTGCATGCACTGTGCACAGTTACAGGTGGAGCCATAGCCTTGCTTCATCCTGTCCCTCACTTCGCCTTTTAAGATGATGCATGCCACAGGGTGTGTGGCGGAAGCAGTCCTTGTGCTCTCTAGGTTCAGGAATTTTGATTGCTCCTGATACTTACTTGATGTGCACAAAACTGGGGGGAAACAAGCGCCTCTTGGTTTTTGAGTTGGGTACAACCCTGCCCCGCCTCTTCTAAGGATTTATTACAAAGTTATACGTTGCAGATGGGTCAGTCAGATAAGGATGTTTTGAACTGAAGAAAAAATCATTCACTTTGTTCCCATGTTAGAATGAAATAATTAAGAAAACAATTTATTTTTGCTGAAGGCACTTGTGATACACTATTACTTCACTTAACCTCATTAGCTGTAAATATGAGGTAGATTTGCATGTAGCCCCTTTGGCTATTTTGTAGTTTTGGAGAAACAAAAGATGATTGTATTAACATAGGTCTGGATGAAAATGAAAGGAGCAGAAGCTCAGCATGACTGTTGTTAAAAAATAATAAACTTTGCACTTCAGAGCACTTTTTTCGTGGAACTCTGAGTCCTATCTGAGATGGAGAATCATCGTTACTGGTGAAGACACTGAAGCACAGAAGTGAATGGCAATGATTAAGCAGACCTGAGCCTTAAGTGACCTTAAGCCCAAGGTTGCACAAGTCAGAGGGCAGAGCTGGGAATACAGCTGGATGTCTTAACTCATTTTGATCACTAACCACTGAGCTATACTGTCCCTTTCAGACAAAATTAATATTTGAAAATTATAGCTGGACAGAAGAATAAATGAGTGTGAACTGTGCCATTCTGCTCATGGAGTTTAGAGGAATTCTTCAGTTTACACAACACTTAATGGAAGATTTGTGGGAAAAATATTTCTCTTCCCTTCCTCTGCCTTCATTCCGCCTGCCCCCTCTTGGCGTTCTATATGTCAATCAAGTTGCTGGTATTTCTTTCCCAAATTATTACAAAATAGTCAGGGACAACAACACTGATGTGCTAAGAAGCTAGACGTGACTTTACACTGACCTTAAAGGAGAGGAGTATACTGTCTGCATCCATTTCAATCCAGTCCTGATTCCCATTTACCCTTTTTCCTCTCCACTATCTAAATTAAATGGAATACAACAGACAGAAAATCTATACTGTCAGCTATATAGAGCAGTCCCTTTTGAATAGAAAATGTCCATTTAAAAAACAACTCCAAATAGCAAATGCAAAATTACTTTGACAAACTCACAGAGACTCTCATGTAAATAAATACTTCAAAGACATCTTGGCCTGTGAACCTGTCAGTGGAAATTTGTAATCACATGGGAAAACTGAAGTGTAGTGCTCAGTTCCCTGAAGCTTCTACCCACCCAGCTTTTTGCTGCCCTTCAGTATAGCTGAGAGAGGAGTTCCACAAGCCTTCCCATTTCACAGATGCTTTGACTGAAACAATGACTGAAATCCATATAATACTGCTGCAGCAATAAAGCTGATAATCAAAATGATAAAGCAGCTGAGTTAAATTCATTCGTCATAAAAGTAAGCTAGGTGCTGTGCTTCCATTACCCACAGTTCTATGCACCAGGGTGACCTGACGAAGTCCGTATTCTTATGTAATATGCTTGCATGAAGCCATAAAGTAAGCCCTATGTGGAGTCTGAATTCACAGTATGAATCTCCTGTATTATTACTAACTGTTCAGCAACCATAGATATTTGTGGCTCTGATCTGCTTTCAGTAAAACATTTTCCATTAACACCCACAGAGGCTGTGCGTAAGCCACAAAAAATATTGTCATTTTTCTAACCAATGCACTTTTAAAGACCTTGAGTTTCCTCCCAGTTTGAAAAGCTTGGAAATAGCCAGTTAACCTTTACAGACTAACATTTTGTTTTTGTTTTTTGTTTTGTATATTTTGATTGGAAAATATAGCCAGGCCTACTCTTCTGTTGCTTTTGCTTGGAAGAAATATAACTAAATATTTCCATAAGCAATTTGCTTTTTGCAAAGTTCTTCATTTCTGTGCTAAGGCACTACACACATTGCAACTTACATGTGAAAGGAAGTTTCCAGAGCAATTCAAAGACAATTCACTGTTCATTTAAGATAAATATAGAGCTAGTCCAATACTTGTGTATGTTCAAATTTAAAGTGAAATGATATAAATGGAAAAAGTAGCTAATTTAATCCTCTTGTATCAAGTTGTGATGTCAGGGCTGTCAAACTCATTCTGTGGATGAGGCTGAATTCCCTTTTATAGTTATGGTTAGAGAGTTCGGTTGTACGTTTAGATTTAAATCCTGTCTTCCTTTCTCATATCAATGGGAGGTTTACGCACACACCAAGGGTAGAATATGGGTCTTTATGTAGCAACTAAAAAGGCCAAATTCTGATAACCTTATGTACCATGCTGCTGGGGACACCCAGACCTGTGAGCCATGGTTGCCCCTCTGCCCTAGCAGAGTGAACAATGTCGGCAATTAGACTGTCTCCTTTCCACACCAGCCTGTCTTCCTCACCACCAAATACCTCAATGCTCTCTCAGCCCAAACCCTTACCCAGTAGCCAGCAATCGTTGCACTCCAGTCCCTGAGCTCCTGAGAGATGTTTCTCTGCAATGCAAAACCCCTACTGCTGTGCATTCACAGAAGATACTAAGTCTGCAGCTCTTTTAAATCAATGCATTACAGTTTATTAACCTAACTGGGGTAAACATGCCCTTCCCTTCAAACACAGCACTGAGTCAGTTTATCATAAAAATAAAACAAGTTTATTAAACAAAAGGACATATATTAAATGATACCAAGTAGCAAGGATAAAGGTAGAAATGATTACAAACAAATAAAAGTGAAAACACATAGCTAAAATACTAAAATTCAGCCTATCAAGATACTGTCTTTGTTCAAGAAGATTTCTCTCTCCCTCAGTCTCTTTTCCAGCCGTTAGTGGCCAACGTACATCAGAACAGTGGTTCTCAGCCTGCAGCCCATGAGTTGCTTGCAGCCCAATCAGAACACCTCTGCAGCCCATGTTACATCCTCAGAGCCATACTGGTAGTGTACATACCGGGTGGATGCTGCTCACGTAACACAGAGAGAGCTGCGCATGTGGCCCACAGTGGTAAATAGGTTGAGAATACTGCATCAGGACAAAAGATATCAGGTGTATTTAGGATATAGAGGTGAAATGTAAGTATTAATTAATTAATTAATGTTGCAACGCAGAGCCTAAAGGCCTCATCCTTGTAAGACATTTAGTTTAGGCAAACAAGGTGTTAGGCCTAAAGAAAGGCTTGACATAAGCAACTAACTAGTAAATGACCCTAGATTGTAAATTATCATGAGATCGCAATGACCTTATATCACTGGATGTTATCAGATAGAATGCTCCATTAAGCATGTTCAACTGCTGATATTTAGGAAATATATACTGCAGTGTACCAGTTGAAGCCAGTTTGAGTATTTTTGCAGATATAGGGTATCAGCAGTGTGCCAACCACAAGTCATCATGGTGACAGAGTAACGTAAATGACTGAGTAATGTAAATGTTAATGAATATAAGGAGAACCAACAAGTTAACCTATGAAAAATGGGGCACCCCAAAAGTAGTGGGATGTGGAAGTTCAAATAGGGAAATGGGGTTGAAACTTTAATAATGATGTAGGAACCCCAGTGGGTGTCAACATATTACATTATCAAAGCTGTATCGGGGAGTGGATTTGTTAATACAGGGATTTGTGATAAATTGAAATAGTTTCTCATGTGTTCCTTGGTGTGCTCCTTTCAATATTAGTAATAGTCATCCTGATGCTGTAACCATTTGGGAAACTGAACCCATATTCTGAGACTGTGGTCTAAAAAATTAATCAATACACAAATTTATCAGTTATGCTAGCATACATTTCTCTTTAAGACTGCTATTTCTGCCCTTTCTTTCTAATCCTTTCCTCTTGCCTATTTCTCTCTATGTTCTCCATCTTCGTGTCTCTTCTCCTTTTATAGAGCCAGGAGAAGCAAATCTGGTAAAGTCCCTTCTCCCTCTAATACCCATCTAATACAGAAAAGAGTAAAAAATACTTCCAAAGGGAAGTTGCATGCACTTGAGAATGATGTAATTTGATGCGGTGTTTATAACATATCTTCTCACCTACACAATGTTGAACACTCTGTGCAATTTTGAAACCTGTGTGTCTAAGCTAGATACCCAAAGCTGGGCACGTAAATGCACTGGTTTGAAATTGGGCATTGGGGCCTTAAATTAACAGCACGCTGAGCTCCCCAACTTCACAAAAGACTTGACAATCTATTAAGATGACTTTCATTCCTTAAATTTTCTGCTTCCTTCTAGTGTTATAGCTGGATATCCTTATCAGTCAGAATGGCTGGGATAAGCCACCAACAACCTGCACAACACAAATTAATGTCTGAGTTATTCAGGTGATATTTGCTATGGAAAACAAAAGCTCCCTTGTAGACACACCAGATGAAGGGCTCTATACTTATCTTAACCCACACACCATCCTTTGATAGATGAAGAAAAGGAATGGCACTTAGTGTGGTCTTCTTGTGTACCCTGTTCTTACTTATGACGCCATAAAACATGTCTCCTGTCTGTCTTCCTCCTCTGTCTTGTTTTGATAAGGGCCTTTGAAGAGATGTTCAGGCAGCAAAAGAACAGTAACTGAGCTTTCTGGTCCCATCACTGATCTTCTATTCTTCAGTCACCACCAAACAAAATCTCATATTTCTAGGGTGGCAAACAGTGCTGCTTAGTTATCTCTTGTATAGTACCGTGGGAATGAACTATTTGCATGACTAAACAACAAACAAGCACCTTATTCTGGGATATTTTAGTACTTTATTTATTCATTTTATTTTTCAAAGGTGCAGGAATGTTACCTGCTATTTTTGAGAGCTCCCCTGAAGGTGCATTCATTGTTATTAACCAATAATGAATGATTGACACAGAATATAGATTCCTGTTTTATCAAGGTTGCTTTGTCATTGTTAAATCAGTTGTAATTTCAGTTCATCCTAGAATTCAGTTTAATTCTTGCTATTTGTGGATTGACAAGAACAAATAATTGTGTTTAAAAAAAAAAAATTTATTCACAATGGCGGATGTTACCAAGGAGCACCATTTTATTTCTCATTTTTGATTATATTAATTCATCTTTTTTTTGCCAGATTTGCAAAACAATCAACAATTTGAAGCATTATCTTTTTATGTTTCATAGATGTCA
Source organism: Mesoclemmys tuberculata (assembly GCA_007922155.1). Taxonomy (NCBI): domain Eukaryota; kingdom Metazoa; phylum Chordata; order Testudines; family Chelidae; genus Mesoclemmys; species Mesoclemmys tuberculata. Next base: position 10,586,708 of record ML675631.1, read on the forward strand.
CTGATTTTCCCCCCCCCCGACCCACCTCCCCAACCCATCCTTCTTCAGGGACCCCTCTCACGAGCAACTCCTTTTACAGGAGGTGGGTACCCTCCTCAACCTGGGGGCAGTGGAAGCGGTTCTTCCTCACGAAATAGGGAGGGGATTTTACTCCAGATACTTCCTCATCCCCAAAGGGGTTCTGAGGCCCATATTAGACCTATGTCATCTAAACAAGTTCATAAAGCGGCTCAGGTTCCACATGGTCTCCCTAGCCTCCATTATCCCTGTTCTGGATCCAGGAGATTGGTACGTCGCCCGCAATTTGAAGGATGAATATTTCTATCCTTCCCAGCCACAGGCACTTCCTCTGGTTTGTGGTAGCTGGGTCCCACTACCAGTTTATGGTCCTGCCCCTTGGCCTCTCATCTGCGCCCAGGGTATTCACCAAGTGTATGGCAGTAGTGGTGGCCCACGTGAGGCACAGAGGGCTGCACATTTTCCTGTACCTGGCTGACTGGCTGATCAGAGGCAGGTCCAGGTCCCATGTCCAGGACAGTGTGTCCCTCACCCCTGCCGCTTGCACCAAACTGGGGCTGCTCATAAACGAGCAGAAGTCGACTCTAACCCTGGTGCAACATATAGAGTTCGTCGGGGCCACCCTGGATGCTTCCCAGGCCAGAGCCTTCCTTCCACAACCTCGGTTCAAGGCTATGGCTGCAATTATTGCCCAGCTATACAGGTGCCCCATGACAACAGCCAGGCACTGCCTACACCTATGAGGACACATGGCGGCCTGCACATATGTGGTGAGGCTGGCTCACCTCAAACTCAGGCCACTCCAGGCATGGCTGGCCTCGGCGTATGCACTGAGCAGACACCTCTTGAATAAGGTTGTCACAGTTCCCCCATGGGTGCTAGCCGCCCTGAACTGGTGGAGGACTCCCGGGGCGGTGTCGATGGGTGTTCCCTTCAGGGATCTGGCCCCATTGGTCACACTGATATACAGTGCCTCGGACATGGAGTGGGGAGCACACATCAGTGCCAACCTGGGCACCCAGGGGACATGGTCAGAGGAGGAGAAAAACCTCCATGTCAATGTGAAAGAACTCAGAGCCCTTTGCCAGGGGCTTTGCAGTGAGGCACAACTTCCACTTATCTGCCTCTCACCTCCCTGGGGTCAGGAACAATGAGATGGATCTCCTCAGCAGGTCATTTCTACCGTGCCACGACTGGTCACTGCACTCAGATGTGGTGACTCTTATTTTCTGCAACTGGGGTGTTCCCCAACAGGACTTGTTTGCATCGTCTTGGAACAGGAAGCGCCCTTGGTTTTGCTCGCTCTGAGGTCATGAGCCGGGCTCCTTATCTGACTTGTTCCTCATCAAGTGGAAGAGGACCTTTATGTACGCATTTCCCCCCATTCCACTCATACCCAAGGTCCTCTTGAAAGTCAAGAGGGACAGAGCGGACGTAATACTCATTGCCCCAGCCTAGCCGAGACAGCACTGGTACAGTATGCTGATGGACCTGTCGATCGCCCCACCAGTGGCACTCCTGAGACGACATGACCTGCTCTCCCAGGACCAGGATCGCTTACTGCACCTGAACTCCCTACACCTGATGGCCTAGAGGCTCTGTGGCTGACGGAGTGGGAGAGAGCCTGTTCGGTGCAGGTCCAACAAGTTCTGCTAGGCAGCAGAAAACCTTCCACACAGGTCATGTACTGGGCCAAGTGAGAAGGTTTACCTGCTGGGCGGAGTCCTGGGGCATCCGGCCTAGCCTCTTGCCTATCCAGGTGATCCTGGAGTACCTGCTCCAGCTGAAACTCCAGGGCCTGGTGCTAGCCTCCTTGAAAGTCCACCTGACAGCTATCTTGGCTTTCCACCAGCTGCTGGAGGGGAGATCCCTTTTCTCCCACCCCATGTCAGTCAGGTTCTTCAAGGGGGTGGAGAGGCTTCATCCGCAGGCCCATGACCTGGTGCTTCCCTGGGATCTCAACCTGGTTCTCTCCAGACTAATGGGGCCTCTCTTTGAGTCCATGGCTACATGCCCGCTGCTCATCCTATTGTGGAAGGTAGCCTTCCTGGTGACCCTTACCTCGGCTAGGAGGGTTTCCGAGATTAGAGCTTTGACCTCTGAGCCCCCTCCACATGGTGTTTTACAAAGATAAGGTGTGGTTGAGACCCCATTCAGTCTTCCTGCCTAAGGTGGTCTCCCAATTTCACTATAATCAAGATATCTTCCTCCCTGTGCTTTTTTTTCCCAAATCGCATGGGTCAGAGGAGGAGTGGAGATGGTACTCCTTGGATGTCAGATGGGCCCTGGCCCACTACATTGACAGGACAAGGCCATTCCGAAAGTCGATGCAGCTCTTCATTGCAGTGGCAAACCGGATGAAGGGCTCACCTGTCTCAACTCAGTGCATCGCCGCGTGGATCACTGCCTGCATCAAGTGCTGCTATGAGCAGGCAAATGCACTGCTTCCAGGGTCTATTTCAGCACACTCAACCAGAGCTCAGGCTTTGTCTGCAGCCTTCCTGGAGATGGTGCCCCTGCAAGACATCTGCAAGGCTGCCACCTGGTCATCGGTGCACACCTTCACATCCCACTACACCATTGTTCAGCAGGTGAGAGAGGATGCGGGGTTCGGCAGAGCCGTGCTGAGGACAGCTGACCAGTAGCTCCTACCCACCTCCAAGGTATTGCTTTTTAATCACTTCTAGTGAAATGGATATGAGCAATCACTGTTGGAGTGGCAGAAAGAAGGGATTGAGGGGCCATAGGGTTCGTGGTGTCTTATGTACTGCAGCATGAGAGCGGTACTCCAGGGGGCGCCTGAGCCATTCAGAGGCAACTGAAAATGCCCTTTGCCGTTTTGCAGTTCTAAATTGGGTTTTGTGCACAAAATAGGTATGAAGGTGAGCAACCTTGGGATTTGCTGTGTGCAACGGGAATCTGTGCATATAAATTGAACCAAAGTGCGCGCTCATTTCAGCCTCCTTTTCCTCCTCCATTTCGGCCTCATTTTAGTAATCTGTCATGAAGGAGAGCTAGTGCTATCTGAGTACGTTTGAAAGGCTATGTAGTTAATGTTGAGGTTATTGTTATGGACGTTTTAAGCCTCTCAGAAGACTGTGAGCTGTCTGTGGAGTTGCTGATGATGTTTGGCTTAAGGAACTATATGAAAGTATAGAAAGGGTATATGAGAAGAAAGATTATAAATGTACTTTGGAGTACCTTTGAAATAATGTTGCCCTTAGCAGATGAGTGACCAAGATATAGTCTATTAATTAGGGGCCTTGCTCATTGAAGATGACTGGCAAAACTCCTGTTGGTTTGAATGTGAGCAGAAAAGGATCCTAACACTTTTAAAGTAATGAAGTAATTTAAGTAATTTTGCATACTTGGTAGTGTCAGATGATAGCTAGTCCTTTAAAACAGTCAGGCCCAGCCTACAGGCTCCACAAGGGAGAATGAAGCAACTCAGGTTCACCTGAGGGTCATTGACTCATGGAGTAACTGAGAGGCAGTTAATTAGGCAGGGAAGCACTTGGACATGCTAAAAGGCTAAGAACCTAAGATAGCAAGGACTCCTGTGGAGAAAGTAAGCTCTACAGCAGGGGAACTCCTTTGAAGCCTGTACTAGGCAAAAGCTCTGTAGGCTGAGAGGCAGGCCTGCCAACAGCAATTCTGGGCCCCAGGACCAAACTGTCAATGGTCCCCCTAGAAAAGGGTGGCTGAGGTCTGAGTGGGCTTCTGCCAGAAATTTTTACATATGTATTATGTGCCATTCAGGTTCCCAGGCAGCTGAGGAGGCCATATCTGCTATTCAGCTTCCCAGGTTCGTTGGACTCCCTAGGGAGATTACTCTTGAACCCGGAAGCTGAGTAGCAGATACCACCCCTTAGCTTTCCAGGAACCTCAATTTCACATAATAAATAAGCTCGACTCAGGGGAGCGGTGGAGAGGGAGAGCGGTGGAGGCCTCGGGAAAAGGTGGGATGTGGGGGAGAGGACAATACATATCTATCCTCCCATCCACCTGGGAGGATTTTCAATTGCTGGGCTCCTGGGTAATTGCCCCCCTTGACCATCCTGTCAGCAGGCATGCTGGCAGCCCTGGGAAAGACCCTGAAAAAGCAGGGGTAATAGTGCAGAATTCTCAAGGCAGTGTAGAAGCCTGAGGCCTTACAGCAGAAGGGGAGCTTCTGCTGGAATCTACAGACCTTTGTTTTATCTGGGGTCTGAGGTAAGAGCCTTCACACCATTGTACACCTGCTCCTTTCAGAAGGCTTTATTAAAGGGAGATATACTGCTGTAAAGTAAAGTGTTTGTTTGGCTTCTCCGTGACCTCGTTGTGTAAGTGAATTGGTTGAGTGGGGAGCCAGAACTGAGGCAGGCCACAGCAGAGCTGCACTCCCCTGGAAGGGGGTGCTTGAGAGGTGATGGTGCCTCCTCTTAATGTGGAGGATGAATACATTTGTCCAGGGTGTCAGAGGTGTTTTTTCCATTTTCAGGAGATCAGTTCTTCTTGCGAGAAACTTCTAGCAACGTCATCTGAAATACTGAGGATTTTGGCTGTCTGAGACTGGAAATGGAAATTCAGCTTCTTCCAGTTTTAGAACCAAAACCTTAGGGCTGGCTCTATATCAAGGTCTTCAAATCCAAACTCCTTTCTCTCTACCCAAATACTCATAATTTAGAACCTTCAAGAGCCAAAAATTAGCATTTTTTTTTAAGGAAATTTTAAAGGGAATTACCATGGTGGTTATTTAAAGCCAACAGTCAAATCTTTAGTGTGCCCAAAGATGGCAACTGTAATGAAAAACCTGACAAGTGAGAACCTTACAAAATATTAAATATCCTAAATGCCAAACCTATAATTTATTAAAGGAAAATGATTCCCTGAATGCATGTTATATCTTCAAGTTCCAAATTACAGAATTCTTGCAGAAATTGGTTTCTGCCCAGAAACGAATAATGTCAATCAAGATGCTTGCTTTTCTGATCAGCTCTGTGTGTCTACTGACAGGGAGGAAGCCTTGCCATTCACATAACAGCATTCACTCCACAGCTGAATGTTAAATACAATTTAATATTTTTCTTGGTACTTCAAAGGGGGCAACCCCTCCTCCTTAAAATTTTTTTAAATGCTTTTCTAATTGTCATGAGACATAGCAGAAATGTGTTCATACAGCTAGTCGGAAAAAAAAACAGAAAAAAATTACATTGAAAAATGCAGTTTCATGGAAACAGTTTTTTAGGTCCAGGATGTGGGAGGCAGAGAGAACCAGACACTTGCACCACACCCCCAATTAGAGGAGCTCCCCTGGAATATGGGAGTCAGAGGGCTTGTCTGCACTGCTCTGCAGTTTGGACTGGAGGGGCGAGGCGTGAACAGCAGTTTGCACTGAAGAGGTGCACTGGAACTACCCCCTGTGGACGTTGCGGATATAAGTTAAAAGATTCCTGTTTCATATTAATGTAGAAATAAACCCACAAACAAGTGCTCACCTACACATACCTCTTCTCCTTTTTTTAAAAATGCATATTCAATTAAAAACCATGAGAATCAGCATTTGACCAGTAGCTAACGCACAAGACTGAGATCAGGAGAACTGGATTCTGCTCCTACGAGCAGAACTACTGGCTCTTACTAGCTGTGATCTTGGCCAAGTCTCTTAACCAAGCTATGCCTCTATTTTCTCATCTGTAAAATGGAGACTCTGGCCCCTATCTACCTTTTGTAAAGCATTTCCACACTGATGGATGAAACACGCAGCATAAGTATAAAGTATTCATAATCTTTTTCTCTTGTTAATGTTGGCATACTCTTTGGAGCAGCATCCATGACCACTTTGTCTTAGGCCTGTGCATGTACATGTGCAATCTGCCCTCTTCAAGAGATGCTGCCTCACGCCAGGATTGTGCAGGGAAAGAAATGCCAGACACCTTCCTTTCACCCCCTCTTGCTCCAGGGTGCTAGTAAATTGCTTTTGGCCCTGGACAGTCATAGATTAGTTGGCACAGGGTGTGCAAAGCAGACACTCTCCAGCCCACTCCATCTGCTCACTTGTGGGGGAGATGTGAAGGCGTGCAGCCTGAAGTCTAGATGGGTTGTGGGACTGGGGTCACTTGCTTTCTCTCATGCTCTTACAAGGCAGCACAGGCCAGGCCATAATCTGGCCCTCTGTCTCACTGGTGGTTTGTTTTTTTTAAACTATATTATGTGGTTCAGTGCTAATCTCAGTAAAGTCAGTGACCTCAATGCGAGGAAATATGCAAAAGCAATATAGATCACAAAAAATATACAAAATCAGAATATTTAACCGTATAATCTGCTGTTTTATTCTAACAGCATGTTTAGGACCTTCACAACCATAAATAAGTAGACTGCTGTGTATTTGATATACATACCAATGTATTTTAGACAGTAATAGCCTTATAGGAGTTTTACTCTTACAAAGAAAAGCAGGGAGTGCTCTCTAGTGATTAGTGCATGGGATTGGGAATCTGAAAAACTGGGTTCTATTCCTGCCTATGGCATGAACTTGCTACATGAACTTGAACAATCACTTAGGGTAATTGTATCTATAAATTGTTGATAATACTTGCTTGATAAAAGTGTATTTCCACAGTAGATATCAGATTAAAACTCTAATCCTGATTTTGTTACTACAGAGCTCTAAGAATTCAGGAGCACTCAACGATACATCCAAGGCCTAACACATTCTGTCTCTGAAACTTGCTCAAGATAAATCACATGTTCTGAAGTTTCAGAAGTAAACACTTTGATTTGGATTGCATTTTACACTAGCTGGGGTGCATCAATCCCAGAAGGAATGATTGCATTTCCTCAGATGATATCTGAATGTGTCAATCCTGAAAAGTAAATTGACCTTTTCCTGGGAGCCATATGCAGAAGATGGCACCAAACTGTCTCAAATCAATCCAAAAGTAGCATTGGTGTCATTGTATGAAATCTTGAGACGCTATCTTTATTGGTAAGTGATGAAATGCTTATGAAAAGAGACACTGCACATTTCTTATTGCATTTTTCATGCAGAAACCCTGTAACAACGGGATATTAAAATATACACAGTTCTCACACATAGCTAATTTTTTAAATGTTAAAGATAATAGAAAGAATAGTTTTACTTTTAAAAATTATTAATAATGGAAAATATAATGAAGATAGCAGAAAAAACTTAAGCAACACAATTTTTAGATTTACTATTCTAAAGGAGGTGAAGCTTTCTTAATTCATTCACTTAAAAATGAACGTGTAGGAGTATAATAATGTTAATGTCTTTTATTTCTTTCAATGTTTATTTCTTGAGAATATTGAATTTAACTATAAGTTATGATCACTTTTTTTAACTTTCCCAAAAGCAGAGGATTAGAAAATTCCATAAAGCATCCATATCACTCCTAGATGAACATGAGTTCATTTTTTAACAAGAAAAAAGGAAATAGCCAGACAAATGGTGGGAAATGTGCTTAATCCCCATTTCATTATATTTAATTGTAGTCATTGCTTCAGCACAAATACCAGCACTAAATTAAATACATGCCAGAATACCACACTATTCAGCAGACTTATGCCACATAGTAATGGAGCTATGTTTTTGGTAAATGTAAATTAGTTATGGTCTTATGCCTCATTTTATATTAGTAAACAAACAACTTATTTTTTTATAATTGGTGTGCCTGCTGTCCTTGAACATTTTTGAGCCTTGGGGACCGGAAGCTAAAAGCAACAAAAGGGATGAGAACCCAGGGAATTAAGGGTAACACAACCATCTCCTATAAAAATTTAATGAGCTCTCTTTTGACACTGTAATTTGTCTTAGCAAGTTTCTCTAGTAAGCAAGGCCAGAAGCCATATGTAAATGAGTTTTTCTTGTGACTTGTGCTTGCCAGACTGCTGCAGCTGCAGGGAATATTTGGGTGATGAAATGATATTGCACATAATGGGGTTGAAGATGACTACAAGTCATTTCCTTCAGGGAAGTGTACTGTGTTCAATTTTTAAGAGAGTTTACACTGAAAGTCAGAAGTTCAAGCCTCTTTTAAAATATCACGAAATCTGTGTAAGTGACTTTGAGGAAACACATAAGAAATACTAAGTGCCAATTGCAAATTAGCTGTCACACCTACTAGTGATTGCTTGATTTGTCCTCCTTGGAGCTTGTATTTTTTCACTGTAGAAACACCTGTATTTATAACATCTTTCTTTTGTGAGCTGCAATTTCCCTTTTTATATGATGTTGCTTATACTCATAAGTAATCAAAATGCTCTGAGAAGAAACTATAGAACAACAGTAATCCCATGTGTATGTATACAGTCAAATATTTAGAATGCTACAGAGGCAATCTGAGAACTTTAGGCTTATTCATGCCTGTGAGATAGCTCTGAAAACAAAATGCTGCTGTTCTCTTGGTTAATGAATAATGTTCTCACAGAAAGCTGTGATAAGTGTGTGCTCATTTATTCTGGTTTGTTTCAAAATGCTCATCCCAAGTTCTAAGTGCTTGTAGAAAACTTTTAAAACCTGTACTACTATGTATCAGGACAGTAGTACATAAGAGAAGATGAGGAAGGATGGTCTTGTAGTCAATACAGTGGACTGGGACTCTAGGTCTGGGTTCAATTCCCAGCCCTATTACAGAGTGACTTAATTTATCTGAAAATTGGGGATGATGATACTTTGTCTTACCCATCTCTTTAGAGTGTAAGCAGAGCTGGTTGAAACCATTTCCATGAAAAAATGAACATACTTTGGTTTTGGTAGAAAAAGCATGTATTCACTGAAATAACTTCAACAAGCTCTACTTAAATAAAAAACCAAAACATTTTCAATAAAATATTTGGGTTATCAGTAAAAGCATTTGGTTTTCAACAGACAAAATATTTGACCAAAAATGTGTTTTGTTGAAAACAAACACCTTCCCCTTTTCTTAGACATTTTCTGTGAGAAACAATAGGCATTTTCCAACCAGCTCTAATTGTCAGCCCTTCAAGGTAGGGACTGCCCTTTATTGTGTGTAATTACAGTGCTTAGCAAAATGGGGCCCTATTCTGGATAGAGACCTCCAGCTGCTCCTGTAATGCAAATAAATGTAAATTTACCCACCTCCCTGCAAGCTACTCTGCTTGTTACAGTAAACCACCCATGGATGTTTAAAATCATACTACGGTACATTAATAGTTTACCATACCTCCATAATCTCATGCTCCAGGAAAAACTGACAGGTATTCACAATTGCAGGAAAATCCCATGAGAAGGACAATCTGTTAAGTAACTGGATTCCAGGCCTTTTCGAATTTTATAGGTTACAACCAACACTTTAGCCTCTAGCCAAAAAATAATCCAAGTCAATGCAGATTATGGGAATGGTGGTGTCACGAGTTCTGTGTGCAATGCCCTACCTACTAAGTGGACAGATGCTGTACCAAACTGGTCAGCCATGATACATGTTCGGGGAGGAAACCAGCACAGGAAATTCAGGGTGGTTGCCTTGGCATTAAGGAGGTTGTCAACAGAACAGTAAAGAGCGGGGAGTGAGAACAGTGGTTGCATCTATGTTCTACCCTCTAATAGTGCTGATGTTTTTGAATGATCTCAAAGCCTGGCCCCATTAAGAAAGTATTACAATAGCCTCACCTGAGGTGGCAAAGGCATGGATAACTGTAGTGAGGTCTATAGCTGAAGGAAAATTAATAATAGCATTTTCCTTAAAGGAGAATGTCTCCATTGTGGTTATAACTCACCTGTAAATTGCTGCCATTACCAAGTGATTTGAGCCATTCAGTATAAGACAGCTCAGTTTTACCTGTAACAATAACTCTTCAAAGCTGCATGGATTTGGGAAATCAGCAGGCTTCCTTGGTTGTAATATTTTAACGTCAAGTGTCTCATGTACGGGGACTTGCATGCACTGATCAGGTTGTTAAGGCTGAATGAATTGTTTATTATGAATAATATTAGTTGAGAAGAATATTAATTTCTTATCTGTTTATGAAATGTCAGTAACTAGATTCTGATTTCTGCCAGTGTGTTGGTTTGTAACTATTTCATTGGTTGCTTAAATTAATTGTTCCATAGGCAGCAATTAATCTGCTTTGACTATTTGCTGTTCGTTATTTATGGCAAGTCAAGTAAGTCACATGGTACTGTTTTTATTTTCTGACTGGATGACTGCAATCTCAAAAACCAGGAGATTAGGGAGTAACAAACTTTGTTCTGGCAAAAATGCCATTGTTTGCATGAATACAAGACATGCCTCATATGCTCTTGTCAACAAAAACACCCTTTGTACAAATGTTCTTGGAGAGCACACAGCCAAGATCAAGATTAGTCTAGTTGGACAGTGGTGTGAAATTCAAATGCATGTTCCTGCACAGTTCAACCAGCTTTTCCTGTTCACTTTAACAAGACTAGTGCTTGTAGTTCCAGGTTGGACCACAATAAAATTAATCCCTGGACCTGAATTTTATTTTCCTGACTCAAGATGGCATGCTTAAAAGCATGTACAAAACTTCATAAAATGGCAAATTAAATGAAGTAAAACACTGATTTATATAGCTCCACAGGATTTCCAGAACATTCTGTTTACAGCTTTATTTAAGCTCCACCGATGGCATGTCATTTTTCTAATCCAAGAGCCTGGAGGCTGAAATCAAAGCTGTGGTAGAAAACTATTCTAGCCAGAACAGTAGGTGTAATTGAAAATTAAATATTTATAATGATTATTTTAATGAAAGCAAAATATTTCCATTATGCAGTGCTGTAGGAGCTGCTATTTCAATATTTTGAAGAAGACTCCTAACATGATTACTAGGCTCTCTGCATCTCTATCTCTTTTCTAGTTTCTCTGGGAGCAACCACCTCAGGTCTTGAGCCTCTTGCTTTATCTATTTTAGGATGAAATCTCACTGTTCTGTTGCTTTGAGACCAGGACTTGAGTACAGTGTCTTATGTCGTCACACAATGCACAGTCAACCTGTGGAACTTGTTGCCAGGGGATGATGTTTTGAAGGTCAAAAGTATAACTGGGTTCAAAAAAGAATTAGATAAATTCATCAATGGCTATTAGCCAACATAGACATAACCCCATGGTCTGGGTGTCCCTAAATCTCTGAGTGCCAGAAGCTGCAACCGAATGACAGGGCATGGGTCACTAGATAAATTGCACTATTCTGCCAATTATAGGCTCAGCACCCAGCCCAGTGGATCTTCCTTTTCTACTTCTAGATTAAGTATGCTTTGTTGTGTAGTTGTTAGTGTGAGCCAAGGCTGCCATGGCTGCTTGCATTTGCTAATGTGGCCTATCGACTTTCACTGCCATAATTCATGTAGCTTCTTCATCCCTTGCTTGGCACATGCTACTGTTGGATAGAATGTACTGGGAAGAGTTTTCCACTGGAAAATAATGCCAGAAAGTACTTTGACAGGAGTTCAGACAAGCTCTCTAGTGAGAGCCCAACACCAAACCCTAGATTTGGGGAGAGCCCTAAATATCCTAAAATTCAATAAAGGGAGGAAAGGGTAGAGGGGTCTATGTTTGTATTATATCATGCAATTGTTAATGTCAAATGATGTAGGATTTCCTTGGTGTGGGAAAGATTTGAGACCACTACATTCCTTTCTAGTTTTGATCAGCTTCAAAATTTAAACCTAGGCCTCCAAGGATGTGCGTGACTGAACCATTATGCCACCTACCCTCAACTTCCTTAACTTGAAGCTATTTAGGGGCTTATTCCTCAAGGGACTCGGCCTGATTTTGCTCCCATTGAAATCAATAGTGAAGTTCCCATTGGCTTCATTTGGTGTAGGATCAGGCCCTCATTGACTTCAATGAAGCTACACCAATATACGTCAGCTGAGGATCTGGCTCAGAGTGCGTCAGTCCATTTTGTTTAGGACAAGGTGGGAATGCTACATTCTTAGCAGGAGACAGACTGTATGTCAAGATTAAACTCCTCCATTAACATTCCTGCGTGAAGGCTTTTGTGAAACCGGGCAGTAAGAGCAAACTGTGTTAAATGTTATTAGGTGCTCATGAAAGAGAGGAATAAAGTTCAAACAAAGAATTGCAAAAGACCATCTGTAATCGCCCTCACTCATTATAAGTTTTAGAACCTCACTGACAATTTCAATGTTTCAAGACTTTTTTTAGCTTGTTCATGCTCTTATTCCCTGCCATTCTGTTACATTATCAGTTCAACATTATCCTGTACCTTATTGGTCAAGTTAGAACAAGGATGACTGTGGACAAAACCCAAAGAGGGACAGGATGACTTTTTGGATAAAATATTGGATGAGGATATGTAAATATGAGTTTGATTAAAGGCTCTGACACAGACTCCTTGGTCATTTAATCTCTCTGTCCCAATTCCCCATCCTCCTGCCTTCAGAAAAACTTTGTAGGTGCTTAAGATAGTGCTGTGATAGGAATAGGCAAGAGTCTAGCTAGAGCAATTAGAAAGGTGTATAAATGATACAATTTTCCTCACTTTTGTGTGAACATGAAAAGGGGCTGTATCTACCACTATTGCTTATGAATCAAATTTTCAAATAAAGTTGACCAACTAAATATACCTGCAAATCTCATGTATACATTCAGAAAATGAATAGTTGAATGGACAATAAATGGGTAGTTGTATATGCGGTTGCATAATTTACACATGAAAATATTTCTTTGCACGTGCATACTTGTGAATCTTTGAAGTGACATTGGGTATATGTACTTTTTGTATGGAATGCCTGGTGCATACCCTGATTTGCATCTACATCTGCTGTGCCTGATCTGCATCTCACCATAGCTGATTTTTGGCTGTAAGTGCTTTCACTCTTCAAAAATATAGTGAGAAACTGAAGGGAAATTTTCATGTTGGATTAAAATTTTGTAGTTCAATATTTGCCTCCCTTTGAAGGTGAGGACTGAAATGGGTGAATAGAATTGTACACCTCATTTATATAATCAAAGATATTAATGTTGTACTAACATTTTTCTGAGCACAGCGGGTGAGATTTTCAGAACTGTTTGCATTATCCACATGTGAAAATGAGCACTGTGCACTTGAGCATATCACTTGTGTGCAGAAATGAACTTGAACATGTCAATAGTAATTTCCACCCTCAGTTTCCTAGAACGGTCTGGTAGAATTTGCTATAAATTATGGTAAATGTCAGTATACTGAGATGTGCAAAATGCTCCCTGTTCTTAAAGCCTGCCCCAAAATGTTAAATACAGGATAATACATACCATCATGGCCTTGGTCCTGCAGTCAGTCTTTACTTGGGTAAAACTCTCATTGATTTGAGTGTAGTTCTTGGGGTTTCAGTGCAGAAGGACTGTACTTCAACTGTATTTGTCAAAATAAGGGCACCTGGACAATAGTATGCAAATCCAACCACAAGTTATTCTGAAAGCGAGAGGAATTAATTTACTGCAAAGGAGGATTTTGGTTTGCAGAGTGCTGGCGGAGCTCAGAAGTTTTATTTTGTACATTTCAACTCATGTTACGTTAAATCACACCTGAACCATACAGCGCCTGAATGCTAGTAGCTCCCTAATACATTTTGAGACTTCCTGGATGATGCATCCCATTATGCTACATAGAATGTTTCTGGTCACATACCATTCTGTGTAATGCAAGCCAACCTGATTTAAGTGACCTGACACAAAGTGTTGTAAGATGAGATGCTCCCTCCCCTGCCACCCCCTCAATAACTGCCACACCAACAGTGAAAACAAAACTCAAAAATAAAGTCAAAAGAATTCAGGATGTCGAAATCCAGGGAATTTGTGCGGAAGAGAAGAGTCCCTATTGTTTACCTAAAAACTTCAGTGGAAAATTAATGTTGAAGAATGAGCATTGGGGGAGAGATTTCCAAAGCCATTTCGAGAATCTATAGGAATTGGGCATCCACGTTGTGACCCATCTGTGCCCAGGGTAGCCCACTGATAATGTCAGGGTCAGGGCAGGCTGTAAAAGGAGAGTGAATTCTCCCAGCACTGGTGGGTGACACTGCAGTCAGACTTCCCAACCAGCCACAAACAGTGCTTCTGATTTCCCCACACTGGTTATCAAGAAGCCACTGTGCAAATACACACAGCCCCCTTTACTACATTTCAGTCTCTGGCTCCCAAACTGACACTAGGTCCAGTAAAGAGATCAGTTATTTAAACTCTATGCTCTTTACTAAAAGATTCCCTCTGATCCCAAAGGATCAGCCACAGTACCAGTTCACTATAAGTTTGGATCTTACCCAAAATACCACACTGCCAGCCAATCCTTTAGTAACTAAAACTAAAGGTTTATTAATAAAAGAAAAACAAACAATAAGAGAAGTGTTAAGGGGTTAAAGCAATCAGATGTATATGGACTTTCAAATCATTTGTATATATCAGATTTGTAGACCAATTATGGAGTTGCAGGCTTGTATAGTCCCTCTGGTATACATCCAGTAACTGGATGTGCCTAAGTCCTTCAGTTCAGTTGCAAAGTGTGTTGATCCAGAGGTGTGTCTGCAGCTGGACAGGAACAAAGACAAAATGGTTTCTGTGGTTTGATCTTATATACCCTCTGCCTCTGTCCATGCGGCTTGTGGAACTTTACAGGAACCAAAATGGAGTCCAGAGTCACATGGGGCAATCCTGGTAACACTTCAGGTATGCCTTTAGTTCCTTCCTGGGCCTTTGGCTTCTGTAAAGGTCTTGATGGGCCATTAAGCGGGCTATTGTCCTGCGGCCTCTCTGTCTGGGGTGTGTCTTCTACAGCCCAGTTTGAAATACAGGGATATCAGAGATCTCCATAACTTTCCTCACACATTACACATGAACACAAATATTATCTTATTCAGCATATCATAACCTTTCTGACAGTACCTGACTTGGTCATTATGATTTTGACATATTAATGTCAAATAACACAAATGCCCCCCCAAACCAGTCCGCATGACACACGTTCCCTAGGCAGCTTTGGAAATCCCATCCTTGGTTTATTTTTAACATGCAAAGACACAGATCCTGCCCTGCATCCCACAGGGGCACTGGGAGGCAAGAGAACAGCATACAAGGAGATGCTTTTGTTCCCAACTGCATCCCTGCAGCAGCTGGGCAGTTAGACATCCGCATATCTCGAGCCCCAGAACTACTAGTATCTTGCTGCGTCGGGCATGGTTCCCCTTCTTCTCCCACCTTTTTCAAAATATCACTGCATGTATGCTGCAGTTAGCAATACACATCAGAAAGGGGTGTGTGGGGATGTGTGGAGAAGGAGGTAATGGCATCATATACTGTTTTAAAAACAGCAGTAAACTATGCTCCAGATGGCATGCCTTCTATTTCTCCTGACCCATCCTGCCTGCATGGAGAGATTGCCTTTGTGGCCCACTCCACGGTTAGCTCTACTTTGTTCCCTCATGTGTCTGTGTACACTCTAGTGGGTACGGGCAGCATGATGCTGTTGTGGACAATGGACTAGAAGACTATAGTTTAGACAGAAGACCCCAGTAAGTGTGCTAACCCAGTTTGGATTATTTACCTTTCATGTCCTTTGTAAACCTTGTACAAATCCTACCCCATGGGCGTTCACTGCCTTCCTTATTTGTAAGAATTAGGATGGGGAAAGCACTAGCTTGATCCCATAAACCAGTAGATGTTTTCAGGCTTAGAAGATACTGGAATCACATAGTGTATTCGCATAACTCTGTTATACTCACTGACTTAGATAACAGCTAGTTTTCAGTTGTCTAAATTATCATTTGTCAAAAGGTATTACAGTCTGACTACTTCCTATCAGGGATTGTTTAAAGAACAAAGAAGTTGCTACCTTATTTGAATCATCTATTCCAGATACTTCTCTATCATGCATTGAAGTCAGATTTTGATACAATCAAAGGTGGAAATTTTAAGTACTGTATAATAGAACTTTTAAAGGAAAAATAGGGCACAGTGACATGTTTTCTATTGTCCTGCAAGACTGGCATTTTGCATTTTCACTTACCCAAGTGCTTTAGTCCAGATTTGTGTGTTGTTTTTCCCTTCAGTTTATTTAATATATAAAATAGATTGTGTGTATGGCAGTGGGAGTGGCTTTTTTTTGGTTTTGTTTGTTTTTCCCCAGGAAAGATATTTTTTTCCCCACAGTCTATCATAATTGTGTCACAGTTCACTGACTTCTGAAATGTCCTATAGAAAGAAGTGTTGTCTAGTTTTTGTTTTTTTTTACACTAGATCATTTTGATTTTAAACTATCCGTAAGCACATCCCTTTCTCTCTCACATTTATATACATACACATTCTTCTTTGCTTTCTCAGGTACGAGTAAGGATTTGCCTATATATTTATTATTGATGGATTATGTTCAGTTCTTTTCTTAGGAGAGCTCTTAGAATGAAATTTGATAAGTTTGTTTACAAGCCTTTTTGATTACTGAAGCTGTTTTTTTCATTTTTGCATAGCATATTTGAATCAAATTGTATAAATAAATCTTGCTTGATATCATTCCTATGTGCTATAACGATTGTTAAATGCAGATTGTCATTTCAGTGAGATATTTTAGTTTAAAAATATATCAGTGAACATCTTTTGCAAAATGTATTCATTCACATTTGGAATGCTCCTTCTGGATTGCAAGTGGAGTTTGAGCAGTTAAAGCCAATGGTTTGCACTGGTTGCTGCTGTTTTTGAAACCCATTTTCAAGAGTCATAGCTGACAGTAGATTAAAGCTGCTTCTGAACAAGATGGTGATGTGCTGCAATTTAAGAAATGTTGTGAACGTGGCCCATATACACAATAAGTATTGTAGAAGTCACTCTAATACTCTGATAATTCATGACTATTGTCAGGAGGAAGTTACTGGAATAGAATATATATGTTCAAGGAAATTTAATGAGGGTCTCACTCTCAGTGCCATCAGCTTTCTCGTCTAAGGCTCATCAAGATTTAATGCCAGGTATAACCAAATTTAATGTACCAAATTACCATTTCACAGGAATCTTGCTGCTTCTGATAATTTCTTCAACACGACAATTTCCGGTTTTGCTCAAGTCACGTCTGCAAGGAAGGGGGGCTTTGATGGAAAGGTTGGGGGAGAGCAGGTAGTGGAAACCAGGAGATTCCTGAAAGCAGTATTTCTTGTATGGAGGACTGGAAGATGGGTGCAACCAGAATTTTCTTAAGACGGAGGTACAGGGAGAGGATCGTTGTCTTGGGGTGGGGAAATGGTGAGGCGTAGGCAGCACAGCTTGATGCACAGCTCTCAGAGGGCAGAGCCAGCTGCAGGCAGTTTTGTGGGGCTGCAGCCAGGAAAAGAAGCGTTAGGATGTGCTGAAGGCAGGTTGCAGCCTGGAGAGTGCAGGGAGAGGTACCGTGTAGCCATGCAGACCTCTAGCACACCCACTTTCTGTGGGAAGCCTAGCATCTGGACTACAGCCCTCCTCCCACTATTGCTCTGCCTGGAGCAGGGGGGCTCAGGAAAGTACCAGGTTCTCCCCTCCCAGCCTGCAGCACTGGACTCCAGCAGGGGCTCCCCTACCAGCCAGGGATGCAGGTGCTCCAGTCCATTATCTCCTGTGTGGGTGACTGGTCCTTGGCTGCAGGGTAGCTGCCATACCTGTGACAGAAATATGTCAGGAGGAGAGAGGGCAGCTACTGCTGCCTCTCTGCTCAACGCTGCCAAGGAGGGGGAGAGTGGCTGGGCCCCATCTTCCCCCTCTCCTCATTGTGCCCCTGCTGGAAGATGAGGGGATCGGGTCAGAATGTGCCTTGTTGATACAGAGCAGGCAGGAAGCTTAGAGAGAAAAGCTTACTCTGATCCCCCTACAAAATAAACAGAAACAAAAAATTGTCATCTTTTTGTTTGCTTCTATAGTCAAGAGTCAGCTATTGTAATTTGGTGGTTAATCCGACAGTGTCCTAAAATTACCATGGTATCCAAGTAATCCCCCCCCACACACTTCTTTTATTGTTGTTGCTTGAATCATCATATGTCAAAACCAAGAAGTTTATAAGAATGTTATCATTTATTCAAAAGAAAACTCAGAAAAGGAACACACCAGAATAGGAATAAAATCAGAATGATCTCATGTGCCATACAACTTTGCTCAATAGACAGCATTAGTAATGACATAAGTTTACCAGTAGTTGTAGGCAAACACAACATAGCAAAGAACATACTGTGTAAATATGCTTAAATATTCCCAATGGAAGTGCGTGCTCATTCAGACAGAGAGCCAATGTAAAGTGACTTGTTTGACCAATCACTACTAACACTGACAGAATAGCAAATAGGGAATATCTTTGGAGAATTGTTTGCAATCAGCTGGCAACCTCTGCCACACCAAAAAAATGCTATAGGTAATTAAATTAAAACTAATAATGCAATTGAAGCAAATTAACCGAAGTAAATTGTAATCTGCTTGTGTACATTCACAAGCAGAGAAAGAGGATGAACTATTCATTGTAAAATCTTTACTTAGCCCTAATATATGTAATTACATACAGAATAAAATGATGCATGACTGGGACCTTAGAAAGGAACATTCTTTTCCACTCTTATTCTCTCTCCCATAGTCTCATAAATCCTGGACTAATTACACAAGAAGCGTGATCACTTTGACAATATATTGTTTCTGGAAATGTGGAGGATGTGTGTAATGTGTTTAAATCTGTAGCAGGAATGGTGGTAGGACAGAGCTGGGGAAAGTTTCAAGAAGAAGCTTTAAGGTGAAGTAGAAGGAAATACAGAGTAGCTTTAGGGATATATCTGCTTTCCTGATCCCAATAAATGTCCTTATTAATTTTTAGAAGAAAGTGACCATTGTTCTTTGTCACTGGCATGTAATGATGTGCTTATTGCTGTTTTCTCCGAATCAATCTCTCTGTGTCCAAGCTGAGTCCCTGAAAATTGAGTAGACTAACAGTAATTGTACAAGGTTCTCTGTGATCAACTATTCCATTACCTATCGGAAATACAAAAGTAAAAACTTATTTCTTACCCATTAAAACCCAGTAGGGCTATTTGGGGAGCGTGCAACTGAAATCAAAACTTACTGGCTCTCTTCAGGTCATCTCTGTTTACCTTATTTTCTTTCTCTTCCTTTGTATCACTTATACTGAGAAGAATATATGATAGACAATGTTACCAATGAAAGAGCAAGCCCTGCATAATTACTGCCTTCAGTAACAGCACACATTTCATTTCTTTTCTGTGCTTGTTTGTGATGCCAGCATAATTTCAGCTGTTAAAACTGAACGGGAATTCTGGTGGCTTATTGAGTGGCAGCAGCACTAACACCCAAAAAAGCAGTAGTCACTAGAGGTGGGTGACATTTTTTGGAAAAAGTTTATTTGCCAAAAAATACAGATTTGGTCAACCTGGTACCGTTCACGAATGTGACAGAATTCTCTGACTAGTTTTGCCCCTAAAATTTTTCGAGAGACTTTGGTGCCATTCACAAAATGGCTGGAATGAGAGGTCCTTCTCGTAAGCTTCAGACCAGTGGTTAGAGCACTCACCTGGAATGTGGGAGATCTGAGTTCAAATGTCTCCTCCCCCTGTGCTTAATGTGGAGCAGGGATTTTAACTTCCCACCTTTCAGGTGAGCGCCCTAACTACGAGACTATGGGCTATTCTGAGGCAGGTCTTTCTCAACATCCCCTGTTGAAGCTGTTCTACTTTGCATGAAATATATGAAGAGTCATTGGGCTGAAGATAGAGAGAGAGTGCAAATTATTCTTTAGCTTGGTGGTCAGGACTTTCCTGGGATAGGGAGACCCAAATTTAAGTCCCTGCTCCACATGTGGCAGAGGGGGAGTTGAACTGTGATCTGCCATATTCCAAGATTGTGCCACTGGGTTAAAAGTTATAGAGTTGGCATTACCACATCCTCTTTCAGCCCCAAAACAAATGTTTGGGGTCAAATGACATATTTTGTTCAATTCCAAAAAGACTCAATTTTCCAAATTAAAAAAAATTTTTTTTAATTCTAAACAATTTTTTCAACTTTTTGAAGCTATCAGCTAATTCAGAAATCAGTTATTCACCCAGCTCAGGTAACCACATTAAAATATACATGCAAAACTGGAAAAGCCAAGATATTGCTATGCAGTGAAGTTATTTTACTTTAACCATTTCACTTTCCTTCTCACATCATAGGGACTAAAATTTCAATGAAAATCAAGAAAGCAATTTAAAAATCTTTCCCATGAAAAATAATTTGTACTTATCTACCAGCTCTAGAAAACATATATACATGATTAATTAGTAAATATATATACTCACAAGCCTGCAAATGCTTGCACATGTACTCAGCTCTAGAAACCTGAGTAGTCCCACTGAAGTCAAATATATATGCAAAATTTGCAGGATTAGGACCATATGTATATCATAATAGCAATGCATAGTGATTTATGGATTTAAATAATTTATAAGGTATGCAATTTATTGACATAGTTACAGAACAACTGTAAACATAATTCTTTTTTATTTCACCCAATTGTTTTCTAATGTATAGAGCACAGAAATGTGTGTTAAAAGGCTTCAGTTTCAATCTTGACTCTGCCATGTAGTCAGTTATTTTGTTTGAAGAGTACAGAGTAATTACTCTGTACTCTTCAAGGTTACCATGGCAATCAAATCACCATTTTTTAATAACCTAAAGAATAATTTAAAATAAAAAATAAATGAAAATTAGTAATGACAGCATACACAAATACAAAGGGCCAGATTCTCAGCTGGTGTAAATAGCCCCATTGAAGTCAATAGAACTAGGCTGATTTATGCCAGTAGAGCATCTGGTCCAGATAAACAAATAACAAATTTTGGTTTGTATGCATTCAGCCATGATTAACACACTGGATCATACTGCTATTGAAGGTCAGTACAATTACAAAGGCATTTATATAACTGTACAAATGATTCCAGAAATTGGAGTTTTGTTAAAACATTATTTGTTAGTGACAGTTATTCATTTTGATGTTATTTCTTTACCATTTTTACCAGCTCCTTTTAATTACACATCAGAGTCTGTTATTTCTTTATTAAATTTTTGTGAAAAGTATGCTTTCAGATATTGTGGAGTGTTTATGCAGTGCCTAGTGCAATGGGGCTTCAATCTGGTTGGCCTATATATAGGCACTACTGAGGCAAGCGCCCCAGAACCCCAACTCTTATAAAATCACTTATGGTTAACTTTGTGCTTTTAATTGCTTATGCTAAGTGTATGGTCAGGCAGGCCCTGTGATTAGAGCTGCCAGGCCCCGCATTTGTTTTTGGCTTAACGTTCCCATTACTAACAACTTCAAAAGGCTGCTAAAATTCCTTAACTTCCTAGACTAACACCTGTCCAGTGATTTCCCAATTTCCCCTCATTAACACTACCTCAGCACTTTCACAACTCCCCATCTTGGCCCGAGGTCAGTATCTTCTCGGAAAGCCCCTTATTAACCTCCCCATATTAATTTCAAAATCAGTATATTTGTTCAGAGTGCCAATAACTAATTAAAATCAAGTTAAGGCCCCCTCCCATAGGGAGGTGCGAATGTTGTTAAGTCATAACGAGCCAATCATGCTATGTATAATGTAATGTTATGTATGAATATTCATGTAATCAATAAGAGTATATAAGGCAGCGCCCCAGTATAATCAGGGCTCAGCCTTTGGAAATGATTCCGCTGGGCCGGTTGGCGCCAATCAATAAACTGCTGTTTCCTCACTTCGGTGTCCGTCTCGTAACGTGTTCCTGAGATCTTGCTACACTACCGCAATTAACATTAAATAAGATTATGAAAAACTGGAAGTGAATTTAGAGTGCTCAGAGATGTATGTTGAGAAAGCATATGCGGGGCCTAAACACACTTCATGACATACGGATTTCATACTTTAAAATATACACACAGGTTCTGGATTTTTCCAGCTTTCTATTTGCAGCATACAAAGAATTATAGTCAAAGGAAACTAGCAAACTTTTCACTATATGCCATCTCTCTTAATTTATTATAATGAGTCAAATGTTGGGAAAATAACCATCATCTATGCCTAGCCTAGATACAAATTGTACAAAACTTTAGTTCACTTCCAAAAGAGCTCATCTGTAAAGTGCTGCTGGTATATAGAATGAAAACCACTACAGTATGTCATGCTTTATGTATGACATTTTTTGTCTTTCAGAGAGAATGACACTATTTGTTACCCTTTATGTATGACTGACTTTTAACATTAATAAAATGTTATTTCACATAATTTAATAAACTTCTCAGTTCTGGCATTCAGATTCTTTGTTAATATAGTATTAAACTGATTACAAATTTGGTTGCTCCTGGAAATCACAAACATAGCACTTATCCAAAGCGACGTTTTAAATTGCTTGTTTACAGTTAGTTCTAGTGAATAAAGCTTTTGCCCTTAACAACTTAAGGGCAAAATTCTTCTCTCAAATCCTCTTGGTGGACTTCAACTCCAATGTTCTCCCTTCTCTACATATGTGGATTTCTCATTGATTTCTGTGGAAAGTTATAATTTGAAATAAAACTCGGGTACTGTCTTTCACTTGACACTAATGACACATTTTTCAAATGTTGGTGCTTAAAGTAAAGCATATAAATCTATATTTAGGCACCCAAATGAGTGGCCTGGTTTCAGACATATTGGCCATGACAGGTTAAAGTCACTTCAGTGGCAGTTGTTCATGATCAGCATGTCTGGAAAATAAGGCCACTTATTTAGAAATATGGATTTAGGCCCAGATTTTGCAACAGTTATGCACGTGCTTACAGGTCACAGGCTTTGTGAAGTTTTGTTTGTCTGTGACCTGTCCCTGACTTTTACTAAAAATAATTGTGACAAAATCTTAAGGTTTATCGTTATTAAAGATGGGGAGATGTTATACAGCAAGATAAAGCTGAATCTCAGAATAGTAACATCCAAAAATTTTAGAACAAATGCAAAAACGTACTTCAGTTTTGTGGCCAGACCCCATTTAATTACCCCAGAGTAATTTAGATAAATTTAGTCATCACTTTACCCGTCACACACATTATTCTTGTTCCTGCTATGACTTTTTATTTTATATGACAATTCCATTTACTATATTTTACCAGTTTCCTGTGTACCAATATCAAATACTGACTGTAACCCGTCCGTGCCCAGGGTAGCCCTCTGATAATGCCAGGGTCAGGGCAGGCTGTAAAAGGAGAGCAAATTCTCCCAGCACTGGTGGGTGACACCACAGTCAGACTTCCCAACCAGCCACAAACAGTGCTTCTGATTCCCCCACACTGGTTATCAAGAAGCCACTGTGCAAATACACACAGCCCCCTTTACTGCATTTCAGTCTCTGGCTCCCCAAACTGACACTAGGTCCAGTAAAGAGACCAGTTGTTTAAACTCTATGCTCTTTACTAAAAGATTCCCTCTGATCCCAAAGGACCAGCCACAGTACCAGTTCACTATAAGTCTGGATCTTACCCAAAATACCATGCTGCCAGCCAATCCTTTAGTAACTAAAACTAAAGGTTATTTAATAAAAGAAAAACAAACAATAAGAGAAGTGTTAAAGGCTTAAAGCAATCAGATATATACAAATGATTTGAAAGTCCATATACATCAGGTTTCTAGAACAATTGTGGAGTTGCAGGCTTGTACAGTCCCTCTGGTATACATCCAGTACCTGGATGGGTCTAAGTCCTTCAGTTCAGTTGCAAAGTGTGTTGATCCAGAGGTGTGTCCGCAGCTGGACCGGAACAAAGACAAAATGGTTTCTGTGGTTTGATCTTATATCCCCTCTGTTACTGGCCATGTGGCTTGTGGAACTTTACAGGAACCAAAATGGAGTCCATAGTCACATGGGCCAATCCTGGTAACTCTTCAGGTATGCCTTTAGTTTCTTCCTAGGCCTTTGGCTTCTGTAAAGGTCTTGATGGGCCATTAAGCAGGCTATTGTCCTGTGGCCTCTCTGTCTGAGGTGTGTCTTTTACAGCACAGTTTGAAATACAGGGATATCAAAGATCTCCATAACTTTCCTCACACATATCACACATGAACACAAATATTATCATCTTATTCAGCATATTATAACCTTTCTAACAGTACCTGACATGGTGTGTCTTACATGAATTATTATGATTTTGACATATTAATGTCAAACAACACAAATGCCCCCCCTCCTAATGCAGTCCTCATGACACTGACAATGAGGATCATTTTCATTTTTGTTCTTGGTTTGTCTTTTGCTCTGAAGTTCCAGACCGGGAATTTCAAACTCATTGTTCTCCATCCAGTTGGACCGTTTAGATTCACTCTTTCCAGATGAATTTCCTTAAACATGGGGAAAGACTAGATGGAATAAAGATATCTGTAGTTATTCTTTTAAGGGTAAAATTTTCCTTTGAGCTATGCCCAATGGAATTCAATTTTGATATACTTCCATTGGAGTCTGATGTAAGGGGACAGATTGACTTTGGATGCAAAATGAAGATGAAAATGTTTAAAAATTGAGCCCTGTTTGCATATTCAGTGCCCATTCTTAAAACATGTTTCACCGTGTCCTTTTTCTAATGCCAAGTTTAGGTAGGACCAACTTCTGTCAGTTTCTTGGCTCAAGTAAGTACCTAGACTGAAAGCCATCCCTAGTCTAGGCCCATCTAACAGATGGTAAACTGAGGCAGGGAGCAGCTAAGTGACTTGCCCAAAGTCACACAGTAAGTCTGTGGCAAAGAAAGGACTTGCACCCAGGATTTGTGTTTTAACTCCTTCCCTACCCATTGGACCATTCTTCCTCTTCTATAACATGTTTGCCTTTTGATAAATGGATAATGTTACCACATTATTCATGGTATGGAATGACTTTGTAAGGAACAGAGGCTCTTAGGTCACTTAAGTGCTTTTGAAAGAAGTTGCCGTATATTTTTTGTTGCTGGGAAAATGATGGCATTAATGAGATCCTGTCAATAATCTGGGTAACTGGGTTAAAAAAATGGAAATCTCTTATTGGGATTTTTTCCAGATACAAAGATGACAGGCTCAATGTAATTAATATGGAACATTTCAAGGCATTCTTGTTTTTTTCATACAGCACAGAAATTTTTCCCTAGAAATGTTTAATCTACAAGCATCTATGTTATTTATTATTCTTCACTTATGTTCATATAGTCACATTTAAGTATCCTGTGGTACTTTACAGACTGTGGAGCTGATTCTGATTGAATTCTGGTGTAAATTCAGGTATAACACTATTGAAACCAATGAAATGAAACAGGTGAACAATTGTGACGAGAATCATGTTCTGCATATATACAGAAAAACTCATCCACCACTGAAATGAAACAAATTAGTTTAATTGTGGAAATAGGTGTCACTTTCCATGTCCAAACACAAGATATGCACAGGCAATTTAGGCATCCATTTCTGAGTAGTTGGCCTTCTGTTTCTTTCCTCCAAGGATGAAAATTTTGTTCCAGCACCAAGCACACCACCTTTGTGACTGCAATGTAGCCTGTTACCAATAGCACTTGTAGCTGTAACAAAAGACCAATGTTATGCATATGTTTTTGAGAAATGAAACTTTCTGCAAAATATGTATTAGGAAAAACAACTGGACTACTCAAAATACCGCTGCACTCATGCATAAAATGAATAGAACTGAGATATTTGCAAAAAGAGTTAATTTAGCAAAGAGCAGAATCGGCTTCTTTGCAACCAAGAAATTAGATATAATTTCTGTAATGATGGCTTGGCTTGCTAGCTAATGAAGGTTAAAGATGGAAGATGAGTTTCACACTTGGATTAATTATCTTTTTTCTTTAAAAGAAATGAACTTGTTTTTCTGTTGAGTAGGTAATTACACAACATGTGGTTTAGTTTAGTTAAAAAACTGCTCCGTCAGATGTTCCAAAAGAGAGATTTTCTTTACCTGTTACATAGGGCAGCTTGGAGGGTTTTGATTTTTTTTTAAATGCCTCATGTACTCCAATATTTGAAAAGATGACGCCTACAGAAATGTTATTTAAAAAAAAATGTTATTTATAGACATGCTTTTTTGCGGGAGGAGGGAAGAATGTACTAAAATGTCTACTTAAAGCAAATCAGATGTGACTGCATATGCATGTCAATTGCCGTTTGTTTTTCATTTTCTGAAATTACTAATCCCATGCAGATTGTTTAGGGAAACAGATGACATGTGTTATAGTACTAAACAAGCTGAAACAGAGCCAGGATAAAGACAGAAGGTGTTTTGTTTATTTTTTAAGGGAAGCACAGTATTATGAATTGACTTGTGGTGAGAAAGAAGGACAAGCACATGATGAGCTTTGTAACCAGCGGCCTATGAACAAAAGCAATTAGCATACCCTAATGAAACAAAAAGCTTAATAATATCTGACGCACTGTTCCTCAGTTTAAGGTGCATGCAACATTTCTCTTAATTTATCCTGACAGTGGCTGGCAGAATGTTTTACCTTTAAAACCAAGACATTTTGTGAGGCATTTTTAGTTCATAGTAGCTGACATGCCTCATCATAGATGCCTGTGCTTTTACAAAGGAAGGTAAAATATGCACCTATTTTAATTTGATTATATAAGATGTGACTTTTTATTACCCTATCTGTTGTCATCTTAATGGTGCATTCTGCTAAATATGAGGTCTTTGGACTAGGTTCCAAGCACAAAGAAGGAGGGATGGGGGAAACCTGATGTAGAAGCAGAATTTAAAAGCAAAAAGTGCTGCTCCAGGAATGCAGAGAAAACATCTGGCATTCCTTCATCACCAGTGATGCAACCAAATGGGTGCATATTCCCCTGCTGAGGCCTTCTGCCAGAGTCTGTGTTGGTAAATGGAAGTAATCTGGGCCACTTTATCCAATAGTGAAATTGTAATAGAGTGGGCATGAAAAGGTTAACTGATTTATGGAGACCTTACTTTATTGTTTTGTCAGTGGGAGTTGTCCTCTCACACTATTGGGATGCAGTTAAATAAAACAGCAAGTTCTTAGCCTGGAATCCTATAAGCAGACATATTATTGCTGCACTGAATGGTCCCTTTACAAAAGATGGGACTCCTTCCAGAGCCCATTAGCTGTATTGGAACTGTGGGCCTGGCACTGCTGGGTTCTGTCAGGTTGAATGTTGACTGCATATGGTAGAGTAGAATGGTTTGAAGATATATAATATTTATACTACATACACTTTTAAAGATTTCCTAGAACATTTTATGTCTCCCACATCTTCCCTGGAGTCATTACAGTGTATTTGTTACTCCATGCACAGTCCATTCTGAATGCACGCACATCAATAAAATAATTTCCAAGCTTTGAGAGCTACATAAAAGCCTTCACAATGGTTGTGCATATACTTCCTTTCATTTTTAGCAAGTCACTGATAAGAAAATTGGACACAAGCATTCCACGTGCTATTTCAAGGCATACTGTGTAACGTGTATGATAGTTCATGATGGATGTCCATTTTATTTGCGAAACACTGAAGCTATCTATTGGTCATTGTTACAAAATCCTGTAGAATTGGATTGAATTTCTCAGCTTGATTCTTGTTTACATGAAAACCTTTTTGATGCTGCTCACCACCATATCACTGCACTATCTTGGTGTTTCCTAAGTGTAACACACCCTTTTTGGGAACCTTAGGAGGCCCTGGCTGGAATGGTTATGGAGTTAACACTGCTTTCTTACCCTCCCACCTGCTTTCTCTTAGAAGTGCTCCCTTCAGAACACAGTTGAAGTACAGTGTTGGGACAGTCTGGAAAGCTTGCACTGCCTCTGGCCACTATGGTTAGAGGACTTTAACATCCAGAGCTATCAATCACATACTTACATAAGCAATAACTTCATGCCACCAAATCTTTTTCTTCTCACTCAATGTAACCGTCTCGTTTGGCTTTTATTTCTATTAGTCTCCCAATAATTTGTTGTTTTGACCTTTAAGTATATCTTTGGAATTTTATAGTGCTCAGCTAAGTGTGGGTGGGAAGTATAAATTGGGTTGGCTGAGCAAAGAAGGATTATATTGCAGTAGAGGACAGGCTGTATTCCTTCCACATTCCCTCAATATTTTTTGTAAGGCATAGAATCTTTAAAAAAAGAAAAAAAAATTGTATTATTTGGTTGCATGAGCAAGACTCCATTCTAATGCAAACAATACTTTTTATCATGATTTATTTGCAAATTTGTGTTCCTTTTTTTTTTTTGCATCCTTTTTTAAGCCTTTTTTCTTGCAACTTGCGGTTTTTCTCCCTTTCAACCTGCATTTTCACTTTTCATCCAGCATTGTTATATTATCAGTGCTCTATTATCTACAGTTCTTCCTCCTCTTTTTTATATTCCCAACCTGCCTTATTTATCCCTTTCATCATTTCAGGTTAACTCACAATATTTTATAGGACGCATCTCTTACTACTTTAGCTAAAAATACTTTAAAGAGTTTTGTCTAGGATGTTTCCGTTAAAAATCTGGCAATCCTTAGAGCTAGACCTTTCTTCCCCCACCCCATCCCACCCTTGTAGAAGAAAGAAATTTAATAGGACTATTGTCTCTATTTCCACAAAGAAGATCTGTTTTTGTATTAGACTATAAGGTTTAGTCCCATGAAAGCTCTTCGCTCTATCAAATTGAAAGCTATTGCTATCTTCCAGCTTGATGAAATATGATAATGCTGTCATCACTAAATGTACCTGTAAATCCTTTATATTTGAAACAGACTTATTTCAAATGGATGCATTTTTAACATAATTTATAAAGAGAATTTTTGTTAAATTTTGTTAGTTTTAGACTGTTGGCATTTTTGCCTATTTTTTCTTATTGCATTGAGAACGATCTTGTGGCAGTTATTCTTAATGGTCAGCATGGATCATTTAAGATTAAGAGGCAGAGGGATCTGTATTCTCAATCTAGAGACAAGTGAATCTAATGCATGTTGGAAGGCTTTGTATTGGTTATCTTGATCCTTTAGAAAGGTTTCTAAACTAGTGTTTCATTCCCATGTTTTTAAACATGTGTATAAAATGCTCCCACAGTATCATGAGTCCTTTCTTTCAGTGGTTGTATTAGAATAAGGTAACAATATTATTATTAATATAGCACTTTTCATTTATTGTTTTCAAAGTCATTTACAAAGGAGGAAAGTAGTATTATCTTAAAGATGGGAAAGCTGAGAGACAGAGGTGGACTTGACACTAAGCTAGGGGGAGTGGTAGATACCCAGGAGGCAAGGGATAGGATACAGAAAGATCTAAACAAATTGGAGGATTGGGCCAAAAGAAATCTGATGAGGTTCAAAAAGGACAAGTGCAGAGTCCTGCACTTAGGACGGAAGAATCCCATGCACAGCTACAGACTGGGGACCGACAAGCTAGGCAGCAGTTCTGCAGAAAAGGACCTGGGAGTTACAGTGGATAAGAAGCTGGATATGAGTCAGCAGTGTGCCCTGGTTGCCAAGAAGGCTAATGGCATATTGGGTTGCATTAGTAAGAGCATTGCCAGCAGATCGCGGGAAGTGATTATTCCCCTCTATTCAGCATTGGTGAGGCCGCATTTGGAGGTTTGTGTCCAGTTTTGGGCCCCCCATTACAAAAAGGATATGGACAAGTTGGAGAGAGTCCAGCAGAGGGCAACAAAAATGATTAGGGGGCTGGAGCACAAGACTTATGAGGAGAGACTGAAAGAACTAGGCCTGTTTAGTCTGCAGAAGAGAAGAATGAGGGGGGATTTGATAGCAGCCTTTAACTACCTGAAAGGGGGTTCCAGGGAAGATGGAGCTAGGCTGTTTTCAGTGGTGACAGATGACAGAACAAGGAGCAACAGTCTCAAGTTGCAGTGGGGGAAGTCTAGGTTGGACATTAGGAAAAGGTTTTTCAGTAGGAGAGTGGTGAAGCATTGGAATGGGTTACCTAGGGAGGTGGTGGCATCTCCATCTTTAGAGGTTTTTAAGCTGAGGCTTGACAAAACCCTCGCCGGGATGATTTAGCTGAGGATAGTCCTGCTTTGAGCAGGGGGTTGGACTAATTGACCTCCTGAGGTCCCTTCCAACTCTAATATTCTATGATTGTGCAAGGTCACCCAGCAGGCCAGCTGCACAGCTGGGAAAAGAATCCAGGTCTCATGAGTCCCAGTCCAGTGCTGTATCCTGTAGGTCACACTGCCTCCTTTTATAGTCCAGTTCTGCAAGGTATTTAGCACCTCTTGTAAAGTGCTGGAGCATTTTTCAACTCCCATAGACTTCACTGGGACTTGAAGGGTGTTCAGTACTATGACACTTTGGGAAATGCCCAGACCAGTAAGGGGTTCTGTTCCTGGTTGCCCTATAACCTTTATACTGTGCAGCTAAGGCTCAGTTCTCTGACAGCTGTAGTGTGCCCACAAGCACAAGGTCTCCTCTTGGCCTCCACTGCCTAGTTACTCTTTGCAGGGTGACTCCAACGGTAAGGGAAAACAAATGTACAAGTTGCTCTGAAAATAAACAAAATAATGCCACTTCAGGCTTTATATTTCCATATTAGATAAAATCCTTTTTCTAATGCAAGTTACCTATTGCCTTTGAGCAGTTTTTAAAATCGTCTCTCTAAATGTAATAGAAAAGATATCCTGTACATAGAATTTCTTTTAAAAATATTATTTTCTAGAATCTTATAGGTTTATCCCTAGTTGAACTTGGAGAGTGGTGAAGCATTGGAATGGGTTACCTAGGGAGGTGGTGGCATCTAACTAGAGATTATTTTTCCCCAAAAATCAGAAAGACTGAGTAAATGGGATGTGAATTTCTTTTATGTGGGCCTTATTTAGAGTCCACTGTGGTCAGAAGATAGACGCCCATTAATTTCAGTGGGCTTTGGATCAGGTCCAAAATGCATTTGAACTATAGCTTTCCTATGTCAAAACTTCCTATTTTCTGATTGTAAGAAGTGTAATGTGATGGGTATTAGTTTAGGAAATGGAAGGGAAAAAACAGAACATGCACATGTAGAAGAGCCCAATAAATATTTTTGTGCATAGTTTCATTTATAATGCCATGATGAACATAATGCATGCCTTTTGTTTTATTTCTAATTCACCCAATCGTTCATTCCATATTTATGAAAAACCCACTTCTCATTAAAATTACCAGTTTAAAATTACAATCTTTGTAGAGCACATCTAAGAAATGACCTTTCTTCATTTTAAATGGTATAAAATTAAGTTTTTGTAGACTGTAGGCAGCACTCAAGGGATAGGTTCTTTAATGTACTGAATATTGCTTTCAAAGTACTCTAATTGCCCAAATTAATAATGCCTTTTTTCTATGGGTCTTATAAGGGAAAAATGAATTTGAATCACTCTCTAAAGAATTGAATCACCGGCTATCTCATTCTGATTACTTTCTGCATTCATTATAAAATTAAAAAAGAACAGCAAGGTCACCTTTGGCATGGCTTTTTGTTTGTGAGAAAAGTTAGTTACTTTCCTTCACTTCTCTGAACCAGATTTCCTACAGACACAGAGCTTGCCAAAATTGCTGTGACTCATGTTAACAACACCCCCCCACTGCATGATGTTATTCCACAGTTCTGTCAGAATATCTGGTGTGACTAGGCTAGATTTGAAAATGATTGTGAGGACTTCACAGCATATTACATTGATCTCTTGGGTTCTGCTCACTGATGTTGGAATCCAGAAAGATTAGAGAGGTCTTGTATGGGCTTCATTGTTTGTTTGTTTTTAATTCTGTTTTTGGCCAAGGTTGTGAGGCTTAAAACTCAACTTGATGGTGTTTTTCTGTTTGGACATTTGAATGTAATGCCACAACGTTTGAACACCACTGTGATCAATTAAGAAATTTCAAAGAATGTTCTAGGCATCTGTAGGCTAAAGTTAAATTTATCTGATTTTTGAGCTTAAAGATGACTGGGGTGATTTAAAATCTTTTCACCTAAACTTTATTTTTTAAAAAAAGTCAGCTGAGATTCTCTCCTAGCAACATGTCTACAGGACCTGTGGCTTTAAGAACCACACCAAAGATCGTGAGATATTGTGAGATGAGGCAATGCTGTTTCTTATGCACAACGAAAATTTTCAAGTTAAAAAAACAAAACAAAAAAACCCTCATGACTAGAGATACAAAATTCCATGGGACCATAACAAGAGACTTTTACCAATGGAAGTGTTTCAGCAACAATGTTGAAAATAATTTTATTGCTGTATAAATAAAAAGGAATACAGCAGGACTACTGATTCTTCCGAAAGATAAAGAAATCCTCATTAGTTCGTCTTGTTTAGATTCTGCAGGGACCAAAGGGAAGAGAGAGAACAAGTAAAATGTTCACCAGTGCTTTTAACTGTAAGATGTGTTCATTAATGTGCAAATAGGCATTATGTGATGTAGATGAATTTTCCTCACTCCATCTGGCAGTTGTGGGGAGAGAAAATTAGTCAGAAACCTTATTAATCACTTGGGGATTAGCTGAATGCCATTATTAGCCTGGAGTGGCATTTAAAAATGTTGCATACATTGTATGGTAAATCATTTCCAACTTGGTAAATCAAGCTTGTTTCAAAACTAATTTCATAGTCAGTGGTATGTGCAGAAGACTGACTTGCCACATGCTATTTACTTTGGTCTGTGCTAATGGATACCACTGGAGAGTTGGGACCTTATAATATTACACATAAATATATTTATTAAAAATAAAAAATACCACCAAAGTGGGATATTTATATTGTAATAGAGATGGTAATGAGCCTCAAACTGAAACTCTAGTTCCAGATTTTGCTGGGAGAAAACTCTGTGGGTGCTTGGGTGTGTAGTCTTGTCTCATTCAGTTTTGTGTTTTTGTATGTTTTTTCATATTACTAACAAATGTGCACTGAAAATGCATGCCCACAAACCCAAGAGTTGACTTTGCGTAAGGTAGTAATAAAAAGTGATAAACATGGCCAGGAAGAGAAATTTATGTATGGGAGTTAACTGGTTAATTTTTTAAATAGAAAAATCCGCTTTTTTTGCTCTCTAACATAGCTTTTTATTGAAGTAAAATGTACCTCTTAAACAGATGAGATCAATAATACACATTCCAAAATGAATTTAATAAAACATAAAGACTATGGCCTGAATTCTGTTATACAAAGACCCCTTTGTACCACTCTGGCAGTATGAAGAGGCTTTATTACAAAGAATAAATTTATGATGTGTAAAGGGACCTTAGTGTAAATGAAAATCAGAAATGAAAATGGATTTGATCCTGCATTTTTTACTTGGGCACAATTCCCACTGACTTCATTGGGAATTTTGATTGAGAAAGGACAGAACCATTCAGCCAATTGAAGTTATATTCTTGAAATTGTATTTTCTGTATTTACTTTAATATACAAGCCACAGTTTCAGTCCTTACATCTCAGTGTATTTTCATCAGACAGTGATGCAGTGGCTTGTTCTGTAGGCTCATATTTTATTGTCAGACAACATTTAGTGGTTTGACTTTCAACTGAACCATAGCAGGGATTTTACAAACAATTACAGCAAACACCTGCTATAACACTTCAGGATTGTTACACTAATGCATCTCACAGGAACCTATATGGTATACACATTTAATTCAAGATGTATTGTATTTATTAATCATTAAGAAATATTACAAAGATGATATTGCAAGATTACTTATATGTAAAGTAGAAAAACATTATGTATAAAATGTAGTGCAATCTTAACTTCCAGTTAGTCTGAAACTCCTAGGTAACTGAATATTGATTACATTCCCTGCTGGCAATACGTAGCATGTATTGCAGCCCCATGTATTCAAAATGTCCCTTTCTAAAGGTTTGGATTTGTTCAAGCACAAAACACATATTGTTGCAAAAAACTTCCCTTCAGCTGAATGCAAACATTCATTCAATGCCAGATCTTCAATAGACCTGCAACCTGGTCTTCACTGGCGTGTGTTTTTGCATTCACATTCCCTCTCACACACACTTCAGTATAGTAACTGTACAGTATAGTTAGTATACACTTTGTACTAACATGTCAGTGTGCAGATTGATGCACTAACATCTGCACACACAGATCAACGATTCTAATGTCTGAGTATGCAACAGTGATTGGGATAAGCAGGTGTTAGAATCATAGAACATTAGAGTTTGAAGGGACCTCAGGAGATCATCTAGTCCAACCCGCTGTTACCTGTGAAAATATTACCACCTGCACGTGAAAATATTGAAATTCATCAGCTCTTAATGAAAATGTTAGTACACCCAGCTGTGCGCACACAGACGAGTCATGTGGCTCCAAATCAAGCCCCTCCTCCCCCATTTCTAAATGATTTGTTAGTCAAAAGGTATAACACCACACGCACTGAGGAGCTAGATGGCTCTCCCTGGCACTAAAACTTCCCATGAGATTGCTACCTGATAGAAATTGCAGGGGTGTACCAGCCCTGGATACTGTAATGCCTTGGCACAACAGGATGGGTTAAAGATAATTTGTCTTAAACCCATAACCACTTGGAAAGCCTTTCCAGGGCTTTCACAAGTTGTCACAGTATGTAATTATCAAATATCTAAACTAAAATGGGAGGTTGTCTGTATGGTCATGTTTGAGATCAGGATCTATTTTAAAAAGTTCCTTGGCACAAGATTCAGACAGTGCTTATTAAGATTAATTTAATTTACAATGGAAAATATCTGTGATCTTAGAAAGACTAAGAAACATGCTGCCACAGCTGGGAATCATCATAATTCCCCAGTTTGCTTAATTACTCTACTTCTGCTTTTATAATAAAGACCCATTAACTTGTCACATATTGATAACAGGGATGACCCTGAAACAGACTAATAGATTGAAGTTGCCTCTCGTTCTGTATTTTCTTATGAATGAGTTAATTATTTTTGTCATTAGAGATAGATGTACAAAGCAGATTTTGATAAAGTGCTGGAGTTTTACTGTTAGATATAAATACACACTTCAGTCAAATGCAGTTATTTTTATACAATTTTTCAGTTAGCAATTGGTAGTTAAGATAAGTATTCTCAGTTCCTTTTAACAGAGTGTTAATCATTTATAAGGAACAATAGAATTTTACCAACAATAGTATCACTGCATTTTAGAAATCTGGTATAGACTGAATATTATAGACTATAGGATGGGATTAAACTGGCCAAGGCTCTGGATTCAAAAGGTTTTCATGAGTGTAAGAAATATAACAAAGCATGAGAACCAGAGGTGTCCAGAATATTGTCACTCATCCCCATCTCTGAAGGTTACATTTCATGGTGATCTCAGTGTCTCTCAGAAAAAACAGCCCACGGAAAGGGGGAGAGGCAAGAGGCTCTAAGGGAGGAAAAATCAATACCAAATAAAATAGCTTTAGAAAGCTATAAAGACCACACTGTAAACCTTGAAGATATAACACGTTACAGTAGTAAGTTTTAATTATGTATCTTCTGTGAATCAGACACACACAAATAATGGTTTGCTAGGAACTTTTAAAAAGGTAGTAAAAATGAATAGTCTGAATAGTTTTGTCTCTGATTGCATTATTTATGGGCAAGGAATTACTTTAATCTCGGTGGACATGAGCCTATGTTCCTTACACTGGCAAAACTTCCATTAAAGTCAATAATTGTTCTCGGACCAAGACCTGCATGGGAACAGGCTTACTACTTTCTTTTTAGCACTAGGGTTGATGGACAAAAATAGCCTCCTAATTCCAGATTACACTGTATAGCAGAATGCTAACAATGCATACTGCTTCACTTCTCATAGTGAAAAGTTAGTTTAAATTTAATTGGAAAATACATTACATTAATTGGAA
This sequence comes from Mesoclemmys tuberculata, assembly GCA_007922155.1. Taxonomy (NCBI): domain Eukaryota; kingdom Metazoa; phylum Chordata; order Testudines; family Chelidae; genus Mesoclemmys; species Mesoclemmys tuberculata. The sequence continues at coordinate 10,622,488 of ML675631.1, forward strand.
AATACAGATGGTTGTGTTACCCTTAATTCCCTGGGTTCTCATCCCTTTTGTTGCTTTTAGCTTCCAGTCCCCAAGGCTCAAAAATGTTCAAGGACAGCAGGCACACCAATTATAAAAAAATAAGTTGTTTGTTTACTAATATAAAATGAGGCATAAGACCATAACTAATTCACATTTACCAAAAACATAGCTCCATTACTATGTGGCATAAGTCTGCTGAATAGTATGGTATTAGTCCATTTGAGGATTCTGATTGGTAAGGCTGAATATATATCTTTTAGCGTCCACAACAAAAAGTGGTAGATTCCATATATATTTAAACTCTATGGTGCTGAGTCAGCAAAGCATTTAACCGTGAGGATTCATTGAAGTCAGTAAGACTTCAACATATACTTAGACACATGCATAATTGTTTTGCTGAATTAGAGCCTATATGTACAATAAATTGGTCATATACCACGTTTTTATGTATAGCAGTTTCATTATAGATTTTTTAAACATATTGCTAAAGGTATAGCAAATCTATTACTATATGATGTGTTGACTTTTATTTGTCCCAGGATTCTAAAATGCTAATGTTTGACAAGATTTAGGAGGCCCTTCTTCCACTCCCCAAGAAAATAAAATTTCACTTTTGACCTGGAAGATGCTTACGTACTGAGAATGTCCAACTTGAAATGTCTTTGACCTGTTAATTTTATATTTGTTTTATTTAGAAATCAGAGATACTTGTAACCTCTTGCTCCAAATTAAACTGGCCATGAGTGAAAGTAGCTGTACTTCCCTCAGTATCCTCAAATTTCCCAAAATTCCATTATATCACCACGTTACCATCTATTATTGTAATTGCAAGGCTGAGTGTGGTATTCAGATACTAATTTGTTGGCTAATGCTAGTCTGACTAGTTCAATTCAACATTAAGTTGCTGCAAAGGATTTTCTTTGCAAGTTGGTGGAGAAGTTCTTGTTAAAGAAGTTCTGGTTGATAAACAAGTCCCAGAGACTGCTGGGTTCTACCGGTCAGTGGTGCCTGTATAAAGGGTCTTCCGCATTTTATGGACGGTACCCTTTCTAATGTTGTGAGAGCCACAGGAATATTATTTTGAGGGTTTCCGGTTCCATGCAAGAGAGATGATTAGATTCTTGCAAACTGTGGTTACATCATCTGGGATGTAATACAAATGTATTCCACCTGCAAAACATTGGTCTCCAGTTCCCCTGCCCTCCCCTCTCCCCGTACCCCAAATCCTGCCTCCAAAGGAGCAAATAACTGATGTAATCTGTGTGTTTTTCTGGCTATAATACATGCAGACCTGCAAAGACTCTTGCATGCTGTGTCCCTTTTATTTAGTTATTGAGATTCCATGCTGTTTAGGGTTTCATAGCTCCAAAACCAATAACTTAAATTTGACCTAAAAAGCAATGGGAAGCCAGTGCACATCCCTATCAGATCAGAAAAGATTTGGGACTTTTCTTCTGCTCCTCTCATCTCCTGCCTGCTACATGCTCAGGCTGTTCTGCGTTGGAAGGTAATACTACTAGACCTAGAGGCAGTTGAGTGTCACGTGATGAAGTCTGAGACTATCCCTCTACCCTGTGTCTGAGGAAGAGATGATAGAAAAGGAATGTCTGTTTGGGTCTCCCCAAGAGGAAAGGAATCGTCCCTCTCCTTCACCCAGCTAAAATAGTTGCAGTGGTAGAAAGATAAGGCTAAAGATTCAGTCTAGAAGTAAGGCACACTGCAACAGGGCAGGCTCCTCTCCTCCTCACAAACAGGTTTGAATGCCTCTTGTTTGTCAACATTTCTGAGAGTTTTATTGAAGTTACCACAACCAAGTCCCGTCACAATCCTTGTGCAGCACTTCTAACTACAGAGTCTTTCAGCCCTCAGCTCTTTCTCCAGGGAGAGGAAGCAAACTCACTAGCCAGAGACCTAGCTTCCCATGAGCTCTGCTAGCCTCTCCTTCCTATGTTTTAACTAGATGCCCTAGCGGATGGCATCATTAGCTCCTTAGCTCATCAACCCCGTCTGCTTAGGCAATTAAGTACTCCATCAGGCCTTCCCTGGTGGAGCTAATTAATGCTTAAATGATCAGCCCATGGCTCTCAGCTACTAGCTCTTGTCACTCTGTCTCACACCCATTTTTAACAGTGAGGGTTAGCACTGGAACAGCTTACTTTGGGACTTGGTGGCCTCACTGTTTCTTGAAGCTTCACATCAGGACTGGGTAACTTTTTGAAAGATCTGCTCTAGCTCAAACAGAAGTTATGAGCTTGATGCAGAAATTCCCAGGTGAAGTTGTGTGGTGTGTGTTTCTGCAGGAGGGCAGAGTAAATGGTCATAATGTTCCCCTCCCCGCCCCCCCTGCCCTTAAAATCTTTGAAAATCAGAAGAAATTGGGCAGTGACTGTCATCACTGCAGCACTAGCTGTGCCTCATTCCCCCTTTCTGGTGCCTAAGTGAACCTCCTCCAGTTAGGTCTCTTCCTTTGCTTATCCTGGGGTGGAATCCCGTAATTCTCCCACTCTTAGATTGGGTCACTGGGCTACAACCCCTTTTTTGCCATCTCTGATTAGTCAGCTGATCCAACGGGGTTCCAGCCAGGTCAGCCCTTCAGGAGCTGACTGGTGGAGTAAAGGGCCAAAGAGTGCTTTAAAAACCAAGTATTGTATAAACAAAAGAATAGAAGCAGAATACAGCACAGCCAGAGAAAAACGTTTTAGCCCAGTAAAAGGTCTACACATAATAATCTTACCTAAACCTATTGTATCCCAGGCACCACAACCTCTGGAGTCTGGGTTCAAAACCTTTCTCCTTCCCTCAAGGAGGGTGTCTCTTTTTAAGTTCAGCCAAGTCCTTTGTTTCTTGTTTCTTGAACCTGTTTAAGTGGGTTTTGGCAGCTTATCAGGGAAATCAGAGATAGACTTCAAAGCAGTTACTTTCCTGCATTGTCTCAGGTGTTGACAAAGCAGCTCTTATCAGGCCATTGTCTCCCTTCTTGTTTACACAAAGGCCTGGTCTACACTAGAAAACTAGGTTGGTTTAACTACCTTGGTCAGAGTTGTGAAAAATCTTAGCCTCCTGCTTGAACTTTACTCCAAAGCCCCAGTTCCCTCTTCTGCACATTGGCTGTTTAAACCTCAGCCTGGCTCCATCTCTAGTTTCAGTGGCTCTCTGATCTGCCCTCAGCTTTCTTCTTCTGTTCAATGACAAATACCTCCTTGGAAAATCTCAGCTTTTAATAACAGAAAAAGGGTATTTTTAGGCCTCATAGTTATAGAAAAGGCTTGAAAACATGTCATTAGAATCCAGGTGTCTGTGTTGTAAGAATATCACCAATATTATGATAAAATCGCAAGAGCTATCAACATGGAAGGCTTAACTGTAACAGATGTGTGTGATCTACTATTGCATCTTGGCAGAATTCTGAAGACATGACAGTTGCTTCAATGGTAGGGAGTCATCCACAGGCACTTTAGATACTCCCACTATTTGAGGGACCAGTTCAGTTGAATTACTCCATTCCAAGTGAGAATATTTATGGTGCATGAACAGGTCACGTTTACATGGCAGTTGTGAGATTATGCTCTAGCTCTGCATTGGAACCAAATTTCAGCCTCTGGTTTCTAGTTGGAAATGATCAGTATTCCTTAAAGTACTGCTAAAATGCTTCCTTTCCACCAGAGAGATTTTCATGAACGCAAAAGGATGGTGGTTTTGTTTATACGCAATATAACAAATATCAGGCACATTTTAAAGAATATTGGATTTTTTTTCTGAGCCTCTTTCCTACCTTTCTTCTACTCACTCAACTCCATGTTCCCTTCACCCTCCTTTCACAGACACTGGCCCAGACCTCTGGTCTATCCCTATGCCTGCTCAAGTTTTCCTTGGGGAGAGGTGTACTTAAAAAAAAAATGCATAGCTTAACAAAAACCTCCTTAAGTAATGTTTTTTGATTTAAAGGAGACCAGGTTAAACATTGCTGAGATGCTGAGAACCTGGCATAGAATCAAAAAGCTCTTGGTTTAAATCTCCCTCATGAGCTTCAATGCATCTGAGCCACCCTCTCAATTTTGAAAGCTTTCCAAACTGAAAATAAATAACGAACAAGGGGCATAAATAGCACATTTTAAAAAATAATCGTTTACTATGCAGAGCTAAAATGGAAGTGCCACACAAGGAAAACGTCTGTCTGTGCAAATCTGTAACTGAAGTATTCCATTTTTCTTCAGAAAACACTTTAGAAAATGAACCAAATTAAGTGAAAAGGGAGGCATATATTTCTAGTGTCTCACTCTGTGGTGAGTGAAAGTTACAAACCTGTTGGTATGGTCTTTGCATTGAAAATAAATTAGGAGCAGAAAACACAATGATGTTTGTTTCCTCCAGTTTGTTCCCAATCTCATTGCAAAAATCTGTAGCTGCATAATTACATATATTACATTTTTTGAGAAAACCTGATCAAAATTAGTTAAAGTGGAAGACAGCTGACAGATGCTGTCAGGATTTGGAACATGGCTACCTAAAAGTCACTTTTGTCTTTGTGTGTTAACATTACAGCTGCCATCACTGAAAATACATGAACATACCCAGTTTAAAGGATTAGGGGACTGGTTATGTTTTCCTTGGTTTTATTTAACTTCAATGCATGCTGCAAGCAAGGGTCTCTTATTATGCTTAGGTTTTCCTGGCTTAGTTGGTGATGAGTTGAGGTATATTTGTTTGATGGGGGAGATCGTCCATTCAGGAGGCAATGAAGGGCGAGTATCTGTAAATATTTTTATTACGTTACTTTTATGTATTCTAAAATCTAAAGAAATGCCTAGAGTGTTAAAGTTAAAGTGTTATTTTCATGCATAAAATCACTAAAGAATGTTTTTAATTGCCAGAATTTGTTACTCCATTACCTATCAATGGTTATACCTTGGTAGTGTTGTGAATATTTCCCATTGTTTTAATCTCCTGACTAGCAATAATGAGCTTGTGGGGGCTATAGCACGCAAGCTTTTTATCTTTAAAACCTCAGATCTTGGTCTGGACTTTGTCTTAGATCCTAGATAAGGAATAGAGGAGTTCTTATAAAAACAAAATAAAACCAACCAAGCAAACACCTGGCACACACAAAACAATTACTCCAGTAAACCAAACTTGCAGTTGGCATTGTTTCCATTACAAAACAAGAGCATAATTAGTAGTCATTGGTTGGAGAAGGCCCAGACAGAAGCAACTGGAGATGAAAGAACACTGGATGAGGTATAAATTGCAGACCTGCGTGGGAAAGTTTGAATCGTGCCTACTTGAGCTATGCCTGTTATTGGGATGGTGCTGCATTAGGTAGAGACTGTTTCTCTTCTTCTTTTTGAAGTACTTGGTCTGCTTAATGGTCTCTCGCAGCAGGGTGTTGGCTACCCCATGATCCTCTGGTTCTTCTTCTTGAGTACTTGGTCTGTTTAATGGTCCCTCATGGTAGTGTATTGGCTACCCCAAAACCCTCTGGTTCCAATGTCCCTCTTCAGGTGTTAATTGGGGCACACGTATCATGTGATATTCCCCAGTACTTCTACTTTTTTCAAAGTAGTCACATGTCCCCGAAATATGCTCTGCTAGCACTTATTTTGCATATCATGATTATTTATAACTTGTTTTTCTAATTAATTTTGGGAGGGCCAGCAGGGATCGGGTGACATGTAGATATTGTAAAATATTCACCCGAGCACCTGATGTCGTGCTATTCTACAGGGTCAGTTGACCCAGGTCAGTTAGTTCCATATTCACCATTACACGCTAGGTGAACTGGCTATTGGCTGACCAGTTGTCTCTTGAATCAGCACAGCTACACACACACATGGCCACTGGGTAAATATTCATGGCTTACGTCAGCGCCAAGTGCAAGTTCGGTATTTTCAGTGATTTTCCATTTAATACTAAGAGTCCCTGTTCCCAGAATCTTCTAGCACTCAGACTTACCAAGCTTTACCAGACTTATGTCAACCACAGTGATTTATAGTAACTCGGTACCATACTAAACCTGCATCTAGCCCATTCTTATTTTCCCATAACTTTTATATTGCATTTCAGAAAATTCAGTAGATGGACAAATCACACTGTAGAGGATTTTCCTTTTTAAGAGGCTTTATCATGACATGCAAGGCCTCTCCATATTGACACTGATTAAGTGTAGTGGAAAAAATTGATCCAGAAACATTTTTTTCCCCCTCATCTATGCAGTTGAAAGAGTTAAACAGTTTCCTACATAAGCCTATTTTTCACTGCATTCACTGAAATTACTCTAGGCACTGCCAATCAGCAACACAGTGAAGAAATGACTATAACAGATGAATGTGAAGAAATCCTTCTGGCTTTGCATCTGTGCCACAATATTCCTCACTTAGACATGCAACTTTGAGAGACATAGCAAGCAGGTGATGTGCCTCAAGGTTTCTCCTGTCTGTGTGCAAGTTAATGGGCCAAATCTGGAAACATGTTATATGGGAAAAGAATTTGCTGCTGCATATGTACATTTATGTACATAGAAATCTTTCTATTATGGCATAGTTTTCTGGTTACATTATATTCTAGGATTTTTTCTTGCTCTCAGAATTATTGGTGTATGTATTATAAAATTAGCTATATGTAGCCATGTGCTTCGTAAAATACACAGCCCCAATCGACTTTAACTTAAAAACATAAAATGCTTTATCGGACCAAAGCATCATTTTACAGCACACCCCCTGGTAATGTCCAAGAATAATGTCCCTTAATTGCTGTTTCAGGAACAGTACCCAAGAGTGCAAGTCATTTTGGGTGTCCCATAGGATTATTGGCTCTGGTACTGCTGTGGGGTGGGAAGACTTCAACGTTTTCTCAGACGTGATGGTAGTGGGTGGTGATGGATCTATGAAACAAAAAAACAAGAAAATCTGACAAACCACCCCAACTACAACCCCGAATCTGAGTATAACAAAATGTAAGAGCATCCTGGGGGTATGCAAGACATTTTCAGGTTGGGATAGGGTATGTGGGAGAAATTGTGTAATGGTGGATTTATTTATTTTTTTATTTTTTGCATTTTCATAATAGGGTACTCAGATGAAGCTTTAAAACTGTCTGGGAATTTGATATATAAAATACAGTAGATAATTTACTTCCATATGTACCAATGAGAACACAGATACGCTGATGTATAGAGCTGTCACCGCCAATCACCATACAGCATGGGTTCAGTTGCCCAGCAAGTGTCCAGTCTAACTGAGCTCAGAACTTAGGTTTTTTTTTTCCCAGTTATATACATCACACTATAACGATATCTGAACGTAACAGTGAAATATGGACAGATACTCAAAGACAGATAGGATTAAGAAGAACACACAAAGTATCAGTGATGAGAAGAGTAGGGATATGCAGGCAGCTTGTAGATCTGGAAGTGTCTACAAAATAAGAAAAGTTTGAGAATCTCTGATGTAATAGGATTGTGTTGTTATAACCGGAAACTTTGTTAGACTTTAACAAGTTAAAGGCATGGCAAATTATATGCCTCAACAGATTGTCTTTTTAACATTTTCAACCATAAATAATTAGTTTACAGCGGTGATTGTTCATTAGGTTCTTTCTCTTGCAGTAAGTATATATTGAAGAAAAGCAGTCTGTTGGATGCAGATAAGTATTTGCTAAAAGTCAATGTAAGGTAACAACAAATTGTTCAGAGGCCTTCACTAAAGTTGAAATTGAATAACAGCTGGAGTAAAACACGCACATTAATGGTCAATTTATACTCTCAGCAACTTATATTTGTATTACTCTTTAATAATTTAAAACCGAGAAAGATCTGACAAATGAGATCATATTTAATTATTGGATTAATAATCTAAAGCAAATTATGTGTAACCTAAACAGTACATAGTTTTTTTTCTGGACAGAACCCCAATCATTTCTGTAGCAAATGGTTGTCTTCTGTCCATTCTAGAATAATATGCATATGTCTTCATGATGAATGTGCCAATAGTACTAATCCATTTTCCTTCTGTTACAGTGAGACAAAAAATTACTCTTTTGTCTGTGGTTTTAATTAGATTTCTTAGCAGTTCAGTGGAAGTGGTTTTGTTGCTTTGAAATGGAGGCACAGAGACTTGCCTAAGGTCATGCAGCAAGTTAGTAGCAGAGCTGGGAATAGAAGCTAGATTTTTCTGAGTTCCAGTCAGCAGATTTTAAATCGGAGGGCTTATCTACACGATGTGTTAGTGTGCACTAGCTGGGGCATTCATTTTTGTCAGATTAGTATGTTTTGCACTAATTGGCCCTCTGGACCTTGCTGTCACTCAGTAAAAGTTCCATAATGAGCGTTGATGTAGCACTAAAAGTTGCACTCCAGTTGACGCACTAATGCAGCTTGTAAGCAACACAGAAACATATAGCACAGACCTCTATCACTTGAACTAAATAGGCAACTCTATTAACAGGTATGGTCCTGCCTGGCTGGCACCCCCTGCTGGCCAAGTGCAGCTCTGCAGAGGCCCGCCTCAATCTCCTTTCAATCAGTGCCCCTTAAAAAGACCATGTAGTCCAGATATTCAAAACATTCCCCCCAGTTTATTAGCCCTTATCCACATTTGTGGGGTAATATTGTATCCCAAGAACACACAAATTGTGATAACTCATGAAATAGGGGTCATCAGACTATGATGTTTTAGGTCATTGTCACCTAGGCACAGGTATACAAGTCAGAAAAAAAAATAGCTTTAAAATAATTCTCTGTGTCAAAAAAAAAAAAAAAGTGGGGATACAAATGTACCTTAACATGTTGCATTGTTGTTCTGCATTTACATATGTTTGCTTCTAGTGAGATTGTTGTACTGTAATATTTAGCACGTGCTAACTGATAATGTGTTGCAGTAACAATGGTTGCTGCATACAGTCACCGTAAGGTACTCCATGAGATTTGTCTCTTTCAATCTGGGCTTGTTACGTATTCTCAACATGGAGAGGACTGAGACTGACTCTCTTTGCCTGACAGTGCTGAGAGGATTTTCTGACTGGATATTGGCTCCAAACACGGCAGACTCAGAAGACTCCCAAGGGGATTTTCTGTGTTGTGCAATTCAAGATGGTGAACAAATGGGCATGGTACTCTGCTTTTGACTTTATAAAAATGATTTATGGCTCTGAAAGTGAACTGTCATGTGATGACAACATATTAGATTATAGTGACTTTGTGCCAGATTGTGTTGAGAGTTGCTCTGAAAAGGATGACCATATTTCCACTGATTGTTCATCGTTTGTCTTCAGCCAATGAGTAACTTGTGTTCAGCCCTGTTATATAAAACTGGAAGAAATGTAGTTGGGTATAGCTTCCTCACCACTATTCGCTTTGCTGAAGATCTACTAAATAAATTTTTTATCTATGATGTAACAATCAGACAAAATAAGCCAGATATACATAGTGAGTACATCCACATGGCAGTAGAGAAAAATTGTCATTAGTGTTAGTGTTTCCTGGGCCACTCACCCTGGTTTCTTGTGTTCCAAAGAAGGGCAAGTTGGTAATAATGCTAACAGTGATGCCTCTTGACAAGGTAGAAGGAGATGAAAAGAAACTACACACAGTTCTCCACTACAATGATGCTAACAGTTGTGTCAATAATATGGACCATCTTGCAAGAAAGCATTCTTAAAGGTGCAAGATAAATAGGAGGCCAATGATTCTTTTCTTCAACATGCTTGCTATTGCTGGCATTGCAAGTTTCATAGTCTGCAACAATCTTGCTTGGCATCTCACTCGACCAAGACAAAGAAGGTGCTTGTTCTAGGAGAATTCTTATGCACACATAAAGAGAAGAATCCTTGATACCCATCATCTCACCATTTCGTCAAAGTAGCACTCTCATTCCTTGGCAACCACTGAACAATGAGGGGAACGCCTAGTAAACTCGACAGTGGTTGCCACCACATTTGGTGGTTGCTGCTACATTTGCCCAAGTTCAGCTGACCGGAAGAGCTGCAAGCAATGTGCAGAATGCAGTGTATGTGTATGCACTGAACACTTTACATGGCTGCATCTGGGGGATAAAATTCCGCTTGACATAGTTAAGGGACACAGTTAAGCCTGGTGAATGTTAAATCCTGGTAGTCTTTCAAAATAGAGCTCAAATCTACAAACAAGACTTTCCCCAAGGGTCTGTCTTCTCTTTTTTAAATTCATTTTTTTTCACCCTGGATCCGAGCTGGTAATAGCCCTTCTTCCCAGAGGGTTTCTCTTTCCTTCAGAGCCTTTCCTATTGGGCAGCAGGTAATCAGTCCAGATTCACAGGACACATTGCTCTTTTAAAGAGGCTAGTCACACAGTGGTAGGATGTTTTCCTTTGTGTGGAGCAGCTACTAGTTGGATACGTGAGACATCTAGGAAGTAGATTGTGTACAAACAGTGCACGTATGTTTAAGAATGCACCTATGTACATTTGGAATTTGACAAGATATGTTGAAGAAATCTTTGTGTATCTGTGGTATATAGTATATAACTTGGATTAAACAAATTTCAGCCATTGTTGCTGTAGAACTATTTTTTTTTTAAAATGTATGTTTAGATTATTTTAAAAAGGAAATATATTTTACATTTTATCAAAATTACTTGAGATATAGTTTTCAAATTTGCCTTTTGGCAGAAACCAAGCATACGCATATTCATCTCAAGGGTGGATGGAATGTCACTGGGTCAGAGTGCATGTGATCACACTAATGGGGTCTTGTTCCTTCACTTCTGAGAGTACACAGGTGGTTGGTTATGTTGGATAAATGTTCATCCATGGTGTAAGCACTTTCATGTGTTGTTCCACTAACTTCCTGTTGTGCTTCAGTTCATTGGTCAACTGAAGTCCAAATCCTAGAGGACATGATATAAAGCCTGACTGTTTTGCTGAGGCTTTTGCTTATGGGAGTGATTGTGGGGTATGTTAGTGTTTGAAACAGTTGTAGGGTCGGAGTTTAATATATTTAGTTTGATGCTGCTTCCAACTCACTTTGCACTGCTATTTTTTTTTTTAATGACTGTTGTGTACATGCTCTTGAAGGTGAGGAACATGTTTTAGATCAGCGGTTCTCAACCTGTGGGTCGGGACCCCAAAGTGGGTCGCGATCCCGCTTTAATGGGGTCACCAGGGCTGCCGTTAGACTTGCTGGGGCCGGGCGCTGAACCCAAAGCCTGAGCTCCACCGCTCTGAGCCCTGGGTGGCGGGTCTCAGGTCTCCCCCACCCCTGTCCAGGGCTGAAGCCCTCAGATTTCAGCTTTGGCCTCCCCCACCTGGGGCGGCGAGACTCTGGCTTCACCCCCATCCCCTTCCTGGGGGTCATGTAGTAATTTTTGTTGTCTGAAGGGGGTCGCTGTGCAATGAAGTTTGAGAACTGCTGTTTTAGATCAACTGAAATATATCTCCTTGATGCCCTGTCAGTTTCTGCAAAAAGAATGGTGACTTTCCTGTTGAAGGGTAGGTGCTGATCCCTTTGAACTGGGATGATAGCTCTGGAAGAAAGGGAAGAAGGTTAAAGGGGATAATTCATGGTACTTCTGTTTCATAGGTCTGGATCCAGTTTCCTAACTGGGTCTAATCATCCTTATAAGCCTGGATTGTGTTGGGGAATGGAGCAAATGGGAGGAGAAGACATTTGTATAGTTAAAGGCTGCTAAGTTCACCGCTCCATGCATATAGTGACATTTTTGTTTGTATTCTTATTGATTTCCAATTCAAAGACAATACCAGTGGGCCTGTGACTCCTTCACCACTCATTTGGACACTAGAAATAAATTTCTCCTTTTAAATGAATTCTGTTCATTTTCTGAAGTGCATGCTGCAGAAAAGCCCTCTGTGGTATTGTTGAACCACAGGTTTGCAGTGTTGAACATTGCCCTTGCATGACACTTCCATCTTAGCTGTGCATAATGAGAGATTTTTTTTTATATGTGCCACTTACATTTATGGTTCATTATTTATTTTCACTTTGGAGACCTTTCAAAAGTGAGAGGCTGGCTCAGGTTCACTGGAACTCATGAGGGAGATTTAAACCTAAAAGCATTTTGATGTTGTACCAGATTCTCAGCAATGTTTAACTCTCCTCTTTCACCCAAGGACTCTTCATTTGCACATACAGGCTCTTTTGTCTCTCCTTTAAAAAAAATCAGTCCTTTAAACATGAAAATGTACTGGCTAATCCTTAATCCATTATGTACATTTCAATAACATGAAGTGAAAGGGAAAAGCAAGCATTACAAACCTGTTGGAGATGGTCAGAGCGAGAATGTACTGTTCAGTGCAATACAGATGCTGGAAGAAGATTCAGTGAATGCTGTGGGAAGGCTATTGAACAAATGAAAGTGGCAATTTGTGGAGCAAGGAGAACAATCCTGGATCTTGTCATTAAAAAAAATAAGCATTTGTAAGGGAATTATTTGAGACAGACTTTTTCCATCAAGTTACAAGTTAAGGACTGTTAGCAGAGATTATCACCACACTGAAAGCAGGGAGGAATCAGTTTGATAGATTGGGAGTAGTCAACAATTTAAGATCAGGGAACTGAATGTAGCCCATGTGAACTATAAAATGATCTTTCTGAAACTTGACTGGTTGCCAGTCTTGGAGCTGTGAATAATTGATGAGACTTATTGAGACCAAATCATGATTTAGATAGCACATCTATCTAGCTGAACCCACATCCATTACAAACCCAATACTTTCTTTAAAGTTTGGTGCCTAAAGGAAAGCAGGGGTAGGTCCAAAATGGTGTAGGAACTAGTTTGAGCACAGTATAAAAGCAGCTAGGTAGGCTGGGAATGTAATATTAGCATCTTGTACTGAACAGCATGTGTTTCATTTACACTGTGATACAAATGGAATAGAACTTCCAAAGATAGCTGATGGTAAATGTTGTTAAATCAGAAAGGTTTTATACGTAATAGCAGATGGTAGGAGAGTGATCATGCTTCTTTTTATTAGTTGTCTAAGGGAAAAGTAGGGGAAATAGGAAGATGAAGCTGGAAATGCATGTGTGTAGAGAAAAAGCTGTGGACTGGTGTACACACACACACGTACATGTGTGGAGATATATATAAAATGTTTAGTTACTGAAGAAAAAGTTCAAATTGAAAAGAATGCTGTAAATGATAAACAAATTAACCAACAAAACACCCTGAAGAAATGTTTATTATTTTCCTGAATAAATTGATGGTGAATTGAAAAGAAACATTTGTAAATGAATGAAATGACTATATGACCAGAAAAAATACTTGTCAGTACTGAAATTCTCTTTATTTTAGGTGAAGAGTTATTACTGTTGTATATTCTCTATAGGCTTGATCCAAAGCCAGTTAAAGTCAATGGAGTTTTTTGATTGACGTCATTGGATTTTGGATTAGGTCCCATATTTCACAGTAACTTTCTCTGTACTTTGACCTGAAGTTGTTCTGAAATGGAAAGAGGGGCGCTAGCTGCTTTATGCAGACCTTGTATGACAGTTCGTGGCTTCTTGTGTCCTGGTGTACAGAGCTATAAACCTTAGTCTATGGATTCTTCTCTTGCAGAATGGGGGAAGAGGGAGGCAGTAAGACAACAGAATTACCATTAAGGACTTCCCTTTATCTTTGATTCTGCTCCTTTTGAATTCAATTAGTTTTGCTATTAACTTAAATAGGGAACAGGACTAGTACCAGAGTTTAAGTCCTTTGAGATTGATTCTAAGGTTTCGTTTTAGACTTTATTTGAGAGTTAGCAAGAATAAAAGTGGATTATAGGATTAACGATTTTTTAAAGATGCTATTTTTTTTAACTGGCACAGCATAAAACATGAACAATAGAGGAGGAAGCTCACAGACTTCATTGGAAAATAAATAATTGAATGTTGCTGTTCCTGATTTTGATTAGATATACACTTCCTTTCCCCTCAATAGCCTTTCTTATTAAATACCTGAGTTTAAATCTTAATGACCTGTTTCTGAATGTAGGAGACAAGTCAATAGTATCTCAAATTACCCCAATAACTTTTGAGAGTTTGTATTCATAATCAATCCCAAGATTATATTAGAAACACATTTAGTTATCAACTAACATCTGTCATGTAACCCTCCCTCTAAAGAATCTGTAATACCTGAAATTAATCATCAATGACAAAACTTTAACTTTTGTGGCCTGCTTTAACTGAATGAAAATAAAGTGTTATGAAACGGCAGATTACTATTATTGATGGCCAATCTGCCAAACTCAGCTCTATTAGATTTTTACTGTTGTGCTATTATAATGTCTTAACATATTTTAGTGGAAAAATTAAAAGTTAATTTAGCTGCTAAGGCCCTTGTTTTCAAACAGATCTGTGTTCAGTTTAAATTTCTATCAAAGGTACTTAATATCTGAGCACTTCACAATGTGTAATAGATTTTATCCTTTTGTGAGGGGTGGGACAAAGGGGCGTGTAACATTTGTAGAACAATGCTGCCAAATTCTGCTAGGCATTTCTAGTGTAATATGTTGCACAGACTGTGTGTGTATGAAGTAGCTCCATTTAACAGATGGGACTCTGAGGCACAGGATAGATTCAGTAATTTGCCCAAGGTCTGACATACAATCTGCGGCTCAAGCAAGAACTGAATCCCAACCCAATGCCTTCCCCACTAGACCAGTCTTCCTACACAGTGTAAACAAGCACAGGTCAGCTTGTACATGGCTATAGTATGTTTGCATTCAAGTCCCAATGTAGGCGTACACAACTGGTATTTGCTCATCACAATCATGTGGTTCTTTAGGTCTTGTTCCAGGCTGATGACATTACAGGCTTTTTCATCTCTGTTCTTAGTAGATTTCCACTCAGTCTAAAGCATAACATGCCTGTCCACTTCCTGCATAAATAAACATGCTCTTGCTTCACAATATTCATAAAATACTTAGCATAATTTAAAACATTGACACCAAAGACTTATATTAACATCCACCCAGTCTGAACTCTGGGTGAAACTCAGCCTTGTGTGAGGTCACACACAACACTGTGTACCATTTAACCACATAAGCACTGCCTTGGTTGCTCTTGGGTCTGTCCTGAAGATGTCATAAAGGGTGATAAATTAGTTAAAACCAGCAGAGCCACCTGGGCTGCTTTCAGCCCTGCGTGCAACTGGGAAGTAAGTGACTTGATCAGTGAGCAGATGGTCAAAGGTGCCTCTGAATGGTGGTCAGGCTTGCGCTTTGCGGGAGTAATTGCCCTGTTGAAGCTGCAACACTTAAATTTCTGGTCCACATTCACTGTGGTGGTGCTGAATGAGCCAGTGCAAGTTCTTGTTGCCATAAGACTTGCTGGCTGAGTCTACGCTAGAAAAACTAGTACCCATAGTTCACTTCCAGTGCAGTTGCAATGTACAGAGGACTGGGGTAATTTTTCTTGTAACATCAAACCATCACTGGATTCATGCCAGTGGTGAATTATGGGTAGTAATTTTCCTACTGGGGGATTATTAAGAACTCCAGTTTAGCCACATTGAGCATGAGGTGATGATTAGAACTTACAAGGAGATGTCAGAGAGCCAGGTGAAAATTTTAGGCTAGACAGAAGACAGGTCTGTTGTAGAGAGATCTGAGAGTAATGAACATAGATATGGCAGTTTAATTTTTATTTGTGGATGAGATGACCCAGAGATAAGGTTAGAGGAAAAAGAGAAGGGGACCAGGGACAGAGTCCCCTAGAACTTCCTCAGAAATTGGAGGGTAGATGAGAAGGATCCTCTGAAGGACAGGCTGAAAGAACATTTAGAGAGTTAGGAAGAGAAATGAGAGGACAGAGGTATGGAAGCCCAGGAAGACAAAATTTAAAGAAAACGAGCGTAGCCAATTGTGTGGAAGGTGACTGACAGGCCAAGGAAGATGAGGATGGAATACCAGTTCTGGGCATTAGCAGTGAAGAGTTCATTAGATACTTTTGTGAGAGCAGTGTCATTGAAGTGCAAGGATGGAAGCTGGGCTGGTGGTGGGCTAGGAACTGGAGGAGAGGAACTCCAGACAGTGATTGTAGACAGAACATTCAGTGAGTGTAGAGATGAAAGGCAGATGGGATGGTAGCTGGAGAGGCAAATGTTGAATAGCAATTCACCTGTCAATTTACCCATGATTTATTGATTCTCTCTATGCTGCATTCTCCTCCACCCATAAGTCTTTTGCTCCTTTCGCCTATCACAAGGTTCACCCTGCCAACCCTCAGCTCTCCTCTCCTCCATCCTCTTACTTCACTTTCTGCTCTCATGTGGAGGAGCATCTTGATAGAAATCCAATGTTCAGGCTCACTTCCTCCATTATAAATTCATTTCCTCTCCCTTCACTTCTCCCATCTTCTTGTGCTGGCCCCCAAACCTTGGAAAGGCTATAATTGTCATCAGTGGGTTATAGTAACGGAGCAAGCAAAGAGGATTATAGGCAGCCTGAGATCTCCCTGGCACAGTATAGGAAGTCTGAGATCTCCCTGGCACAGTATAGGAAGCCAGTTCCTCGTATCCAAAGGCTTGAGAAACACTGGTATAAAGCACACAGTTTAAAATAGAATCTAATCATTCCATATTCATCCATCCCTATCAGGCATTCATAGCCTACTACAAAATGAACACCTCTGGAGTATTGCTCTAATCCATCATGCTGAAGGGCTTGGATGAAATCTTACTGTGCTTGACCACTGCAGTTTGGAAAGGTGATAACTGTTAGCCAATATGTCTCCCCACTAACTTTACCACCAAGGTTAAATCTGCCAGAGACTTTTGTTACTGCTGGCCTTGCTCAAGGTTGGTTTTTCAAACCAGTACAGGCTGTTAAATTTCTAGGTGTGTGGTTTATTTGCTTTGATGACATTTAAATCTTTGTGCCATATCAGACTGAAGCTTCATCTCAAACTGATGAAGTGAAAGTGAAGACTGAAGACTCAACTGAAAGTGGAGACCATCTCAAACTTTGGACCATCCAAATTTAAATGTCCATAACTTTTTAAAAACTATTGAATTGATTTCCTTTTATCTTGGCTTGTTTAGTGGGTCTGATTCAATGCATCTCTGGGGTGGTCTTTGCAATAAGGTACCTTGGAAGCCTCAGACAAAGGTTTGAGTTGCCCTCCTCTCGTGGAACCCCTAGAGAAAAAGGCAGACATACCACAGCGCTCTCCTGGTATAATTACAGTTAATATTGATGGATAGTGGAGAATTTGTATTTCTGCTCTACTGTACCTGACTTTTATCCTCAATCAGGTCATGGGAGGGGGAAGGTAAACGTATTTTCACCCACAATTCAGTTGCTGGTTAAAAAAAAGTAGGTGCAATATTTTCAGGTACAACCTGCACTCTTAAAAGGGCGATCACGTGTTTCTGGATACACAATTTGTTACTTATCTGCGTTAATCTTATTCTGTTGTGTTAATAAGAGATGATGCTTGGGAATAGCCAGATGCTCCTAACAGGCAGCAGAGCAGAGGCTTGAGTTATAAGAGTCTGACAACATACTATAATGGTGCTATAAAAGATACATTGTTTAAATAAGGCTGTTTGTTAAATAGAGCAGGTGCTTCATGTCTTATAGCGGAGTTTTCTGCCCCAGCATGAGGCTTCTGTGAGTAGCTGAAATTTTTGGAGTAATGGATAAAATTTTATGCAAGCATTTTGTCCTAGAGTATTGAAATTTATGAGAGAAGTTAAGACATTTAAAAGATCAAATTTTACAAAATTCTGAATACAATATAAAATATTGGTTAATTTAATGCATTGTAAATCCTTAATCTGAAAATGTTTGGCAGCAATTCAATAATTTTGGAATCCTTGTAATGATTATTGCTGTATTGGGATTATATCTTTAAACAAAATGAAACTGAGTTTTCATGATGACCTTTTCAATTGAAAGTGAGCTGTGATTTGGCAGGGTACTTGCGCCGAGATCCTATCCTGTGGCTTCTTATATACGAAATTCTTAAAGTTGGATGCACCTGTGGTTCTGGACCCTTCGAAAATATACTGAAGGATGGTTGGTGAGTTACCATAACTTAATGAGCAGTAGTGCATCAGTAATAGGTATATCAGAAGTTTTAAAGATGATGCAGTTATTTGGGAAAAGCCTTTGCGGATGTGTAATTTTACCATGACATTAACTGCATATGTACTGAATATAAGCAGGAATTGCAAAAGGTTTGTTGTTGAAGGCTACACGTGCTGAAAACAAGTTGAATTTGATTGTTTTGTGAGGCAGTCTTTTGGTAACATTTGGACTGCTTAATATTAGATTACTCACCACTTTCTTTGGAATGTACAGTTTTGAAAAGGTCATGGAAAATATTATACATTGTTGTATAGTACTGAATACTAAGTACACTTATGGGTTTTCTGGGTAATTCAATGTATTGTCATTGGCCCTTTATTAGTAGAGACCTGTGTGGACCTTTTACTGCTTTTCAGCTCCCTTCAAAAAGGAAAACAACTAATCTTTCCAAGCTCAGCACTTTCGCAGCTTCCAATGCCTTCACATCTCCTCAGAGCTAAACTCTTCTTGAGCCACTTTAAATAACTGATAATGGTGCTCAGTGCAGGTCAATTGTACAAGGTTGTATAACTGGTATTACCAAGACCCCAATGTAATTAACTAGATTAGGGCAAAACTATCATATTGGTATTATGTTCACAAGACCTCATGTTTACTCCATTAGATAAAATAATGAGATGAAACACACATGGCTAAATAAAAATGGTGCAGTCCTTACATGGAATAGAGAGATAATAAGCGATTTGTTCTCTAAATTTAGAAGACTGAGAGTGGGGAGAGGTTTAGAGTAGAGGCACATGCTTTATGAATAGCTTGGGTCTCTAGTAGGTCAAAAATAATGTAAGGGATTCTGTTATCTTGAGGCCAGTTGGCTTGCGCATCTGAACTACACAACCCTCATAGACTGATGAAACTTTCTGTGGGCTTGTTTGGATCATCATGAGGAAAAGTCACTAAAGCTCCTTCATCTCAATTAGCTTTATGATTTACTTTCATTACCTCCCCGACACTCATACTGATATTAAATCACAGAAAAGGTGAACAGAGTAACACACTCATTTAAAAGGTGAAATTCAACACATACGCAGCAATGTTTCCCCTTTGTCTTTTCTCCCTTTCCACATTTTTATATCTTCTATATCTTAACTTCTTTTTTAGGAAATTCATTATGCCTTTGTTAGATCTTGTTGTCCAATGCAGATGGTTAATCTCCCCTGTAATGATGTTCTTTAGAGAGCTGAATATAATCTATCCTTTGAACACTTTCTTAAATTAACGATTTCTGTCTCCCTGCAGCAATCTCAGTGGCCTCAGTAGGAGCATCTGTGCATAATACCCAAGTAGATTTTATCCTATTGATTGTTCCTGTTTTCCCTTGTTCATCATACACCAATATAATCCTGAGTATCTCCTGGCCACCCTCCTATTGAACAAATGCACTACTGACCTGCAGTGTTTTTAGCACAAAGAAAATATTAATGGGTCACATGAGCTGCATGACCTTACACTGAGGATAACCACTGTTAAGAAACTGACTTACATGACCACTTCAGTGTATTTTGTTGGTTCCAATATAATATTGTTCCATTTTTAATTAATGATCACTTCTATTAGATAATCTTTACTGTTGGGTGATCACTTACGACAGATTCCAATGTACAATATAGCCCAGATTATTTAAAAGAACAGTACTTTCATTAGACATCTAAAATAAGGACGATAGTTTCAAAAGAGCTCAGTTCTCATTTATGGCATGTAAAACATGCACCAGATTTTCAAAAAGCAACATCCAGCATGCTGAGTTATTCTAAAAAACTGGCTACTTATTTCTCTACTTGAATAAGAGCTGAGCATTTTTGACTGTGTGTGTGTGTGTGTGTGTGTGTGTAAATTTCTAGTACTGTTAGAACTGGAACCCTTTCAGAGACATGCATAAGAAAATGCAGCAAAGCTCAAGAATCTCAGACACGCCAGTTTCCATGATTCAGAATCCTTCATTCTGATTCATGCAGGCAAACCCTTGTATCCATTCAGAGCCTCAGTGAAGTCATATGGGTTCTGCACAGGTACTGGAGTCTGCATGGGCAAACTTCAGGGTTAGGGTCTAAGTTTTATGAGAATTGATAAGAATCTGACAGAATTCATATTTGTGTAATAGAAATATTTGTTTATATATCTGTTTTTGGGGTGGTGGTGGTCTGTTTTCAACACATGCTAGGTTGCATTTACAAACTAATGGACAAAACGAAATGACCACTACATGTGCCTAGATGTCAGAGTTCATATAAAATAAAAAAGTGACCTTCTAGACAAGGTCCTTTTGCAAAGACTCTTTCACCCCTTCTCCACTCATGGTACCCCCTCACATTACCCACCCCAGGCTGATTTTGATGATTAGTCCAAAATGCAAATAAAGAAATGCAAAGGTAACAGTGGAATAACTTTCTCATCCATGATAGTGCCCATATTATTCCAAATCCAGTGGATTTGTATTATTCTATGGAGTGGAGAGTGCACAGTTTCTCTAAAGGGACTCAACTGAGCATGTGTTACAAGAGATACTGACTAGTACCAGAATATTCATTTGTGCCTTGTTAATTCCAAAATCAGCCCTATGAATTTCAAGAAGCATATGGACAAACTAGCTGTGTGCCACTATTTCCCTTTGACTCTGTCAGTTTCTTCAAAATTCTCATAAAACTAATGACAGGATAAGTTCAGAAATCATATAAT
Organism: Mesoclemmys tuberculata; assembly: GCA_007922155.1. Lineage (NCBI taxonomy): Eukaryota > Metazoa > Chordata > Testudines > Chelidae > Mesoclemmys > Mesoclemmys tuberculata. The sequence continues at coordinate 10,643,247 of ML675631.1, forward strand.
GCTTTATCAATGGCTAATTAGGTAAATATGTTAAAAAGTGTTCCCCATAGTGACATTTACCAGTTATGCTGTTGGTAATCCGCCCTTGTCTTCAAAGTGTCATATTATCAAAATTGAAGCTACTTAGCATTGCTACATTATGTCATACTAATGAAATGACTTAAGTGGAGTGCTGGGAACACTCCACTTCTGTTACAGTTTATTTCCTTTGAAGGAATACTTTTGAGTAATAGCTTGATGTTAGCTGTTTTGAGAGCATTAATGTCTAGGGAGAAACTTCTGTAGTTAGTGCTTAATCCTGTTGGTCATTCTGATGAAAAACAATCCCCAATATATTGATATAAAGTATATTATTTTAACATGTTGTGCATTGATTGCTCTTTGTAATATGTAAAACATTTCTATTTCATAATTCCTTACTCTTGACTAGAGTTGGTTAAATCAAGAAGAAAGAAACCAGTTGGCCCTGAATTCAAGATAATTTTGATTGGTTTTTGTTAGAAATTAGTTGCCCGCTTAACTCATGATATAATGGAAGATCTGCCTTTATCCCGGTGGTATAATTTAGATCTGCTCCACAGCAGCTCTAATGCATACTGGGGTTAGGTATCAGGGAGTCAGGGAGCTGTAACCAACCAACCAACTGACTGAACCTTCCTCTACACTGCATCTGAACAGAGATTGGATACAGATGAAAATCTAGCCATTAAGTTCAACTTCAGCCATTCATACAAATAAATTAGTCTATCCTATAACTCCATAAAAATACAGTTTAAGTTATCTTTATGGCACGGGTCATCAGATGGCACTCTTACACAGCCTTACAAGGTCCCTCTCTTAGAATGCAAGCAAGTTTTAGTCTTGGAATTAAATACTTAGTTGTTGGTTTTTCTCTTGTGGTTTCTTTGGGTGCATTGTAGTAATCGGCAAGAGTGATTTTGTTCTCTGCCTTAATGTCACTAAATAGAGTGCATTCTTGAGGCAGAGATTCTCTGTGGGAGCCAGGCATTGGTCTTTGGGCTCAGACTCCTGAAAGAGGGGATTGCCTGCATGTTGTTTGTGACCATCTCTGTTCCAGGAATGGCATATATTTGTGTAGATAAAGTAAGGTACACTAAGAATATACCTAGATCCTGTGTCACTGATTTCTCCTCCAGTGAGACTTGCAAGACCCTAGACATTTGACTACTGCTCATCAAAGGGATAACATTAAATATAAATCTGTGCCCCCTCCAAAGGTGGGCAAATTATTTGGCTGTAGGGACGATTTACAAGCAAACATATAATAAACTCAGTGGAAGGTTGCAATTAATTCATCTATCTTTCCATAGCGTTCAGTTGATAATTTGTTTAAAAAAAAAAAGGCAACATTTCTCTTTTCATTTTTCCAATCTGTCACCCCCATCCAAAATTGTGTTTTTCTGCCAGTGAGAATTCATTAACAATAATTGGAAGACTGATGAACCTTTCTTCCAAAATGATCAAGTTGCTGATACTACATTCACACTATATGTGAAATTGTTACAATTTTAAATTGCAACTGAATCAATGTAGAGAACGTAATAAGGTTTTGTATTTAGAAAGAGCTCTAAATATTTAATTTTATATTTTATAAAAATATTTTTACAATCTGTATTTTTTCACTTGTTTTACTACTAAGTACATTTGCATAACAGGATCTTCATTTCTTAAGAGTTCATCAGCTCCTGCTGTTTTTCCCTGCCTGAAGTTATTATTCTCTCTTCACAACGACATACAATAATTGGTTGCTGTGGCAGTCATTAAGAGGTCAAAATCCAAGGATTATGACGACTCCAAGTGGGGAACAGGTGACAGGAATTAACATCCATTCTTAAGAAACAAAGGTCTGCAAGACTAATGAATGTTTGGGTCACAGAAAGCGGAATGGAGTATAATTAGGTATTTGAATGGTTTCTGTTCGAAAACAAAGTTGACAAATTTGAGATTTTCACTAGTCCTTGGGGTACCCATGCTTCTGAAATTAGAAGAGAGGTTTTTGTGACACATTGAAGGAGTAGGACACTGCTCAGGTTCTGAGTCTTCCCACAGAGTGTTTTGCAGGTCCAGGGCATAAATTAGACTGCATAGAACAAGACATGATGATGATAAAAAGTGGGAGAGGGAATATGGGACAATGAGGACTACAAAAAAAATTGTGTAAAGTGTTTATTATCACTGGCTGAACAATGAAAACCTACTTTCATGAAAAAAATTGAAATCTCAAATTTTCCCTGATAAGTGTTCAGAATAGGGACGCTTCCATTTTTTCAAATATTCTGTTCGGATTTTTTTTTTTCATTTTTTAAATAAAAGTCTTATTGAAATGGGTACAAACTTTTTGTTTAATAAGGAAATCCATCTTTCAGTATGCGAATAATTTTGATAACCATATTAATGTTTTCAATAATTTGACAAAAATCTGGATAAAAGGCATAATATTTTCCATCAAAGATGAACAGTTGTGACAGTCAACATTTTGTGTGTGTGTGTGGGCTGGGGAAGGGTGGGGCGGAGGTGGGGGAGTAGGGAGGGGAATCATATTTGATCACCAAATGGCCTTTTGTTTTCCAAAGAGCTTTTAATTTGAAAAGTTTTGAGCAGGACTGGTTGTTAGGTTCGCATCTTATTTCCTGTGGTTTTGGTGAGATACCCAATTAAGGGTTAGATTCTAAACTATAATTTGTCCAGGAATAGACCAGAGAATGAGTTGACTAGAGTCACTATTTCTCCACTCCTCCTGAATTTGTTTAAATTTGCCCCTTCTTGGAGAGTATTACTTCCCCACATGTAACTGGCCAGTAAGTAGTAGAGAAGTGGACACAAGACTTCTTACTCTCTGGGTGAATTGTCACTGCTATCCTCATCACCAGCCTTAATAGTAATGTGAGGAGGACCAAGAGCCCTTACACCCATGTATGACTAGTAAGGGCTTTGACAGTCTTGTCCTAATTTAATATACGGGGGGTCAGAGTCCAGAATGAAGACTGGAATGGGTATTAGATTAGTAGTGTGTTCTTTCTTGGATCATGAGGCTTCCTGAGTAGCATTCTACTAGCCCCTGTATCTTCTAAAAGTAAATACCACAGCGTGATCTGTATTCTCAGGGGGGCTGGCCTAGCAGGATCTGGGTCATCTCTTTTTTTCCAGAGGTTTCACAAGTGATGAATGTGCTGCTCAGTGACCATCACAAAACACTATTGTGTCCTTGCTCAGTCATTGCTGGAAATAATTAGCTGTATCAGAACAAACTGTGAGGATTTAGCAGACAGTCCTGGCCAGTTTGTGAATTACACTGTTTATTTAATTAAAAAAATAAAATAAAACCCTGTAATGATAGATGAGCATGTCTTCTCTCTGATGAATGCAAATGAAACAGATTAATATAGCATTTAAAACTGATGTTGCTTCATTTAAAGTGATACATGGATTTAGTTAATTTGAGAAAGCGAACAAGTTTCTCAGGGCAATACTTTCTAGAATACTTTTTTGACAGAAAATGTCAGCAATTGGAATACAAAGAAGAGTTTGTTCTCTAAAAGGACAGTGAAGTCACATAGTGCCATGTTCTGCCACCCCTGCACATGTTGGGTAAATTACATAGGGCCAGCATTAGGTCTGTGCACTTCTTTAACACCTCTTCAAGTATATTTTGAGGGCTTAAATGGCACTGAAATACTACATGGTGCTGATGTGAGCTCTCTGCACAGGAGTGAATTTCACTCACTGATATGAATCGGGTTATTCATGGCATAAGGTGCCACTCAGGAGTGAAGGCCACAGAATGTAGCCCTAGGAAGCTGAGTAAAAAGACAATCTAAAATATTGGATTAATTTTTATCAAATGCGAGTCCCTTATTTTTATCCAAAACATCACGAATTGTATGGCTGCATTTACATGGTCATACGCTGTTCAACACTAGAACTTTTTTGCTCTAGTTTGCTTGGGTATCTTTTTGCTTTGCTACAGGTTTAATTCCTTTGGGCCAAATTTTGTTCTCCTTTCTCAAGTTGGGTACCATCTTACTACCCAAATAGTCCCACTGATTTTATTAAAACTGCTCCTGAAGTAAAGTACTAATCGAAGTGGGTAAAGCAGGCTAGATCTAGTCCTGAGTTTAGTGCTTGCCTTGAATTGGGGTCTGATTCTGAACCTCTTGCACACCAGAACTTCAGTTCAGCAGGGGACTTGAGTGTGCTAGCATCCTGTTCTGTGTTGTGCTTTGTTTAAAAATTCGGAGTTGGTGGATATTACATGCAAATACTATACAGCTTTTTATCAAATCCACTTAGGCAGTCAAAATATCTTTCTTAATCACTGCCAAAAATTAAGATAGGAAGTACGTTTCTCTTTGAAGAATGAGTTCAGGTTAAAAGGTTCCTTGGGATGTACCAAAAATAGAACTAATAGAATTTAACCAAAGGGCTTATATAGAGTTAAGGGCACATGCCATGATATAATGGGAGAAAACTCAGCAAAATGTGGAAAGTGAACAATTCACCGGAACAGCAGTAAACCTTCAAAAGAAGATTATTACTATAAAATAGGTTAATATGACTTCTGGTGTATATCACGCTTCTCTGATCTCAGGCAGATTAGTGCAAATGTAATTTCGCACTAACTTTCATGAAGCCATGAGTAATCTGTGGGTTTCTAGGGGATTTGGCTAATTGCAGTAAAGATAGTTTTGCACTAAAGGCTAAATCCTTCTCGGAGATATGCCAACATGGTGTCAACGTGGCCTAGAATAGAAAAAAGAATGTACATATTTGTGTAGCACTATGTAACAATGTAACAGTATGTTATAGAAAATACTATTTCATTGGAGAGTTCAGAATAACATTATTATTAAAAGATGAATGATATCCATTGAAGATATTTTCCAAACAGATTGTATTACATAATTCTCTCAAAGAATAGAGTTAAAGAAAGAATTACAGGGGATGAATTTTCTCTGAGTTACTTCATATCCCACGTATGCAGAATTACTTATAGCTAGAGCTGATTGAAAAAAGAGTTTTTATTTCATAAAGAATTTTGATAATTTTTCCATTTGTGAATTTTTTCCAATAATTTATTAATTTTTTTTCATCCCTTTTATTTTTTCTTTTCTCCTCCTTCCTCCCCTCCCCCTAATGCTGTGGAAAACTGGAAAAAAGAAAATGTGGGTGGGAAAAGGATGGGGAGCAGAGGAGTAAGGGGTAGATTGTGCGGGCTCTAGGTGTGGCCCTAGGTGAATCAAGAACTAAGAGGCCTCCCTGTCCGTCCTGGCCTGTGAAAGGACCGCCATGAACCCCAGCTCTTAGATGTAACACTTTAGTACAGCCAATTCAAATATTATTATAATAATAATATTACAGTGCCCCTACCACACCTCAGTCAGTATCAGGACTCCAATGGGCTAGCACCTGTGCAAACCTGGAGGGGCAGCAAAGAGTTTACACTGAGGCAGGCATATGGATCTTTATATTTTCCACTACAACCTATTACATACAACCTACAGATTAGATATTGGTTGAGATTTCTCCCATGTTTAGTATCAATCAATGTTTTTAACTTGATAGAGCAGTGATATTTCTTGATAGAATAGCTGCTATTTCTTCTAAAAATGGGAAACTACACTTCTGCCTCTGCTAAGTGTTGCTGGTTACCTGTAACGATTTTGTCAGATGTTATCTATTTTTTAAGTTTATTTTGTTTCTGATTCATGGAATTCCTTTGCCACAGATGTATTAAATAGATACTTAAAATCAGAAGAGTGAGAATAAGAAAGGGAGGCAGAGGAGACTGTATTGGTTTACAATATAAAAAATATTCTATATAACATATGTATGGCAACAAGGTTTCACCTTTATCTTTTAATTTATCTTTGATACTTGAAAGTAATAGCAGATGGGCCTAACAGATATGAATTCATCCATGTTTTTGTAGTCTTTGGACCTGGACTCAGTGGCTTTCAATTCTGATTGGATTAAAAAAAAAAAGAAAGCAAAACGGGAACACATTCTGAATCTAGTTCAAATCTCAAGCATCAGGAAATAAAATGACTTGTCATGGAGCCAGATTAGATCTGGATGTAGAATGCCAATATCTTGCAGAGAGAATAAATATCAGTGACAGAGGAAAAATGATTTAAATAATCTTTATATTTTAAAATAATTTCCTCCCCTTGTCTCAGTTGTCGTTATCTCAATACCTGACATTTCACACTATTCACTATTCACTATTCAAGTCTGTGAAAAACTCCCATTTACTTGAATGTTCAGGATCAAGCTACAAGGCCATAATGAGAGGCTGAGATAGCGCATATCCCTTTGCAAAGGGATCCATTCATCATTCAGAGACTTCTAGGGATGGAGAAAAAGGCAAATAGGCTTTTGGATACACTTGAATTGGGGCATAAATAATAAAATTGCAATCAAAGTCCTGAAATATTTTAAACATGGCAAAAATAATACTCTGGCCCCAAAGCAAGATGAAGGGAGAGCAGTGAAGTAGCTGGCCTGAGTTTCTTGTGTAATATTCCCTAAATTTGGTGCAGAGAGTTGTGCTGTGAAATGGTATATAATTGCTGCGGCATATTTGATTTTATTCAAGACTTTTAGAATTTTCTGTCAGCGTCGCTCACTGTTGGGGAAACACATACGAAATGTTTTGAAAAAATATGAAAAGTGTGTAGTCAAATGTCTGTACTCAACTAAGTGATCTGGCAGAATGGATGCATCTATAACTCAGTGAGCTAGATTAGATGAAATCAAAGATGCTTTAATCAATATTAGCCAAGATGAGTCACTGAAGCTCTCTGCAACATTAGAAACTCAAGAGTTAGCCCAAATGATGAGCCATTTGGAGAATATAATGATAACAGTGATGTGGAACACTTTCATGAAAAGATTTAATAGTCCTAACAAATAACTACTAAATCCAGATATCTATTTAGGCATCGCTATTGATTTGCATAAGTCTCTGCACAGCTACAGACAGATCAGGGCAACTTTCAAATTATTCAACACGCAAGCAAACTAATACAGGAAAGACTACTGCGAAGAGAAAATGTCCATCTTAAGGCAAAGTAAGGATTTTTTGGGTCTAAATTAGTATAGCTATACACAACACAGGAGAAGAATCAGGTTCACGTCTGAACTATCCTAGGAGATTATTGAAACATTGCTGTCAGAGCTAAAGAGATGTCAGAGAATGAAAACTTATCATCTCAATGGCTATTGACAAATTGCATTGACTATGATTCAATGGAGTTTTTCAAATACCTATTTATCTTAGGAATTTATATGACCCCCTCCCATTATGGTACTATCTGAGTGCCCCATAATCTCAAATGTATTTATTTCCATAATATCCTGTGAGGTAGGGATCTCATAGCTTCTCTGTGCCTCCGCTCACCTAAGTGGCTTGCCCAAGATCACATAGGAAGCCTGTGATGAAGTCGGGATGTGAACCCAGGTCTCCCAAGTCCTGGGCTAATGCTCTAACCACAGGCCCAGCCATCTTATCTAGTGACTTTTTATAGTAACTTGTAGAAATTAACTTGGAAATTGTGTACGGATGGTTGGTTGTGTATTTTTTGTTTTGTTTCTTACAGCAAATTTTTATGTTCTGCTAATGAGAACAGAACATGCTATAATTTTCATTCCCTTTCATTCTTTCTCTTTAAAGACAACCATCTTTCCTCACTGCTTATATATGTTTCCATAGACTTAACACTGGGGAATTCTTATTCTCCCTGTGTCACCCCAGACAGGTGAAGGCAAAGTATTTTCTTAGAATTACTACTTGAGGACAGCCAACTCAAAGATTCTTATTATATTATAACATTATATGACAATACCCCAGTCAGGATCCAGGCCAACATGTAGCAGGTACTGGGCAATCTCTGATACAAAGAGCTGGATCTTCTAACTTCCCACTGTTCCAAAAGACTTACAGCTTTGTTACTGGCTGAGATTTCTTCGATGCTTAGAATGAATCCATGTTTTTTACTTGAATGATATTTCACAGAATAGTTGCTACCTGCTCCATTTCTCCAGTGAAATACTTCTATGTATTATTTACTTATGCCCCCTTTTTATAGTATAAACCCACATGCTTCAGGGCACTAACTGCTTATGGTTAAGGTTAGAAAGAATCTTCTTCCACGATCAAGTTATTCCATTAAGGATTTTCTTGTTAGCCTCTGTTGGAGACAGGATATTTGACCAGAGGAATGGACAGTATGAGCTGGTTAGGACTTTTTGGATGTTCCAAACAAGGTTATGATGAGAAATATGCACAGTTTCTGTCCCTTGCTTTAAAGAGAAAAGTTAGTGGCTTGTATAAAATGTAAAATTCATTTTCAGGTAGAATTCAATGGTACAAAATTTGTTGTAATGAAAGCAATAACCTCTCACTTCTCACAACGAAGTCAGGTGCTTGCTCGGCAGTCATTTTCAGTGCTAAAAAGTGGTAAAGCTAGTTTTATGGTATGATGAACCTCCACTATCTTTGCTTTCCGTACCACTGAAATATCAATTAATCTAGAAACCAGATTTCAGTGGTATTAGTTTGCAGCAGAATAAAAAAAGGAACACAGGTCATTTCTAACTACCACAGGGAATAAAAAGATGTGTAAAGTGTGCTATATGACTGAAATAAATACATTATTACAAATAGTATTGAAGGAATCATAACTAAAGCAGTCTAAATTACTGGTGTAAAGGCACTTGAGGCTGGATAAAGGTCCTCATTTCAGAATGAGCCAAGATACTAAATCTGTCTTGTCTGATTGGTGCTTCATTTCCTAATATGGCCCTACCAGGAACTCATTTTCCCATCTACTTTTTTCTAACACTAGCAAATTAAAACAAATGCTTCCTTATGAAGCCAAACCCAAAAGAAAACAGTTAAGTAAAATCAGTTTTATTTTGAATACTCCTCAATTCCAAATTTCTTGTCCAGTTTGCCTGAAACTTTCCAGTAAGATTCTGCCCTGACATAGGATCACACCTGTGAAATTTGAGGCAGGTTTCATTTTGGCACAGTCAGAGCTTGTGCAGAATAGAAAAAGATAGCATATCTGTCTCATCACTGCTGCAGGAAGGAAATGTGAGCTGCACTTTAGATTAAGGTTCCATTTATAAATGGTTTATATACAGTTTGTAAAAGATTAATGTATATGATATAAGCATGTAACTCAGAAGTATGTGTTATAAGCCTTATTTATATCTATAACTGAGCAACCTATTGACCAGTTGGACTCCAGATCAACTGATTAACCTTTTAGTTAAAACATAGATCAATCATTTATCAACTGTTTTATAAACTGTTTATAAATGGAACGTTAATATTAATTTAATCAAAATATGTAATGATTCATGACTAGCATTACAGATATTGAACTATGTATCTATAACATCTTGGGCCTGATCCTTGCACTGCCCTAATGGCATAAAATAGTCAGAAACTCAGCAGATCTGACCCTCTACTGCAGGGGTCGGCAACCCGTGGCTCCGGAGCCGCATGCGGCTCTTCAGCCGCGGTAGGTTGCCGACCCCTTATTCTTTCTGCTCAAGGAAAACTGAGTGTCTACTGGAGTAGTGCTTTGCCATTCCCCTTCATGCACTGAAGTGGACATCCTTACATCCCCATGATACCAACGTGCTGTAATGGCCTTTGGTGGTCATATGTACAAAGCCTAAATTAGAGTTGTCTACTGTGATGGATATTGCAATAGCATACAGTATCTGAAGGGACCGTATTGTATTATGTTTATGAATATATTATATATCACTGTGGATCAGGGATTATATGCAACTCTGGAGGAGTTGGGATTACCGCTGTCGGGGATGATTAACTCCTTCAAGAACCAAAAACTCTGTTTGTTTTTTTTCATGGAGTGATTAAGGTGAATCACTTAGATAGTAAACAACTCCAGAGAGGTACCACCCCCTGAGGATGCTTGCATATACAGGTTTGAAATGGGTTTTCCAGAAACCAGCACCCAGAAAATGGGCTTTTGATATAAAAAGTCTGGGATTAAACTGACTTGGGTGAATTTTTTTGATTCAGCAAATGGGTAAGACCTGTCTAAAGGGGACCCCAACATCTTGTGGAAGAGTTGGACAGACTTTGACCCCCATAAGACAGATAGATGATGTCTAATAAGCTTTTTAGCATGCATGTAGGAATGTATATTGCTTTTATGTTTTTCTCTGTAATGCTTTTACTTTAAGAATAAATGTTCTTGCTTAGAAAGAGCTGTATGGTAACTTGTAAGTGCTGGCAATACACTGTTCATAGCCTGCGGAGAGAAAGCAAAGCAAAGCATGGGTTCTGGCATTCTGGCTTACTGGGATACCACAGTGTAAGACAGGGAGCTGTGCAGCCTTAAAAACTCCAGTCGGGGGGGGAGGGGGAAGAGACATGGGTCTTTACTTGGGAAAGGTGAGGGCTGGCAGTCGGAAACCTTACATGAGTGCTTCCCAGGGACCAGAGAGGGGAAATACAAGTGCAGTGACACTGAAATTGACACCTACATCCACTCTAACATGCCAGCCCAGCCTCCAGACTGGTCCTGAGATCAGTGAAACATAGAGGTGGTATAAAGTCAACTATTTTTCTCTTCTCTCCCCATTGTGCAGCACAGGCAGCTCAGCCATAGCAGAGAATGTCCCCTGATAATTATAAAAAAAAAAAAAAGGAGAAATGTCAACCAAAACTCTAAGGGGTCGGGGCAGGGCAGTTAGACATAGTAAGTAATTTAGGGGTAAATAGATTACAGAAGCTTGTCAACTGGCTAATATGTTTAGAATCACAGAATTTAAGGTCAAAAGAGGCCACCAGATCATAGTCTGATCTCCTGTATATCTCAAGCCACCAAGACTTCCCAGCATCTACACACTAAACCCAACAACTGAAATTAGACCAAAGTATTACAGCCCACAGGAGCCTAAAGTATTGTGTGCCATGGACAAAGAATAGGTGTTTCTCCCACCAACGTACAGGGCTCTGATCCTATGGGGGTATGAAGTAATTACAGTTCACTGAAGCCAGCGGCTCCATCTCTGGTTTTAAGTAACTTAAGAAACCAAAGGAAGTTTTCCTTCTAATCCGAAAAAGTGCATAATTTTCATCCCACAAGCACTGAATTCTATCAATAGTAAAAAGATTTAAAATGATCCACAGTTAATCTGAAGTAAAATATTTACCATAATAAAATCAATGTAAAATGAATGTAAATTGGAGTGACTTTTCATTAAAACAAAAATGCAAATAAGCCTGAAGATTGCACTTGCACTTTATTGGCTGTGGACAGTGGTTATTGAAGTAAAGCATTTCATCATGACCGAAACATTAATGGTGGGTAAATAGGCTTTAACAGCATCAGCACTAACCAAACCATCATCTCTGGATTATCTGGGCATGCTCAACTATGAAAACATCTGCAGCTCTCAAAGCTGTGCTTGTGACATGTAAGGGGGAAACCTGGAAGAGGGGGGTGTTGCTTTTCCCTGTTTCCTCCTGATCTACATCACACTGAAAGATAATTGCCTTAAAGAGGGGAATGCCATAGAAGTCGTTTACATTTCATTCCTGTAGTCACTATTCCACTCTGAGAATGCCTCCTTGAAATGATGCATCTCTCCATTACAGCATATTGACACAAAAACTGGGAGAATTTGACAGTTGCTAGTGCAAAGCAAGAAGGAAATTCATGCTCTAAATCATTGGTTTAAACTTCCATTATGGTGCTAGCCAGTACAAGTGGAGAGTACAGAGTGAGAGGAGTGTTAATAATGTATGTGTTACTCTAAAGCTATCCACGGTGGATGAGAGACAAGCTTTCAAGCTACACAGAGCGCTCCTTCAACTCTGGGAAAGATACTAAAGGCTTGTCTTCATGTACAGTAATACAGCTGCAGTGGTGCAGCGCTTTAGAGAAGATGCTACTGTGCCAACAGGAGAGTTTCTACTGTCGTCATAATTAATCCACCCGCCAGAGAGGCGGTAGCTATGTTGATGGGAGAAGCTCTCCCATTGGCATAGCGCTGTCTGAACCTGGGAAGGGAAGGAGGGAGAGGTTTAGGTCAATATAACTACCTCACTCACGGGTGTGGATTTTCACACCTCTGAGCTACATAATTATTCTGATGTAGGTCAGGAGTGTAGATCTGGCCTTAAAGTGTCACAGCTAAATACAAGATCAAATAGAGAGTTTAGAATAAGTAATTAGCACATATTCTAAGGGACCATTCAAGGTGAAGTGGCTTGTAAACACCCCTGTAGTCATAGGATCACAGGCTACAATAACACTGCATTTAAACTGACAGGCAGGCTATTTTGAAAAAGAGGAAACCGGAAGTAAAAGTTCATTTTCATGGAAAGTACCAGTTTAGCCAGTTAATCTATTGAACAGGTATTATTAAATAGTCTTTAAGGGTGTAGATAGTGTCTCATAACTTCATGAGACAGGACTGATTTATGCAGCATTCTGGACTAGAGACAAAGTGGGTGAGGTAATATCTTTTATTGGATCAACTTCTGCTGGTGAGAGAGACACTTTTTTGAGTTTACACAGAGCTCTTTTTCAGGTCTGTGGAAATATACTCCAAGTGCCACAGCTAAATACAAGGTGGAACAGATTGTTAAGCATAAGTAGGTAACATACATTTCAAGGTGGGGGCTGGGGGGGGGAGAGGGATAAAAGCTAGGGGTGTGTGGGTTATAAATTGTTGGTGTTTCTATATTCCATAAGTCCATGATTTTTAGTATCTAGCAAAGTTATGAATTTAAGCTCCAGGCTTGTCTTTTTAAGTAGTTGGTTTCCTTTGAAGATGAGGACTGAGAGGTCAGATATAGAACGATTGCTTTTTGCAAAGTGTTCACCCACAGGTGATGTGGTGTTCTCATCTTTTTATCATTTTCCTCTGTGAGTTCATTGAGAGAGTAGCGATTGTCTGGTTTCACTCACATCATTGCTAATGAAGCATTTAGTGCACTGGATGTTGTGAAAAGCATGTGTAAGACTCCTGGATCTTGAAAGGTATGACGGAGTGTTGAGTGGAGATACGTCTACAAGTTTTGTCTGATCTGGCAGGATTTGGTGCTGCTTTGAGTTGGTGGATCCTGGTCCATGGGGATCTTGCTTCTGATGCTGAGCTTGGAATAGACAATCTTGTTTATAAATCTCACCATAGTGGTTGTGTGAAGTTCATTGCTGGTAAACATCACAGAGCAGCACTCTGCAATCTTTGAGCAGTAGAATCTGGTATTTTGAGTTTGTCAGGGAGAGAAACAACTAATTGGAGTTCCAAGACATGCAGAAGGTTATTAGGAGATGATTGAACAAAATGTTGAAATGGCATTTCCAATAGGGGAGTGAAAACTGCAAAACAACTCCCGCTTCTGACTCAGGATGTGTAATACAATAATCTCTTCCTTGTACCTACAAAAAGTAAATTGATGCAACAAGTTTACCAGTTGTATTTTTATACAGTTGCATTTTGCTTAGAGATTTCTGATATGTTTAAAAATTATTTATTGCAAGATTCATCTATTTTAAGAGAAGTAAAAATGTTTGCCCTAGCATTAATTACAACAGAATCTTGGTTTCTTCAAGTATTTTTGGAATACATAATCTAGCTCTTAATTTTGTGTATTGCAATAATTAGAGCTTTCTCTTTATTCTGGGTTAAAAAGAGTTTTCCTACAACATTTTCTGTTTGTTTTAAGAGTTCCTGATATCCCCCTTTGCACTAAATTTATGACCAGAACAAAAGGTAATACTATACGAAATAAAACTAAGTGGAAATATACCCCAGATGTCTAATCAGCAACCATATTGGAGATGAGCAGTTAGAATGAATACTTACGAGATGATGCCTGCAATTACCATGACACAAAAGTAGGCAGTGGGTGTGACGTGGTCACGATTTATAACATGCCATAATTACTGTGTTATCCTGTCTGTTTCTTGCATCCACTTGTTGACTTATATTTAGATGGTAAACTGTCCATTTGGAGTGAGTATGTTGGGGGAAAGGGGAAGAAGACAGGGTGTCTAATGCACAAGAGGGTCTTGATCCCTGATTGGGTTCTTTCCATGCTACCAAACACACACAATAATACAACTTTATTGTGACTCACTAGGTGGCTCAGGCTCTTCCCATTCGAAGTTCAGTTCTATCTGATTTTTTGTGAAAAAGGCTCTGATTCCCCTGGGTAGGTAAATGATCCCTTATACCAAAATTTCTAACTCTCATATCCAAGACACAGATCTGGACCAGGGTGCTCTTTACTATGGAGTGTAGTTTCAGTTTGTCCATTTTTCTACATGCTATCAGACACCAAGTGGCTCGTTGGATGCATTTTTTTAAAAAAAAACTGTGGGGTGTGATGCACAAACATCCTTTTGAATAAAATCACCCTACCATAATAATATTCTGGACCTTATTTAAAACCAGGTTTCTCTTGATAGGATTCAAGTAAGAATTACTACATTGAGAGGCCTGGGACTAGAAGAGCTGTGTGTATTGAAGTATATAGGCAGAGCTTTTGTATTAAAGCACTCGCTTGCTATGCTGTGCTTGGCTTGGGGCATTGCAGCTAATCCCTCCTAATCATGAATCCATCATATTCATTCTTAAACTAAATGGAAACCAAAACAAATCGCAGTAAATTTCTCAGAAGCATGAATTGTGAGTCCTTACTGAACCATGAAAAGTCTTGTGCAATGTAGCCTCTACTAATCAAGTGGCCCTATGGCAGGGATTTTGTCCTTAAAAAGAAAAAAAAGTCCACAGTGTTAGCACATGCTCAGTTAGATACCAGCTCGTTGTTGTCTTGGGGAGAACTTCAAACCTATATAACTACTCTCTGCTTGCCTCACTTAGACACTTCAGTCCACACTTATAGTCCAGTCAATAAATTCTGTTATCTTTCATGCTCTGCTGATGAGGAATGATCAGACTTGTTTTGTCTGTTTTGTTTTGAAGGCACTCCATTGTGGTTTTTAAGTTAAAGTTTAGCTCAAATGTTACTGAGTTCATGTTCTCTATAGGAAAGATGGTGGAGCAAGAATCTAATGGAGAGAAAGGATTAAATAAATGAAGCAGAGATCAGGCAGAATGAAAATCTCAATTGGAAAAAATGAGCGGGGGGGGAGAGAAAAATTCCAGTGAGAAAATAATTGAAATTTTTGCATCATAAATAGTTCCTCACTTGTCCACATAGGTTAATTTGCATGAGAAAGGAAGCTATGCTGCCCTTATTTTACAGAATTGGTACACTTCTCTTAATGAGAATTGCTTATGTGATTATCAGGTATCTGTTAAGACAAGTTTCACAAATATTTCAAAGTCACTTGTGGAGCATACAAGGATTGTTACCAGTTTCCGCCCTTTGTTTACAAAGACAGACTTTAAATGTGGTTCTGTTTTAAAGAGTAATTCTGTAAATATATTTGGCTACTTCTAAGTTCCTTATCTTCAAGAGCAAATCTGTTCAGTTCACAAGTTAAAAAATATTCATTAGCTTATATTTTGAAAAGTGTCTTTGGTTGCCCAAATTCAGACAATTTAAAGGAGCCTCATTTTCAGAAATAACTGAGCAATCAGCCTTTGAAAATCAGGCTCTGGTTGAGCATCCAAACAACGCACAAAAAACAAAAAAGACACATACAGAATTCAAAATTCCTGATAAGAGAAGAAAGTGGGAGGAAGCATATGATGTGTTCATTATTTTCTGAAAATATTTTTTTTTTTGTCCAATAGACTTTTCAGCTAATTCAAAAATATGGAAAGGGGTTTCTTCTTCGAGTGATTGCTCATATGCATTCCACTTAGGTGCGTGCGTGCCCTCGTGCATGGTTCCCGGACAATTTTTTCCCCTAGCAGTCCCAGTAGTGGCACTCCCCTGGAGTGCCGCGCTCATGCCTCGGGATATAGGGCGCTGCCGGCCATGCGGACCTTCAGTTCCTTCTTTCCACCCGTGACGGTCGTCTGGAACAACTCTTGCTGCGTCACAAGTATTTTTCTCCTTTTATTGTGTTAGTTAGTTAGCAGTTCTCCCTGAACTAAGTTAGTTTAAGTGTGTTAGGAATAGTTTAGTTAGGGCTCTAGCGACCCGGCCATTCCGAGCTCGCCAGGGTTTAAACCCTGCACTGGCAGCGGGAAGGCCTTCCCAGTCAGTGATCCCCACAAGTGCTGTCTTAAGTGCCTTGGGGAGCAGCACCGCAAGGGACCAGTGCCGAATTTGTAAGGCCTTCAAGCTGAGGACCCAGAAGGAGCAGACATCTGGCTGAAGGCTATCCTCATGGAGTCCGTGCTGTGTCCGGCGTCCGAGCCACCCCGGACCCCATCGGCACCGAGCGTCTCGTCGGTGCAGAGCGCTCCGCCGGCACCGCAGGCACCTCGGCACCGGATGTCTCCAGTGCCGAAGAGAAGGAAGTGCCATCCATGTGTGGAGCGCTCTTCCTCCCCTGCACCACAGGAGCGGCTGGGGTCGAGCCCCGAGGTGCTGGAGCTGCACGAGCAGCCTCCGGTGCCAGTGCCAGCACAGAGGGATCCTCCCCCGACTCCTGGGAGTGGGGGAGCCCCTCTCCAGGACCCTGCCACGCCGGAGGCATATGAAGCGGCTCGAGCCTTGCTGGCCCTGCCCACGCCTCCAGCCCTCCCCCGGCAGGGGGAGTCAGGGCCTGTGTCCCGGGGCAAACCCACGATGGGTGTCCCCGAAGGGTGGGCGCGCCTGGCACCGCAACCTCCGGCCTTCTACATAGAGAGGACAAGGCCTTTCCGGAGGACCACGCAACTCTTAGTCGCGGTGGCAGACAGGATGAAGGGATCCCCGGTCTCCACGCAGTGCCTCTCCAGATGGATCACCACCTGCATCAAGTTCTACTATGAGCGTGCAGGCGTCCACCTTCCTGGGGTCGTGATGGCACACTCCACAAGGGCCCAGGCCGCGTTGGCGGCCTTCCTGGGACGGGTTCCCCTGGACGACATCTGCAGGGCTGCCACCTGGTCGTCAGTCCACACCTTCGCCTCGTACTACGCTATTGTACAGCAGTCGAGGAAGGATGCACGAGTTGGCAGAGCCGTGCTGGGAGCAGCTCACCATTGACTTCTACCCACCTCCAGGTATGGCTCGTTAATCACCTAAGTGGAATGCATATGAACAATCACTCGAAAAGAAAACATGGTTATTTATCAGCAACTGTTGTTCTTTGAGATGTGTTGCTCATATCCATTCCACACCCACCCTTCGCCCCGCTGTTGGAGTTGGCAGAAAGAAGGGACTGAGGGTCCGCATGGCCGGCGGCGCCCTATATACCGTGGCATGAGCGCGGCACTCCAGGGGGTGCCAGACCCGGCCCCTACAGGGACTGCTAGGGGAAAAAATTGTCTGGGAACCGTGCACGAGGGCACACACACACCTAAGTGGAATGGATATGAGCAACACATCTCGAAGAACAACAGTTACTGGTAAGTAACTATGTTTTTTCAGTTATGCAGTTAATATACACCAAATGCAGCGCTCAGCTCTTCTCTGCAGAGTGAAGCTAATATGCACATTAAGCAAAAATTTCTGGGCGTGGGATGAGGCTTCTATGTAAAACGAACGTGTTTTGGACTCAGTTGGATGCTGGAGGGAATAGGGTCACTTTAGATGGAATGTTCCCCATTGAACCCCACATTTTTTTTCCTGCTAAAAAATCCCTCATAGCACCATTGACTTCTGATTAATGGTTTATATCTTCCATCTCCCTGGAGGTGGGAGATAATTCACAACTACAGACTGGAAAAGCAGTATTCTTTTGAAGACCAGAATTATTCACAGATTCCTATATATTATAGCTCAAAGGAATCACTATGATCATCTAGTGTGGCCTCCTGCATGGCAAAGGTGATAGAACTGAACCCAATAACTTGTGGTTGAAGTAGAAAGACATCCCATCTTGACTTGAAGACCTCAAGTGATAAAGAATCTATCACATCTTTCCATTGTCTGATTCAGTGGTTACCTGGTTCACTGCTTTAAAAAAAAAGTGCTTTATTTCTGTTCTGCAAATTTCTAGTCATTGGATTTATTTATACCTTTGTCTACAAGATTAGAGCCCTGCAGTAACATGTATGGTCTCACTGTGTAGGAATTAATAAATCAGAGTTAAATAGTCCCTTAATATTTTTCTTGGCAATTTTTTTAATGCATTGATTTTAGAGACTTGGCACAAAATGAATGTTATTTCCTTATTGTAATATGTTAATTTTACATAGATTATATGACAGCACAGAAGTGGATGGTAGAGCATGTTAGAAGTGAGGCATCATACTAAGATTCCAGTCATGTATTCCTTAGGCCCCCAGCTCCCCATAACTAATGGACTGATTGTGCAAAGAATGCAGAAAGAGACCAAAATAGTTTCCTATCTTCCTTCCTTCTCTATGTTTTGGAGGTGGTGGAGGAAGACAGGGTCAAATTCAGCCTGGAAGTGTTGTCTACTTACATATCACAGCTGAATTGGGCCTGGTGACCATATGAGGGAGGCCATGTCTAGCAAATGCTGAATGTGAGTTGCTTGTTTTTCATGATCAGTATTTGACTAAGTGCTCATTCTTTGGCAGCCACAAGGTCACCTGCTCCATATGTTTGCTTTCATTGTTAATAACATGTTCACATTTCAGATGAACATTATGCTAAATTAACCTAATTATGTGTGACAACTAATTTTCTGTGTGTTAGGAAAGTGTTCTGGAGTGGAATACAGTGCAGGATAATCGAACCAAGTCTGCAACAGCCTGGCAATCCTAGCTTGGTGAATGAGTTTACGTTGGTGAGGAAAGCACACTGAACTAGGGAGGGCCATTTTAGTCATCTAAGAGAGCAAGTTAATAATGAGGGCAGCAAGAAATGTTAATATTAATATTAAAATTCCAGTGCTTTTGAAGAGGCATGTTCTGTGGCCCCATTGGAGCTCTGGGGGGGCTGGAGGAGCTGTTGGCTCTCGCCCTGGCTCTGGAGAGGGAGGTGTGCACTCTCTCTGCTGGAGCCCCTGCTTGTTCAGCCTTGTGTATTTCAGATGAACATTCCTTCAAGGGAAGGAATATGTCAAGGACAGTACATCAAGTATTTTGAGGACTATTGTACAATGAGTTATGTGAGGGCAACAGCTCTACTCATTCATCTTTCTCCAACAGCAGAGCCTGAGGTGTTTTTAAAAGGTTGGCTCAACTCTGCTCCATTAAAGTGAGTAGGTTTTACCGTTGATTTATTGGGGCGGAATGGGGGCAGAGTTTGGCTGACAATAAAAGCTTTTTAAAAAACCTCATTGATAGCATGGAACATGTTCACTAGCTGTTTGATATGACCAGCAGGCATGTTAAAAATGATTACCTCCCAGTCCCTGGTCTATTCCACAAACTTCATAACATAAGGAGTCTTATACCTTTTAAAATCTTCCATTAGTTCTTCTAGTTGCTTGGTAGGCAGGCTTTTCTGGAGTTTCCATGCTTCTGCTAATAAGAACAGAAACCACCATAACTCCCTCTCTTTATTTTTTTCTTGTTCTTTTAAACCAACAGATGTCCTTTCTGCCATTTGTATTCTGATGATCTGCTTGTGCAAAGTCGTAAAAAATAGTTATTTCCTACTAGGAAGTAGAATATTTTAACTTTCTATTCAGTAAAGTCATACAGTATTTGGCATACAGCTGAAATAAGCATTATTGATTTCTAATGCATACTTTATATGATGATTCCATTTATAAAGGGTTAGCAAATGGTTTATAAGTATGTTTCAGGCATGAATAGGATGTGTTAATGGTTAAGCACATCAGTAGAAGATGTTATAGATGGTTATAAGCAACCTATTGATCTGTTGTACTCTTCTAAACCTCTACTAAGAATTTATTAACCTTTTATAGGCTGTTAAATAAATTAAACCTTAATATAAAACATGACCTATTAGAACAGAGCCATATCACAAGCAGCAGTTGAGAGCAGGCAGATTTTCAGAGGAATTTCAGCACAATGGACCATATCTTCACTATAAACCAGCAATTGGAGCACTCAAGGTAATTCAAATTCCCTTTATACCTTGCCTTCATTGCCTACGAAAAAGTGTTTGACAGCTTTGAGATCAATGCAGTGATGAAAGTTCTTGCACAGCAAGGCATCAACACACATTATATCAAATTAGTAAAGGAAGCAAAGTCTGACAGCACTATGGCTATAACTTTTATATGAGGATTTAATTTGCACTTTTCAGCATTATGAGAACTTTAAAAAACATACAGTCCTCTCTATATAGGGATTATTCTTCAGTTATTTAAGCAGGATCATCTCATTGTCTTATTTCCCCAAAATAGAAATAAATAAAAAATCTTGTTCTTTTGTAATCATTTCACTTCCTGTTTCACAGTTTTCTGCTCACCATATTATAGTTGTTGATTGACTTGGGAAAAACTTCTCAGATAATATAATCCAATTTCTTCCATCAGAGTAGAACACTACACTAATCACATCATACATGTTTCTGTTAGGGATGTAAAATATTGTTTAGGAAAACAACTGTTTAAACAATTAAAATTTATATAGTTTAAACAGTTAACTGCTATGATATTTTACATCCCTAGAGGGATTGTGGGGGCACCTAGGAGCTGGATGATGGCAGCCCAATGTGCCTCAGCATCCCCACTGGATAGGGCCCTGGGCCCTCCAATCACCCCTGGAGTCTGCCTCTGTCCACCCCACAGGGGCAATAAGGCAGGAGCAGAGCCCACCACCACCCCGGATCCCGCCTAACGCCCTGAAGCGGGCCCTCCAGCACCAGGATGCTGCCTCCCCCAGAGCCCGCTGATCACCCCAGAACAGGCCCTCCAGAGCTGGGACACCGCTGCCCCTGGAGCCTGCCGATTGCCCCAGAGCGGACCCTCTAGAGCCAGGGTGCCACTGCCTCTGAAGTCCGCGAATCGCCCCGGAGCAGACACTCCAGAACCAGGGCACTGCCACCCCTGGAGTCCGCTGCCCCCTTGCCCACAGGAGGGGGCAGTAAGGAACTCTGCTCCCTGCCCATCTCATCCACCATGTCCTGCCCATCGGATCTCTGCCATGTGTCTGGCCCTGCCATAGGACAGGGGACACCCTCTGTGCCCACCCAACCCCCCAGACCCTTCTCTGGGTACACCTCAGCTGCTGCCCGGCTCGCTGATGTTCATGTTGCTTTGTGCTGCTGCAGGTGCCAAAGTTAACTCCTAAGCTTCCAGGGCTCATCCCTGCACATGCCCGAGTACATGTCCCAGCTCCCCCACCCCATCATCCCTCCCTCCCTGCAACACCCTGTCCCCACTCACCCCCCCCCCCAGTGCACAGCTGGCCCTCCATGCAGTGAATAGTTAAATGGTTAAAGCAATTTGTAAACAGTAAGACTAATACTTACTGGTTAACTGTCTAACCATTTGATATTTTACATCCCTAGTTTCTGTAGTGTAACCTGGTTGTAGCAAGGGGGCGTGGCCTCTCCTGAGAATAACAAGAAGGAACTGCCATCTCCCCTGGTGGGTGGAGCCAGGAAGGCCACACCCACCATACCAGAAGTGGAAGAGTGGGACAGGGTCAGGAGATATAAAGGGTGTGCCCTCTGGCTCACTTGCAGGGGAGCTATCAAAGAAGGACATCTCTTTCCTGCCATAGCTACCCACACCCAATCTCTGTAGCGCTGGGGACCTGGAGTAGGTACCAGAGCTGCCTGCCATCAGGGACCCGGAGGAGTTACTGGAGCTGCCTGCTGTCTGGGATACTGAGGAGCTGTTGGGGTTACCCCTTGCTGCTAACGGTGGGGAGACAGATAATGACCTCAAGGCCCAGATACTCCAGGGAGGGGAGGTAGGAACTAGGCCGGGGAAGCAGACAATAGTCTGGTTGTGCTGTAGCCTGATACTACATTGGTGCATTTCAGCTGGAGCCTTGCTGACTCCATGGCAGAACACTCCACCACTGTGAGGACCCTAGGCTGGGACCTGGTGGAGTCCTACCTCACCCCTGCTGCAAATCTGCCCTTTGGGTGGCAGTTATCTTGTCAGAGGCTAGGAGGCGTGATGGTGCTCACCCCCTGCCTGTGAGCCCCTAGACTGCTTAGTTGCCTTGCCCTGCCTGAGAGCCTGGGCATCAGAAAGAACTAATTCGCTGCTTTGAGCCTGCCTACACAGGTGCGACAGAGAGAAGGTGAGGCTTCCCTCACAGACTGACAAGGAGGGATGGCCTCGCACCCCTACACTAACCTTAGACTGTTCCAATGGTGGAAGAATGTTTTCCATTCCAGTGGTAGTGCAATAATTAATTCACTGTTCAAGAACATTGTATTAGGAATGTTTCCTAATAACTCAGTGGTACTAGAGGATACAAATGGCTAATACCATAAGCTATCAAAACTATGTTTTCTGTAACTATTCAAAGGAGATTATTACAGAGGACTTGAAATTCACTATGTTACTTTTAGCATCATAAGTTGTTTGGGTTTGCTTGCTCTGTTTGATTGCCTGCAGGTTTTTACCATTCAAAAGAAGAAGAAACTATAACACTATCCTAATGCAAAATATATGATCTAAAAATACCTTCCTTTATCACAACTGTTCTGCCCTTGAGAAACTGGTCTCCTTTCAGTTTAAGCATTGCTAAATATATCTAAAATGATGAGGCACAAGGCTGCTGTGGGGCAACATGGCTTGTATGTAGAAGGCTCTGGAATCTGATGGCTACCCCAGCATATCAGGTTTGGGGGTGATCCCTACAGCTTTTTCTATAGGGGAAGGTGGGTCTCTTCAGAGTTTTCTAATCCTGAAGCTGCCTCCTACAGACTTTTTCCATGGGAGATGATGATCTGGGCTTATTTATTAAAAGTCAGTTAATATTTTTGTCATGAAATTAGTTGTTTCATTTAGCATTTATAAAAACTACATAAATTAGTTGATAAAGGTGACTTCATTATAAATTCTAAGGAAAAAGGTAATATGTATGGGGTTTCATACTTATATCTTGGAAAAAAATTCCAAAGATTGAATTTGTAGGACCGGATATCTAACCACCTTACCTTGCTGACATTAAATATGGGAATCTTGTATTGAAGTCTATACTATCCTGAAAGTAAACCAAAGAGTACTCTATATATTGAAAAAATTATAGGAGTATTTTCAGTCATCTCAAAGACTGAAAATGCAGCAATAAGATAGGTAGGTGAATATAGGCTTTGCATTTTGATAACGGAACTATGAAATATTGTATTTTTCTCCTTCTGACTGCAAACAGTTTGAGAGAGAAGCTATGCTCAGTTCTGTTTTCTGTACTCTTGAGCATTTATTTACTGGGTTGCTGTCAGCAGTCAAGAATTTTGGATTCCACTTTTTAACTTCATAGAGAAAATCAGAATGTTTTTACAGCACACATGTCGTAGTGTTGTAGATGTGTTGTTTCCTAGAATATTAGAGAGACAAGGTGGGTGAGGTAGTATCTTTTATTGAACCAACTTCTGCTATTGAAGGAGATAAGCTTTCAAGCTTACACAGAACTCATCTTCAGGTCTGTATTGTATTTGCTGTGACACTAAGTACCCTTTCCAGACTTGAAGAAGAACTCTGTGTAAAGTTGAAAGCTGGTATCTTTTATCAACAGAAATAGGTCCAATAAAAGATATTACCTCACTCATCTTGTCTCTCTACATTATATAGACAAACACTTAATTGCATATATTAATAACATTCATTCCATTTCTATTAGAGGGTAAATTTTTTTAAGGACTAAAGGGGTTTAGGCACCCAAATCCCAATAAAATTAAATGTTTGACACCAAACACTTTTAGGTTCCTTAGAAAATTCCAGCAAAAATTCTGTTAACTTAGTAAGTTAACTAGCCTGGTACTGGCCTACCTGAAGAACTGCCTCTTTCCTCCTACCATACTACTGCTGCTGCAGCCAGCTGGATCCCTCTGGTTATAAGAGAGAGAAGGCAGCTGGCAAGGCATTCTCTGTGAGGGCTCCGAGATTCTTGTATGTGTTCCTCACTTTGGTCCAAAAACATCTGAACTGGATGACCTTCTGGACACAACAAAAAAGATGCTTGTTAAGGTTTGTGGAGAGGGCTGAGAGCATGTGTCCCCTAATGATGAAGAGAGGTGGTAAAGAATTTCTGTAGGTGGCTGGTTGAGTTTCTATTGATTGATTATTTTAATGCTGCTGAGATTTAATTGTATTATTAATAGTGTGTTAGGGCTTCTAGAACCTTGGTAGGTGCCTTATTTTTTAATATTTAAATGAAAATAAATATAGAATTGATCTATTTTTTACTTTCCCACTTGGTAAATAGCATATAATTCTCTGACAAAGGTAGGTGAGTTTTTTGAGGGTTTTTTTTAGGGTTGAATTTTTTTTATGATAGCAGACATTAGAATTGAGCTGAATAATTTTTTTTAAAAGAAAGTATGTTTGGAAGGGTGTCTTTCTTTACAAAGTTGCTGCCTGTTTTGCTCTGAATAGTATCACTGCACTGCAATATGGTCATTAAAAGATGCTCATCACAATCTCACACGTTGCAGCTTGTATGGCTCACATTGTTTGGGATATCTGCACTGGCGAGAACTGAGTTTGTCATTTAAGAATACAGATGTCAGAGTTTTGAACTAAATTGCCTTTGCAAATAGAGATCAGTTAATGTAGTTAACTGTAAAGGTGATAGTATAAAATGACTGCACTTGTATTTTGTTGATAGCTCTGTATTATCTAAAAGAGACTGAACCTATGTTACCCTGTACATTTAAGGGACATGGCCAAAAACCTGAGACTTTACACACTTAAAGCCAGACTGGAAAAAGCACAAATAAATTCCATACATAGAAATTTCCTGAAAATCAGTTAAGGTGTGTTTTTGTCAATCTGTCTACTGACCCACCCAGAAGTTTAAAGCCCTGGCAATGTCAAGTTCAGAGAGAATGAATTAGCAAATGGGGAAAAATGGGCCAAATTTGTCAAGGATGTGATGACTAGTTGGTCAGTTTATCTTTAACTGTATCACATGCATATTCCTGCTTTGGAAGATTGCTAGAGCAGAAGAAACTTAAAATTGAATAGGAATTTGATGGAATTTGTAGAGGGGAGTAAATGTAGCTCTTATTTTTCTCTTTCAAAAACACCAACCCACTTTTGAGATACTGAAACAGTCAAGCAATAAAACTCTAGAAGATGACTCCAAACCCTGTTCTTTTCCCTATAAATTCCCAGAGATCCTCCTCAAAAACAAAAGGAAAAAGAAGACACAATATTCCCTTAGGAACATAAAAATTGCTATATTGAATCGAACTAGTGATCCATTTAATCTGGTGTCCTGTTTCTGACAATGCCCTGTATTCGCTGCTGCAGAAGAATGAACTTTGCAATAGAGATAACCTGCCCTCAGGGAAAGTTGCCCGCCAGTCTCCAGTAGTTGGAGGCTGGCGTATGTCTCATTGCTCGAGAACTTATATCTCTTCCAAAGATTTTTTTAAATTATTATTTTTAAGTATTATTGTAACTGGATGTTCTTATCTAATTTTTTTTTTAATCCTACTATGTTCTTGGTCTCAGTGATCCCTTGTAGCAATTAAATTCTCAGTCCAACTGTGAATGAACAAGAATGTTCTTGTTCTCCTTGTCTTGTATCTGAGATGGAGTGTGATCTTGGGCAAATTACTAAATCTCTCTGTGCTTTGGTTCCCTATCTTTAGAATGGGCTAATAGCACTGAGGTAATTTCTCGGACAGTAAATACTCTTGTATTAAGAGAAATTGAAATGACTGGGCTGTTCACTTTAGCAAATTTTTCTATCAAAGAGGTGAACAGCCCTAGTCATTTCAATCTCCCTTAATACAAGAGATTTTTACAGTCCAAGAAATTACTCTAAAATTAATGGAATTTAATGAGAATAAAATGCTATATAATTTTAAATCAATCTATAGTGTTAAATGAGAGAGTGATATCTGTCAGTGTTTTTAAAACTCATCATTTTTATTACATTCTGTAAGACTTTTAAAAGGCTAGACTACTATTTTAACACTTTTTTGCACCATCTATATTATTCTATTGCAAATCATAGAACAGAATCATAGAATGTTAGAGTTGGAAGGGACCTCAGGAGGTCATCTAGTCCAACCCCCCTGCTCAAAGCAGGACTATCCTCAAATGTTAAAATCTGACCTTTTAAAAACGTAATTCCAGCAGCACAATAATATCAAAGCTGCTAACAGAATCGGCCAGCATGTAAGAGAAGATAGTTACAGTATCTTGTGATGTAGTCATGGCAGTCATAAGGATATTCAAGTTTTACATAGATTTGGTATGGTGCATTATGTTATGCTTTACTCTTTAGTGCAGCTTTCTATCACCTATCCTAAACATACCCTACCTCCATCCTGTCTCTTTTCTACAAATAATTTAATAAAACTTTTCCAAATGCATATCTTTGTTTGATTTGTCCATACAAGAAAAGTCTGTTTGCTTCCTCGTAGACATTTTGTCTCCGTCGTAAAACAAAATTCTGGAGTTATAACTCATCAGTGTATCAGGCAAGGCTGAACCATAAAATTAAACTACAATTCATTGGATCCTCCAGTGCATTGTATCTGCCTGGGAATCTATCTAATGAAACCCTTTTTAAAGTCAGTTCATATTAAGGGATCATTTTGAAGCTGTCCCATTTTTTGGTTAGTATATAATGCATGCTTCTGCACATTTTTTATCTTGTGCCTGCTTTACTTACTTTCCTTTTCATTTCCATTATCTTTCAGTGGAAAGGCATAAATAAAATGATTCCTTTACAGAGGATTCTAAAAAGTTCTGTACATTATAGGGTCTTCCTAGTCCTTGGAAATCTTTCTATTAGTCTGAGTGCTTGATTCTGCTGCTTTGTTTCACCTTGAGTGAAATTTGCCCCCCTGCTGAGGACCAGCACATTGCCCATGTGCTGCTTAATTCCCCTTGAAGCCTATGTTGAGGCTGGGATTTTTAAAGGAGCCTAAGGGAGCTGGGCACCCAATTCCCTAAAGACTTGCTCTAAACACAAAAGTAGTATGGCTTTAATGACACCAATAGTTAAACTGGTACAATGCTCCTAGTTTGGACACAGTTATATTAGTTTAAATGTGCTTAAACTGGTATAAATTATTCCAGTATGGAATGAGATATAAACTGTAATGGTATAAGTTTCCTTTATACCAATACAATTGCATCCACACTAGGAGCTGTACAGGTATAGCTGCATCAGCAGAAAATCACATCTCTAACCAAAATAGTTAGATTGCTACAAAATCTATGTATAAATCAGGCTTTAAGGCGCCTTTGAAAATCCCAGTCTGAGGGCTTAAAGTGAGAGTTAAGTAGCACATAAACCATGTGCTAATGTCTGTAGGTATAGAATTTCACCTATTGGGTTCACTACATTGCTTGTGGACTAAGATACTGCTAATGCCCTGAACAATTTCTGAAGTTATGCCCCAGATACATACTTGGTTGTAATATGCTAATTGTAAATTCCTGGGATGTCTTGTTGGATTGGAACATGGATTCAAATAACAGATCTGAAGATAAAATGAAGCTAATCTTGATAAAAATTAGACTGGTGGATTACTGATTTCTACACATTAGGTTTTGCATAGATATGTATATAATAATAGGCTGATATGAGAGTGTGGTGTGAGAAAGTCAAGCTCGTGCCCATAAAATCTTTACAAGTGGCAAAGACATGAATGAGTTATTCAGATCAGCCAACATGAGTTCAGATAAAATGTTATAGCACCCAATTATTAAGAAAAATTATTTTAGCATTTTAAAATGTTTACTGGCATTTTTACATATTTCCATCTGTAAAGTCAGGTTCCTGTGGCATTATGAATCCAACTGCACAGTGCACTGAGGGAGAAGAAAATCATAACATATACGTAAGAAATCCCTAAAAATGACATCTAGAGTACTTTTCTATACATAATGTTGTGATTTTTAAGGTCTACTTACTCAGAATCTTTCAAAGCTAGCAGGCTCCCATTAGAAAGTTGGGAATGTTCCCATTTTACTGATATAAAGCCCCAATTCTTGCTCCAATGTTGCTTGAACTTCTTACTGTTACAGGACTTAATATTGCCCATCTGTCATTTAAGGCAGGTGTAATTTTGGGGGCAAAAGGCCACATTTTTGGAGTGAGAGGAAGAAGGAAATATTTCTCTGGCAGGTTGCTTGAAACCAAAATGTGTGATTAGTGGGCAGAGTACAGGTGAAGCAAGTGCATAATAAAGAACATTTATGTCTTAGCAGAACAGCTTAATAAAAAGCATCTTGTTTAGAGCTATGTGAGCTCTTTATCTCATTTGCTGCTTCTTTGTATGTGTTTCTCATTCCCACTAAAGCCACTTTAAAGTGCACTGGCATTTTAAAGGGCCCTAAAAGTGAATGTAAAGGTAATTTGTACCAGAGCAGTATAAAAGGACCTTAGCACAAACGAGCAACAGGCATGTATGTCTCTTGATTTTTAAGGCTTGTGTACATATTTACAATGATCATCATTAAAATCTTACTAGTTAGTTAAGCCTTGGATATGTAAGGTGGTAGTTGTTGTTACTTGCAATAGAGCCTTAATGTGTTGTAGAATCACAAAAGTAGGCAGTCCCTGCCCAGAGGTGCTCTCATTCAGTGTTTGCTGTATTTCCTAAATGTCCCTATAATTGCCTGACCAAACACTAGAACAAATACTGAAATACATCAGTTATTTGAGGCACTGGGTGAGTTTTTAAGAGCAACTACACTGTGTCTGTGGACCTATAAATATGATAGAGGTCTTAATTTATTATTCCCCAAAATGGTACATTATCCAAATTTCAAACTAATGATATATTAACAATAAAACCTTTTTCTGTGCAGTGTGCTACGAGGTATTTTTAATTAGTATCTGCCCCAAGGGTGTTCCAGTTTAGCAGTCCATTTCAGTATGAGGCAAGTTGTTCGGGGTCTTTCATAGTCACAGACTAGTAGCTGCTTGAAGGTATTATTGTAAATAATTATTCACTATTCAATGCCACAAGAATTAGGCTTTACGTATAAGCCTCTTTTCTTAAAGTTAAATTGGCCATTGTGTAGAATAGTGTAACTATCAGTCAGCATCCATGTATAATAGTATAGAATAGCTTCAGAAAATGAACAAAAAGTAGATACATCATTTTGTAAAAGTAATGATGTGCTAAATGTAAAAACAAGTGATATTTTTAGAAATTAAAACCATTTAATCTCACATTAGAAACAGAGGTGACTATTTTTGGATATTTTAAGCCAACTTTGAGAAACACATATTGTACATTAAAATAGGTTTGCTAAAAACAAATGATGGACACCTTTCAGAAGAATTTGTTCTGAAATAATTGTAAAGGAAAACAAACAATGTGAAGTCATTGACGTTTACATTTCTATCTTAGTAGACTACTTTTGACTTGGGGTAAATATCTATGAATGTCTCTTTCGGTGTAAGGGTTTAGCTGATAACAGATGTTTGTGCAGTTAATTGTGGCCTCTGGCCCCAAAGAATTAGTTAATTATACACACAAATCATATTTTGAAGGTACAAAAATATGTTTTTGATTAATATTGCTAGAACACATATAATATGAACTCTTCTCATGGATGCTACTATTTTACATAACTGTTTTGAGACCATCATAGACTTTTTTGGGCATGATCCAGTTAAAAAAAAATTGCTCTCTGCATAAGAAACCATAAAACTGTCAGTGATCCTACCCTCTTTGTGGCAACATCATCAGCTTTGCAGTTAATTTTTCTAAAAAAATTATGGGCGATAGTCCTTATGCTGTCCTTAGCCTTCTCTTCCTGGAGCCAGATCTTTAGATATAGCTGTAACCCCATCTTTATATGGCACACATCTTCAGTAATGAGATTTACATACTTGTGAATTTACTGAGCCTCCTCAGGGAGACACCTGGGGTATCACTTATAAGGGAAGGGTCTACCATCACTGAGTACTTGCAAAGTTTTACAGCCCAATATCTACTGTGATTTCCTTTAAAGATGGATTATGGTCATACTGCAATTGATCAAAATGAGAGTGAGATATTCTGTAACAATCCATGTCTGGCCAAGACAGGCCACCGGTGTGGCTGTCCATGAGTGTTGGGGGGGAACTGGTTCAATGTCGTTTGATGGAGAAACTCACTGCTTAAAAAAACACCACCAAAAGTCAGATATCCATCATTTGAAAACCCAGACACTTATGGAAAAGCTATCTGAAAAGAATGAGAACCCCACTTACAGATAACATTAGCTTAGACATGAAGAAGAAAAATATATGATATTTTGATTTCTTCTAAATTTCCTTGTGGTTTGGAAGGCTCTGGATAGTTTTGATGAACAGGATCTTTTAAACTGGAAAATCCCATCTCATCAGCAAATTGTTCTCTTATCCAACAAAATTCTTTCTAAGCTTATTGGAAAAAAGGGTTTAAAATTGGCAATTAAATGTGTAATTTTCCCCTGCAACAAATTCTTTTTTGATGCAGCTGATGTAGTCTATGTTATGTGAGGCAAATAAATCCCTGCACTGGCCCTGGTAGCCACCCAGGGACAGAATAGTCGCTTGCTATTCATGTATTCATAGGCTACCATCCCCTTAACATAGGCTGCCCCAAATTTATACATCAGTTTCAGTGGCCATAATGAGTTATTGCAGGGATAGGATCTCTGGAACGTAAGGCCTTTCCAGTGGCGTTACGTTCGGTCTCCTGAGTTCATGGTTGCTGCTTCTGATGTCAGGGCATTCTGCACCAAGGAGATGCCAAATGAGGCCTTTGTGGCTGGTGAAAAGGGGTTGCAATGTAAAAATGAATATTGTGCATGTCTGTCTGTTGTCTGGACTCCAGTCTTATGTCTCTCTGTTCTCCCCCCATAGGTAGATCAGCATTCCCTCACACCAAATCCCCAGTGGAATGTGACTCCAGGATGTAACAACATGCATATTTGAAGGGAGATGCTCAGCAGAATTTTAAAAAATCAGGTGTACGGTCCATTGCATCTTTCCAGGTAATATATGTTCCAGACACTTACGCATTCTCTTAAAGAGCTTACTTGAAGAAGTAAATTTGTCGCTGTGTATTGTTACGTTATTCTACTGGTTTTAGTTGAGGACATTCCTTTTCAAGACCCAGAATAATACTGATGTTTTATAATAATCCTGTGGTGTTAGCACATGTTTTATTTTACAGCATGGACAGAGATTTTATTGATATTTTATGCAAAACAAAGTAGCCAGCATAATTAGACAGTAATTTGTAACTTCCAATGTAAACATTTTAGGAGCTGTAGTATCAAGAGTGAGTGCTAATTAGAGAGCTGTTAGCTAACATATATAATTGGAAACAGATTGACAGGCTATTCCAAACAGCAGGATATTTATAACTTCATGCTGTTTTTAAATTATATTTTGTTTAATAGACTTTGGACAACTCATAATAGGAAAGCTTCACAACTTGATCTGCAGTTTAATTTCTTTAAATAAAATGCAACCTTGCAAACGTGAATGCTGCACAGGCTAGCTGTGATAATTAAAAAGTATTATTAACTGGATGACTTTCTGGCTGTGTCATTTGAGATTCTAATTTCTTTAGGAGCACAGACTCCCTGAAGAGAGTGATAAATCCAAGTATTATTTAATTATGCTTTTAACAATAAAGGGCACTTTAATCAGCAACCTCTCAGAAGCCCTTGCCTTGTAGTCATTTATTCAAGCAATGAAAAAGTCAAGAGATATTTATATTAGAAAGCCTTCGGAAAGTTCAGAGTACCTACTCACAAGCCTTAAATTATGTCATAACTATTCCGGGACACTTGACCTCCAATTTCACTATAAAAGAAGTTATTTAAAACATTGTCAGCTAGCTGAGCAGTGACTTATAGGTGGATTTTTAGAAGAAGACTTTCTTATGAGAAATCCATGTATAGTGATTATTCTTACAGTAACGTGCATGTGTTAAGTCTGTTACATTCTTCAGTGGATGGATTATCAGGCAGTAAGAATGGGGGAAACAAAATGCACCCCTTGTCCCACATCCTCAAAGTCTTTGTCTGGATAAGCATGGAAAAAATGTCTCATTTAAGGATCCACCCTCCCTTGGGAGTTGGGAGGGGAGGTGGTTAAGAGTTAGGGGAAGGTATCACCTGAGCTGATGAGCTGGACTAGTGGGGCTCATGTGAGCCATTGGCACCTAAGGGAAGGTGCCTCTAACCTGAGCCCAAGGGGGTGAAGAGAGGTCAATATACATTCACAGCTGCCTATAATAGAAGACCCTTTTCAGAAGGTGGCCATGGATTTTGGAGGTGGGTCCAAGGGACCTCATGGAGGTGAGGAGAGAGGAATCCCTCTCTGTGGTAGGAGCACAGAGATATCCCAAAACAAGGAGATGGTTTCCTCATATAGAGACATAGCCCAGAGATATAGACAGATCACCAGAGAGGGCATAACGTAGCTGGGATCTTCCTCACCTGACACTGGGTAACTGGAGCCAAGGCTACAACTATGCTTCGTATGTGTGGTGGTGCCTAGATCCATTTTCATTTGCAGCGGGGTTGGATTTGAAAGAGGATACAAGTCTGTTGATTTTGTTGCAGGTTGGCTGGTAGGTTAGGAATACTGCCAGCAAAAGGCCCTTTTTCACTAGGCTGGCTTGTCTGGGGAATGTTAGATACACAGGTGGGTGTATCCACTTATTGTGAATAACCTTGCAGTCTTGTGGGAGTTGGCTGGGAAGGCGGGGTCACCCAAGAAGACTACTGTATATGAACTACAGCTTTGAGCATCTTCAGTCAGCTGATGGTTCAGTCAGGACCATCTGAACGCTCCAGGAGGAATATTCTGCACTTGTATGCAATGTTGTTGTAGCGGTGTCAGTACCAGGATATTAGAGAGACAAGGTGGGTGAGGTAATATCTTTTTATTGGACCAGCGTCTGTTGGTGAAAGAGACAAGCTTTCGAGCTCTGCCTCCTCCGCCATGGCCAGACCCAATTTATTATTAAGGATAAATTAAGAGATGGAGGTTTTACTGAGTGCTGGTCAATCCTGAATCAGTTCAATAGGATTTCTTTCGAAGGGAGGATTAGATGCTAGAGTAGGACCTGAATGTTAATTTGAATGCACTGGGAGGCATTGGGTCTGGGGTTTTCACCAAGGCAAGCAGCGCTGATTGGCTAGGGGAGAGGATAGGAAAAAATATTACCCTAGGGGAGCTCTGTCTCACCATTGTGGCAGGGATTACTTCCAGGGATAAAGTCAGGAGCTAAAGAGGCAATTCTGAGTAAAAACCAGGCAGTTGTCATGTTGGTAACTGCCAATTCTTCAAGTCCCTTGGAGTGTGAGGTATGTGGAATCTGAGAATTGGTGCTGGAGGCCAGCAAGGAGCCCATACAGGAGCAGCAAGACTTCTGGAACCTTGGTCTTGACCATTTTTTCTTAATGCAAACTAACTAGCACCTTGAACTTTCAGGGTTTTTTTGGGGTGTGGAGGAAATTACTCAACTCCACCTGAGTGCAGGGGTGAGCTCTCTCAGAATGTGACACTGCCATCTGTGGTGTCTTGGCTATTGGAGGGGTGGTCTCTATCAGGGCTAGTAGGAAGTTCAGCAAGGAAAGATTTAGGAAGGTCTATGGAATTTAGGAATTTGCAAAGGGGTGGGGAGAGGAGGAAGGGGAAATCTGAATCTGTGTGTCAAAAACAAATTCCCCTGGTGAAGTGGGATCCCACTCATTCAGGACTGGATTAGTTACACCTACAGAGCAACTTGGATGCCTGTCAATGGGGGCAGCTGAAATCATGGAAGGGTAAGGAGGCCCCTGTTAGGGAGGCTAACTGAGGGGGTATGTGCCGAGCTCTTCAAGTTTATCCCTTCCTTCAGGACCAAGTCAAGAGTTCACAGGAGCAGGTGACAGGATGTATGGGCATAGTGCTGTACTTTTGTCCCACAGGTGGGTGGCTGGTTCCCCATGTAAATTCACTGATGAGCCTAAGCTCTGCGTTGCCATGGGTGGAGGGGAACACTATATGGGGTCAGTGGATGTCCTCTTGGATTCACTGACCATGGAGAGAGCATATGAATAAGTTGGTGTGCATCTGGGGGGAAATAACTTGGGGATTTAGTAAAGGTAGAGGATAAAGAGATTAGGAGTGGAGTTGGGTTCAGGGGAGCTGCAGAGCCTTCGCAGGTAGACAAGGCCAGAGAGTGGGTTAATTGGCGGGTGGCTGAATTACATGAGTGTGGGGCTGGTGATTACCCATCATGAAATTGCATAGGGTGGTAGGGATACAGGTGATGTCTCTGATCCCCAAATGCATAAGGGATGTACGTGAGGCCCCTAGATGAGAATGATAGTCCAGTGATGCTGGATTAATATATGCTAATTTTTATGTTTATCCAATTTTCTGGAGCAAGAGAACAATCAGGGGAGCCAGGGTTTGGATCTGCAGGCAGAGTATCATGCATTGGGCCTACAGGCAGGCAGCTTGTTCCTCTGGAGGGTTACAGCTCTGTGGCAAAGCAAATCTGAGTTGGTATGGTAAGACGGGTGTACTCTGGGACCAGTTGATGCCCTGGTAACGCTCCTTGGCTGTCAGGAAGCTGCCCTTGAAATGATTACTGTAACTATTGGGTACCCAGCTGGGGATGGTGAGAAGGTAGCCACATTCATTGACATCTCTTTTTGTGAGGTGTCTAGTGCAGGTATTTGTTCAACAGGGGTCGGGTTCCTTGATAAACTGGAATGGGAAGTGGGCTTAGGGAACTTTGTGTTAAGATCTTCTTGAACAATGCTTTGAGATAAAACTATCTTTTTCTTTTTCCACCTTTGGTTCTTTACAGCAACATTTTTGAGCAGGCTTTATATTTTTATTGAATAGTTTTGCAGGATAGGGAAAGAACTTTGGAAGTTTTGAAAACTCTTTCAAATCCTCTCTTTTCAGCCATCTGGCTTCACAGTTGTATTCCTTTTTGATCCAGAGTTGGCAAATTCTACCTTGTTGTTGTTTTTGGGTAGGATGAAAACAAATACCTTTGGCCTTGGGGTGTCTTTTGAAGTTAGCTGTAATTTTCTTTGAAACAGGCTTCTCTTTACTTTGCTGTCTCTCTGGCATTCTCTCTCTCATCCCTTAAGTTTACACTGCCCAGGGGAATTCATTGCATTGTTTTGTGTACCACTGGGAGAAGCCAGATACATGAGTACAAACAAAAATTTCCTTGACATCATTCATCTGCAAGAAAATCATCTTCATGCTCTTATCTTGACTGATCAGGCCACAAATATGATGCAACTTTTATGACTTTCTGGGAGCAAGGCTGACAAGTATGTTACTCATCGGTTATACGGCAGAAGTTCTCAATTTATACCTTATCTACTAGGACTTGAGCAGTAATCATACCTTTTAAGTCATTATACTGGCTTCAACTGCTTCATCAACTGTACTATAAAAATGTACACTATCCCTTTCATCAATATGCCATCTACAGAAGGAAATGGCATATGAATATTTAATCTAATGTGAATTATAATGTTGCTTGTTTGGAAAACCTCCTCTGTTGCTTTCATAATGCAAATTTAGTGAGATAGTTGATGAGTCTTGCTATTCATTAAAAAAATCCAAAGTCCAGAATGTTGCAAAAGAGGCCCTTTATTGGCAGAAAACAAACCATTCTAATAAACTAATTCTAGTCCACAAATGAACTTCAGCAATCACTGGTGCATTACAGACATGCCATGGCTTTCCGAGGAGGATACCTCTGCTCCATTCTGAGCTGAGGCCAGCTGATTGCCCCTCCTATTCCCCTGTCAAATTTTCGACCTGACTATAGCTAGGTTTATTTAGCCTTCAGTCACCAGTCTATGCACCTGCACACCCTCCCTCTTGAGGATATTATTTCCCTCACTTGCAGTACTCATCAAGTAACTAATAAAATGTGGTTGTGCCCAGATTTTCAATATACTGGAGAGAGATAGGGAAGAGGAGCATCTGCCCCCATCACAGAATCCCTGTTTACAGAGACGGTTAAAGTGAGTCACCAAGGCAGTATTCCCCCCATTCTCTCTCTCTCAGACATGCACAGCGGATCTCTGAGCCATGTTCTGTTGTATCTTGGGCTCCACATCAGGTAGGATTCAGATCTACAGAGTAAGATGAGCTATGCTTAATCTGCTACTGCTATGGGGAGGCATCCAAGTTCTATTATCACCTGGAAAATTCCTTTATATGTCAGTCCAAAGCACAGAACACACAGCACAGTTCTAGAATCAGTTCCATGGTTCAGAAGAAGACTCCTCTTTGCTGCTGTACAAGGAAAACATTTGTAGTTTCCCTAAAGGGTCAACTGGAATTTTGTCACATAATGTCAGGAGAGCCTGCTCCATGTCATCTACTCTGCACTCCTTCACTCTGCATCTGGGGCATTCCCAGTTGTCTCAGAAGCCTTTTTGACGTTGGCTGTGTGTCTGTCAATGATCATTCCTGCTGGCATAAGTTACAGCAGCCCTGAGACTATTCTAATATGTGTGAGGAGTTGGCCCTCGCATTGAAGGAGGCAGAAAGGTGGCTTAGAAACACATTTGCCTCCCTCCTGAACATGAGCTGGTCACAGCTAAGGCTTGAGCCCTGGTTGTCTTTAACAGGTATGAATCCTGATATGATTTGGCCCCCACAATTACATCTTGCATAACAGTCCTGCTGATCCTGTCGTCTTGCATGAGCTGGAAAAGAATCGGGGTCACTGTCCTATTATTGTGCCAGGTTTGCAGTGTCAATAGGAACAAAAGGTGGTAAAACCATATTTTTGCCTGAATTAAACAGGCATGATTCTGAATGTGCATAAGGAGCAGATTTGTTGAGCAAAGTGCTATTTTTGACATAATTGATAGTCAGGGTACAAGCACACTTTAAGCACATATATTAAAAAAATAAGACAGAAAAATACAAAGTTTTTGTGAAACTAATACATGTGCTGCACAATGTGTTTTCTTCAGGTTGGGTCTGATCCTGCAAACTTTTGGGAGTAACTTTACTTGTGTGGATAGTTCCATTCAAATCAAAGGATGCTGAATGTTAATTACATTACTCAAATAAATACTAATTGGCCAATTAGATTGTCTTACACTGAATTCCCATTTCTAGTATTCTATACAAACTCTAAACATATTTGCCAGTACAATAGAAAGATTTATGTGAGAATCCAAAATTGTGACATTCAGCTAACATAATTCAAATGTTGCCTGTGCTAACTAACCTTAATCATAAATGTTAAAACCAGAGAGTGAAATAACTCCTACATTTGATTTTAAAAAAAATCTCATGTGTATTAGTTAGTCATACATACATACTTTATACTGTATCTCCCCAAAACGAAATTAAACATAGAAGTGGGTGAAATTGTAAAACAAATTTCATTTTTACTGGAAACAACTATAAAACCAATACTGAGTAGAGATGAGCTTGGGAAAAGCCTGAAAGAGTTTTCAAAAATAGAGTAGGCTATTTGCTTCTTAATACTAGCTAAATATATAATCCCATATCCTCTTTCTCTATCTCAGCATGAATGGCTGCTACCCTGGGAGTCCATAAGATGTTTTCGGAAATCTGGCTCTGTCACCCATGATGTTATTTCTATATTGTATAAAGGAAGCCTTCACTCTTAAAAACATGCAGAAGTGATTTCCGTTGAGAAGTTCTCTAAGATTAAAGAGGTCTAAAATCAAATTTATAATTTTCTGTTCTGTATTTCTTCCCTTTTCAGTATTGTTCAGAAGATTTTACTTTTGAAGGCTAATCATGTATCTCTGAAGAAACATCAGTAAAAAATAGTGACATTAAAGAGATTTCTTGTTCCCTTCTCTGCACAAGGTTAACGTACTACCAGATTTTTTTCCTCCTAGTACAGTCAATGATCTAACAGGCAGGGCTTGTATGTTCTAATCTTACTTTTCTTGATTCTTACAGTAGTGTTCTTGCATACTGAGAACCTAAGTTTCTTAATGTTTGGTTGCAAGTTACCTTCTGGATTATGTTGGCTCACTAGCTCTGTATCTCAGAACCATTTTAACTCTCACCATTTGGGGATGTCCAACAAGTTTACCATGGAAGGCCATTTTGATCAATTTATACTGTAGTGTTTATACACAACTCTTTATTTTCTTGAGACAGACAGAAAGACCTGGCTCATTTAGGGTGTCCAACAATACTTTCAACATGATTATGACTCGTGTTTCCAGCACTCATTCTGCTGTACATGTGTGCCCTGTAGGGGCTGGGAGGATTAGATTAGGAACTAAATTTGAGACAAAATCTAGGCTAGGTTTCAGACTTGATGGCTCAGAAATCTTGAATCTTCATAGGCTATTTACCTTTAAGAAGCAATGTAGGCTGCCTTTTTAGACATATAGTATTTCAGTCATCACCATGTTGTGTCTTTTGTTTAAAATTGTAATCTAGTCCCTCCTTTCATATTGCGGCAATGGAAAGTGACATACAGTACACATTAAAAAGGATGAGGGTTTTTTTGTAATTGAGGCTGAGGTAACCTTTACAAAGTCCTGAAAACCATTGCTATTACAAAGCCATTTAGAAACAAGTTCATCTTAAACTTCATATACTGGCAAATACTTAAGAACATAAGGCTAAATTTCTCCTACCAGATATGCATGGGCAATTCCTACTGACATCAGACCCACTGGGCAATTTCAGAACAAACAGGTGGAAAATAAGGGAGACACTTCAATGATACATGGTTAACTTTTTGAATTATAAACTAAACCTTAATGGCTATGGGATTCCACACATGGTTTAGTTTTCCCAACAGCCTCAGGATAGCTCCTGAAAACCACACAGCCTTCAGTACATTTGAGAAGACATATGCAGCAATCTCCTTAGTCTGTAGAGAATTACTTTTATTGTGCATTGCAGTAGCTGCTATAACATGACAGATCCTTTTCAAGCACAGAGATAGAGGACAGATTCCACCCTGAAAAACTTAGTCTAAGGCCCCAATCTAACTGCTCAAGGGAGATACATGGAAATCATGGAGTCTGGATGACAAGCCTGCACTTTACCGATTGCAAACTCAGGGCCTAAAAGGCACCCTCCCCACCCTATGCCCCCACCAGACTAAAGGCATAAAGCAAAAAGATACAACAGATAAGTAGTGTTCATTATGGCACTCCATATATCAAGTAGCAATGTGGAACCTCCGTATTCACATCCTCCATATAATTGATATATTTTGTACAAAGTAGGCCTTATAAGGTATCATTTTAAAAGTCTCAATCTGTTGAACATTAATATTCTGTTGGGTTGTATGTGCTATATTATATGAAGCTATGAAGCATTATTATATGTGTCACTGAAATATGTTGTGAGGTTGGGAACACCCACAGCCAGCCTTTCAGATACAACAATGGAGTAATCACGGATAGCCAAACATTAATGGCTCATCAACACCCATCAAGGAAAGAATCACTATTTAGAGACTTATCAGAGAGAGCATGTCATTGCAAAAGATCTTTCCAGCAAGCTGGAAGAAAATACAAAAGAACGGAAGTGACAATATAACTTGGCTTCTTCTTCCCTTCCCTTCACCCCCCCCCCCGCACTCGCAACTCAACACCTGGAGGAACGTCTAGAGGACAAAGATTTTGAACTGGAGGAAAGTAGTCCCAGGCTGGAAGATAATCCCAGTTTGCATATTGGGGAACAGAAACCTGCTAGTACCATCTGTCAGTGTAAGACACTGCTTGATTCAAATCCCGCTTAGTTTGTAGAACTTCGAATGCAAATTTACTTTGATTTCTTCAGTAATCAATTTTGATCTCTATGCCTGCTACTTATAATCACTTAAAATCTATCTTTCTATAGTTAATAAATCTGTTTTATATTTCACCTAAAACAATGTGTTTTGGTTGAAGTGCTTGGGAAATCTCAGCTCAGTTTATGAAGGCTAATGTATGTGCACGCCACACTGAGTGATCGGCGAACTGGATAATGAACTTACACTGGTCAGACTTCTGACCAGTGCAAGATAGTAAAGTTCTGGAGTGCAAGACTGGGAAGCTGGAAGTAGTTGCCTGGAGCCTTGCTATTGATGGTTCATGAGTGGCTGGGAGACCATTCGTGCAACACAATTGGGTGTATCCCTGCCTGTGGATGTCTGTGTAAGTGCAGTGCCTAATCAGAGGTTTGTAGCTTGACGTCAGCATCACAGTGTGAGAGGCAACCCAGGTTGGTTCATTTGAAGTCCTCAGTGGTCCCACAGTCCAGGATGCACTCCAGGGATCCCATCCCAGACATATCTCATATGAGCTCCTTTTTGTTTATTTTTAAAGGGTGTGTGCAGACTAACCTAAAACTGGTTCTCTGCATAGCCATTACTTATTTCTTCTCTTTACAATTTTAAATATTTTTTTTATTTTTACCATTGCTTAATTAATTTTTTTTATCACTATGACAGTCTGATTACTCATGTTGCGTAGTGCCCGATTCTATGTGTAGCCCGTGGATTTCAGTGGGAGTAACTGTGGAATATGGTGTTATTCAAAGTGAAAGAAAGTGTCAGAGTCTATCCCACTATTCTTTTCTTCATATGCTTTTATTTGTTTAACTTTCTCACCGTACCCTTATCCATTTTCCATTTCTGTCTTACTTTAATCCTGGCCATTTATTTATCTTCCCCTTGCTACGGCATTTTCAAATTTACTTTGGTTGAGAAATGGAGAGAAACACCTGGCTCTGCCAGAATCAGGACAATTAGTTTTATCCAAGGAAGCACAAAGGAGAAAAAACAATCCTTTATATAAGTCCGTGAGTGCTAAAACTGAATTATAAAGCCATTTTTTGTTCAAAATTGGGCCAAATTGTGATTTGTTAAATTGGTGTAAATCCAGATTAATTCTATGCAGCCAATAGTTTCTCTAGATTTACACTGGTCTAATTAAAAGGCATTTAACCCTATTGGATATAGTTCTTTGGTTCTAAGCTGATCAAGACATGAGTCAATATTCATTTGTCAAAATGTCTTAAATATTAGTCTTCATTAACTTCTGCCATATGCCAATATGGATTGCATATAGTAAGATTGTGTTCTTGCTTGGGGTCACAGATGGTGTGTTTGGTTGCTAAATGTGAAATATTTTCCTCAGCACTGATTTCAGAGAGCATGATACAAAATAGGGTTAGTAATAACCTATGTTAGTGTGATTTCTTTTTTTTAAATCTAGGCTTCTCCAAGCAGAGAAGGGCAGTGGCAATTTTTATAACCATGACTATAATGTCTGTCATCTTAAATAGATGTTAAATCTTAAGGGCTTAAAGAATGGCTGTTTTTTCCCTCCAGAGATTCAAGGTGTCTAAATTAATCTTCTAATAATCCTCTCATTATACCAGAGTTTATGGAAGTGTGAAGTAAGTATTACTGAACACATACAGTTATAAGAGGAGCAAATTAAGAAGAAACCTTTCTGGCACTACGCTTCAGCTATGGTGTAGTTTCTCAACCAATTTGCCACAACAACATAAAAGTATTACTGTTATTCTCAGTATGAGATATCTGCGGTATCCATCTTGACCTTCAGCATATGCTTATGCTGGCATAAAAAACCTGTGGCATGCCCAGGTCAGCTGATTTGGGCTTGCAGGGTTGTAAAATTGCTGTGTGGACCCTTGGGCTGGAGCCCAATCTTGGGCACGCCATGATGTTGGAGGGTCCAGGAGCCCATGCTCCAGCCTAAGGCTGAAAGCAATTTTACAGCCTTGCATCCTGAGCCCAAGTCAGCTGACCTGGGCCAGCTGCTGGTGGTTAATTGCTATGTAGACATGCCATTAGAGGCTTAAAAGCATCCTTCCCAGGCTTGTGAAGATAGTTAGGAATAAAGAATACTTAAAATAGAAGAACCTTTTAAAAAGATAACCTAAAGAAAAATAAGTTTATAAAATGATCTGAAACGGTGTAGTTTTTTTCGGAATGTCACCTCTGAAATCAGCTGCCAAGACTATATTTAATTGGAGAAAATTGAAAATTAGCTCTCCTGATGTAAGACAGTTTGTGTGATGGTTTTCCTTTTATTTAAGTGAATGTTGAAGCAATCACACTCCTGTGGTCTGTATTTTAAGCTTTATAAAACTAAAGTGTGAACAGGTTGTGACTTTTATTCCAGAAGAATGTATATAGATAGGAACTTTAGGGCTTCATGTAGAGCCTATGAAAGTCAGCAGGAATCTTTCCATTGACTTTAATGGGAACTAGATGAAATCCTGAACAATAAAAGAGAACACTCAAAACACATTAACGTTTGATAGGAAAGCATATTTTCAAACCTCTCAGGCATTAAGGTGTACAACTTTAAAACTAGATAATCTATAAAATTTTTCTTTTAGAAGATATAAATTGAACTGACTGGTGATAGATATTATCTAAGAATGGCTTGATACTTTTGGACATTATAGCATTAGATAACACACTATTTTAAAGTTCCAAACAGGTAGCGGTGTTAGTCTGTATTCAGTGAAAACAAGAGTCCTGTAGCACTTTAAAGACTAACCAATTTCTGTGGGCATAAGCTTTTGCGGGCTGCAACCCACTTCGTCATGCATCTGACGAAGTGGGTTGCAGCCCACCAAAGCTTATGCCCGCAGAAATTGGTTAGTCTTTAAGGTGCTACAGGACTATGAAAAGTAGTTTCCTAGTAAAAGGTTAAGAGAAAATAGAAGGGAAAAGGTTAGAAATGCCTTTTCTTAACTATTTTGAATATATTATTGTTTTACATATTTTTATAACACAGGTCCCCAATCTCTCCTGCTAAGGGTTATCTGAACCCTTGCCTCTTGTCTTTCTGTTGACGATCCAAAGACTGAATTGAGCTTTCATCAGCTTGGTTCAATTTATTTTTTTCTGTTAAAAATCATTTGGATTCTTGAATAGTTCCTGGTGTAGCCTTTGCATCAGAAAGTGGGTTAAAGGCATCTGAAAGATGTGCTGGCCACCATCTTAGCCAACACGTCAGGGATCAAACCAGGACCTTGAGATCTGAAAGCAAGAGCTGCTATGGTTTGAGCAAAAGAGCCAATGTTTTACATCTGGGGGACTGTAACAGCTCATTCTCTGTGGATTGGCACAAAGGGGAGCCCTGTAACACCCACTCACCAATAACCTGACGACTGGGCTATTGGATATAAGGAGGGTGCTGTCACCACCACCTCTTTTTTGTTTCTAAAAACCAGGTCCCTTTAAGGTGCTGGGCACCCCAAATCACTAGTCCTTTTAGAAAACACAGGCCGTGTGCTTTATTAAACTCTGAAAGAGTGCTGACTATCTGTAATACAACACTTACTTCTGCTGAAACCTCATCTATATTTTCTATGCTCTTGCTCCTGCCTGCACCACTGCATGCCCAAAGGACTACTAACTGAGAAAGGACAGCTTTGTCATGTCAGCAAGGATCCAGTTTATGTTGTCACTTTTTCTTCTTCAGGCTGTCATTTCTTCCTCCACAGCTGCCTCTCTTCACCTCCCATTCTCACAGGGTGCTGTATCTTTGATCCTCCAATAACATTTCCTTCTTCATACACACAGTATAGTGGATGCAGGGATTTTGTGTGTGAGGACCTGGGGCTCTTTCTGGAGTGCACCACTGGGAGTTCTGATTGGAGTTGAGTGGATAACTATTTTTTGGTTGGGGGGGGGAGGGTTGGATTTACTGTCAGTTCTCAAAAAAAATTAGGAAAAAAACCCTTGGTTGGACCTTAATTGAAACCTTTTCAAATTTATGGTGAATCAAAAAATAAACTTAATAAATAAATACGTTTGAGGTTGAAGAAAACCATCTTGTTTCTGGCATTTTTAATAAAGCAGCAAAGGAAATAAAAGGGTAGATTCACAAAAACAAAAAAAAAGAGGTGGTGGTGATGTCCTCCATGCCTTTATATCCAATAGCCCAGTTGTTAGGCTATTGGGAATCTGCATCACTAGATGTTTTGGTTTCAGTGATCTATTATATCTAATGTTACATTATTTATGGTTAATCTTCCTTATTGGAAAAGAGAAATTAAAGAAGAAAATAATTTAAGTGGTGACACTACTTTTTAAGTTAAGCTGAAATAGTGTATGAGATATTGTGATAGCATGACCACTTTAAGTTACTGTAATTAATTGTTTTCAATTACTATTGCTGATATGTAATTATTGCAAATATTTCTGGTGCTTCATGGTAGTTCAGTACATATTTTGTGTTATTTACTATACTTCACTACTTGTTCAGTTCAGTTAG
Organism: Mesoclemmys tuberculata; assembly: GCA_007922155.1. NCBI lineage: Eukaryota > Metazoa > Chordata > Testudines > Chelidae > Mesoclemmys > Mesoclemmys tuberculata. Next base: position 10,687,607 of record ML675631.1, read on the forward strand.
AATCCACTACAGGTTTTTTCCATTGACTCTGTGGGTCATGCCTTAATAGAAAGAAAATGGAAGTGGAAGATGATGGAAAAGGATCTTTGTAGTATTAAACTGGGACATAAGGTTTATATTTTGTTAGGTTAGCTCATTAATTTATAGAAAGCATTGGGGGGAAAGCAGTGTTGCCCAATGGATAGAGTACTGGTTCTGGTCTCAGTTCTGATGCTGGCCTCCTGGGAATGATCTTGGGCAAGTCACTTCCCCTTTTTCCGCCTCAGCTTCCCCAGCTGTAAAATGTTCCTTTGTAAAGAGCTTTAGGCTTTATACTTAAAAAGTGCTATGAGAGCTAGGTAATAGTATAAATTAACTGACCTTGCACTTCTAATTTTTTTAGCTACTACCAAATGATTTTTTAAAACTTTACTGAAATTTGCCAATTTGAAGCTGGAAAAAACACCAATATTTTAAACTTATCTTTATACAATGTGGTCTTTTAGACACTTACATAACTTACCTTTAGGAGCTCTCTTTTGAAATAAGGTACTGTTAATCTTCCTGTCCCCTGCAACATTTTGACAATTTGCTATGTTCAGTAAAGCTCCTCCTCCTCCTAGCCTCAGTCCCATCTATTTGGGGTCAGTTCTTCAAGTTTTTCTTCTCTGTAGCTCATCAAATCCTTTTGTATGACATCCATCCACCTAATTTTGCGTCTTTTGACCCTTCCCTTTCCCTCCACTTCTACGTTTAACACGCTGTTCCTTATGTAGTCTTCTGATCTTTTTATGTGCCCAAATAATCTGAGCCTGGATTCCCTCTATTTTTCTATAATTGGTAATAATTTCACACTTCCCCTAATTCATTTGTTCCAAACATGGTCCATCTTTGTAACAACAAGCATTCATCTTAACATTTTCATTTCCTCTGTATTCAAGGTCTGCTGTTGTCTCTTCCTCAGTGCGCAGCATTCAGAGCCTTGCTAAAACATAGCTTAATTACCATCTTTTAGATCTGACTTTTCAAATCGATAGGCATCCTCCTAATGCAGATCACTCTGCATGTTTCCATTTATTCCATGTCTGTTCTGCCTAAAGTTTGTTGCAGAGGCCACCATTTATCCTGCTGTGTTCAATAAATTAAGCAACTTAAATGTAAAACATATGAGC